>CM038795.1:173848298-174571377 GCA_021764765.1 Vicia sativa
TTGCATTGTCTAATCTACATGCGTGGGTTGAATATGGATAGGGACTACAGTAAGGATTAGTGAGCTATACTCACAAGGGTTAGGTATAGTGTAATTTATTAATTTCGAGGAAATATAATGACTTTATCATCCATATAATGGAATAAATATCAACGGAGAGGAGAAATAAGGATGCAAAAACCTCAAGTTTATTTCCGAGCAACTTTAATTTTCAAAATTAAACTTCAAACCCCCATTTATTACGTTTTTGTAAGTGTTTTTATGTTGGCCTTAATTTTGGTAAAACTAGTTTATGTCGATGTCTTGGTGATGTCATGACATTGATTGAAGATAAATTACAGGAAGAAGATTAATTCAAGTACATTTGATTGAGAGTTAGGCTGCTTTCTTGGAAATCTGCGAAGAATGGCCGATGTCATAACTATGTTATGACATTACATGTGACATTGTTGTTCTGTGATTCACTTTTCTGAACTTTTCAGGATTACTGTGAGGCATTTATTATGATTTACATTATTAGGATCACATGCTCACGTGGCTCGTGGTTAATCTATTTAACCACAAATTGGTTTGTTAAAGACCAAGTTTTTAGGTTAAATTAAGTGAACCACAACTATTATTATGGAAGCCCAATGAAGTCTTGTTCTGCTTTATAATAGGAAAGAACCCTGATACTCTGTACACTTTTGGGCTTGCATTGAGATTTACCGGACTATGAATTGTAGTTATTCTTGTGAGCGAGCAATTATCATTTGATAAGTGACTTGGACTAGGTTAGTTGTAAGGGTTATTTATCACTCAAAGCTTTGAAGCACAGTGTTGTATCTCTTGATTAAAGCTTTGAAGCAAATCAGTATGTTTATTGAAGAGTGTCTTCAATTCAATTAATCAATAGGTTTATATCCAACTGTTGTGATTGAGGGAGTGAGTAGAAACTCGAATTAAGTAGGACTTAGATTGAAGTTGCATTGGGTGGTTTTAAGTGAAGGAGATAAACTGGTTGGTTTATTCTTGAATTAATACTACTAATAGTGAATTTCCTCCACAGGCTTGTAGCGCTCAGGATGGGTGGGATGTGTTCTTTCATTGTTTGATTAGCGTGAATTGTTAGCAGTGTCAATCTTGTGTCATAACATTCTGCGACATCAGCATTCTTTGAAAGAATTCAATTGGCATCGAGCGAGCACGCACTGTTATTTATGGGTGAGATATAGGGATATTGTTATCTGGCGTTATTGACAGGAAGGAGGATTTGGGGTAGACACACTGGATGGATCTAACTATGATTCTTGAAACCTCGTATGGTTGCATTTTTAAAGTCAACGGATAACAAGGCTTGGAGGCTGGCGACGGAGGATGAAAACATCCCACCAAGCTTGAGAAAGATGGGACTACTAGCACGAAACTTGAGGAAGAATGGAGCAAAGAAGAAGAAGAGCTAGCCCTGGCAACTACAAGCATTGAATGCCTTATTCAATGGAATTGACGAAATATTTTCAAACTTGTACATCATTGTGATCTGGTCAAGGATGTTTGGGACACTCTCGAAACCCACTGGTGAGAATCATCAAGGTGAAAATGTCAAGACTTGAGATGCTCACTACCAAATTTGAGAACGAAGATGAAGGAAGATGAAACCATTCATGAGTTTCACATGAACATCTTGGAATTGCCAACACCTCGGGAGCATTGGGAGAAAGATGTCGGAAGAAAAGCTAGTGAGAAATATTCTCAGATCCTTGCTAAGAGATTGCAATGAAGGTGGTGCTTCTATAGAGGATGCTCGAGATATCTGACTTGAAGGTTGATGAACTTATTGGATCACTTCAAACATTTGAGCGGATCAATGAGAATGTTGACAAGAAAACAAGAGCATAGCCCTGTATCCATCTTGAAGATGAAAGCAAGGAAGATGATGAAGAGAGATCTCAAGCAATAGCTAATAACGGGTTCAACAGACTCGTCAAGAGAATTGACCCAAGTCGGGTCGATGTCAAGCATCCCATCGACATTAAGCGAGACTTATGACTCAACGGAGATCCAGTGCGAAGAAAGGGACGGAGGAATCGATTGCCATGGGTGTGAAGGATATGGGCACATTCGATTTGAATGTCCTACCTTTCTAAAGAAATAGAAGAAGAAGTGTCACTTGGTCGATGGTGACTCGGGGTGACTACGAAGAAGAATACGAACTAGTTCTTGCTCTCCGGGTTTGTAACTCGATAATGATTCTAGTGAGAGTGACATTTGAAGAACTTCTGACACTTACAAGTTGTGTCGAGTGCTAAAGTATGTCGACAAAATGAGAAACGGAAAAAGCTAATTGTGAAGTTGGAAGATGAGAATGTGAAGTTGGAGGTTGAGAAGAAGGAAGACCTTTGCTACTATAAGTCATCTCACGGTGAAGTTAGTGTTGAATTCCAAACTTGATCGGATGACTCGTGCATCAAGATCTTGACAAGCTGGGCGATAAGTTGAAATCCTTGGGTTGGACAAAATCGAGGAAATATGCATGGTGCAGGATATGTTTACAGAGAAACTTCTTTGGTGACAAGAAGAAGAGCAGGCTGGCAAACCAATGTCAAAGTAGATATGTCGTAACATAGGAAGTGAAATAATAAGTTCGGGATATGTGGCTGCAAAGAAATTTTGTCGAGAAAAGAAAAGCATACTGATAAACCTATGTAAGCAGATGTCACAACATAGGGCTCAACATCAGTCGAGAATGAGAAGAAAAAGTTTCAAAGATGGAGATGTCATTATGTGGATGGTTTGGGCACATAAAGCCATTTACTACAGTATATGGATATCTAATCAAATCCCTTATGTCGAACCTAAGACCAACGGTACCATATACTCGACAATGGAAGAAGAAGCTGCGACTTGATAGCTCACACCCTTTAGAGTTTACGCCAAGGAAGATTGTTACTTTGACGATGGATGCTCTAAGCATATGGTGGAATCAAGAACCTTACGAATGATGTCAAACCTCATACAACTAGTTTTGTTACTTTTGGAGATGGAGCTAAAGGAGAAATCAAAGGTGTTGGAAACTTGGAGCATCACAGGTTCGAACCTAAATGAAGTGTTCTTTGGTAAATGGTTTGTTGCCAATCTCATAAGCATCGTCAACTGTGATATGGGATTCAAGGTCAACTTCACCAGTGGAATGTCTTGTAACCAATGAAAAACAAAAGTTGTTATGAGGTCGATCGAGAGACATTGTTACATATGGGAGTGCGAGGACACCTTCTATTCTTACGTGTGCACCACGGGCAAAGAAGAAAAGGAAGTGAAACGTAACCAAACTTGGCCATTTACATCTTAGAGGATGAAAAGATCATATCCATGGAGGTCATCGGAGGATTCCAAGACTTCACATTGATGAAGGGGAGTTTGTGGTGAATGTTAGGTTGGAAGGAAACGAGAATGTCACATCAAAGTCAGACATCCGACCACCTCTAAGGTGCTAGAACTTTTGCACATGGATCTGATGGGCCCTATGTAGGTTGAAAGCCTTGGTGGAAAAAGATATGCTTATGTTGTTGTGGATGATTTTCCAGGTTACGGATAAACTTCATCGGGAAAAATCGATGTTTTTGATGTTTTAAAGAATTATGCAAGAGACTTGAGAAAAAGAAGGATGCATTGTCGAATCGAAGTGATCATGGAAAGGAATTTGAGAATAACAAGTTTGATGAGTTTTGTTCCTCGGAAGAATCAATCATGAGTTCTCCTCACTATAACTCCTCAACAAAATGGAGTTGTGGAAAGGAAGAACAAAACTATACAAGAATCTACAGAGCAATGATACATGCCAAGCTTCCTATTCATTTTTTGAAATTTGCTATAAACCTGACTGTTATGTCCATATGAGGGTCACTTGAGAAAGGAACATCCTCCTTTGTATGAAATATGGAAGGAAGAAAACCCAACATGAAGTATTTCCATGTGTTTGGGGCCAAATGCTATATTCGACAGTTGAACAAGGGAAAGATGGACTCTAAAAGTGATGAAGGAATTTTTACGGGATACTACAAACAGCAGAGCATATGGGGTATTCATTCCGGGACCAAAGTTATGATGGAGTCTATAAATTTCATAGTTGATCACCATGAGGAAGCAAATGTCCCATATGATGTTGAGACATTGTTTGAGACATCACCTCAGTGTCTAATAAGGATGATGTGTCTATCCTACTACTTCAAAGTCAGACGAGGAGGAAGCCTAAGATCCTTCCATCGAATTCGGAAAGATCATCCAAGGAACTCATCATAGGAGATCCTAACATTGGAGTCATTACAAGATCTAGAGAAACCATCGAACTCTTGTTTTGTGTCTAAGATTGAACCAAAGAATGTTAAGGAGGCTTTGGTGATGAATATTGGATTGGAGCAATGCAAGATGAACTAAACCGATTCAAAACAACATGAAGTATGAGAGAGTTTGTTCCTAGACGAAGAACAAACATCATTGGCACAAAGTGGATCTCTGAACAAGACAGATCATAAGGGTTGTCACCGGGAATAAGGCAAGACTTGTTGCTCGAGGATACACTCGAGTTGAAGAGTTGATTTTGATGAGACTTTTGCTCATGGCGGTGGAATCAATCAGTTGCTACTAGGAGTTGCTTGCATTCAAATTCAAAATTGTTTGAGATGGATGTGAAAATGTCTTCCTAAATGGATACTTAAATGAGGAAGTATAGAAAAGCCTAAAGGTTTGTGGATCCTAACTTTCACGATCATGTTTACAAATTGAGAAAGCTATATGGTGAAACAAGCTCCTAGGGGTATGAAAGATTGACAAAATTCCTCAACGATAAAGGATACGAAATGAGGTTTGGATAAAACTCTCTTTGTCAAGGATGAAGGAGGAAAGATAATGATGGCTCAATTTATGTTGATGACATAGTGTTTGGAGGAATGTCAGGATAAAATGGTGAGACATTTGCCAACCAAATGCAAGTTGAGTTTGAAATGAGCCTCGTGAGAGAATTGACTTACTTTCTTGGATGCAAGTCACACGGATGGAAGACTCGACTTTCCTCTCTCAACAAGTATGCAAAAGAATATTGTCAAGAAATTTGGGATGGAAAATGTTAGTCATAAAAGGACTCTGCACCTACTCATCTAAAGTTGTCCGAGACACAAGTGGGACAAATGTGGTCAAAGCTTGTGCGAAGCATGATAGGAAGTCTCATGTTTAAATGCGAGACTGATATTGCCTTTGTTGTTGGAGTGTGTGCAGGTACCGGTGAACCTAAAGTAAGTCACATCAACGGTGAAAAAATTACGAAGTATGTGAGTGGAACATACAATTATGGTATCTTTGTATTCTGTGGATGTGAACCAATTATGCAGTTATTGTGATCTTGATTGGGTTTGGTAGTGCTAATGATAGAAAAAGCACTTACGGAGGATGCTTCTTTTGGAAACAATCTTGTTTCTTGGTTCAAGCAAAAGCGTGTGTCTTTATCTACTTTGAAGATTGAATACATAGGCTGGTAGTAGTTGTTCTCAAATGATCTGGATGGAAGCGGATGTTGATGAGTACAATGTCACACAGATTTCATGACATTGTACTATGACAACTGAGTACTAATAACATTTCTAAGTCCTATTCAACCTGTGAGGACTAAGCATATTGACATTAGACATCACTTCATGAGATCTTGTGGAAGAGGGTGATTAAATCGACATGTGCTTCGAACTGGTGTTGACATTTTACTAAAGCTCTTGATGCTAGTCGGTTTGAGAATTTAAAGGGCAAGTTGGGTGTTGTCAATATGAAGGTTGTAGCAATTAATATTACTTACAACAAGGGAAGAAGAGACATTTATTTAATTTAATTGTGATTGGGCTAATTAATTATTTCCTTTCTCTTTCAAAAATTTAAGAGGAAGGGTAATATATATATATATATATATATATATATATATATATATATATATATATATATATATATATATATATATATATATATATATATATATATATATCGATTTTCCATTTGAATGTATCACGTTCCATTCCCTCAACGAAACTCTCGAAACTTCACATCATTATTTTCTCATTCTCTCAAGATGTCTCAACAAAGCATGTCATCATCATCTTCATCATCAAAGGAAGCGGTTCTCCTCCCCCGATTACGGGTTTAGGAAATGACGTAGAAACAATCGGTGAGATTCTAGAGTTTACTCCTCTACGTGCCATGAGGCGAGTCACAGGAGGGTCGAGAAACTTCGTACGGACATGCGAAGGTCTCAGAGTCTCTCCATGGTAAGAATCTTGAGCTATCTTCCTCTGTTCCTCCGAGATAGCTAATAGGGAGGATTCTAGATATGTTCATCGAGCCATAGCTAGAATAGTTACTAGGATTACTGAATGAGAATCACTCTGTTCTGGGGTTTCATTCCTTTGAATCAAGATACATAGTCCTAATTTAGCAGATCAGGATGTCACACAAAATGTCAAGACATCGATGACAATTAGGAAATCTAAGAATCCTATTAATGACCCTTGATAAATCCAGAAATTTTTGTTGACACCACCGATAAGTCTCCTGTAAACCACATTGATGAAAACATGGAGAAGTCTCAGAATTCTTCGATGAAATTCTTGAAGAATCTCACGAGAAACTGCTTTTGTGACTGGAAAAATCTCCGGAAAACCTACGATCAAAATGTTGAGCCTCACAACATTGATCTTGATGAAGAATTCTCGATAATGACCTTATTATAGTGTTAACCTAGCATAGCTAAGAGGATGATGAGTAAAAAAGCGAATGCTACTCAAAGTCCTTCAGGAGAGGTTGTTGAAGGCATTCATGAGACTCCCAGGGATGAAAGCAAGGCTGGAGAAAAGGTTGAAAAAGACAAAAAGGCTGGAACTTCCAAAGGGAAGGGTAGGATGAAGTCTGTTAGAAGCATCTCAAGGCCCAAGAGAACTCCAATCATCAAGAAAAGAAAGGTCCCTGAACCCTCAGAATCTGATGATGATTCAGATTTTAATGTTGAAGAGAATGTCACAAACATTCCACTCAGAAAGAAACCCTCTCTTGGTAAACTGCCTAAAGTTTCTAAGGTGGCTATTGATAACATCTCTTTCCACCATCCAGAGAGTGCTAGCAGGTAGAAGTATGTCTGTCTGAAAAGAATTGCCTTAGAAAGGAGTTGAGCAGTGCCTTGAATGCAAGGATGTTATGGACCTGATCAAGGAAGTTGGGCTGATGAAAACTGTGGTCAAATTTACAAATTGTTATGATATTTTGGTGAAGGAGTTTATTGTTAATTTGATTAGTGGTTGTGTTGATGGAAGGTCAACAGATTTTAAAAGTGTGTTTGTGAGAGGAAGAAAAGTGAAGTTCTCTCCAAGTGTAATCAACAAATATTTGGAAAGATCTGATGATGCTCAACCTGAGCTTGAAGAAGCAGATAACCAAGTCTGCCAAACCATCACTGCAAAGCAAGTGAAACAATAGCCATTGAAGGGAAAGTTAACTACTAGCAAAATGAGTGTCAAGTTTGCAATTCTGCACAAGATAGGTGCAGCCAACTGGGTTCCCACAAATCACAAGTCCACCATCTCCATTGGCCTAGGAAGATTTATTTTTGCTGTTGGAACAAAAGCAAAGTTTTATTATGGGACCTATATCTTTGAGCAAACTTTAAAACATGCAGACAACTATGCTATCAAAGGTCCAATAGCCTTTCCCTCCCTCTTGTGTGGTATTATAACTGACCAATACGACATCACGGTGAGCGAGATTACATTTGTAAAAGAGCTTCTGCTCTTGGTTTCCACTACAAGTTGTTTCAAGGGAAACATGTCCCAGACATTGTCATGACATCTGCTGAGACATCAAATGTCAAGGCTAACTCTCAGAAAGCTGGTGTCATTGTTGTGCTCAAGGAGACTTGGGAACCCAAGCAAGGAAGCAAACTCTAGAGGAGCTGATTTCTACTTTGGAGAAGGAAAAAGACATTGAGGTTGAGGATGAAAGGCTAGCTGAGGATACTGCTGCAGATTTGAATGAGGATGCTGATGCAGATCAAGAGGCGGTTGATAGCTCGAGTCGCTACATACCACGGTCTTCTTGAGAAGAAAGTACTTGATTTGTGATCTCTGTGCTGCTGTTGCTTGTGATTTTTTTTGGTGTTTTGTTGTTGATTTTGCTTCTGTTGGTTTTAATCCTGTTTGTTTTGGATTTATGGATCTCATTTCTGGTTGTAATTCTTAACTCTGCTACTTTCTTTATATAATGAGCTTTGGGATTATGTACTACCTTTGGCCCCTTTGTGGCTAAAAAGGGGGAGAAGAATTTATGGGCAATTGTTGGGCAATTATGGGTAGAATTTATCTTTGTTATTTCTGGTTACTTAGCTTAGTTAGCTTAGACTGGTTAATTGTTTTCTGCTGCATGAGTGCTCTGATAGCTTAGTTTGTTTTAGCCAAAAATTTGCCAAAGGGGGAGTTTGTAAGTGTTTTTATGTTGGCCTTAATTTTTTGTAAAACTAGTTTATGTCAATGTCTTGACTGATGTCATGACATTCAGAGTTGAAGATAAATTCTGCAGAAGAAGATTAATTCAAGTCATGTTTCAGTTGAGAGTTAGTTGCTTGCTAGAAATCTCAGAAGAATGGCTGATGTCATAACCAATGTTATGACATTCTATGTGACATTTGCTGTTCTGCAGATTCACTTTTCCTGAGACTTTTCAGGATTTCTGTTGAGCTGTTTATTATGAATTCTGTTATTAGGATCACATGCTCACGTGGCTCTGTGGTTTATCTTATTTAACCCTAAATTGGTTTGTTAAAAAGATCAAGTTTTTAGGTTAAATTAAGTGAACCCTAACTATTATTATAGAAGCCCAAAACTGAAGTCTTGTTACTGCTTCTATAATAGGAAAAGAACCCTTATTCTGATGTACGCTTTTGGAACTGCATTGAAGATTTAGCAGACTGTGAATTGTAGTTATTCTTGTGAGCCAAGCAATTATCATTTGATAAGTGACTTGGACTAGGATTTGGTTGTAAGGGTTGTTTATCACTCAAAGCTTTGAAGCACGAGTGTTGTGTCTCTTGATTAAAGCTTTGAAGCAAATCAAGTATGTTTATTGAAGAGTGTCTTCACAATTCAATTAATCAATAGGTTTATATCACTGCTGTGATTGAGGGGGAGTGATTAGGAACTCAGGTCTAAGTAGGACTTAGATTGAAGTTGCATTGGGTAGGTTTTAAGTGAAGGAGATAAACTGGTTGGTTTATTCCTGAATTAATACTACTAATAGTGAATTTCCTCCCTGGATTGGTAGCCCCTAGATGTAGGTGTAGTTACACACTGAAGTGGGTAAACAATTGATTGTGTTCTTTACTGCTGTTTCAATTAACTGTGTGAATTGTTAACAGAGTGTCAGATACTGTGTCATAACATTCTTTGTGACATCACGTATCTGCTGCCAGGAATTTCAATTTTAAACTTGCACAACTATTTTTTTGTTAAATAGCCGTCTTTGTGGATATGATCTTATTTTATTACTTCGACATTATTGGTACACTTACCGAAAAGTCATCAAGGAACCTTGCAGAAAAATAACTAAGTATGAAAACACTTAATTGTTGACACACTGCTTATGTCGACCGAGAGGTCTCGACTAGCATAGTAAGCATGGTTTGGAAGAATCTCAAGATAAGATCCACAATATTAGGGCCATTGTCTCTTTAAAACATGTCCAAAATCTAAAAACGGGTTACACAAAGGAAACTTTCAACAAAGTATCAAGTTTGACACATCAACAAGATGTTGGGGACTTATCATATTTCCAGGCTAAGAGTCTAGTAAATCAAATATTCCTTGACAAATCTAGTTAAATAAGTTAGGAACTCTTGACAAATGTAGTTAGATGGTTTTCAAGGCAGTTATGAGATTGATAGTGGGTTTTCAGCAGTTAAATATTAATGACATGTGGAAGCCAATCGGGGTTTTGGAGCCCTGCGTGAGAAGATACATGTCGATTACTGAGAAAATAACCAATTTTGACGGTTATCGTTGTAGTAGTATATAAAGTAGGATCATGTATGTAATCATGATCACAAAATCTCATTTATTCTCTATAGAACTAAAGTACCAAAGTTATAGAGCGAAGTAATTTGTGAAAAATGTATGAGCTTGTGCCCAATCTTTTATTTCTTTAAAGTCTTTTATTCAAAACATTTACGTTAAATGTCATTTACTTAGTTTATTGTTTAACATATTTATCCCAAGTTTATTTTCTGCATCTAGTTGGTTCTTATTCAAACATTTGCATTTAAATCACACACACACTTTTAATCGTATTTTTTCTTTGCACAAATTGTCCTTAAGATTTTATGCGTTAATCTCTTAGGTGAACTAAACTCACGATTGTTTACTAAAAACACCAGTAAACACCATGTTCCTAGGTTTAGTAATGGTATTCCATTTAATTGTATGAGCTTTTTCCCTATTTCAAAGTCACCCCAAATAAAAACTCTTTGGAACTTTTAAATCTCCTTCAAACTCTCTTTGGGAAGATCACTAGACATCATAGAATAAGTGGAAATGGCCTCGATAACTTATTTTTATTGTGTCATCCTCACTGCAAAAATTAACTGCTTACCTTTTTAGGTCACTAGTTTAGATTTGATTTGGTCCGGAATATGTTGACAATCACTTATTTATGGTTTCTTGCTTGTTAAAGGGATGTTTGGATATTTACTTAACTCTTTGGTCTATTTAAGTCTTGAAGACTGGGAGAGATGTATTTTAATATGCACTGGAGCGTTTTTTGAGAAGAGTATTTTATTCATATCCTTGCTAATTTGTTGTCCAGACATATCACAAAAAATTCTGAAGGATCTCCTTAATATGTTCTATTTGTTTTGTTGTAGCTTTCCCAAAAAGAAATAAATCATATGTAGGGATGGCAACGGAGCGGATCGGGGGCGGATTTAAGCACACCCAGACCCGCACCCGCCTCCCAGACCCAGACCCGCACCCGTTCGGGGTTAAAAAAATTTCACCCCCCACCCCAAACAAGAAGCGGGTTTACCCGCACCCTCCCCGCACCCGTCCGAATAAAATTTTTATTTTATTTTTAAATTTATATTTTTTTCAATAAAGTTAAAAATAAATAATTAAACTAAATACTTAATTATTTTAAAAGTATTTTTCAAGTTTGATAGTTTTATTTAAATTTTATTTTCAAAAAAATAAATAATAATTCTAATAAATATAATATTATAACATTAAAAAGTATAAAAAAGTGTAAATAAGTAATAAAACTATTAAAAATAAATAAAATAAAATAAATTTAGTTGGCGGGTGCGGGGCGGGTGCGGGTGCGGGGTGAGTATTACCATCACCTGCCCCCGCACCCGCACCCGTAAATGAAAAACGGGTTTTACTCGCACCCGCACCCGCCCCCAATTAAACCGGGTTTTCCCCGCTAATATCGGGGCAGGGGCGGACGGGCCCCAACGGGGCCGGGTTTATTTGCCATGCCTAATCATATGCAAACATGAGATGAGAAATTATAGGGCCATTTTTTCAAGCTTATTAACAAATCATTAATCATATGATACAACTGATCCATATATAACACAAAAATATAAGGTGAAATGGGACCATCTTGTCTAATTCCTTTTCTAGGCTCAAAGGAATTGCACTCATTCATATTCCAAAGGATCTTCATTTTAACTGTGGTAATAGACTTGGAACTTGGAATCTTAATTTCATTTAGCACATTGATCAAAATTGTCAACGGGGATTATCATATGTTATGGCTAAATCAACCTTTACAAATGTACTTATTTTGCCATTCAGATGATTCCTATAATGAAGCATATCTTCTGCAACTATAATGTTTTCCTAGATATTTCGTGCAAGTATGAAACCAATTTGAAAAGGAGAGATAACCTGTCCTATGAAAATTTCGAGCCTATTTACCGCGCTCTTACTCAGAAAATTATAATTATAATTACACAAAGAGACATGTCTAAATTAACTCACATTGATTAGGTTGTCAACCTTTAGGATGATAACTAGATCAGTTTAGTTGATTTATTTTATCTGAGCTAGATTTTGCCAAAGCTACTTGATGTACTTTCAAAGAGAGGTTCCTATAATATGCTAAGACTTCTGGTAGTAATCAGTTGAAAAATCATCTGGGCCAGAGGATTTCCAAGGAGACATGCCAAAAATCATGGTGTTCTTCATTCCTTTTCCTACCCTAATTGTTTCTTGGTCATTGAGCAACAAGTTTATATTTTGTTTCCAAGGCATCCAATTCATAACAAATTGGTGTTGTGAGGGTGGAGAAGATTCCTCCAACAAAGTATGAGATTGAAAAGTTCACCAGAGTGAATGATTTCGGTTTGTGACGCTTGAAGATGAAAGCCATACTGGTTCAGCAGGGTTGTTTGGAAGCATTGAAGGGAGAATCAGTCATGAACGAAGCATTAACGACAACTGAGAAAAAGATGATGATAGAGAAAGCCCATTGCGCAATTTTGTGTAGTCTTGGTGATAAGGTTCTTCGACATGTATCAAAGGAGGCAAAGGTGACAGGGTTATGCGTGAAACTTGAAAGTTTGTACATGAATAAACTGTTGGTGAATCAACTCTACCTGAAGAAAGCTTTGTATTCATTCAAGATGATTGAAGATAAAGTGTTGGTTGAGCATTTGGATATGTTTAACAACATGATTGTGGATCTTGAAAATATTGATGTAAAGATCAATGATAAAGATCAAGCGTTGTTGTTGTTGTTGTGCGTTTTGCCCATATCACATGCTCACTTCAAAGAAACCCTCTTGTATGGAAGAGAGTCCCTGACCTTTGAAGAAGTTCAAGCAACCTCGTATTAGAAGGACTTGAACGAACGAAATGAGCATAAACCTTCGACGGTTAGTGAAGGCTTGGATGTTAAAGGAAAATTCTTGTGAAAGGATAGTATGTTCGACAAGAAGAAATGTAAAAGTCAGCAGAAGTTTTACAGTGGCGAAGCATCTGGTATTCGTTGCTATCATTGTAAGAAGGAGGGTCACACAAGGAAAATGTGCCCTGAACGTATGAAAGATCAAGGAGGAAAGGATAATGGCAACACAACTATTGTTCAAGATGATTTCGACTCATCTGATATTCTTGTGGTTTCGAGCATCAACCCGTCAAAGGAGTGGATTATGAATTATGGGTTCACTTGGCACATGACTCCAAACAATGACTTGTTCAAGGGATTATGTTGTGATCAATACGGTGGATCTGTATTACTGGGAAACAACAAAGCTTGCAAGATTACGGGTGTTGGATCAGTGAGGTTCAAGCTCCATGATGAGTCAATAAGGCTATTGACTTAAGTCAGGTATGTACCTGATTTGAAGAGAAATTTGATTTTTCTTGGTGAATTCGACAAGAAAGGATATGTTTTCCAAGGAGAGAAAAGTATTATAAGAGTCATGAGGGGGACGAAGAAAGTATTGAGAGGCGTGAAAAAACAAGGCTTGTATACCATTGAGGATGAAGTTGTAAGTGGTTCGATAAATGTTACATCCACGAAACCTTTGTCGAAGACAAAAATTTTGCACATGAGATTGGATCATGTCAGTGAAAGGGGTCTGGTCGAATTAGGGAAACAAAATTTGCTTGGAGGAGACAAAGTCGAAAAGCTGAAGTTTTGTGAACCCTGTGTACTTGGAAAATCTTGTAGAGGGAAGTTCAACAAAGGCAAAAAAAAAGGACACATGGATCCCTTGATTACATTCATGCTAATCTTTGGGGGCCTGCAAGGTGTCCATCATATTCAGGAGCAAGGCTTTTTCTATCCATAGTAGACGACTATTCCAGAAAGTTATGGGTATTTATCCAGAAGACTAAGGATGAAACTTTTGAGAATTTCAAAGGTTAGAAGACTCTGGTCGAAAATCAAAATGGCAAAAAGGTCAAGAGGTTGAGAATAGACAATGACCTTGAATTTTGCAATGAGGTATTTGACAACTTTTATGCTGCCTTTGGTATTACAAGGCACATAACTACTGCAGGCACTCCACAACAAAATGGTTTAGCTAAAAGGTTCAATCGAACCATCTTGGAAAGAGTTAGATGCTTGTTGAGTAATGTTGGGTTAAAGAAGGTGTTTTGGGCTGAGGCTGTTTCGACAAAAACATATATGATAAACAAATGTCCGTCGACAATGTTAGATATGAAGACACTTGAAAACATTTGGTCGACACATCCACCAGATCTCGACAAACTGAGAATATTTGGTTGCGTAGTCTTTGCTCACATTAGGCAAGACAAGGTCGAACCTAGAGCTCTGAAATGCATGTTCATCGGATACCCTAAAGGAGCCAAAACTTATAGGCTATGGTGCCTAGAGCTAGGTCACCGAAGGATTATCACCAATCGAGATGTAGTTTTCAATGAAGCTGAAATGGCTTTCAAGAAAACTAATGATGTTGGTCGAAGTGCAGAAATATCTGACGAAGAGATAGAACAGGTAGAGATTCTTGTTGAGGTGGAGCATGTTGATGTTGAATTTTGTATCCCAGATAAAGTCGAAGAGGTAGAGGATGCTGAAGAAGTTGAGGAAACTGTCCATGACTACCTATTGGAAAGAGATAGGACTAGAAGAATCATCAAGCCACCTCAATGACTTGGGTATGCATATCTTATAGCTTATGCCTTAATCTCTGCAACTGAGGTTCTAGACGAAGAACCTAGAGACTATAAGGAAGTTATGAGGACTCGAAATAAGACTGAATGACTGAAGGTCGTGGATGATGAGATGAAATTTCTTCATGATAACAACACTTGGGAATTGATCAAGAAACTTGCTGGAGCCAGGTTAGTCAGCTGTAAATGGATTTTCAAAGTTAAAGAAGGAATCGAAGAAGTGGCGTCGAAAAGATACAAGGCAAGGTTGGTTGCAAGGGGTTTCACTCAGAAAAAGGTGTAGACTTCAATGATGTGTTTTCTCCTGTTGTGAAGCATAGGTCCATTTGAATGTTGCTTTCCATGGTGACACACTTCGATCTTGAATTGGAACAAATGGATGTGAAGATTGCGTTCTAGTATGAGGATCTAGATGAAACAATTTTGATGAGGCGACCTGAAGGGTATGTCTAAAAGGGAAAGGAAAATCATGTGTGCAAGTTGAATAGATCTTTACATGGGCTAAAACAATCTCGTCGATAGTGGAATAGGAGATTCGACAAGTTCATGGCACACATAAGTTTCATTAGAAGTCAGTTCGACCATTGTGTTTACTTCAGATTTCGCCCTAGTAATTCATTTGTTATTTTGTTGCTTTATGTTGATGATATTCTCATAGCAATCAACAATGTTGAACAGGTAATGAGGGTGAACGCTGAACTCAATAAGGAGTTCGAAATAAAAGATCTGGGAGCGGCATCCAGGATTTTTGGGATTGACATTCGAAGAGATAGAAAGTAATCGAAATTATGCATATCTCAAGAGGCATACCTACGGAAGGTTCTCGAAAAGTTTGGTATGTCAAATTCGAAGCCTATTGTGACTCCAACAAACTCTCAATTCAAGCTGAGTATTAATCAATGTTCCAATATTGAGATCAAAAAAGCTTATACGAAGAGCTTATATAATGAACTGAAAAGTAATAATTTTTACATTAATTTTTTTCTTCAATTTACACTTTTTCAACTTAATAGTCTTTTATATATATATATATATATATATATATATATATATATATATATATATATATATATATATATATTATCATAAAAATATCCATATAAAAGTATAGAGTAATTTAATATTATCACCAATAATTATCAAATTTCTCTAAAATTTATCAAAATTTTTTAATGGCCCGACCCAACCCTACCCATAAAAATATATAAGTCCGATGGACTGTCCCCAAAAGATAGAATAGTCATTTTTAAAAATATTTTGAGGTCCAGTCTATACTAAATTAATGGGTTTATGGACCGGCCCAATGAGTCGGGCATATTTTCACAGCTCTAATTAGGGATGTTAGAAAAATTTACTTCGTACCCCTACAATTAGCCTTGTACCCCTACGATTTTTAAAAAATGTCAATTTTATCCTTAAATTTTTTAACCAATTTATTATTTCATTTTTTATTATTCACTAAAAATTTAAATTTTGCATCCCTACGCATGCATTTCGGAACACTTAAAGAAAGTGTTCCGGTTTGTATTGTAATAAATCAGAACAATTTTTGAAAGATTTATGATTAAAATATTCCTAAAAGGGTTTTCACAATGGTTCAAAACCGTAGGTAAAACTGTTTTTGAAAAAACATTATCATACCGAAACACTTTTTTGAAAGTGTTCTGGTTTTAAAAATTTGTAAAGGAGTTTTAGCAACGGCTCAAAAGTGTTGCCAATATTGTTTTATAAAAAAATTACCAATCGGAACACTTTTTAAAAGTGTTCCGGTGGAGTGTATTATTAGGTAGGGTATCGGAACACGTTTTGAAAGTGTTCTGGTTGAGTGTATTTTTAGGCAGGATACCGGAACACTTTTTAAAAGTATTCCGATTTAAAGATATTAGTTAAAGACTTTTAGCAACGGTTCAAAACCATAGCCAAAATTGTTTTTTGAAAACCAAATACCATACCGGAACAGTTTTTGAAAGTGTTCCGGTTTTAAAATTGTTAAAGGAGTTTTAGCAACGGTTTAAAATCATAGTTCAACTGATTTTCTTAAACAATTACTCAAAAAATTATTAAATGAGTTTTAGCAACTATTTTAAACCGTGGCTAAAAGTAGGGAAATAGTTTCTTTTAAAAAAATTATCATACCGGAACACTTCTTTTAAGTGTTCCGGAAAGCATGTGTAGGGGTGCAAAATTTTTAATTTTTTAATTAATAATAAAAAATAAAATAGTTATAACTAAAGAGTAAAATTGACTTTTTTAAAAAATCGTAGGGGTACAAGTCCAATTTTAGGGGTACAAAATAAAATTTTCGGGATCTCAACGTTGTGTTGGCCCAAAATCCAAGCCCATGAGATTTAGTGTGCAACGCACCGTTTTTTCTGAAAAACACGAAACACCCTTCTTCTCAAAAGATTCATTTCCTTTGCTCTAATTTCACAGTCGTTCTCTGCTTTTTCCTCAGGGTAATAATCTTTCCATAGGTTCGTGCCACATCGTTTTTTCTCAGTTTTTTTCTTTTTTATCTCTCTTTTTTATATGCATGAAATCGAAGCCCTTTGTATGTATTTAAGCGATTTTTGGCACATAATTTCAGTAATACTTTTCGTATTCTTCAACCCTAAACCCTAACTTTTGTAGTACCTTTTTATTGATATTATTTTTCTTGTTTTTCAGCAAACATGGCAGATGAAACACCAATTGATTTGAAGGAGGAGGTTTCTGATGTAAGTTTATTTTCACCACAGTTATCTATAGTTTTAACAATGCACTGTTTTTCTTTTAATTGGATCCGATTTTTATCAGGTTTATTTGAATTTGGTTGTTAAAATTGGTACTTTGGTATCATGTAATGATATTGTTTTGTTTAACCTATACACCACTGTTGTAAAATTGAGATTGGAATTGTGAATTAGTAGACTTATTTTCTGAATTGGGAATTGATTCTAATTTTGAATTGTGCGATAGGTTACATTTAGGCAGAGTAGTCCATAACGACCAATAGCGGCACTATCATGCTATAGCGGAGTGGAGCATAGACCGGCCGCAATGTGAAAAGCCTTAGTGGTGCAGAACACTATAGCGGCCGCTATAGGGTAAATAGTGGGGGTGGAGCGGTTTTAGGCCCCGAGCGGTTTCTGTCCCGCTAACCTTAGTTTAAAAGGTTTTAAGGGTAGTTTTGGGTTTTTAAATCCAATTTGCGTTGAGACTCAAAGCTAACCTTCCTTCTCCAACATTTTAAAGAAATATAATAAGATCCTCCCTCACCTCTCTCTACACTTCGTTCTTCCCACTTCACTTCGTATGTTTATAATTATTCTTCATTTAATTTGTGCAAAAAATGATCAAATAGCAGACATCCCGTTATACGCTATCTCGTTATCCTATTTTTGGGGTCGGCCACTCCATTCTGCTATCTGGGATTGACTACTCTGCATTTTGGTAGTGATTCATTATAGTGAATTGAGATTCATCATAATGGATCATAACTCATCAAGATGAGATTCCTGTTTAGCCATAATAGTTACGTGCTAGAGTTTTGTACATGTATAGTAAGAGCATCTCCAATGGGAGTTGCTTATTGTCTACATGGACATATAAGTTTTGGAACTTAATTTTTCTACCATTGCAGCATATCTATGTGGAGATCTGTTGCTGATTTTTTGTGTGTCAGTTTCTTGTTGAAGTAACTTTAAAAAGTGTTGCTTATTATTAAATAATACTAGTTTTGATAATTGGTGGGGCCAAATATGAATTGATTGGGTAAAATATAAATTGCTTATTGAAATCACCATTGGAGTAAAATTAGTTTAAATTGCTTAAGTGTTGCTTAAATACAATGTGGCAATTTGGTCCCACACAAAATAACTCAAGCAACCAAAATTAGTTCTCCCATTGGAGATACTCAAAGATACTGATAAGTGATAACCAAGGTTGGTACTTCAATTTGTATTAACTGTATTATTTTCGCTTGCACGAATTGCTAAATTGCAGATAGCACCATTTGACCCTACTAAGAAGAAAAAGAAGAAGAAAGTTACTGTTATAGATCCTGCAGCTGATGAATCGGTGGATAAGTTGGCCCAGAAGACAGAAAATCTGTCAGGTATGGAAATTATAGCTAGCATTAGCAGTCTCTTGTCATATGGTTTATGGTTTAAAATTCATCTGAAAATGGTGGATAGGCAATGTTGATTCTCATTAGCTATTCACTTGCAGTTGCTGATGAGGCAGAGTCTTCATTTTCTGGTTTGAAAAAGAAAAAGAAGAAGCCTGTGAGTCTCGTTTTTCCAGAGTTCAAGTTTTTTTTTTTGCTAGAGTTGTTGGGAGCAATTTAACTCTTGAAGTTTGTTATTTGATTTTAGGTTGAAATCAGTAACATAAATGAGGAGAGTGGAGATGCAGCTGAAGATTTGGAAGGTAAACAGTCAAATAAATGTAAACATTTTTTGTATTGATAGTGGACTGCACTTTGTTCTTGGAACGGTAATGAATTCTAATACTTGGTGGGAGATTTTGCTTTTAGATCTTCCTGAAGAAGAGGAAGAAGAAGCGGTTTCTTTGCAGCCTCGTTATCCTTGGGAAGGGAGTGACCGTGATTATGAATATGAGGAGGTGTGTCTTTTTTGTTCTTTCTGATGTATAGCTATATTAACCTCTTCCTTTCAACGCCGTTTGCCCGTTTTCAAATTACCTTTTCACTTTCATCCAATGCGTCTCTAGGCTTGTCTAATTGACTGTGGTTTGGGCCTTCTAATTGGCTGATGTTAAACGTCTAGGGCTCTAGGCTCTTGTGTTGTGTGCTCTTATTTTTAAAATTGAAGCATGCTAATTTATGATCAACGCAAGCCTTATAAAATATCTGATTATATCGGATTCTACATTTTTTGGTGCCTTAACCTTGTTGGTTCAAGCTATTTCACTTTGTTTGGACCATGAGTTGTGGTCAACATATTACGTAAAGCATTTATACTCTACCCTGTTCATTTTTCCCTTTGAAGTTGCTTCTAATTTTCCTTGCCTTTTTTCTCTGGTGGATTCGAAATAACTTTTGGTACAGCTTCTTGGCAGGGTGTTTAACATTCTACGTGAAAACAATCCAGAACTTGCTGGAGATCGTCGAAGGACAGTTATGAGGCCTCCTCAGGTTCTTCGTGAAGGCACAAAGAAAACTGTATTTGTGAATTTTATGGATCTATGCAAAACGTATGTTGGCGTTTTATCTGTTTTATTGTTTTGCACTATACACATCCTTCACTCCAGGCCAATATGCTTGGGAAGTATCATTTGAGATATTTCTATCGACCCAGCGATTCTTTTTAGCGAATGATTATTAATGAATATTAGAAACCAATTTTCTATCCTCAATGCTTACCTCTTGGCGATGTTCTGTTGCTCAATCTCTTTACTGTCATTCTAATCTTTCAGGATGCATCGACAGCCAGACCATGTTATGGCTTTCTTGCTTGCTGAACTGGGTACTAGTGGCTCCCTAGACGGACAACAAAGATTGGTTGTCAAGGGTAGATTTGCGCCCAAGAATTTTGAAGGAATTCTGCGACGATATATTAGTAAGTATTTGTTTCCGAAGTTTAAAATTCTGCTGTATTTCAGAAATGGAAATGTTCTTAAATATCGAAATTATGTTATTTGTAAGGCTATTATTAGCCTACGGTTCTTGTACTGGTTGTTGATTGAATTTGTTACACTTTTTTCTCAGATGAATATGTTATTTGTCTTGGATGTAAAAGTCCAGACACAATACTCTCAAAGGAAAACCGTCTCTTCTTTCTTCGGTGTGAGAAGGTGAATTTTCTATTACATCTTTGTCTGCTTTCAATGTTTTACTATTCAGCATTCTATAATACTGGTATATTGCTCTCGCAGTGTGGATCGGGAAGGTCTGTTGCTCCGATCAAAGCTGGTTTTGTTGCTCGTGTTGGCCGAAGGACTGCAGGGTCATGATTTGGCATTACTTTTTATTTTTGTTGAAACTGGTAGTATGGTGATGCCTTCTTTAATGGATAAGCTTTGTTATCCCTTTTTTGGATTGAAATGTTTCCTTTAATAAAAATGATTATTGCATATCATTTGTGGTATTTCCATTTAGAAAATAATTGAACTGCAATTTTGGGGTTTTAGTTAATGGTCTGTAAAGGAGGATGTGAATATGACTAGTAACTGCTAGTAACTTCTCTCTTTCAAATTTCAATCTTTATTTGTTTTCAGTAGCGTTCAAAGACTAAAATTTGACCCTTTTTTATACAATTTCTCAAGTGATTAACCGCACAAACCATGCTTCTAGTCACAATCATATATTTGCACTCAGTTCATTTTCATATGAACATATATTTTTACTGAGAATAATCTGAATTACCACTGCACTGCTGCTAATTTATTTGCATGAATACATATGGAAATATCAAGAACATATGTTTTTTTTATTGCAATCAACAAGAACATATAATTAAATATGTGGCCATGCATTAAAATTGAAGTGCTGCCATATTTTTGAAAAGTGTCACACACCAAAGGTGGCAATGAAGGCCATTGTCATAAGTGTTGAAATAAGTGGCACATAAATTCTCCCATTCAAACTTGTGGCACTGTTAGGATCCTTATACTTTGATGTATCAAAACCTACATAATCCATAGCACCAAAAAAGAAAAATTTTAATCTTGGCACCAAAGATTAAGAAAGAATCAACTTTTAAATATAATTTTTTATGGTGTTACCTTTAAGTTCATTGCATGCATTCGTAGTAACATTCTTGATAAAGGAGTAGGGTGCTTTAGTTGCAAAATAGAAGTCTCTATTGACATCTTGAATGCATTTGAAGATCAATAATGTGTGATCATAGCAACCACCAGTACAGAATTCATTGATTTCAGAGTCTTGCACATTTAGAGTACCATTTAATGTGATTATGTAATTTGTTTTGTGGTTGCAAGCATTTGATTGCTACATACATTTTGAAGCAAATTATTATTTTATACAGATTAAAAAAAACATAAAAATAATAAAAAAAACAGTGATCTTATTTAATTAATCATATTAGTTATTAATATATTTTTTATTCATAAATATAAAATAGAAAATCATAATTTATGAGCAATGCATATAACATTAATTAGATGATAAATTTAGAAATAAACAATCATAATTGAATTGAAAATTAGAAGTGAAAATTATTTTAAAACAATTTTATTTTAAATCCCGAGTCGAATGAAAATAATATTTTTCCAAATTTTAATCATATAATTTTACCAATTTAATTTCATTATAAAATTATGTCTAGAAAATTGTTTACTAATTACATTCATTAAGCAGAAGTAAGCACTCCTCCAACTCTCAAAAGGGCTTAGATTGACATTTCTTCTTGGTTGCTCCCAATCTGAAATGAGAGACATGAAAAATTAAGTTTTTTTTCTTCCTTCAAATTGTAGTTCAATAACTATTTGGTCGCTAAAAAGAAAGAAAAAAACTCCATAAAGGACTAAAAATGGAAGAATTAAAAGTGTGAAACAAAGGAATACTAACTTTCAGCATTGGTGAGATTGAAAAGCATGAGAAATAATAACCCCAAAGAAATGCAAACAAGGGAGGTGCTATTATCATTCTTCATTATTCCTTATTGATCAAATTAAGGACACTTACTTGAGTGTGTTTGTAAATGAACTCCGTCTTTGCATGATCTATGTTATGTTTACAATGGACACTTATTTATATCATGTTTTAGAGAAACATTTGTTGAGATTATAACTAAGAAAAATATTGTTGTTTTAGGCATATGCTTAGAATATGGATCAAGCATTTGTGATACAAACAGGGGAACATTTGAAGTTTTAGAAACATAACAAAATGGAGGGTTTGCATCATGACAAAATGAAACATTTTGGAGCTTTCTGTCGGAAATTAAGAGGTGGAATACAATGATTTTATCGTCCTAGGATAACATGGATCTATCAAGTGTATTTGTTCAAATTGTTTTTGGTCAAATGTTCAATTTTATATTCAATAACTATTTTTACTCTCTTGCTGTTGTCTTAATAACTTGTATGATTTGTTCAATCCAAATAGGGAAAATATAATCTTTTATTACAAACAATTATTTATTTTTTAAATTTTTTAAATTTTTAATATATTTAATATATTTATATTTGAAATTAAATATATTATATATTTAATAAATTTTAAAATAAAATACTTATTATAAATTTTAAATTATCACAATTTTTTTCGTTCTTTTTTACCGTCTTTTATATTAAAAAATTAACAGTATAATTGCAAACATAAATGATCTGTAAATGATCTATAAGATAATTTTATATATAAATAAAAAATTAAATATCAACTATTATAAAAAAAATTAATTTTATTTTTAATATATACATGTGAAGTATGGGTCAAAAATCTAATATAATTAGGGTGACAATGAACCGAACCAACTCAAAAATAATTCGGAATTCGGTTCGATAATTAAATCATTGAATTAGGTTTAGAGTTTAGGGCTTATGAATCAAATAATCTTAATATTATGAACTGAACTTGAACTATACATACTTCGACTCATTAGGTTCATGATTCAACTCGAATATATATGAGAAGGATTATATTGTCTTTAAGATTATGTTTAAAGATTTACACAAAATCTTAGCCCTATATTTTCTTTTAATCTAATGATTTTGACTGATAATTTTATATTCTCAAGTGAACAAAATATTTTTAAAAATAATTATACAAATAAAATCAACATCATATAAATTCTGTAATTTTTGAATTAGTAGATTTTGAGATAAAGTTAATTCCAATATAATAATTTTTATTTTATTTTATTTTAATATATTTTTTAAAATAGTATTAATTTAAAAAATTAAATATAAAAAAATAGATTTTCAAAAATGGTTTTTAAGATCGTGAAACAAGTGAAATGAATCGGACGAGATCAACCTAACAAGTCCAACCAAATTGTTTGTGAACTTATAACGAGTCAAGTTTGAGCTTAAAAAGAAATCGAGTCAAACTCGTATCCGTAATTGAGTTGATCCAATTTTTAATGAGTTGACTCGAGCTGAAGCAAGTTCGGATCGACTCGACTCATTTTTAGCCTTAAAACAATAAACAATAAGGATTGATGAATTATAACTCAACTGACAAACTAATAATAATAAAAAATTGATCAAATTAAAAAATTGGTTGAGATATATATATTCGAATTCAGAGAGTATTATGAGAATTTCCCCAGGGATCCTTAAGGGTCCGTTTGGTTCAATGGAGAGGAGGGAAGATGAGGGAATTTAATAAAGGGGAGGGAAGGGAGGGGATGAGAGAAGATGTATTTTAATTAAATATATGTTTGTTTCAAAAGAGGGGGAGAGGGAGGAGAGAAAGAGTTTTTAATCAAATATATGTTTGGTTCACAAGGGAGAGGAGAGAGATTCTATAACTAATTTACTTTTTACCCTTAAAATATTATAATACTCATGCTAAATAAAATATAAAATAAAGTGTTCTTCATAAAAAAAAATTATCGGTTCATAAACAACATAAATAATCAAACACACAATATGTAATATTTTAATATTCTAAAATATATTAAAGCGCAAATAAAATATTGATCAATTTTATACCATTATTATATGATCAATAATTAGATAAACTATTTTCTTATCTTAATTATCTATCCAATCCTATAAAATATTTATAAAGTTAATTTCTATCTAATATATAACTCAAATGCTACAATTATATATAGATATGTAATACAATTCAACAACTTATATTATAAAATAATTAAGTTCTAACAAACAAAATAACAAAAGAAAATGAATAAAAATAAACATATGAAAAAAGAAAGAAAATTGAATCATGTTAATAAAAATACTAGAGTTGTCGGAAAAAAAATGAACGAATTCTAATAATAAGGGAATAAAAGTTAATGTATAATATTTACTTAGGACAATTTAAGATTGTAACAAAAAAGTGAGAGTAATTTTATCAATATAATAAAAATAAATTTTATCCTAACTTCTCTCCCTCCCCTCCTTTCCGAATCTCTCTGATTTGGAGGGATTAAAAAATTACTCTAGAAAAAAAATTGATTACCTCCAATTCCCTCATAAAAAATTGAACAAAACATATTTGACTTAAAATCTTCCCTTCACTCCCCTCCAAAATCAGAATACCAAACGAACCCTAAGGTCCCTAAAAACCCCCTAAGATCCCTTCACTCGTAGAATTCTATTGTTATCAAATTCACATTTTCAACTCATCTCTCCATCGATTTCGAAGCATCGCTTCACGACTTATATAACCGCAAGAAATGCTACTAGCAGGGTGGCATTCTTTTAAAACTTGTTTCAAATTTATATTATAATTTTGTTTACTTGCTGTATAAAATGCATGCATCACAACCACTAAACCAACAAATACATTGTGTCAATAGTATAATTGTTGTAAAACTCCAAAATATATTTTGGAAATTCACCAATATGTTGCTTATAGAAGATTGTCATGTTTGTTGAAAATATGTCACGGCTTCATAGTGATGCAATTGAAGTAATTATTTGGTACAATGATACATGCATTTGTGGATAAATTATTTCTACTTGTCATGGTTGTAGGTGGAAATTATTTCCTACACTTCCTATTGTTTTGTTATTTCTTATACGTTTCACTGCTCTAGTACTAGAATTGATTGGAAAACAAAGAAGTGCAGTCGGTAATAAAGTAAAAGACATGTGAGAGTGAAAATGAGTTTAAATATATGAGAAATGTTATGTTTTTCTTAAAAATAGGTGAAACAATTAACAATGAAAAATGTGTAGTGAGACATGGATCACAGTCAGCAGTTAAATTAATTAAGACGGTTCATAAAGTTTCAATGGGTGAAATTTTCTATTTCCAAAAAAAAAAAAAAACTGTTTTATGTGCTTCATTGCCTAAGCCGTATTATTGGAACTTTTGTCTTGTGAAATGTTCAAAATAGATATATAATTGGATCTTTTGTCTTGTGAAATGTCCAAAATAGATATATAGTTGGTATGAAAAGAGTTATAGAAAATATGTCATTATAAAAGGCACTTAATGTTTTGTTATAAATAATAAATTATTTATATTGGCTATTCATATAATTTAGACGTATTGAAGTATTGAAGTATAAGAGAGTGAGAGATAATTGAATAGAGATTGTATATATATATATATATATATATATATATATATATATATATATATATATATATATATAGAATGAGAGAGATTTATAGCTAATGACATGATATAGTAAATGTGAGACTTTCTATAGAGTCGAGTTTGTTACAAATGTAATTCACTCGAGAATCCTTAAGAGATATTGTGAACATACAAGCCAACTGGTCTTCAAATTTGACGAAATATCTAGTGATTTCTTCTGATTGAAATTCTGTTCAACGCGTGACAGATGTTGAAGATGTTGAACACGGCGTCTAACTTTTTAAAGCAGAATTGACAAATAATAGAACATAAAGCATAAAGAACACAAATAAGAACCCTTCTCCCTTTCTCTTAATCATTAATCCTAGTGATCAATACAATAAGCAATAAGAATTAATGAATTACGACTCACTACCAAACCAACCTTTATGCCTCTAGACACGCAACTTGGGTGCTAGATAGGTGCACAAACAATAACACAAACAAAGACTCAATAAAACCCTAACCCAAAGAACTTTAACTCTTGGACAATTTCAAACTTTATGTTTGAGTCTTCTTAAATAGCAATGCATCTGCTGAGCTTCTCTCCAATAGGCATTTGATTTGAGATCAACAAATTTCAAGGATGTCTTGTTTTGATTTGTTTTTCAAATAACCTCCACCAAAAAGATTTGATTCAAATGTAAATATACATATAATTAGATTTGACCTTATTAAATCTTTCAAACAAATCTAGTATATTAAAAGACAAAGAACAAGCTACATAGGGGGTGGGGAAACCAATACACTTAATGTAGTGAGACGTGGATCACAGTCAGCTATTAGATTAATTAAGACGATTCATAAAGCTTCAATGGGTGAAATTTTCTATTTCCAAAAAAAAAACTGTTTTATGTGCTTCATTGCCTACGCCGTATCATTGGACCTTTTGTCTTGTCAAATGTTGAAAATAGATATATAATTGGACCTTTTGTCTTGTGAAATTTCCAAAATAAATATATAGTTGGTATGAAAAGAGTTGTAAAAAATATGTCATTATAAAAGGCACTTTATTAAATATGAGAGTCGAGTTTGTTACAAATGTAATTCACTCGAGAATCCTTAAGAGATTTTGTGAACATACAAGTCAACTGGTCTTCAAATTTGACGAAATATCTAGTGATTTATTCTGATTAAAATTTTGTCCAACGCGTGACAGATGTTGAACACGACGTTTAACTTCTTAAAACAAAATTGGCAAATAATAGAACATAAAGCATAAAGAACACAAATGAGAACCCTTCTCCCTTTCTCTTAATCATTAATCCTAGTGATCAATACAATAAGCAATAAGAATCGATGAATTACGACTCACTAACAAACCAACCTTTATGCCTCTAGACATGCAACTTGGGTTCTAGATAGGTGCACAATCAATAACACAAACAAAGACTCAATAAAACCCTAACACAAAGAAATTTAACTCTTGGACAATTTCAAACTTTATGTCTGAGTCTTCTTAAATAGCAATGCATCTGCTGGGCTTCTCTCCAATAGGATTTTTTCAATGATCTAAGTTAATTTTTGTGTCAATTCTTCTTTTGTAGCTCACAATGTTTGCTTATGATAAAGTTCCAAATATTGTTATGGGAGATCCTTGGAAATTAAGAAAAATAGTAAAAAATCTTGTTGGAAATTCTGTTAAAGTAAGTGAAAATTTCAATTTATTTGCATTACTATTACACATTTTGTGTTGTGTTCATTGTATTTTTGATTAATTTTGATACATTGTAGTTCACTATGCAAGGACATATATTTCTAAAGTCCATTTAGCAGAAAATGGAAAGTCCACAATGAATACAAAAGACTTTTTGAAATGGTGGATCTGAAGAAGTTATGCATATATCTGGTGGCTTGAAGCAGCTAATGAACACAACAACTGTGATAATTTTAAGCATCTAATTGTCGAATGAGTTTTTCTGTGACGCATCTAATGTCTTATTCCCTCACTGCTTTGCTTCTGCTTGTTACAAGATTCATGCAATGATATTAATTATTTATATATATTTTAAATGATTCAATATGTGTTTGTCTTAGTCTTAGTCTTCCACATTATTTGTCATTTGAGTTGACACTTATCTTTTTCCTGTATATCAGGTTTGCAGGGTTGTCCTTTAACTCTTCTAAGACATTGAGAAAAATTAAACTATGTAAGTTTAGTAAGTTGATGGTTTGCTACCTTATAATTGATTTAAATCACTTTTTATTTTGCTATATATTTATCTTTGGTCTCATTATTTTAATCTTTATGAATACAGATAACTACAAGTTAACTGCTCAGACAGAGAAAATAACAAAATACAGAAGAAAAATGGCCACCTAGTTGGTTCCTGTTATTTGATTCATTATCTAACATATATGTATTATGGAGTATTTTTTGTATTCCATTTTTATTGATTCCTTTTTTTAATGATGCCTACTAAACATATAGTTGAGCTACCAAACATATTCAAATTATTGTAATTACTTGAATTTTATTATTTATCTTTTAAAATTAATATATTATTATTTATTTATATTATAGATATATTTTATGTATAAAAAATAAATTTATTAAAAAATATTTTACTTTACAAATTAGTATGCTTGATTAGGAAAACACCGCGTAATACAATTTGAAATTTGAAATTAGTTGGAGTAAGCTATAGACATAGCTGGAAGATGATTTAAATTTTAAACTCTCTAATTGAATCCGCGTGGCAGTTAGGGAATTCATAGAGACATTAATCATGCCATTTTTTAACTTCAAATGTTTAAAGTAAGATTAGAAAAAGAATTGATCATATAATAAAATACTTAAGTTAATGTCAACCAATTCTATCGAATCTAATATTCAATGATATTACCTCTAAAACACTTTTTCAATTGATTTAAGTTTTATTTTTAAGACTTGATGAAAGATGTTTAAGAAAATCCATTTTTTATGACAAAAAGTTAAATATTAACTACTATTTAATTAATGTTACAAATATTTTGTTGTTGTTTATAGTCGAAATAAAAAAAAAGTGAATGTGAAAAGTACTAACACAGTTTATTCTAATAATAACATGTGTCTTCAATTTTTTAGTATTTTATAGACGGCAATGTTATCACATTTGTTTATATTTTAATTCACGTCCTTAAACTCCGTTTACTAATTATATTTTGAATTTCAACGCGGCAAGATGGGAACAACAATTTTAATAATTGGGATATAATGATTGAGATCTTTTTCAATAAGAAAAGGGAATAACTACATTCAACAAGGATATTGAAAATGTGATTTTCTAAACATAATTTTTTTGCAAATATTGTTTGATAACTCCTAAACATAATATTCTTAAATTTTGTTAGAGTAGTTAGTTTTTTTATCATAGAATTAAATTAATTAACCAGCAAGTGATTAGTTAGTCAATTAAGTTGGTCGTTTAACCAACAAGCCACAAATATTATAAATTTTGTTTATCTAACAGAGTAAAACTAATTTTATCATTAATAATAAAAAGTTCAATATATGGAAGAACAAGATGAAAACTACTACGAGGCCCGATCCTAAGATAAGGTCTCTAATTTTCTTTTTTATTATAGGCTTCCAAATTTCAATACATACTTATAATATTAGTTATTGCTAATTAATAAGATTGTTAGTATTGCTTGATTTGTAGTACCATTATAACTTAACATTATAAGTTCTGTCATATTACTTACATTTTTTATGACGTGTTTGTGTTTATATATCTTGTATTTTATTGTTTTGCAATTTAATTTCTTATCTTAAAATGGAAAATAATTAATAAAAGAGTACATCAATTAATTTAATTTGCTTACAAATCTTAATGTTTTATAGCATATAGTGCTAATTTGTTCTAACATTTTTTCATCTAATTTTTCTATTTATTTACCTTGTAACACATTTATTATTTTTGTATTAGAGTTTTTTTTAGGGAGTTTAAGAGTATTATTAACCTATAAAATTTGAATTGAAAAATTTAAAATTAAAAGAAAAAAAATTGAAGCTTTAAATCGATTTCAAAGAATATTAAATAAATAAACTTTATAGTTATTTAAAAATAGATAAGTTAAATTGATTATAGAACACGATTTTACATATAACAAAAATAAATATAAATAACAGTATAATAAATTTAATTAAATATTTATAAATATATTTAAAAAAAAAATTGTCTAACGCCTCAACATGTGTTGGGCTGACACTGACTACTATGTGTCTATATCTAGTCTAAGAATTGACCGTATTTATTAAGAAATTAATAATTAACTTCAAGCGAATTGACCGTATTTATTAAAAAATTAATAATTAAATTCGCTTGAAGGTAATAAACTTGACCTCAAAAATTATAAAAATAGCCATTAAATTAATGAATTCCACACGATTTTATGGAATGATTTTTTTTCTTCATATGTTTTCCCTTTATCTTTTTCCATCTCTCTTCCTCGTGTACTTTCCCAACCACTACCATCAGTTTCCAAACTACATTCTCCAAATCATGTCTTGTGTTTTTGGCATTCAATTTTCAATTTTAGAAATCTTAAAAACTGTCAATTGAAGATTTGGTTAAAATACTAATTTAATTGTATAACACTCAAAAGCAACACCACCCAATGAATCACTAATTTAATTGTATAACCTTTATGATTTATTCTTAAGATATATTCAATGTTTTTGTTAAAAATTACATGAGATTAAGAGTAAAAGAAACAAATTTGATGAGAGAAAGATACTGAAGAACCTATGTGTTCCTATTGAAGCATTTATGGACGTGTCAATTTCACAAAACATCAAGGGAATCATTCATAGAAAATATGGTAGGAAGTTAGGTGGCATGCCATGTAAACCGAAATGAATTATGGTAAGTAGTGGTGGAACAAAAATAATTGGGGCTCTGAAACTGTCGGATGCAAAATCTGAGACTAATAACTTATTAGTAATTTTCGTGCAGCCAAATTCATGTGATGTTGTTTGCAACGACTGCATACGTTGTCTGTTTGGTGGGGATTATTTTGATGTACATTTGGTATGCACCAGAGCCTTCTTGCCTTCTCAACATTTTCTTCATTACTTGAACACTAGTACTTGTCCAACTCATGACTAGCGCGTCTCTGCACCCTAAAGTATGTTCTATTTTGTCGTCATATCTTTACTTGCTCAATCCATTTTATCGTAAAACTTAACTTGATTTGGAATTTTCAACTTTATCTGCAAATCGCAATAGGTGTTCTAGACAGACGCGAGTTATAATTTATTCACATATGTCTCAAAAGTCTTAGCATTCAAACATCATAGAAACTGAGGGATTTGAGTTTCAAACTATAATTCGATAATTGGCATAGAAGCACACCGATATTCAATTACACTAATTTCTACCATATTTTCTACAATGAGAACTACTCAATTTTTCTACAACTTACCAGTCCTAAAATTATCATTTGACATTCATAGCACACACAAACTATCATTAACATTGAAATATAGAAATTTACATGAGAACAAAAACTAGTTATCAATCAGTCATACGAAATAAATGAAAGAAAATGCAATGCAACAAACCTGCATCGTGCCAATGAGAACAAGAATAAATAGACCGGTCAAAATATTTCCTCTTCTTGGAAGCCCAAACAGCAGAGGTCAAAATCAATGCCTCGAGAATAATTTTTCCTGCAAAACAACACATATAATACAATCAATCACCAGAATAACCAAATGCCAATACCAAACAAGAAATAAACAATCAAAATTGAAAACAAAACCCTACCATCTATATTAGCACATGTAACTCCATTGATGAAGAACAGAGATCGAAATTGAGAGAGGAGAACAAAGATCGATCAAGATTGAGAGAGTGGGGAACAGAGAATCATGAATCAGGATTGAGAGAGTGGAGAACGAAGAATCTTGAATCGGGATTCAAAGAGTGGAGAACAAAGAATTGGAATTGGGATTCAGAGACTGGAGAACAGAGATCGTGAACATGAATCGTGAATGTGTTTAGGGTTTTGGGTTGGGTGGATACTTTATTTGGTTGTGGTTATCCAATAAACTGGTTATGGATATCCAAATATATTTAAAATGGATTGGTTGAAAAACCAAAATAAAATTAACTGGTTTTTGATATCAGGATATGGATATGGTTATGGATAAACCATCAAACTGGTTAATTTGAGCATCCCTACTAATAAACAAATGTTGTGGAATTGGAAGGGCGAATTTTGTTAGGTAAGAGAGGAGTGGATATATATGCACATGGGAAATACAAGATCACGTATGGTAAGTACACGTAAATTCAGGTAGACTTGTTTGATCTAACAATTAAATTAAGTAGTCTATGGGTGAGGTACTTAAGTGATCCCTCACTTTAGAACTCACCCTCTTTAATAACTCTAATGATAGAACAAAATTCCTAATTTCCATATTTGAGAAAACCTATAGCTTGTACCACCTGAAGAGAGACACTTTCGAACACCATACGATCCCGATTCAAAGAAATAGTTGTGTGGATAGCTTCTTTGGGGATATAGCTTCTGCTTTAATAATAGATAGATTATCGGGATCCCAAGTCGCTCCTACAAAGATAAAATTGGCAAAATCATCTCGAAAACACCACCATTTGTTTGAGGTACCATAAGTCTTGTTAAAGCCTGCATCCACATTGCATTTAACATAACCATGAGATGGTGGGCTCCGAACCGACGCCTGATGATGGTTGATACTACTATCCTTGAAGCGTTGGGACGAGAACAGTTCTTTCCATTGGTGATATGCAAACCAACTAAGTTTAGATCCCTCCTCTTTCTCATTATTCCACACCTGGTCATTTCTATTTTTCCACAAGACCTCCAACAAAGCTGCAAGTCTACCTGCCATGTTCACATCTTCCTTACTACAAATATTAAGAATAAGCGACTTTACATTATGAAACAAAAGAATTCTATGATTAATGATATTACTCAAACCCTTTGTCCTCCAACATTGAATTATTTATGGACATACAAAGAAAACATGTTAGTCATCCTCATAACTATCAACATACAAAGGACATTCTTCCATACAATTTACCCGATGACCCTGAAGCCTTATAAGGGTTGGAAGACACTTCAGACAAATTCTCCACATAAGATGTTTCACTCTTTTAGGTGTTTTGATGTTCCAAATACAACTCCAATTAGTCACAACACTCAGGTAATATTACTTTTCTAGACCTTTCTTCACACACGGTAGCCCGACCTCAGACTATAGCTACCACTTTGTTCCTCTTTTCAAATCAGTTTATCTTCCTTAACATCCTCCATAAAATAAACCTGAAGGATTTCCTCTACCGCCGCAGAGTCAAATAAGTCACGTAAATTTTGTTTTGGTAACCAATTAATGCAATTTACAAGTTACAACATTGTAACTCAGGTTTCATATTTCATTATATGTAAGTGTTCTTAAGCTTGATTCCACGACAAAAAATGTATAGATGAGCCAACAATTGGCATCGAGAACTTATTTCAATCAAAGGAAAAAACTATAGATTTTGTGAGAAGTCATTGAGTAGAGAAACACCTTTTCGAGCCATAATTATTTTGACTACAGCTTCCAGATTATTATCTGATGCCACATGATCTTTTCGAATTTGACGTATAAGTTTATCAACATTTTGGTTTCTATTTCCCATCGCAACCCTGAGTCTTTCTTCCCTTGGTATTTGTGGTTGCCTATGAGATTCGGCTCCAGGCTGTTCGACTGCCCATCCCTAATTTACTATATTTGCGTATAGTGTATTTCTTTGTTGGATCTAGTTAACTGTTCGGTCTTCTTCAAGGATCGCCCCTTGATTTTCCCTTAACCATTCTGGTTGATGTTGGCGAACAGGAATTTGAGGGGTTCCAAAGAAATATGCAATTCACACCATCTGTGTTGTTAATCGCTGATTCGTTTGGGCATTTTGTTGGTTGGTTTCGGTGGCACTTTGTATTAATGGGTTAAAAATTATGCCCATTTGTTGGGCTAATAGACCAACCATTTCATGATTGCTATCATCCATTTATTCTTGAAACTTTGCGACAAAATTTGTTTTTAAAGAGGATAATGAGGGAACGAATCCTGAGGGTTGTGCATTTTGACCCACGTTATTATTTCTTGATCCTGATCTCTATAATGTTGAAAATATTGACATTCTTGGGTCAGGGTAAGTCGTTGCACTATTATTTAGGCCCACCATCGTAGTTGTTGGCATACCATATGGTTGTTCATGACCATTATGAGGCAATGAAAAAACAGGAGGCCCTGGGGGCCTTTGGAAGATATTCCCCCTTGGTGGGGGGTCACTGGTTGACCTTGTGATCCTATGTATGTCAAAATATGGCCAATTTGGGTATTCGACTACACTGATGTTGAACTTGTTGAAGACTGTATAGCCTAAAAAAAGGTGTTAAAACTGTAGTTTCCCCTGTCGAAGAAACTGGGGGTGGCAATTCATTATTGTTCGGAGGATTTTGATCAGTTGGTTGATATTGACTTGCCATTTTCCTAACACGTTTTCTTTTAGGTATCTCTTTGTTGTTTGTGGCTATCTTACCACTCATAAGTCTCATGCAACGAAGTATAACACAAGAAAATAATGAAGACTAAAAGAACAATTTAACAAGAACAATTATTTTTAATTTTAACACTGTCCCACTGGGCGTGCCAATTTGTTTATCGTGAATTTTGGCAAACAAGATTTAGTCTTCCAAAAACAATAAAAGTCATTGGTTATTCACAAGATCGTCTTGATTGATCCTAGGACATGTGTTTCAATTTGAACTTTGTTCTTTTGAAAATGAGAACACTTCGACAGTGCTCACAAGATGAATAACAATGTTTGTTTTTAAACGTAAATGGTTTACTAGAATAAGTACAAGAATTGTAAAGAAAAAAACTTGTAAATAAATTCAGTAAAATGGAAATTAAATGTAAATTGATGAAAGTAGAATTGCTAGAAATAAAATTGGAATGGTAGATTGATAAAATAAACTTGGGGTTTATACGTACATTTCTCAGTGCATTATTTTCTCTATAAATTGGTACTTTGAGTTTTATATGAGATTTGTACAAATAGATGGACACACATAATATTAACACTAAGACTCCTATATATACTAAATCAAAATAATCGTTCCAAATAGCTCCTCGTCCAGAAAATGACATGTTGTGGTCGACATGCCTTTGATCTCTCTTGAAGCTCCACGCGTCTTCTAATGAAATTGGCTAGGGACAAAGAACAATTAGTCCCTATTCAAAATTCAAATACTACATCGAAGTCCACACTTCCTCCGTCTAATTCACAAAGTAAACTTTTAAAATATTTCTAAGTTTAAACCAACATTTCTCTCTTTCAAAGAATAATTTTGACCGGTATTTCAAGCTAATGCATCTCTATCGAAGACAACAAATACAACAAATATCTCCATAAATTTCTTTTTTCGTCACGATAACATAGTCATCGAAAATCTTAGTTAATACACACACACACACACACTCTCGCTTCCTCCTCTTAGTTAATAGACACTTTGTTTATATGAATTGAGTACAAGTGTTTTTGTTCGTTCAATGTTCGTGGTTGTTCTCTAGATTCTACATCAACGATTAATAGCCATAAAAGGTAATCATCCTATCACTAATCATGTTAATTAAGTAGGATTACATTAACGAAAATTTTGTTTCATATGTGTATTTCAATATCAATTTCCCTTCACCTTGACCCAGTGTTATTTTCACCACTTGTTGGGTTCATTTTCCATCATATCCCACTTAGGGGTTAAAGGTTATTTGATGACCTTGGGGTGATAAAATTTTCACCATATTTGTTCTCACCTGGTGTTCGAGGTGTATATTTATCTATAAGACTTCTAGGATGTTTAAAGGCCCCATATCTTTAATCAGTTGAGGGAAGTTATTTCTCCATTGACTGGAGGGTTTAGATCATCCACTATTGCATTTATTCATGTCTTTGTCTCTCTTTTATACGTTGATTTCCCCTCCTTTGACATAACACTCCACCCTTTCCATTTTTTACTTCATTGAGTCAACAAGTGTTTGGGAGAGAGATTCATCTAAATGTGCGACTTTGAGATTGTTCTTTAAGGATCCCACTAACATCTACGGGTTGGGATTTATCACCTTGGTGTAGGATTAATTGAAACATATCAAGTATTCTCATAAGGACTCAAAATGTTCTTGCCTCGTGTTAATAGGATTGTAGAGGATAGCTTGTGGTGTTTGCTGGCGGAAAACTGATGGATTAATATTTTGGAAAGGTATTGATAATTGGTTACAGAGAACCGGAGGAGGTTCATTTACCAACGTAATTTCGCTTCTTTTATGGTTTCAGAAAATAATTTGCACTTGAGAAAAGGCTTCACAACTCTTATCACCATATGTGTATTAATGGTTGTAACATGATCTCAATGATTGCTATTTCTATCAAACATTGTCAATGAGGGAAAATTAGAATTACTATGACATGTACATTATAGATTTTGGCAGAAAGTGGATTAGGAATTAAATATCTTTATGACTTCATATTCACTTTCATCCTGTTTCTGTTGGTGTTTATTATGAATGCTAGTTTGTAGGGCTTGGTTCCAATGACATAACTCCTTTATGACGACTTGCATCTTTGCTAGGGTTTCTTGGTCGCCATTAATGGATATAACACTTGTGGACACTATTGCGATATATCAACTAGGTTAATTGTGAGTTTTTTTGGAAAAATGTGTGGTCTAGATCAATTTTATTAAATTGCGAGTTGATCGCCAAGTATACTTGCAATGAGTATAATAGTTATGACCATCCTTATAGTAAGCATAGTGGAGACTTTATGTCGTTACATGATATTTACGAGCATTTTCGAAATAATAAGTGTAATTTCAAGCAAAAGATGAGCTAATGTGAAGAAGAAATGAGAATAAAAAAGCAAACAAAACATTAAGTTTGACCCCTGAAATCTTCGCGATCGTGATGCCACTATTGTGGTCATGATGAAGAGCTATTGCGATAAAGATACTTTACATAGGTGTTGCTATAGGTCACTTGTCAGACACATTTTTTGACTATTTAAAAGGGGAGAAAGAATCCATTTTTCAAGGGTGTTACAAATTTTTGAGTAGAAAGTGACGATAAGGAGTTCTACAACAAATAATTTTAGAGTTTTTGAATCATTAAAGGCAATATACTTCATTGATTTTTATGTACTCTTCATCTAAAATCACGACAATGACTTGCATCACTATCAATAGCTAAATTTCTCTTGATTAGGTCTTATTAGTTAAACTTAATTTTACTCTGTTGGATCATATGACTGTTTTATGTTATTTGCATAATTTAATTATATATTTTCTATTCAACTACTTTTGTGTTTATGCTCTTTGGGCGTTGACGAACTCACAAAAGTGAATTTAAATAAGTAGATTACTAACCCCTATCTTTACCGATGAAAAATAAAGTAATTGTTCAACTTAGTAATTAACTAGGAATATGTAATTATAAGTTTTGCCTACGGGATTAACACACTTAGATCGCCTAATTTTGCTATGCAACTCGCCTAAGGAATTAGGGAATTATAGTATAAATTAGTGAATTGTACACCAAGGAATTGAGTGTAGCAATATTGCTAATTTGTTGTAAATTTATAAAGTTAATTTGATTCAAATAATGCACAGTCATCAATAGGAGAAAATTAAGGGTTTCAAATAAGACCTAGTCATTTTTTCATTTGAACTTTATTCAAGTTTTAACGTTTTTCAACATACTCTGAAGCCCTTAATATTTGATATGTGAAAAGTGATAGATCAACCTAATTCTATAGAAAGTATATACTAGTATAGTTATAGCTCTCTTTTAAAGGGCCATGAGTCCTCCTCCTATAATATAGGTTATGTGCAGCGTGACACTGACCGCATAGGGAGTGTGACAAATAATCCCTCCCTTAAATATAAGGAGAGATGGTAATATAGGGGACACGACGAGCTCAGTTTGATCTCTAACACGTGTTCGACTTCGTCTATTATGTAGTCTTCTTCAAAGGTCTTACATGATGACAAGTGAATGAATCAGACTATTATTACAATACTCAATAAACGTAGATATAATATAATAGTCCTATATATATATATATATATATATATATATATATATATATATATATATATATATATATATTAAGTAAACCCCCTTAATATATGAGAATGTAATAGTAACCATTGGATTTATATTTAATGATTGAGATTAAAAGATATTTTTAAAATTTGATTAATGATTTATATTTCTTATTAATGACACATGATTTAGTGAAAATCACAATTTAACCTCAATATTTTCTTTTCAAATATGATGATCCTTATTAGAGCTGTCGAAATGGGTTACCCGACCCTAAACAGACCAACCTATGTGAGCCTTGGACTTTTCAGGGATGTGCTCGAAAATCCCATATTTTAATGGGCTTAATTTTTACTACCTAGACCCAACTCTGTCTGGGCTACGGGCTACCCAGTCCTAAACGGACCCATTTCTAAAAAAGTAAAAATTTTATCCTTATATTTGTAAGTAACCATGCAATTGTATGCAATAATACTTATATACTAATATATATTAAGTAGTTAAGCCCAATGGTTAAGATTTGGAGTAAGTCTTTTAAACTTACTCTTGAGGGATATTCTTACTCCAAAGTAAGTTATTAAGACATACTCCACATCTTGATCATTAATTCTTCTCAATTCATTGGTTATGAATATTAAGTAGTAGTTTTCTCTCTCCGCATTTAATTACTTATTATTCCTAACTATTAGATTGAAAAGAATTAATGATTAAGATGTGTTGTAAGTCTAAGTCTTAATAACTTACTCCTAAAGTAAGAATATCACATATATATATATATATATATATATATATATATATATATATATATATATATATATATATATATATATATATATATATAATAACAAACAAAATCTCTATTTTTAAATTAAAAAAAAAAATTATATTGAAAATAGAAACTATTCACATTGACAACCGACTTCAAGCTCAATTTGGTATAAAATATGAGTCGAGTCATGCCCCATTAAACCAAATTCATGGGCTAAATAAATACACCTATTTAAACTTTTTTCTTCAATTAAAAATCAAATAATTGACTTGAAATTTATTACAATAAAAAAAATAAATAGAGAAATGAATAGGTTAGACAATCATTTAAAGGAAAATGTAGTCATGAAACTTAATGGACATTAAATAGAAGAAACAAACCACATAGACTTTCTTTTCCGGCCATTTCCTTTTCCTCTCTGTCCCCACCTTACACAATACAAGTACCTCTCCACACCTTCGTTTTTTTTAACTCTCTCTCTCTCTCTCTAAACCTCTCTGTTCCCAGATCCATTGCTTTATCTTGCAGCTTCTTCTACTTCATCCAAACATTATTCAGGTAACTAAACTCTTTCTCATATTTCTTCAAATCACTTTCATTCCATTCTCTTTAGTTTCTACTAATCATTTTCTCTATTTATTTAATTTATTTGCAAAATTATGTTCTTTTTGTCTTTGTCTTGCTAAAATATGTTTTTATTTTATTTTATGAAATCCTTTGACATAGGGTTTTCTATCTTTGTATGAATCTTATCTATTATTGTTCTAACAAAACATCAAATTTGGAATTATTGACAAAACCAATCGATAAAATTACAAAAAAAATTATTATAAACATTTAGTATTACAATAGTTAAAAATAATTTTGTTTTATTCGTCACACAAATTATTTTTATTTTCAAAATTAAAATAAAATTTGTTCAACCAACCACCAGTCAAGAAACATGCTTTCAAGCGGCGATTGTGCTCTACGAACCGGTGGATATATAGCTGTACTTTAAACACGCTCCGTTGTTTTTGTAAGATAATAAATAAATAAATAAAAATTGTCAACTTTGTTTTTTTGTTTAATTTTTAAAAATAAAAATTTAATTTGGTTATATATATTTAATTATTATTCATTTTAAAATTGTCCGCGCGAAACTCATGTTGTCTTGTTCCACTCTGCTCGTCTTGCTGTTTTCGTGCTGGGCCAGGTCGGTGGAGTACAAACAGGCCCATGTAGACGGGGTCCACATTAATGTGATATTTATTTTTTATTGTTAGTTTCTAAATGCATTTTAACGTTAATTAATTGCTTTTCTCTTTCATGTTTTGTGTTTATTGTCAATAATTTCAGGGTTCAGCAGCTTAGCTAGAACTTGCCCTTGAAAATGGCTGCTTCTGGGGTAAGTGTCACAAGTTTATGTTTATGTTATTAAAATTCATTTTCACATGTAATATGGTTGGTTGTTTTGTTATGTGATATATGATAGGTTAATTCTAGTAAGCAAATGAAGAGGTTGGAGTCAAGGAAATCACATTCTTGGTGGTGGGATAGTCATATTGGTCCTAAGAATTCTAGGTGGCTCTCTGGAAATCTTGAAGGTAACTTAATTATTAATTTATTACAAAAATGGGGCGAGCCGAGGCGGGGATTGTTGAGGGTGTGGACCTAAAATCTTGATCCATTCTGAAAAAATGAAAGCGAGTTGGATGGTCCCTCGCGCTTGCAATATCCCGCAAAAAAACGCGGCAGACATATTAGAGAGTGCAGGCCTAATGATCCGCCCCGCGAAAAAAGTGTGAGCAAAACAGACATGCTCACTGGGCCGATTCCGTTTTGCCACCGTGTCTCCTTGGGGACAGTTGCAACTTGCAATGCTCTTATAGTTACTTTATTTGCCTTCTTGGTGTGATTTGTGATTTGAATGATAAATTCTTCAACTAGTACTATGTTTCTAAGTGGCAGCAGAGTTTCGTAATTCTTGTTAAAATGAGTATAATCTCCTTTAAGATTAGGCTATATGTTTTTTTACTGCTAAATAGAATGTTTATTGTTTTGTCGTGTTATTTTGACAAAATCATCTTTAACATCAGAAATGGACCGGAGTGTGAAACGGATGTTGAAGCTGATAGAAGACGATGCAGATTCATTTGCTAGAAAAGCTGAAATGTATTACAAGAAGAGACCAGAGTTAATTTCTTTGGTTGAGGAGTTTTACCGTAGTTACCGAGCCTTGGCAGAACGCTATGATCATGTGACGGGAGAGTTGCGGAAGAATGTACAAACTGATCTCCAATCTCAAGGCTCAGGATTTTCAGACACCGGCTCTGAGCCGTCTTCGACTTTGCCCTCTCCAAGTGTAGCTCATACTAAATCTAGTAACCGAGCTGCTGGGTTTGACTTCTTTCTGGGTTCCGGTGGAAACGCTTCTGATGTAAATCAAAAAGATGGAGATGAGTCCTCAAGTGTGACAGATTCTGAGGAGGAATCTGATGATTCATCGGTTAACAATTATTCAGCTTTCTCGCGGAATGGTAGTGATCCGGGGATGAACAGAAGAATATCTGAGTTGGAAAATGAACTACGTCTGGTAAAAGAAAAGCTATGGACACAGGAAGGGGAACACGCAGACGTTTCCGTTTCATCTAGTGAGGCTAGAATCGAGAATATCGAAGATGCTTATGCCAAAATTAATGCATATGAACAAGATCTAATGATTGTGAATGAAAAGTTAAGGATGTCAGAAGAAGAAATCTCTAAACTTAAGACTGAACTCGAAAACTACAGATCTTTGGATTCAGGAAATACCGATGCTGGGGTCGATAAGGAACTCGAGGTTCAAGGAAGCATTGATGGTGCGAATAAGGAATTGTTTGAGCCGAGTAATGACACAGTGAAACTTACAGATGAGCTTCGAATTGCGAAAGAAAATCTCAAGGCTTCTGAAGTGCAAGTTGCTTCACTGAAAACTGAGGTGAATAAATCCAAGGAAAGAATTCAGCAGCTGCAGGAGCAACTCGACTTGGCTCGAAAGGACATTTCTTTATGGAAAACCAAATTCAATAGCGAGAAAAGAGAGAGCACGAAATTCCAAGAAAGACTTGCGAGGTTAAGGAGTAGTTTATCGGACCGGGATAATGAGATCAGAGAGTTGAAAACAGCTGTATCGGACGCTGAGGAGAAAATCTTCCCGGAGAAAGCTAATTTGAAGTTGGAAATGTCTAAGTTGTTGGAGGAACAGACACATTTAAAAGAACTGATCAGAGAATGGGAATGCCGCGGTCGATCTTTCGAAGAAGAGATCAGAAACATTCAGTCCGAGAGGATAGAGATGGAGGCAGAATTCAAAGACAGAATCGAATTACTACAGGCAGAAATCAGGCAGAGAGAAAACAACAAAAAAGAACTCAATGCAAGCCTTGATGCCTTAAAGTTAGAGAGAGATAATCTTAACATCGTAATAAGTTCACTCAAGGTAGATGTGAACTCGAGAGACGACAGGATCGTAAGTCTCGACCGACATTTGAACGAATTACATATGGAACATGTACAACTTATTTCCGGAATGGAAGAAGCCCGCATACAACTAGAAGAGATAAAAACAAAAGCTAATAAACTCGGGGAACAGGTCGAGAGGCAAAAGTCAGAGATCTTAGAAACAGCCGAGGAGAAACGCGAGGCGATTCGACAACTATGCTTCTCACTTGAACACTATAGAAATAACTATCATATGCTTAAGCAGCATTTTATAGGGCATAAGAGGGTTCCAATTTTGGCTGCATAATTAGTGAGTTTGTATAATTTTGATATTTTCACGTATAAAGCTGAATTGATCTAAGGTTGCATGTTGATGTAAAGTGGGGATACTCCACTACCCCTTGTCTACTACTATCTTTTAATAAATTTTGCTTGAAAAAAAGAAGAAAAAACAACAGTTAGATTTGTGTACTGTGTGATATATGTCTTGTCTAATGGGAATGGTTACATAAGCTTTTTCATGTCAGTTTGCATTTTGGCGTTTCAATATAATTGTGTCCTTTATATAATGTATTTGCAAGATGAAATAATACATATTTTGATTATGACTATATAAATTAAAATAATCATTGTTCATGACTTGAGAATTATTTTAAAATGCTTGTGGTGTATAGAGTGGAAGAATTATCAAAAGACATGAATGTCTGGTGTGTATGACGGTCTACATCATATAGTCTCACCTTTTTGATGATTAAGTCATGGTAAAAAAGACCTTCATACTTATATTACACGGTCAATTTATGATTAAATATGGTTTTTGATCAAAATTTTCACTACTCCACTTCAGCTTCTTACATAGAATGTTTCAAAAATTCGAGACAACGATATGATAACAACTATCTATTGATCATACAAGAGAAAAAGAGTGGCAGAACCAATACCAATCGAGTAAATCCATGCTCTTTAACTGCATGGTTCACTGACGACTCTAAATATATTTAACACTGCTCACCATCATAATCTTTATTTGAACTCTGAAAAACAACAAAATACGTATGTATTTCATATAAAATCATGATTATGATTAGCTATTGAATATTAAAATTTTATTGATAAAGATTTATCAGATATATTATTTTATTTATAATTTTTTTTAATGAATATCTATTGTTGGTATAAGTTTTCTTGTATTGTTTGTTCCATATTCTTGTTTAGAAAACAAACAATTGATTGCAATAATAAGTCACTTTAAAATCTCAGTAAGATTTAGCTAATCAAAATGTATTAGAGAAGAAAACTATTGTATTGACTATTGATCAAAGTATAAAAAACTATAATCTGTACAAGATAAAAAGTGAGAACTTCTTAAAGTACCTTATATAGAGGAAAACACCCTATAAAAAATAAAAAGTGTCATCCGAAAATGTATTTCTAGGACGGATATTTTTTTTTGAAAGATTACTTTTATGAAAAATCAAAAATACATTTTCGGTATAAATCAAAAATACGTTGTTGATTGTTTTAGAGCATGAGGTTGCACATAGTTTTGGAGCTTGTTAAGAAAACGCCTGTAGCAAGCGTGGAAGTAACAACCTCTGGCATATCAGGATGTCCACCAAGCCAGGTGCCAGAACAATAAGTAAGCATACATGGGGCTCATTAAATGTTACCCAATAATCTATTAAATCTGATAGAGATGGTAAAAAATAAGGTTGTATTGATTGGGAAATATGTGAAAGAAATCACAATCATGCTTCATTAACTTGAAATACATTTTTGGTTTATATCAAAAGTGTATTTTCAAAAAAAAAAAATTATATGATATAGGGTGTATCTAAAAAACTAATGAATTTAATGTGTATAAAATATGTATCAGAAATAAATATCTAATTTTTATGAGTATTTTTGAAATTTTAAACTGATGTCTAAAAAACACTTAAGTTGCATTAAAAAATTTCTCTTAGGAGAATCAATCAACTGAATATAAGTCTTCAAAAAATCTGATGAAATTTGAAGTGAATATAAGTCTTTAGAAAATCTACTGAAATTTGAAGTATATATAAGTCTTCAGAAAATCTAGTGAAAATTGAAGTGAACATAAATCTTAAAATAATCTGATGAAATTTGAAGTGAACATAAATCTTAAGATAATCTGATGAAATTTGAAGTGAATATAAGTTCAAAAAATCTGATGAAATTTGAAATGAATATAAGTCTTTAGAAAATATGATGAAATTTGAAGTGAATATAAGTCTTCAGAAAATCTGGTGAAAATTGAAATTAACATAAGTCTTAAGAGAATCTGATGAAATTTGAAGTGAATATAAGTCTTTAGAATATCTGATGAAATTTGAAGTGAATATAAGTCTTCAGAAAATCTTATAAAATTTGAAGTGAATATAAGTCTTCATAAAATCTAGTGAAAATTGAAGTGAACATACATCTTAAGATAATCTGATGAAATTTGAAGTGAACATAAATCTTAAGAAAGTCTGATGAAATTTGAAGTGAATATAAGTCTTCAGAAAATCTGATGAAATTTGAAGTGAATATAAGTCTTCAGAAAATCTGTTAAAAATTGAAGTGAACATAAGTCTTAAGATAATCTGATGAAAATTGAAGTGAATATAACTCTTCAGAAAATCTGATGAAGTTTGAAGTGAATACAAGTCTTCACAAAATCTTATGAAAATTGAAGTGAACATACATCTTAAGCTAATCTGATGAAATTTGAAGTGAACATAAATTTTAAGATAATCTGATGAAATTTGAAGTGAATATAAGTCTTCAGAAAATCTGATGAAATATGAAGTGAATATAAGTCTTCTGAAAATCAGAATGAAATTTGAAGTGAATATAAGTCTTCACAAAATCTGATGAAATTTGAAGTGTATATAAGTGTTCAGAAAATCTAGTGAAAATTAAAGTGAACATAAATCTTAAGATTATCTGATGAAATTTGAAGTGAATATAAGTCTTCAGAAAAATCTGATGAAATTTGAAGTGAATATACATCTTCAGAAAATATGATGAAATTTGAAGTGAATATAAGTCTTCAGATAATCTGATGAAATTTGAAGTGAATATAATTCTTCAGAAAATCTGATGAAGTTTGAAGTGAACATAAGTCTTCTGAAAATCAGAATGAAATTTGAAATGAATATAAGTCTTCAGAAAATCTTATGAAACTTGAAGTGTATATAAGTCATCAGAAAATCTGGTGAAAATTGAAGTGAACATATATCTTAAGATAATCTGATGAAATCTGAAGTGAATATAAGTCATCAGATAATGTGATGAAATTTGAAATGAATATAACTCTTCAGAAAATATGATGAAATTTAAAGTGAATATAAATGTTCAGAAAATCTGTTGAAAATTGAAATTAACATAAGTCTTAAGAGAATCTGATGAAATTTGAATTGAATATAAGTATTCAGAATATCTGATGCAATTTGAAGTGAATATAGGTCTTTAGAAAATCTTATGAAATTTGAAGTGAATAAAATTCTTCAGAAAATCTGGTGAAAATTGAAGTGAACATACATTTTAAGATAATCTGATGAAATTTGAAGTGAACTTAAATGTTAAGAAAATCTGATGAAATTTGAAGTGAATATAAGTCTTCAGAAAATCTGATGAAATTTGAAGTAAATATAAGTCTTTAGAAAATCTGGTGAAAATTGAATGAACATAAGTCTTAAGACAATCTTATGAAAATTGAAGTGAATATAATTCTTCAGAAAATCTGATGAAGTTTGAAGTGAATATAAGTCTTCAAAAAATCTTATGAAAATTGAAGTGAACATACATCTTAAGCTAATCTGATGAAATTTGAAGTGAACATAAATCTTAAGATAATCTGATGAAATTTGAAGTGAATATAAGTCTTCGAAAATCATGAAATTTGAAGTGAATATAAATCTTGAAAATCAGAATGAAATTTAAAGTGAATATAAGTCTTCAGAAAATCTGATGAAATTTGAAGTGTGTATATGTCTTCAGAAAATCTGGTGAAAATTGAAGTGAACATAAATCTTAAGATAATCTGATGAAATTTAAAGTGAATATAAGTCTTTAGAAAATATGATGAAATTTGAAGTGAATATAAGTCTTCAAAAAATCTTATGAAAATTGAAGTTAACATACATCTTAAGATAATCTGATGAAATTTGAAGTGAATATAAGTCTTCAGAAAATCCGATGAAATTTGATGTGAATATAAGTCTTCAGAATATCTGATTAAATTTGAAGTGAATATAAGTCTTCAGAAAATCTTATGAAATTTGAAGTGAATATAAGTCTTCCGAAAATCTGGTGAAAATTGAAGTGAACATACATCCTAAGATTATCTGATGAAATTTGAAATTAACATAAATCATAACAAAATCTGATGAAATTTGAAGTGAATGTAAGTCTTCAGAAAATCTAATGAAATTTGATGTGAATATAAGTCTTCAGAAAATCAGGAGAAAATTGAAGTGAACATAAGTCTTAAGATAACCGGATGAAAATTAATGTGAATATAACTCTTCAGAAAATCTGATGAAGTTTGAAGTGAATATAAGTCTTCAAAAAATGTTATGAAAATTAAAGTGAACATACATCTTAAGCTAATCTGATGAAATTTGTAGTGAACAAAAATCTTAAGATAATCTAATGAAATTTGAAGTGAATATAAGTCTTCAGAAAATCTGATGAAATTTGAAGTGAATATAAGTCTTCTGAAAAACAGAATGAAATTTGAAGTGTATATAAGTCTTCAGAATGAAGTTTGAAGTGTATATAAGTCTTCAGAAAATCTGGTGAAAATTTAAGTGAACATAAATCTTAAGATAATCTGATGAAATTTGAAGTGTATATAAGTCTTCAGAAAATCTGATGAAATTTGAAGTGAATATAAGTCTTCAGAATGTATGATGAAATTTGAAGTGAATATAAGTCTTCAGAAAATCTGGTGAAAATTGAAATTAACAGAAGTCTTAAGAGAATCTGATGAAACTTAAAGTCAATATAAGTCTTCAGAATATTTGATGAAATTTGAAGTGAATATAAGTCTTCAGAAAATCCTATGAAATTTGAAGTGAATATAAGTCTTTAGAAAATCTGGTGAAAATTGAAGTGAACATACATCTTAAGATAATCTGATGAAATTTGAAGTGAACATAAATCTTAAGAAAATCTGATGAAATTTGAAGTGAATATAAGTTTCAGAAAATTTGATGAAATTTGAAGTTAATATAAGTCTTCAGAAAATCTAGTAAAAATTGAAGTGAACATAAGTCTTAAGATAATCTGATGAAAATTGAAGTGAATATAACTCTTCAGAAAATCAGATGAAGTTTGAAGTGAATACAAGTCTTCACAAAATCTTATGAAAATTGAAGTCAACATACATCTTAAGCTAATCTTATGAAATTTGAAGTGAACATAAATTTTAAGATAATCTAATGAAATTTGAAGTGAATATAAGTGTTTAGAAAATCTGATGAAATTTAAAGTGAATATAAGTCTTCTAAAAATCAGAATGAAATTTGAAGTGAATATAAGGCCTCAGAAAATCTGATGAAATTTGAAGTGTATATAAGTGTTCAGAAAATCTGGTGAAATTTGAAGTGAACATAAATCTTAAGATTATCTGATGAAATTTGAAGTGAATATAAGTCTTCAGAAAATCTGATGAAATTTGAAGTGAATATAAGTTTTCAGAAAATATGATGAAAGTTGAAGTGAATATAAGTCTTCAGATAATCTGATGAAATTTGAAGTGAATATAAGGCTTCAGAAAATGTGATGAAATTTTAAGTGTATATAAGTGTTCAGAAAATCTGGTGAAATTTGAAGTGAACATAAATCTTAAGATTATCTGATGAAATTTGAAGTGAATATAAGCTTTAAAATCATGAAATTTGAAGTGAATATAAGAGTTCAGAAAATATGATGAAATTTGAATTGAATATAAGTCTTCATATAATCTGATGAAATTTGAAGTGAACATAAGTCTTCTGAAAATCAGAATGAAATTTGAAGTGAATATAAGTCTTCAGAAAATCTGGTGAAACTTGAAGTGAACATATATCTTAAGATAATCTGATGAAATTTGAAGTGAATATAAGTCTTCAGAAAATCTGATGAAATTTGAAGTTAATATAAGTCTTCAGAAAATATGATGAAAATTGAAGTGAATACAAATCTTCGGAAAATATGGTAAAAATTGAAATTAACATAAGTCTTAAGAATCGATGAAATTGAAGTGAACATATATCTTAAGAGAATCTTATGAAAATTGAAGTGAACATACATCTTAAGCTAATCTGATGAAATTTGAAGTGAACATAAATTCTAAGATAATCTAATGAAATTTGAAGTGAATATAAGTCTTCAAAAAATATGATAAAATTTAAAGTGAATATAAGTCTTCTAAAAATCAGAATGAAATTTGAAGTGAATATAAGGCTTCAGAAAATCTGATGAAATTTGAAGTGTATATAAGTGTTCAGAAAATCTGGTGAAATTTGAAGTGAACATAAATCTTAAGATTATCTGATGAAATTTGAAGTGAATATAAGTCTTCAGATAATGTGATGAAATTTGAAATGAATATAACTCTTCAGAAAATATGATGAAATTTGAAGTGAATATAAATGTTCAGAAAATCTGTTGAAAATTGAAATTAACATAAGTCTTAAGAGAATCTGATGAAATTTGAATTGAATATAAGTATTCAGAATATCTGATGCAATTTGAAGTGAATATAGGTCTTTAGAAAATCTTATGAAATTTGAAGTGAATAAAGTCTTCAGAAAATCTGGTGAAAATTGAAGTGAACATACATTTTAAGATAATCTGATGAAGTTTGAAGTGAACTTAAATGTTAAGAAAATCTGATGAAATTTGAAGTGAATATAAGTCTTCAGAAAATCTGATGAAATTTGAAGTAAATATAAGTCTTTAGAAAATCTGGTGAAAATTGAAGTGAACATAAGTCTTAAGACAATCTTATGAAAATTGAAGTGAATATAATTCTTCAGAAAATCTGATGAAGTTTGAAGTGAATATAAGTCTTCAAAAAATCTTATGAAAATTGAAGTGAACATACATATTAAGCTAATCTGATGAAATTTGTAGTGAACATAAAGCTTAAGATAATCTGATGAAATTTGAAGTGAATATAAGTCTTCAGAAAATCTGATGAAATTTGAAGTGAATATAAATCTTCTGAAAATCAGAATGAAATTTAAAGTGAATATAAGTCTTCAGAAAATCTGATGAAATTTGAAGTGTGTATATGTCTTCAGAAAATCTGGTGAAAATTGAAGTGAACATAAATCTTAAGATAATCTGATGAAATTTAAAGTTAATATAAGTCTTTAGAAAATATGATGAAATTTGAAGTGAATATAAGTCTTCAAAAAATCTTATGAAAATTGAAGTTAACATACATCTTAAGATAATCTGATGAAATTTGAAGTGAATATAAGTCTTCAGAAAATCCGATGAAATTTGATGTGAATATAAGTCTTCAGAATATCTGATTAAATTTGAAGTGAATATAAGTCTTCAGAAAATCTTATGAAATTTGAAGTGAATATAAGTCTTCCGAAAATCTGGTGAAAATTGAAGTGAACATACATCCTAAGATTATCTGATGAAATTTGAAATTAACATAAATCATAAGAAAATCTGATGAAATTTGAAGTGAATATAAGTCTTCAGAAAATCTAATGAAATTTGATGTGAATATAAGTCTTCAGAAAATCAGGAGAAAATTGAAGTGAACATAAGTCTTAAGATAACCGGATGAAAATTGATGTGAATATAACTCTTCAGAAAATCTGATGAAGTTTGAAGTGAATATAAGTCTTCAAAAAATGTTATGAAAATTAAAGTGAACATACATCTTAAGCTAATCTGATGAAATTTGTAGTGAACAAAAATCTTAAGATAATCTAAAGAAATTTGAAGTGAATATGAGTCTTCAGAAAATCTGATGAAATTTGAAGTGAATATAAGTCTTCTGAAAAACAGAATGAAATTTGAAGTGTATATAAGTCTTCAGAATGAAGTTTGAAGTGTATATAAGTCTTCAGAAAATCTGGTGAAAATTTAAGTGAACATAAATCTTAAGATAATCTGATGAAATTTGAAGTGTATATAAGTCTTCAGAAAATCTGATGAAATTTGAAGTGAATATAAGTCTTCAGAATGTATGATGAAATTTGAAGTGAATATAAGTCTTCAGAAAATCTGGTGAAAATTGAAATTAACAGAAGTCTTAAGAGAATCTGATGAAACTTAAAGTCAATATAAGTCTTCAGAATATTTGATGAAATTTGAAGTGAATATAAGTCTTCAGAAAATCCTATGAAATTTGAAGTGAATATAAGTCTTTAGAAAATCTGGTGAAAATTGAAGTGAACATACATCTTAAGATAATCTGATGAAATTTGAAGTGAACATAAATCTTAAGAAAATCTGATGAAATTTGAAGTGAATATAAGTTTCAGAAAATTTGATGAAATTTGAAGTTAATATAAGTCTTCAGAAAATCTAGTAAAAATTGAAGTGAACATAAGTCTTAAGATAATCTGATGAAAATTGAAGTGAATATAACTCTTCAGAAAATCAGATGAAGTTTGAAGTGAATACAAGTCTTCACAAAATCTTATGAAAATTGAAGTCAACATACATCTTAAGCTAATCTTATGAAATTTGAAGTGAACATAAATTTTAAGATAATCTAATGAAATTTGAAGTGAATATAAGTGTTTAGAAAATCTGATGAAATTTAAAGTGAATATAAGTCTTCTAAAAATCAGAATGAAATTTGAAGTGAATATAAGGCCTCAGAAAATCTGATGAAATTTTAAGTGTATATAAGTGTTCAGAAAATCTGGTGAAATTTGAAGTGAACATAAATCTTAAGATTATCTGATGAAATTTGAAGTGAATATAAGTCTTCAGAAAATCTGATGAAATTTGAAGTGAATATAAGTTTTCAGAAAATATGATGAAAGTTGAAGTGAATATAAGTCTTCAGATAATCTGATGAAATTTGAAGTGAATATAAGGCTTCAGAAAATGTGATGAAATTTTAAGTGTATATAAGTGTTCAGAAAATCTGGTGAAATTTGAAGTGAACATAAATCTTAAGATTATCTGATGAAATTTGAAGTGAATATAAGCTTCAGAAAATCTGATGAAATTTGAAGTGAATATAAGAGTAAGAAAATATGATGAAATTTGAATTGAATATAAGTCTTCATATAATCTGATGAAATTTGAAGTGAACATAAGTCTTCTGAAAATCAGAATGAAATTTGAAGTGAATATAAGTCTTCAGAAAATCTGGTGAAACTTGAAGTGAACATATATCTTAAGATAATCTGATGAAATTTGAAGTGAATATAAGTCTTCAGAAAATCTGATGAAATTTGAAGTTAATATAAGTCTTCAGAAAATATGATGAAAATTGAAGTGAATACAAATCTTCGGAAAATATGGTAAAAATTGAAATTAACATAAGTCTTAACAGAATCTGATGAAATTGAAGTGAACATATATCTTAAGAGAATCTTATGAAAATTGAAGTGAACATACATCTTAAGCTAATCTGATGAAATTTGAAGTGAACATAAATTCTAAGATAATCTAATGAAATTTGAAGTGAATATAAGTCTTCAAAAAATATGATAAAATTTAAAGTGAATATAAGTCTTCTAAAATCGAATGAAATTTGAAGTGAATATAAGGCTTCAGAAAATCTGATGAAATTTGAAGTGTATATAAGTGTTCAGAAAATCTGGTGAAATTTGAAGTGAACATAAATCTTAAGATTATCTGATGAAATTTGAAGTGAATATAAGTCTTCAGATAATGTGATGAAATTTGAAATGAATATAACTCTTCAGAAAATATGATGAAATTTGAAGTGAATATAAATGTTCAGAAAATCTGTTGAAAATTGAAATTAACATAAGTCTTAAGAGAATCTGATGAAATTTGAATTGAATATAAGTATTCAGAATATCTGATGCAATTTGAAGTGAATATAGGTCTTTAGAAAATCTTATGAAATTTGAAGTGAATAAAAGTCTTAAGAAAATCTGGTGAAAATTGAAGTGAACATACATTTTAAGATAATCTGATGAAGTTTGAAGTGAACTTAAATGTTAAGAAAATCTGATGAAATTTGAAGTGAATATAAGTCTTCAGAAAATCTGATGAAATTTGAAGTAAATATAAGTCTTTAGAAAATCTGGTGAAAATTGAAGTGAACATAAGTCTTAAGACAATCTTATGAAAATTGAAGTGAAGATAATTCTTCAGAAAATCTGATGAAGTTTGAAGTGAATATAAGTCTTCAAAAAATCTTATGAAAATTGAAGTGAACATACATCTTAAGCTAATCTGATGAAATTTGTAGTGAACATAAAGCTTAAGATAATCTGATGAAATTTGAAGTGAATATAAGTCTTCAGAAAATCTGATGAAATTTGAAGTGAATATAAATCTTCTGAAAATCAGAATGAAATTTAAAGTGAATATAAGTCTTCAGAAAATCTGATGAAATTTGAAGTGTGTATATGTCTTCAGAAAATCTGGTGAAAATTGAAGTGAACATAAATCTTAAGATAATCTGATGAAATTTAAAGTGAATATAAGTCTTTAGAAAATATGATGAAATTTGAAGTGAATATAAGTCTTCAAAAAATCTTATGAAAATTGAAGTTAACATACATCTTAAGATAATCTGATGAAATTTGAAGTGAATATAAGTCTTCAGAAAATCCGATGAAATTTGATGTGAATATAAGTCTTCAGAATATCTGATTAAATTTGAAGTGAATATAAGTCTTCAGAAAATCTTATGAAATTTGAAGTGAATATAAGTCTCCAAAACGGTGAAAATTGAAGTGAACATACATCCTAAGATTATCTGATGAAATTTGAAATTAACATAAATCATAAGAAAATCTGATGAAATTTGAAGTGAATATAAGTCTTCAGAAAATCTAATGAAATTTGATGTGAATATAAGTCTTCAGAAAATCAGGAGAAAATTGAAGTGAACATAAGTCTTAAGATAACCGGATGAAAATTGATGTGAATATAACTCTTCAGAAAATCTGATGAAGTTTGAAGTGAATATAAGTCTTCAAAAAATGTTATGAAAATTAAAGTGAACATACATCTTAAGCTAATCTGATGAAATTTGTAGTGAACAAAAATCTTAAGATAATCTAATGAAATTTGAAGTGAATATGAGTCTTCAGAAAATCTGATGAAATTTGAAGTGAATATAAGTCTTCTGAAATACAGAATGAAATTTGAAGTGTATATAAGTCTAATGAAGTTTGAAGTATATAAGTCTTCGAAAATCGTGAAAATTTAAGTGAACATAAATCTTAAGATAATCTGATGAAATTTGAAGTGTATATAAGTCTTCAGAAAATCTGATGAAATTTGAAGTGAATATAAGTCTTCAGAATGTATGATGAAATTTGAAGTGAATATAAGTCTTCAGAAAATCTGGTGAAAATTGAAATAATAAGTCTTAAGAGAATCATGAAACTTAAAGTCAATATAAGTCTTGAACATTTGATGAAATTTGAAGTGAATATAAGGCTCGAAAATCTTATGAAATTTGAAGTGAATATAAGTCTTTAGAAAATGTGAAAATTGAAGTGAACATACATCTTAAGATAATCATGAAATTTGAAGTGAACATAAATCTTAAGAAAATGATGAAATTTGAAGTGAATATAAGTTTTAAAATTTGATGAAATTTGAAGTTAATATAAGTTCGTAAAATCTAGTAAAATTGAAGTGAACATAAGTCTTAAGATAATCTGATGAAAATTGAAGTGAATATAAATCTTCAGAAAATCAGATGAAGTTTGAAGTGAATACAAGTCTTCACAAAATCTTATGAAAATTGAAGTCAACATACATCTTAAGCTAATCTAATGAAATATGAAGTGAACATAAATTTTAAGATAATCTAATGAAATTTGAAGTGAATATAAGTGTTTAGAAAATCTGATGAAATTTAAAGTGAATATAAGTCTTCTAAAAATCAGAATGAAATTTGAAGTGAATATAAGGCTTCAGAAAATCTGATGAAATTTGAAGTGTATATAAGTGTTCAGAAAATCTGGTGAAATTTGAAGTGAACATAAATCTTAAGATTATCTGATGAAATTTGAAGTGAATACAAGTCTTCAGAAAATCTGATGAAATTTGAAGTGAATATAAGTTTTCAGAAAATATGATGAAATTTGAAGTGAATATAAGTCTTCAGATAATCTGATGAAATTTGAAGTGAATATAAGGCTTCAGAAAATGTGATGAAATTTAAGTGTATATAAGTGTTCAGAAAATCTGGTGAAATTTGAAGTGAACATAAATCTTAAGATTATCTGATGAAATTTGAAGTGAATATAAGCTTCAGAAAATCTGATGAAATTTGAAGTGAATATAAGAGTTCAGAAAATATGATGAAATTTGAATTGAATATAAGTCTTCATATAATCTGATGAAATTTGAAGTGAACATAAGTCTTCTGAAAATCAGAATGAAATTTGAAGTGAATATAAGTCTTCAGAAAATCTGGTGAAACTTGAAGTGAACATATATCTTAAGATAATCTGATGAAATTTGAAGTGAATATAAGTCTTCAGAGAATCTGATGAAATTTGAAGTTAATATAAGTCTTCAGAAAATATGATGAAAATTGAAGTGAATACAAATCTTCGGAAAATATGGTAAATATTGAAATTAACATAAGTCTTAAGAGAATCTGATGAAATTGAAGTGAACATATATCTTAAGAGAATCTTATGAAAATTGAAGTGAACATACATCTTAAGCTAATCTGATGAAATTTGAAGTGAACATAAATTCTAAGATAATCTAATGAAATTTGAAGTGAATATAAGTCTTCAAAAAATATGATAAAATTTAAAGTGAATATAAGTCTTCTAAAAATCAGAATGAAATTTGAAGTGAATATAAGGCTTCAGAAAATCTGATGAAATTTGAAGTGTATATAAGTGTTCAGAAAATATGGTGAAATTTGAAGTGAACATAAATCTTAAGATTATCTGATGAAATTTGAAGTGAATATAAGTCTTCAGAAAATATGATGAAATTTGAAGTGAATATAAGTCTTCAGAAAATATGATGAAATTTGAAGTGAATATAAGTCTTCAGATAATCTGTTGAAAATTGAAATTAACATAAGTCTTAAGAGAATCTGATGAAATTTGAATTGAATATAAGTATTCAGAATATCTGATGCAATTTGAAGTGAATATAGGTCTTTAGAAAATCTTATGAAATTTGAAGTGAATAAAAGTCTTCAGAAAATCTGGTGAAAATTGAAGTGAACATACATTTTAAGATAATCTGATGAAATTTGAAGTGAACTTAAATGTTAAGAAAATCTGATGAAATTTGAAGTGAATATAAGTCTTCAGAAAATCTGATGAAATTTGAAGTAAATATAAGTCTTTAGAAAATCTGGTGAAAATTGAAGTGAACATAAGTCTTAAGACAATCTTATGAAAATTGAAGTGAATATAATTCTTCAGAAAATCTGATGAAGTTTGAAGTGAATATAAGTCTTCAAAAAATCTTATGAAAATTGAAGTGAACATACATCTTAAGCTAATCTGATGAAATTTGTAGTGAACATAAATCTTAAGATAATCTGATGAAATTTGAAGTGAATATAAGTCTTCAGAAAATCTGATGAAATTTGAAGTGAATATAAATCTTCTGAAAATCAGAATGAAATTTAAAGTGAATATAAGTCTTCAGAAAATCTGATGAAATTTGAAGTGTGTATATGTCTTCAGAAAATCTGGTGAAAATTGAAGTGAACATAAATCTTAAGATAATCTGATGAAATTTAAAGTGAATATAAGTCTTTAGATAATATGATGAAATTTGAAGTGAATATAAGTCTTCAAAAAATCTTATGAAAATTGAAGTTAACATACATCTTAAAATAATCTGATGAAATTTGAAGTGAATATAAGTCTTCAGAAAATCCGATGAAATTTGATGTGAATATAAGTCTTCAGAATATCTGATTAAATTTGAAGTGAATATAAGTCTTCAGAAAATCTTATGAAATTTGAAGTGAATATAAGTCTTCCGAAAATCTGGTGAAAATTGAAGTGAACATACATCCTAAGATTATCTGATGAAATTTGAAATTAACATAAATCATAAGAAAATCTGATGAAATTTGAAGTGAATATAAGTCTTCAGAAAATCTAATGAAATTTGATGTGAATATAAGTCTTCAGAAAATCAGGAGAAAATTGAAGTGAACATAAGTCTTAAGATAACCGGATGAAAATTGATGTGAATATAACTCTTCAGAAAATCTGATGAAGTTTGAAGTGAATATAAGTCTTCAAAAAATGTTATGAAAATTAAAGTGAACATACATCTTAAGCTAATCTGATGAAATTTGTAGTGAACAAAAATCTTAAGATAATCTAATGAAATTTGAAGTGAATATAAGTCTTCAGAAAATCTGATGAAATTTGAAGTGAATATAAGTCTTCTGAAAAACAGAATGAAATTTGAAGTGTATATAAGTCTTCAGAATGAAGTTTGAAGTGTATATAAGTCTTCAGAAAATCTGGTGAAAATTTAAGTGAACATAAATCTTAAGATAATGTGATGAAATTTGAAGTGTATATAAGTCTTCAGAAAATCTGATGAAATTTGAAGTGAATATAAGTCTTCAGAATGTATGATGAAATTTGAAGTGAATATAAGTCTTCAGAAAATCTGGTGAAAATTGAAATTAACAGAAGTCTTAAGAGAATCTGATGAAACTTAAAGTCAATATAAGTCTTCAGAACATTTGATGAAATTTGAAGTGAATATAAGTCTTCAGAAAATCTTATGAAATTTGAAGTGAATATAAGTCTTTAAAAAATCTGGTGAAAATTGAAGTGAACATACATCTTAAGATAATCTGATGAAATTTGAAGTGAACATAAATCTTAAGAAAATCTGATGAAATTTGAAGTGAATATAAGTTTCAGAAAATTTGATGAAATTTGAAGTTAATATAAGTCTTCAGAAAATCTAGTAAAAGTTGAAGTGAACATAAGTCTTAAGATAATCTGATGAAAATTGAAGTGAATATAAATCTTCAGAAAATCAGATGAAGTTTGAAGTGAATACAAGTCTTCACAAAATCTTATGAAAATTGAAGTCAACATACATCTTAAGCTAATCTAATGAAATATGAAGTGATCATAAATTTTAAGATAATCTAATGAAATTTGAAGTGAATATAAGTGTTTAGAAAATCTGATGAAATTTAAAGTGAATATAAGTCTTCTAAAAATCAGAATGAAATTTGAAGTGAATATAAGGCTTCAGAAAATCTGATGAAATTTGAAGTGTATATAAGTGTTCAGAAAATCTGGTGAAATTTGAAGTGAACATAAATCTTAAGATTATCTGATGAAATTTGAAGTGAATATAAGTCTTCAGAAAATCTGATGAAATTTGAAGTGAATATAAGTTTTCAGAAAATATGATGAAATTTGAAGTGAATATAAGTCTTCAGATAATCTGATGAAATTTGAAGTGAATATAAGACTTCAGAAAATGTGATGAAATTTTAAGTGTATATAAGTGTTCAGAAAATCTGGTGAAATTTGAAGTGAACATAAATCTTAAGATTATCTGATGAAATTTGAAGTGAATATAAGCTTCAGAAAATCTGATGAAATTTGAAGTGAATATAAGAGTTCAGAAAATATGATGAAATTTGAAGTGAATATAAGTCTTCATATAATCTGATGAAATTTGAAGTGAACATAAGTCTTCTGAAAATCAGAATGAAATTTTAAGTGAATATAAGTCTTCAGAAAATCTGGTGAAACTTGAAGTGAACATATATCTTAAGATAATCTGATGAAATTTGAAGTGAATATAAGTCTTCAGAAAAGCTGATGAAATTTGAAGTTAATATAAGTCTTCAGAAAATATGATGAAAATTGAAGTGAATACAAATCTTCGGAAAATATGGTAAAAATTGAAATTAACATAAGTCTTAAGAGAATCTGATGAAATTGAAGTGAACATATATCTTAAGAGAATCTTATGAAAATTGAAGTGAACATACATCTTAAGCTAATCTGATGAAATTTGAAGTGAACATAAATTCTAAGATAATCTAATGAAATTTGAAGTGAATATAAGTCTTCAAAAAATATGATAAAATTTAAAGTGAATATAAGTCTTCTAAAAATCAGAATGAAATTTGAAGTGAATATAAGGCTTCAGAAAATCTGATGAAATTTGAAGTGTATATAAGTGTTCAGAAAATCTGGTGAAATTTGAAGTGAACATAAATCATAAGATTATCTGATGAAATTTGAAGTGAATATAAGTCTTCAGAAAATATGATGAAATTTGAAGTGAATATAAGTCTTCAGAAAATATGATGAAATTTGAAGTGAATATAAGTCTTCAGATAATCTGATGAAATTTGAAGTGAATATAAGTCTTCAGAAAATCTGATAAAATTTGAAGTGAATATAAGTCTTCTGAAAATCAGAATGAAATTTGAAGTGAATATAAGTCTTCAGAAACTCTGGTGAAAATTGAAGTGAACATATATCTTAAGATAATCTGATGAAATTTGAAGTTAACATAAATCTTAAGAAAATCGATAAATTTGAAGTGAATATAAGTCTTCAAAATCATGAAATTTGAAGTGAATATAAGTCTTCAGAAAATCTGATGAAATTTGAAGTGAATATAAGTCTTCTGAAAATCAGAATGAAATTTGAAGTGAATATAAGTCTTCAGAAAATCTGGTGAAAATTGAAGTGAACATATATCTTAAGATAATCTGATGAAATTTGAAGTTAACATAAATCTTAAGAAAATCTGATAAAATTTGAAGTGAATATAAGTCTTCAGAAAATCTGATGAAATTTGAAGTGAATATAAGTCTTCAGAAAATCAGGTGAAAATTGAAGTGAACATAAGTCTTAAGATAACCAGATGAAAATTGAAGTGAATATAACTCTTCAGAAAATATGATGAAGTTTGAAGTGAATATAAGTCTACAAAAAATTTTATGAAAATTGAAGTGGACATACATCTTAAGCTAATCTGATGATATTTGAAGTGAACATAAATCTTAAGATAATCTGAAGAAATTTGAAGTGAATATAAGTCTTCAGAAAATCTGATGAAATTTGAAGTGAATATAAGTCTTCTGAAAATCAGAATGAAATTTGAAGTGAATATAAGTCTTCAGAAAATCTGATGAAATTTGAAGCTTATATAAGTCTTAAAAAAATCTGGTGAAAATTGAAGTGAACATAAATCTTAAGATAATCTGATGAAATTTGACGTGATTATAAGTCTTCAGAAAATCTGATGAAATTTGAAGGGAATATAAGTCTTCAGAAAATATGATGAAATTTGAAGTGAATATAAGTCTTCAGAAAATCTGGTGAAAATTGAAATTAATATAAGTCTTAAGAGAATCTGATGAAATTTAAAGTGAATATAAGTCTTCAGAATATCTGATGAAATTTGAAGTGAATAAAAGTCTTCAAAAAATCTTATGAAATTTGAAGTGAATATAATTCTTCAGAAAATATGGTGAAAATTGAAGTGAACATACATCTTAAGATAATCTGATGAAATTTGAATTGAATATAAATCTTAAGAAAATCTGATAAAATTTGAAGTGAATATAAGTCTTCAGAAAATCTGATCAAATTTGAAGTGAATATAAGTCTTCAAAAAATCTGAAAAATTGAAGTGAACATAAGTCTTCAGAAAATATGGTGAAAATTGAAGTGAACATACATCTTAAGATAATCTGATGAAATTTGAAGTGAATATAAATTTTAAGAAAATCTGATGAAATTTGAAGTGAATATAAGTGTTCATAAAATCTGGTTAAAATTGATATGAATACAAGTCTTCATAAAATTTGGTGAAATTTGAAGTGAATATAAGTCTTAAGATAATCTGATGAAATTTGAAGTGAATATAAGTCTTTAGAAAATCTGATGAAATTTGAAGTGAATATAAGTCCTCAGAAAATCTGGTGAAAATTGAAGTGAACATAAGTCTTAAGATAATTTGATGAAAATTGAAGTGAATATAACTCTTCAGAAAATCTGATGAAATTGGAAGAAAATATAAGTCGTCAGAAAATCTGATGAAATTTGAAGTAAATATAAGTCTTCAAAAAATCTGATGAAATTTGAAGTGAATATAAGTCTTCAGAAAATATGATGAAATTTAAAGCGAATATAAGTCTTTAAAATATCTTGTGAAAATTGAAGTAAACATACATCTTAAGATAATCTGATGAAATATGAATTGAATATTAGTCTTCAGAAGATCTAATTAAATTTGAAGTGAATATAAGTCTTCAGAAAATATGCTGATAATTGAAGTGAACATAAATCTTAAGATAATTTGATGAAATTTGAAGTGAATATAAGTCTTCAGAAAATCTTATGAAATTTGAAGTGAATATAAGTCTTCAAAAAATATTTTGAAAATTGAAGCGAACATACATCTTAAGATAATCTGATGAAATTTGAAGTGAATATAAGTCTTCAGAAAATCCGATGAAATTTGAAGGAAATATAAATCTTAAATAAATCTGATGAAATTTGAAGTGAATATAAGTCTTCAGAAAATCTGGTGAAATTTGAATTAAAAATAAGTCTTCAGAAAATTTGATGAAATTTTAAGTGAATATAAGTGTTCAGAAAATCTGATGAAAATTGAAGTGAACATAAATCTTAAGATAATTTGATCAATTTCAAGTGAATATAACTCTTTAAAAAATCTGATGAAAATTGAAGTGAATATAAGTCTTCAAAAAATCTAATGAAATTTAAAGTGTATATAAGTCTTCAGAAAATTTGTTTAAAATTGAAGTGAAAATAAATCGTAAATCAATCTATTGAAATTTGAAGTGAATATATGTCTTCAGAAAATCTGATGAAATTTGAAGTGAATATAAGTGTTCAAAAAAATAGGAGGCCCAATAAAAATGAGCCAAACCTAATAAAAGCCAATAAGGCAATACAAGAAAAACTAAGAATGCACTATATGATAACACCACCCTCTCAAACCTAAAATCGAAAGTCTCAACCGACATTTGAACGAATTTTATATGGAACACATATAATTAGGGGTGTGCAAAATATCCGATTGTGAGGATCAAATCCATAACTAAATTCAAATCCGTTTAAAATATCTGGATATAACTGAATGGTTATTAACCGGTTTAGTGTTTAATGGTTTTGAATATCCATTCATATAATCCAGATATAATTAAATAATTATTAATCGGTTAATTTTTTTGGATTCGGTTATCATTCGATTATTATCCAAAATCCAAATTTTTTAATTTTGAAAGTTTAAAACAAATTTTTTTTCTTCATAAAACTAGATTTTTCATTAAAATCCGATTATATAACCATAACCAAATTTATAATTAGTTTTATAATCAATTTTGATTAAAAATGTGATTTTGGTTATAAATACAAACCATTTAAATAGTTTGGAAATGGTTATGGTTGTAGGAACATACACAAAAGGTTGATGGTGAGTTAATGGTGAAAAGGTTAATTGGAGAAGATGAGGTTTAGAGAGAAATTGGAATTAGAGAGAAAGAGAGAGTAATTGAGGAAAAACATATGTTTATTCACAATGGTATTACTAAGCACGTTACAAGAGGGATTATTTATAGCGTGTCACGATTCAACATAACATAAAACAAACACAACACAAAACTGCTACACACAACAGTGCAGGAAAAACAAAATTTTGTGACAGAAACCGGTTTCCTTATACGGGGAAACCGGTTTCCTCTTCGAAAACCAAAAATTATGCAGCAGCAACAAAACAACTTTTCCAAATAAGCTGTTTTCAAAAACAGCTTCCAGAGGCTTCTATATTACACTTGACTTAGACATAACATCCATTACACCACCTTAAGTCAAGTGCTCCACATTCCTCATGCTCAAACTCCTCACACGCCTCTTGAACACTTCATTCGTTACTGCCTTAGTTAACAAATTCGCAAGTTGTTCTTCGCTTCGACAATAAGCTAGCTTCAGCTGTTCTGCAAACACCAACTCCTTCAAGTAATGAAACGTCATCTCTATATGTTTGCTCCTCCCATGTGCTATAGGATTCCTTGCAAAGTTAATAGTCGAGATTAATATTTCAACAATTACTTTTAATTATTTTTTATTAAGCAATTAATTTATTAAATATTTTAAATATTTATTAAATATATTAATAAACATTTCAACTATTTATTAAATAATTTTAATATTTAATATCTCAACTATTAAATATTACAATTATTATATATTTATAGTAAGAAATAATTATTTCATAATATTTCGACTAATGAATTAGTATTGACTATTAAATATTTAATTTATCAATAATTAAATAATATAATTAAAATATTTCATCTATTTCAAAACAAATTAATGCATTATACAATATATACACATGCATTGCATATGTTAAACACAAAGAACAAGTGGTTTGGTGGTTTGAGATATTAAATGCAACACTTACGTGGAATAAATAAATATTAAAAAAAGAAAGAAAATGCCAGACACTTAAGTAAACATTAGCCACATCAATATTTTTGTAACGGTTCATTGATGTTAGAGATCAAATCCAATAAGAATTGGACATATGAGGATTTTGACCGAAAAAAAAAAGATATAAGGACTAAAATTAAAAACACGCTAACTTACAGGGACCAAAAGACTATTTAAGTCTTTTTATTAAAAGGGACATTACTGTTTGTTGGAAATCCACAAAAATCTATTATGAATTTCTATCAATATTGATGAATAAGATTGTTACCACCACACAATAACAATGACAATGAAAAGAAAACTTAGAGAAGAAAAGAGGACAATGATTTTCTGCAGTTTCTCTCTGCCCACAAACTGTAAAAAACTTCTCATTCACCCTACAACTGTAAAATTCTGTAAATGACTTGATTATAATAATAGGGGTTACTCCCTCTATTTATAGATTTATGTTAGTTTGCTCTCTAATTCTAAACCCAAAACTATAAAATCCAAAATACTTATTTTGGAACTAAATCAAATCAATCTATTCTAGACCTAAATCAAATCTTATATATTTAGATCTAAAATAAATCTTGTGCGTAAGTAAATCAAATCTAACTAAATCTAATTCGACACACACACGCATTTTCGAAACTTTGAATTATAATTTAACACACCACCAAATTCATTGTGTCAAAGCTATCTACATTAATCATAGCTCATAGTCTTTGAAATACTTTAACCTGCACACCTTTTGTTATGATGTCTGCAATCTGATTCTCAATTTTGCAGTGTTCCAAGTTCATCTTCCCATTTGTTCCCTACTCTCAAAGATAGTGGAACCTCATTTCGATGTGCTTGCTTCGACCATGTGTTATCGGGTTCTTCACTAGGTTGATATATGACATGTTGTCAACCATCATGGTAATTTCTCCATGATCTTTCCCTCTGATTTCTTCTACCAAGTTCATAATCCATGTTGCTTGACCACAAAGAGAAACAACTATATATTCTGCTTTACATGATGATAATGCCACAACTGGTTCCTTTCTCGAACTCAAGCAACTAATTCACCACCTAACATATACACATATCCTGCAGTGGATTTTTGATCATCAACATCATTGCACCAACTCGAATCTATATACCCAAATAACCTGCATTCTTTTACCAAGCATAACTTTCACATACTTCATTAGAAATTTTTTCATAAAAGCTAAATTTAAAGGGAAATCGATTCTCTACCACTTTGTATCTCACAAGGTTTTCCCAAAAATGATTCATTTGAGAGATATGGGCCAAGACATTATAGGTCATTTCAAAAGTCAACAAAAAGTCATCTTTTCTCAAAGAAGTGTACATGAACATGGAAGCTTCAATGAAGATGAAACCAAGGAGAGATTTTATAGGACATCTTAAGATTTCTAAAAAGTCCAAGATCACCTCAAAATGATAAAAAAAAATGAGCAAGAAATAGTTTGTGCAAGTTTTGAAATTTTGAAGAGATGTATGAAGAAAATATTGATCACTCTTGAAAATTTTCCAAATAGGCCTATGTTGTCATGATTCAAGCTTGTCTATAACATTATCCATGACCTCTAAAGCCTAGCCACACACCCTCTTGCTATTTATTATATTTATTTTTGAATTAACTCATTAAAATTCAAATTTAATTAAAATAAAATACAAAACAAAGAGTATGCGTGCAAGGCCTTGGATGTAAGTGTCTTGAGGACCAAGGAAGCCCATGAAAGTTGGAAAAATTGTGCAAGAAGTGATTGGCATGATATTGAGAAATTTTGGAAATTTCTCATTTTATTTCCAAATCAAATATTTTCTCCATCAATGTAAAGTATTTTCTCACATGATCTGACCTAATGCACTCCATATAAATAGAAGATCAAGGCTAGCATCAAAGGAAACAGATTGCTGCCTCTCTTACACAAACCCTAAGCTTTCAAATTTCAAACAACTAGGGCAACTTGCAAAACTATTTTCCAGCCACTCTCAATCGAAATCAGCCATCCATTCATCCTTCTGAGCCTTCCAGGAATCGTTCCAAGTCATTAAGCAAGCAAGATCGTGCCCAGAACCATCCATTTGAGGTTGCACCGATTTGGTAAAGTTTGAGATTTTTAACCTTTGATTTACAGGATATAAAATTGTGTTTATGTATTCATTCATGTTCATTATATTGTTTTGAATCGATTTGAGGCATTGATTGTAAGTATTAGTACAGGAACGATGAAACACCATGGCTAGGGAACAAAGCTTCTAAGCTTTCGTATCTATAGTTGTATGACGATTCAGGCCAAAATAACCCAAGATTCAGACTCAGCGGATGTGTTTATGTTGATATGGGTTGTTCCTTTTATTTTTGCTTCAACTTTGTAGGTTTTGATGTTTGAACCATTGGAGATGGTGATCGGAACCACCGTCCCAGGGTAGTTGACCGACGAGGACTAAGACAGGGGCGGCGTGGCAAAGATTTATCGGTCCATTTAAAATTAGGGGACCCCCATGCGCGCGTTTTAATTTTAATTGATTTTCTGGAATTAATCACCAATATATATTTATGTTTGTGGTTAAATGAATGGATGTATAGCCACCCCAGTGGCAAGATATGTGTGCATAGTCCCCTTACCACCATCAGGTCGTTGGTTCGAACCTGCCTTTTGCAACTTTTTTCAATATTTTCTGATTTTTATAGGATGACACTCATATACAATTGGATATGTGATACTTACAACACATGCAAGTGGATCGATGGTAAGATTTTGACTCAGCAACCCCAAGGTCACGAGTTCAACACCCTGGGGTGCCATCCCTATTTCTTAGTACTTTTCCCTTTCAATTTTTCTATCGTTTTCAATTTTTTAAACTTATTTCTAATTCTTTTCAAAAATTATTATAACTATTTTCTAAAACCCTAATTTTTTTTAGTTTTAGGTTAATAACAAATTTAATTAATTTTTGACATTGAAACATTTTTATTTTCTTTTCATTTAAATTATTTTGCTTAATTAATCGTTAATTAACTTTAATTTGTTTTTTTCTTAATTAAAATCAACTACAAAAACATCAAAAAATATTTTCTTTTAGTAATTAGGTTTTCTAACATTATCCTAATATTTAAAATATTTTTCTATTATTTATTTATTGTTTGTCACATTTAAATATTAGAAATTGATGTATAGCTCGCAAGGGTTTTTTGTAATAGCGTAGATTTACTTTCCTCGCGCTTTTTCTCATTATTATGTAACTGCTCATGGGATGTAATAGATTAGGTAATTTTCTTTTCCACACCTCCTATTATGTAACTGCCCCAAAGCCCTGTAATAGCATAGGATATTTACTTTCCTCACCTTTACTTTTCTGCAAATATAAACTGCTAGATGTATGCTAATTAGGGTTTACATGGCAAGACTAAAATTAACCCTTAGATAATCCTAATTCAAAGATAAATATATGAATCAACACACTTTGGACACTCACATATTTAGGGTATCATCTCTTGTTGCCTTACGAATAAACATGGTAATGTGCCTCGAACGTAGGGGTACCATTAGCAAAAGTCCCTCGATTCAAAATCATCATAAAGATCATAGTCCCTCGATGATGTTGCCTAAGAATACATGATCTTGTCCCTTGATGTTGCCTATGAATACATGATCTTGTCCCTCGGTTGTTGCCTACGAATAAATGATAATAGTCCCTACGAAGTTGCTAAGGTATCCTTACAATGTTGCCTTCGATGACCATTCGATGACCCTACATATGTCCTTTCACATCCAACAGATAAAGTTACCTATCAACTAATGGTATGGATATCACTATACTAAATGAGAAGGAAAATAACAAGAACGACCTTCTGAGTAGGTAGTTGCTCTTAATTGCTTTCTCAAAACAAAATTTCAAAACAAATACTTTTCACACCTCACATTTTCAAACAAATATCTTCAAACACTTCGTATACATTCTTGAGGATTGATACAAGAATAATTACAAAGCCAAAGTCAAAATATTTTCAAACAAATCACACACACAAAAGCAAGTTTTAAAGTGAGCTAAGCAATTAAGAGTCCTTAGATAACTACAGATGAAAAGGGTGCTAACACCTTCCCTTTTCATAATTACCCCCGAACTTAGAATCGACAAAAAGTATTTCCAGTTCTTTTCACCTTTCCTTATTGGATAAAATAAAAGTCGGTGGTGACTTTTTCTAACTGCATCATTTGCGATAAAACTCAAAACAAACAACTCGGTTCTCCCACCGTGTTACAGAACTGGCGACTCTGCTGGAGAGAACACTCAAAAGAGGGGTTACCTTAAGGCTTTAGATCACTTTTACTTGCTCTATTGTTTGCTTTGCCGGATTTAATTTTAAGGGTTGTTTGGGTTATTATTGCTTGTAAGGATCCTACACCCGAATCCGGGTTTCCTTAGGTAAGTAGCAATAAATCATCATGATTGTCCGGCATAGACCGACATGGTTAAAATGATGGCTACTGTTAGTGTGATAATTTGGATGTCCTGATGTTCCTCAAGTCCAGTTGAGGAAACATTTGGCGTATGCGTGGTGTCATCAACACTAACTAAACTTTCGGAACCCTAATTGACCCATCTTGGCCATTAGAAGGTAGTGAGTAGCCGACACTGGTGCAGACTAAAGTTAGTTGATACTCGATGCTACGCTCATTAAGACTCGACTTTCGGGATGTTTTAGTCGGCCATTTGGTTATTGCACTGAAATAAAGCATGCGAGAAAGATCCGTGATATGAGATTCCTAGAACCCAGATACTATTGTAGGACAGGTTGAACCAACTTAACTTTAGTAAAGGGTACGCACCTATAGACCTCATGCAAGCCTTAAACCTAGGGCTATTATATGAATCGTTTGTGTTTGATATTTAAACATGACATCATAACATCATGACATCATGACATCATAACATCATAACATTTCAAACCATTTCAAGGACCTAGGAATTTACTTTTGCTTTGTGTTGTAGGGTTATGGCTTCGAAGAAGAATATCCGAATCAACTTTGTGGGGTTACCTTTTCAACTCAAGGAGTTAGTTTCAAAAGTTCACGACCACGTCCAGTTCATCAAAAGAAATGGTTATCTACTCAACTTGGTTATCTCCAATTTTGAAGAAGATATGATGAGCGTCGTATTCCAGTTCTTCGATCCAAAACATAACTACTTTACCTTACCAAATTATCAGCTGGCACCTACAATGGAAGAATTATCTAAGCTACTTGGGATACCCGTTCTTGATCAGATACCTTTCACCGATTTGGAAAAGTTCAGAGGTTTGAAGACATTGCAACAGCTTTACACCTAAAGCGATCAGACATTGAAGCTAATTGATAGACAAGAAGTGGAGCTAAGGGTTTGCTTGCTAAGTTTCTGATAAAGAAGGCTAGAGAGTTCCTAAAGGCTATGAGTTTCCATGCTTTCTAAGATATTTTGGCTTTACTAATCTATGGCTTGGTGCTATTTCCTAATCCAGATTAAATCACAGACGTAAATTCTGATGCTGATACTGATGATGAGATTGATGCTTTGTTTGATGATGGGAATGAAGGAAATCATGAAGGTAATGATGAAGGCAACTCTAAGGAAATGGAAGAAGATTCTCCTATTGATCAAAGTGACGTGGCTCGAGTACTAGCTCATATGGAAAGAATGAAGCTTCATCAGTGTGAAGACTTGGCCATCCAGAATGAAATATTCTCTGCCTATGAAGCTACTCAAACTTAGCGATACAACACTTTGCATGGCATACTTCAATCCCAAGCCAACAACCTTGCCGCATTTCAAGCTCAATTCACACAATACTACCCTTTCGCCCAAATCAACAACCACCCACTAATGAAAACTGATTATCCTGTTTCTGCATTTTGATTATCTTGTTTATGTAATTCGTATTTTATTGTCATGACTCTACTTTATGTTTGTTTGTGACTTCTATTTTGTATGTACTGCACTTCTGGATGTTTACTTATTACTTCTTGCGCAATGTGTCACTATATGTGTTCCTTGTGTACCATGAAATTGCATTTTGTCTAATGAATACCCTTTATTTTATATCGTGTTATATTTGACCATTGTTACTCCCTTTTTGATGTTGTCAAAGGGGGAGAATATGATGAAGGTCGGATAAGAAATGTGAATTCATATGAATGCATATCCTCAGGGGGAGCATAGCTATGTCTTCACCTTTATTACACGCAAAGCATACTTCTATGTCTCTCGAATACTTTTGTGATTCTTTTATACAGGTTCTACCTCAATTTCGTTGGTTTTGCCATCATAAAAAAGGGGGAGTATGTGAATGCATAGCTCGAGTTTTCATGATGTCAAAACCCCAAAAATGACATGGTGTATATCCAAGATAGTGTAGGAAAGCTGAATGACGTACTGGTAGAAGAAAATCAAATTGTCTAGAAAAAGTAATGATGCGTCGACGCAACTCTTACTCTGGTCGACACAAAATTAAGGGACACTCCCTGGAGGTTACGTGCCGACCCTATGGTCGACACACCAGCAAGAGCATCCTGGGAGCATAAATTCAAAAGCATGCTTCTACGCACCTCCCCTATTACGATCAATGCAATCATCTGAGATGCTTCAAGTCCCAGTCCCTGGAGGTTACGCGCCGACCCTTCCACCTGAAGCAGTCGACACATTCGTATTATGCTGATACATTTCTTTTAATTTTTATGCCTTAATTTTTTGTTTTAAAAACTAAAACATATAAATAGTGGGTTATTTTTTTTTGAGCTTCAACAAGAATAGAGTGAAAGATACACATTGAGAGCACTTCATCTTTATCATTTCTTCTCCAAATTCAACTTCTTCACATAATCAAAGTTGTTGAATCAAGATTCAAGCATTGGTGATAATGTCCAAATTAAAGAACATATTCAGATATGGGTTGTGTTTTTTGGGCTCTTTCTTGAATAAAACCATAAGGGTTTTGTCCTCCTAGATCCAAATTGGTGCGGGGGTTTTTGATACGGATCTTTGCTTCAACGGATTCAGTCGAGTGAAAGGGTCGAGGAATGGTGGGTTCGCTTGATCAAGTAGCGGTAGCCGGAGGATCGTGAAGGAAGGTTTGGGGTTGATCTTGTTCATTAGATATTAGCCGAGAGAAAGAAATTCTGCAGCAAATTGGTAGAAATTTCAAGTATCGTTAATTGGAGGTGTGCTCGAAGAGATCAACGCTTGGTTTGGCTCGAACCAAGGATCATGAAGAAGATAGTTTCATTGCCATCAGTGGATTTGTGTGAATAAGAACTATTTCTTCACTTGTTACAATTTGCAATTTTGTGAAAACTTGCTCAATTCTAGATTCTAGAATTGGGGGCAGACGTACCCTCTACGAGGACGATAAGGGGAACTGCCTTAACAAATTCCTGTGTTCTTATTCGCATTTTACTTTTGTTATTTGATTGATTCAATTTGTGAGAGTCAAAGTATCAAACTTGCATAAACTAAATTTGTGGTGTGTCGAGCTTCAACTGATACATTGGTAACAATTCGTTTGATTGTAATTCGACAACACAAATTAGTTAATACAACAGTTGCAAATTCTACTTACAAGGTGTTTGATAAATCGTCTCTTCCACAAATTGTTCATTGTGCTTAATTTTTCTCTTTAACATTCTCATTGGAAGTATTCGATATTCAAAGAGATTGTTTAAACGATTAATTGATAGTGTATAAATCGTATTGATTAGAGCAAATTTTCTCATATCCTCTGCACGGTTCACATATCCGATCTTCTCAATAGTGGATCGTTTAGACGATTGAAAATCTAGGAGGCTTTCGTAATAATTTTTCAAAAGCACAAAATTTAAAAACACTGATCTATTTAACCCCCTTCTAGATCAATCACATCGTCTAACACAAAGCTCGTCCGCCGAGGTGATTTCCACAAGCCCCCTGATGGACTTATTTGATAACAAGATTCACGTCATCCTCAGAGATACAACGTAGCATTGGTAATTCTCTCCCCCTTTTATACAACTTGTCTGCTACTATGATGTGTCTGACTGGTATTTTTTTCCACCTGCTTGGCATTAACTTTGTCGATAGGCAACTCATTCTGTAAGAGATACTTGATAATGAGAGTCATCCACCCAACCCTTTCTTCTATGGAAAACACTTCTCCCTTTTCAATACTTGGCAGAGCCAACGTTTCTTGGATTACCGTTTTGTTCATGCCTGAGCCCTTCTTACTAGCCAGCCGGGCTAGAAGGTCGGCTCGGGCATTGTCTTCTTTTGGAACATGACATATATCAAATTTTTGGAACTCCTTTGAAAGCTGTAATGCTTGTTGTACATATTTTTAACAAAATAGGATCCTTTGTTTGAAATCCCCCCACCTTCTCCACCACCAACTATGAATCGGTGCGGGCAAGTAAATGGGTTGCTCCGACCTCTCGAGTTAGCCTCATCCCGGTGATTAAGGCCTCATACTCGGCTTGATTGTTATTGGTTTGAAAACCAAAGCGCAAAGAATACTCTAAAATCAGGTCCCCTGGACCTTCTGGGACTATTCTCGCTCCACTGCCTTTTAGATTCGAGGACCCATCAATGGAGAGAGTCCATTTCGTGACTTCTTCTACCTCAAATGGAGCGCTAAATTCCACCACAAAATCTGCTACCACTTGGGACTTTATACTGGTGCGAGGAGTCAACTCAATATCATATTTGGACAACTCCATAGCCCAAGACACCATCCGACCAGCCAGATCCGGCTTCTTGAATATGTTTTAATGGAAAGTTTGTCTTTACCCGGATAGGATGACCCTGGAAGTAATGCCCCAGCTTCCACCCCATTATCACTAACGCCAAATCCAAGTGTTTCTGGTATCTTGTTTCTAGCCCTTTCAACACCTTGCTAACAAACTACACTGATTTATTAGATATTAATAATTATTACTGTAATATTATTTATTTTAATATTCCATTTTTAATATGATTTTATCAATAATATTATTAATTTATATAACCTAGCAGAAAGAATAAATTAATTTATATAATCCTTATTAATTTATATCTAACCTAGCAGAAATTACACTTTCATTTGTAGTATTTAATGGATCGTCATCCTAATATAAAAAAATAATTTGCTTGTAAATGTATAAGGAGTACAAATCCGTGCGTCATCCAATTCGTTTATAAAAATATTGTCTAAATTTTTTTGTACCAAGTGTTGTGCTTCAATTTATTAGGCATATACAACTTCATAGTATTGTTAAAAGGAACTAAAAGCATTCTTAATATTCCATTACTACTGAATATGTTCAATGACAAAATCATATGCCTCAAAGAAATATTTTTAGAATAATATATATATTCCATTTATTTTTAATAATTTTTTTTTTTTGAAAAATAAAATTTCTCAATATTTATCAATTTTAGAGTTCAATGTCACAATAATTAATTTAAAAATAATACTGTTGGAAAGAAAGAAATGAACATAACAAAATTATAAATATATTAAAATTAATTAATGTCATCATGAATATTAAATTTTATTAATATAATAATAATAAATATTAATTTATCATTTTTTAATTAAAAATTATTGCATATTTTACAAATTTACGAAAATTAAAAATATATTTATTAATTATTTAGTAATTTCCTTATTTGCTATATATAAATATTAATTAGAAATATAAAAAAAAAAAGTAGTTTCTATAGTTTTCATATAATTTGTAAATTTTAAATAAAAATAACATTTACAATTAATAAATATCTTTATATCCCTATTCTTCACAAACTTTTACTGCATCCACAATACCATTAACCAATGTTTTAAATCCCGGACCGGTGATCGACTCGGTAAAGTTAGGGTCATCGTTCTTGGTCGGACTGGTCAGTCGACCGCATGGCTTTTGACCCGATTTCTATAAAAAAATATATTCATTATATGAAATTTGTAACTATAATAATATAGAAAATTATAAATTCAAATAATTTAGAATAAACAAAAGTATTAATAACAATCAAAATAAGTGATAGAAACTTAATGTAGCAAATTATAAATTCAAATAAGTGATAGAAACTTAACAATTCATAAGTTATAGTATTATAATAAGTCACAGAAATCCACACTCAACAATCCATAATTTTTTATGTCCATGAAGTCAAATTGTCATAATCTTGATATTCATATTCATCTTACTTTATCTTCTCCGGTGTTGCTTTTTTCTTGATTTACAATATCAACAATAGTATCTTGTGCATTATCCATGTCTCCATCTTCATCCTCATCTAAATCTATTTGATCTATAACAATATTTTTTAAAATAATTAACAAAAAAAAAGTCAAACCCGTCGGTTCAGTCAAAACCGCCGGTTCACTGGTTTAACCGGTGAACCGGCCGGTTCACACCGGTTTCATCCGGTCTAAATGTAATTCCGGTCTTATCTCTTAATCGGACTGCCTGGACCACCGGTTCTCGGTCAGACCGGTCCGACCGACCGGGTCGGGCTGGGTTTTAAAACACTGCCATTAACTATCTACAATCTCATATTTCAATTTAAAGGTGTTTGTTAACATTAAAATATCAAACCAAAATAAAAATATGTCAATAAAATTAATTTATGCAATAATTATTAACAAATGCTATGACAGAATATTGATGAATTTTTTTTAGATTGTTACTCTTGTACCTTTTATTTTGCCTCATGGTTTGCTATCACTGGTGCGAATAATTCTTCCTCTTTAATTTCTAAATCGGAAAAAAATCTACACTTTATTAAAAAATAAAGAATCATAAGTAGGAGAATGCAAACAAATTAATCAAAAATAACACTTTATGTTGCAATACTAAGATTCTTCCAAAACTCATTTTTCCAAAACAATTCATTAATCATTATAGGATAAAAGTTAAGAGAAGAGTTCAAGAAAGTTTCATGATCAACAAAAAAGAAGGACGAAATTACCCATGGAGTTCAGATCCAGTGGTTTCAATATCAACTTTGAAGGTTTCGATTTCAGATCTAGAGGTTTCGATTTCAGATATGATGGTTTCAAGTTCAGATCCAGTTAATCGGTGGTTTTGATTTCAGATTCGGTGGTTCCCCTGGAAGCCACTTCAGATCCAAAAGATTAATGAGAACAATAGGAAATTGTCTTCTAATAAGTTTGAAAGGGCAAGGAGATTGAGAAGAAGACAACGACATCCTTGGGATGTAACTAGTATTACCAACATGGGTACGAGAAATGATTTGAGTCTCAATGACTTTATTTGCAAGTCTTGTTACCGTCAATCTTGTGCCGTTGCAAAGACCTTCAGATTGATCCAAATTTTTTATAAGCATAATTGTTGTGTCAATTTTCAATTTCAAAGAATGGTTTGGTAAACCAGAAGTCTTTAAACAACTCAAGAATTCAGGTATCAAATGCTCAAAAGCTTCATTGTCATTAGCTTCTGATGATCTATTGAATCACTACTCAAATAGTCCTTTATATCACCTAATTATAATAAACTTCATTAGTAACATAAATTTAATAATATAAAACATTGTAACATGAAATTAATAATTTTTAACAATACATTAATACTAACCTGGTAGTAGATTAGTAATGTAGTCGTTAATCTCATCAACAATCTCTATAGTTGAAGCTAAAATGACTCTACTTTGTAGAAAATTAGAATCTTTGTAATTTTGAATGAGATTTGGGTAAGTACTTGTAACTATCTTCTCAATTGGGTCAACATAATCAGATATAATAAATTCATTCGGAATAGTAATATCAGCAAATCCATCATTAGGTTCAGATATTTTTCCATCCCCCACTTTTAAAATCCATTTTGAGAAGTTTTCAATATCAGTTGCATTGTTTAATTGTGAACCAGTTTGGAGACACATGTTTTTGGAAAGAGTTAGAACTTTGCAATGTTGCCATATATATGAACCATTAATTGTCGAATGCACTATATCAGACTTGGTTCCTCTTGGTACAACAGGTAGAATTTGACGAAAGTCTCCACCAAACACCACCACCTTGCCACCGAAAATCTTTTCACAAGCAACATCACCAACACCCATTATATCTTTCAAAGACTTGTCTAGAGATTCAAAGCAAAACTTGTTAGTCATTGGAGCCTCATCCCAGATAATCAATTTTGTTATTTGCAAAAGACCAACAAGATCAGAATTTTTTGCTATGTCACAAATTGATGATTCTATACAAGGCACAAGAATCTTGAATCTAGAATGTGTTGTTCTACCACCTGGTAAAAGTAAACTTGCAATCCCACTTGATGCTACATTCAAGACAATGTCACGGTTTGAACGTAAAGCTACTGAGAGTGTTTTCCACATGAAAGTCTTTCAAGTTCCACCATAATCATATAAAAAAAACACCCCTCTATTTTGTACGTTAACAACCTCCATGATTTCATTAAAAATATTGTGTTGAACAACTGTCACAACATCCGTAACTTTTATTTATGGATGATACTTAACTATATTTTTATTAAAATTAAAATATCATTTTAAGAAAAAATAAACTAAGAAGTTAATCCATAAAGCTATGTACAATATTTTTATTATTCAACACTTTTGTTTCCACTTTTTATACTTCACATCATCTTCTCTTTCTTCCACCTAATAATTCAACACACATTCAATTTTTACTCACTACAATGATTTTGTTTAATAAAATTCAACACTATATCTCACCATCATTCACAACACATTAAAAATCTAAACATTCACAACAAACAATAAAATTTTGTAAAATATTTTATGGGCCCCACTTCTTCTTCATTCAACATGTTGAATGTTTTCAACACCAATTAGTCCACCTCATTTTCAACACCCCCTTCAACACCCCATTACAAGCATTCAACTATTGAATTTTTTTTCCAACATCCCCATTGTACATAGCCTAAGATATATTTTGGCTCTTTTTAACAAAACACTTTTTTGAACGGATAGAAACAATTATATTAATTTAAAATAAAAAATTATATATTAAATATATTTATATCATTTTAATTTATCAATTAATTAAATTATTAATTATTAAATATTTCAATTAATTTATCAATTATAATCTATTAATCATCAAATATTAATTATAAATTTTCAACCATTAACCATCAATTCTAAACTATAAATTGTAAATTAACTTTTCATCTAATCGTTAAAAACAAACCGAACAAATATAAATAAGCATAAACATATTTATAAGATCAAAATAGATGCAACATACACATTTATTTATTATTTCTTATAGAGCTTTTATTATATCTTTCATGTAGTCAATAAACAATTATGATCAACTGTATATACCATATTTTATGTTTTTAAGACTTCTCGCCATTATGCCCTTCAATCGCACAAATAATAACAAGTACATAGGCCCAAATTGCAGACCCCATCCCCATTATAATATTTGCACCTTCCAACACATTCTCCAGCTGCACCACATGCTCCCACAGGTAATGCACATATCTTATCCCTATCAACTTGTAATCCCATGCTCCAAACTTGTTTCATAAAACATATTAGGGTTAATATGAAGTATTTCGAATTCAAATAATATTCAAATAATACATTTTAGTTAGGAAGTAAGAATAGAAAAATATATAATATCACAAATTCATAATGAATGATAAACAACAGAATATAAACTTACAAGGTCCAATTAATAACAGAATAACAAAAAATAGAGACATGTTTGAAATGAATTTCACCATTTTCAAAGAATTTTGAATAGAAATTTGCATTTTTTTTTGTTGCTCTTTTCATATGTTTCGTGTGTTATTTATAGACACTTCATATTTCAGATACAAAATTTCCAATGAAAAGTATTATTATCTAATTTTCTTTTTGAAATTTTTAGTCAAAAATAACAATATCTTTTCTAATGTATAATATTTTTCATTAAAAAGTATTTAAACTTTATTGTTAATTTATTTGTAATAAATGGAAAAAAGTAATGAAGTTACTTTTGAATTAATTATTTTTATTATTATTTAAATCAATACTATTCTTATTTTATTCATCTTTTAATTAAACTTGTAATATATAAATTACATATTTCATTTTTGAATTCTGTTGTTTTTTTAATATTTTTAAAATATTTTATCTATAAAAAGTTAGAAACTTGAAAGTAATAATATGTTGTTAGTTGAATTTCAAATAGATATAATATAAGTAGAGTTCAACGGGTATATATTGATAATGTAAAAAGTTTTAGATTATCATCTAATAGAAAATTAACAGTATGTCATATCATTAAAAGAATTTAAAATAAAACGTGAAGACAGGATACATGGTCATCATTAGTTTGCAGTAGGGATAGAAATATGTTAGGTTAGATTACGTTTTATAAATTTTGAGTTTGACTTACGATAAATTTAAAATGTGATAATATGATCTATGATCGATTGTATGTTCTTTTTTTACCTGATCTAGCCTATTTAAAAGTTTGACTTGACCTGAGAGACTATTTAAAAATTTATTTTTACTAAAGTTTTCAATTAATTCATATTTCTCTCTGGTATTTAATATAAGAAAAAAATTTATTTTTTAGATTTATTCAAGAATTAATATATTTGGACTATATAGAATCCAAATTCTTTCCTTTTTCTTCTTTGTTGCCATTCATCCTGATGCAATCTACACTTTTAATGTATTTTAAATACAACTTTCTTATTTTTATTTCTTTCTTTTAAAATATTTTGGTCCTTGAATTTAAGGCATGAAATGTGACAGAATTAAAAGTGTGTGAGATGATCTATGTGCGGCTACATATTATACACATAAATTAATTCTTCAAAGAATCTAAAAAATAAATATTTTTTTATATTAAGGACTAGAGGTAGTATTTAAGAAGTTATATAGGTCGACATATATATACATATACTAGTAAGAGGAGCACAAATAAATTTATTTGATATTGTATAAAATATATTTAAATACATGTAAATTTAAAACAAGTGACTTAATTATAAATGAATAATGACCATAAAAAATTAATTGTATTAAATAACCATATAAAAAAGACATGTGAGTTAGAGAAAAAAATGAAACTTTAGCAAATGTGTAACACCCTAAAAATTTCCCAACAATTAATAATATAAAAATTAAAGTAATCTTTTTTTAACGCATTTAGGATGCTACATCATCTCTAGGCCATCACAATTTTCTCAAAGTAAATGGATACATAACACCTTTCGAAATAAACATGAATACCATAGTATTAAAAATCAACTTTATTAAGCAGCGGAAAATAATTGCATATGCGTTATTCAAAACAATCTTCAATTCAACATGAAGCATAAATAAATTATCCAGGAGTTTACAATACTCCACAATAATTACCAAAACAATTAAAACATAACAATCATTTATCCCTTAACCCAGTGTTACGTATCATAGCAAGACTCGACTCAATCTATGCAATATGAGGCACAACTCCGTACCTCAAGCAACTCTAATCCTTGCCACCTGCGCGTTACCCAAGTGGAGGTAACACTCAAACAGAAGGGATGAGATATCACAACAATATAAAGAAGATTATAATCATAAGTATACAGAGGCACTGTCTAAAATATCTGCAATATAGACAATCTGATCTTTTGGTATCAATACTTTGGGTCCTTTCTTGTTAGTCTTTCCAGAGGTCTTTACACCTTTGGATTTCTGTGTAGCAGTATAATTGTATGAGATTCGTACATTATACTTTGGTTTAGAACCATCTTTTTGTGTCAGTGATTGTGATGCATCAGAATCCGATTCTTCTGCTTCTGAACTTTCTAATTCAGTTCCAGCAAGCACAAATTGTTCAAATAGAGGTATTAGTTTTAGACCCTCAGGCTCATCCATTAGCTTGGATGGTCTAGATTATCCTAAACCTCTACTTCCATTTCTGCTGACTCCATAGATCATCGAAGCTATTTTTCTTCTATCTACGCTTTCGGCAAGGAACTGTTGAAAGACTCTATCATATCTCTCAGTTTCATCAGAGACAAACATGCTAGATGTTATCTCTTCTTCTAATTTAGAAACCTTACTTTTCATAGCAGCATTTGTTCTTTCTAAAGAAAATAATTTTTCATTTAAAATTAAAATATTTGGCTCACCTTACTAGAAGTTTCAGAGATAGTCACAAAGGTCTTTTTCAGATCTTTGTGCTTGCTTAGAAGAAGTTGATACCTTTTCATGAGTTCAACTAATCCTAATTCTAATTCAGAATGAGAAAGGGAAGAAAGTGCCTCATCATCGTCATCAGAGTCTGACTCTTCATCTAGAAGTAGTTCATCTCCTAATACTGATCCACTGGTGCTGGTCTCCATCAAAAAGCCACTTTCGCATGTTCTTCATCAGAAACGTCTTCTTTTGAATTTGAATCATCCTATGTTGCCATTAGCCCTTTAGCTTTGAAACCTTCTTTGGTTTTCTTTCTCTTCTGAGTTAGGACAATCATTTTTGCATTTCCTAGGTTTATTGTATTCATAGCATATGACTTCCTCTTATGAATCTTTTCGTTGATCAGATGTAGACTTTTGTCTATCTCTAGAGTTCCTTGATCCTCTAAACTTACTCTTTCTGTGTTTCCACAAATTGTTTATCTTTCTAGAAATCAGAGATAGTTCATTTTCCTCTGAGTCTTCTTCAAACTCTTCTGATTCCTCCATTGCTTGATAACACTACGCTAAAAGACCTACGAAAGCACTTTTGGCCTTTAAAAGCGCTTAAGAGCGCTGCCGTAGGTGGCGCTGCTATAGGTTTTAGCAGCACTTTTTGTTTAGGCAAAAACACTGTCTAAAGTAGGCCTAAGACAACGCTTTTTCATATAAAGCGCTTTCTAAAGTAGGCCTTTAGCAGCGCTTTTTTCTGGAAAAACGCTTTCTTAGGCCTACTTTAGAATGCCTTTTATGCTTTCTGTAGGCATTTTTAAGAAACATTTTTTCAAGGAAAGCGCTACCTTAGACCTACTTTAGAAAGCGCTTTTCATGGAAAAGCGCTTTCTTTGGTGTTTTTAATAAACCTAGAATTTTTATAATTCATACACTTGCATTTTTGGCAACATTATTTCATAAACCTGTAATTTACAATTGTAATCCCATAAACCTGTAATTTACAATCGTAATCCCATTATTTCAACAAAGAAGCAATTATATACAAAAAAGGAATTATAATACCATTACATTATATACCATTGTAATCCAAAATATATGTACACCATTATAATTCAATTCAGATATTTCTAACACAACTAAAATCAGCTTTACAAAGTCATCCCTAACAATAACAAAATTAGCCATAACAACAACTAAATCAGCGCCCTAATTAATAAAATCAGTTCAAAATCGCCAAAATTCGACGAGCGGGCGGTCGTGGTCCTACAAGGTATGAATATAATAACACGGTCAATAATGTATTCACACAATAATGTATTCATAACACTTTTCACACAATAATGTATTCATACCTTATATGATTCTTTGCTCAATAAAATATTGACACAATTCCTCTTTGATTTCTTTCAACTGAAGTTTCGTGTAATATGCACACTTGTATTCATCGAAGTACTACATAACAAAACATAATATGCATGATTTAGTTAAAAGTAATAAATTATATGAAATATCTGATAAATAGTAAAACAAATCTTAAGTTATAAATCCATACCGTGATTGGAATCTCTATTCGATTCATTTGAAGGATTTCTTTGATAAACCTCAAAACGAAGTATCCACAATCTATACCGTTTTGCTATTGAGCACACCACATAGAAAAACAAATAAGAATGTATAGTTGTCTTATTTTATCAAGTAACATCACGATTATAAGCAAAATTGTAAAAATTAATGTACCTGCACTTTGATCCATGTAATGTTGTTGGATTTAGACCATTGTACTCGAGCTTCTCTTTGACTTCGGAATACTTGTATTGATCTAACAAAATAAAAATATATATTTAGAACAATCTCACATAAATAATTAAATATATAAATATACACAAATATTTAGAACAATCTCACTTACGTATCAATCATTAACTTCATATCCGGATAATTAGTCCAATCACCATCTACCGAATTCAGACAATAGACCACTTCTTTTATAGTATCCATAGCAACCAACAACCAGTAACGTCTATAAATTAAAACAAAAGTTTATATGGAAATTTTCTACGCAAAAGAAACAAATGTTAGAATAAACTTAGAATGAAAAATCTAACCCTGTAGGAATAGTATTATACGCCCAAAGGTACAAGCTTTCTGTACTGTCGGTGGCCATGAATCTCTCGAATAAGTTCTCTCTTACTGACTCTAGTTCCCTAACAATTGTCGCTCCGTTGACACGGGAGGAAGACACGAAATGGAATCTGTTTGACAATTGATTCCCGCGCATTAATTTTTCATATAACAACCTTAAATAAAAACATAATAAACATTAGACTATTTTCATTAAAATGTGTAAATAAATTGTTCAACTAATTAAATAATATATTGATCAGATTACCGGATGTATGAGTGCATAACACCGACGCCTAATTCTCTATGATGAAAAATCTCTTCCATGTCCTCTTGTCCAATTATTTCGGTGCAAGAAAAACCAAAGATAATTTCATCCATATCCATTTGAAGAATACCACCATTCATTATATTTGATGTTGTGACAAGTGTTTCAAGACACTACCGGAATCGAGGCACAAATTTTTTGAGAGGAACCATTTTCTTGGGTGGTACGCTACCAATTTTCTGGTTCAATTGTTGTGACCCTTGAGCATGTACCTAAAAATCATATAATTTAGATAAATTGTAAAATCATGTAGTTTTTTATTTGGATCATATAATTATCACTTTAAACGTACCTCTTTTTGTGATGTAACAGACTCGCCGTGCTGCAAAATCCCTTTATCCTTAGATACAGGTTTTGTAGGAGTCTAAAATTTCCATGTAAAAAAATAAGGTCAGAATTGATAGTTGAATACTTAAAGATTCATAATGGTTTTCAACATACCTCATCATCTATGAAAATGAGGTCCGATGGCCATGCAACAAAAGATCCTATTGCATCTCGCAATAATGTGGTCTCTGAAATAGTGTCAGGTATCGTTAGCAACACATCCAGATCTAATGCAAGATCAACCGATAATTTCAAATGTCCATCAGGAAGTGGTCTATGGTGAAGTAAATCTTCCAAAGTGTTATGCACTTTTCCTTTGCCAACTAGGCGATAAGCCGGTGACGATAAGTATAGCTGACAAGGTGAAATGCCCTAAACCAATAATAAATATGTTATTGTTAATGTGTGTATGTCAATTAACATAAATGTGCTATTTTAATTTCACAATAACATATATAATTACCTCGAGAAATTTATTTTGATAGTTGATACTGGCTTTGTCACTATTTTCTTTCAACTGTGAACTGCACTTTTCCGCCATATATCTCTCTTTATCCTTTTGCAATTCATAGACTTGTGCTTGTAATTCCTGCAATTTTTGTATCACTTCTTGATTGCTAAGATTTCTTTTCTTTGGGTGCTTATACAAAGAGGTTGGAGTCACACCATGACATTTACCCCTCACCCGATCGGGATACTCAACAACATTTAGTGTTCGACTAAGTACACTCCTGTTATCCTGGTCCTCAGCTGTGGATACCGATTGCGATGGGATCTCCTGTAATTCATTTACATATCGAAAATTATTAGTGGAGATAAAAAATTAATTATATATTAATAAATATTTGATGTAATTAAAGACACAATGTTATACTTACACATTCATCATAAATATGTTGAACATCGGGATTAACAACTCGATCCTTGCCCACACGAGCTTCCTTCCACAACACATGTGCTGGAAGTGATGTTTCGCCACTTTTTGTCTCATCTAACTACGCATTGACACAAATAATAAGATCATCAATTATAATACATTGAGAGAATTAATAAGACTAACTAGAAATTAAGGTGAGACTAGTACGTTAACACAATCATAAGCCCATAGTTTTCAGGACTTAACACAAATGCAAAATTTCATTACAAACTCGCAAATTTGGGCGTATATAGCACTAATTTGAAACTGAACTTTCAAGAAAAGTGTTGACAAACCATTCTAGTTTATAACATGATAAACCAAATTCAAAGTGAGCTACAAATCAAACAAACAAAATCCAGGAAGCCATGACATAAGTATAAATTGACACTCTAAATTCGTCTTGACAAGTGTTTAGCACAAACGGAAAACCTTGGTATCACAATTGAAATTTCTTGTTCAAGGAATACAACCGAAACTCAATCAATGATTCATTCTAGTCCCGGGAAGCCACAATTCAAACGATTACTCAAAATAAAATAATTTTTTTCGTTCAAATTCACACAAAAGAAATGGCATGCTGCCCCATAAGTTTCTCGGTTATATCTTACGCGGGTACACGCGACATCAATGTTAAACCATCATCGAAACTAACTAGAAATCAAGTCAATATGATAAATTTATTTTTGATGCATGATATTCCTACTTTTGGATGCCATAAGATAAATTTTAGTCTCTCCCTTTTTTATGCTTGACAACTTTCATTGTAATTAAGTCAATATGATCAAAGCATGAGAAAAGTTCACCTAAAAATATTCATAAAGCATATAAAATCATTACAACTTCTTTTCTTTGAAAAATTCAAACAAAGATAAGGTGTGAAGATCCTCACTTAAACAACTAGCATAAGGAAACCCCATTACAATTAATTGAAGAAGCAAATATGGTAAAACAAATAGAAAAGAAGATACACAAAAACCTTAGAAGAATATAATATAAAAATAATGAACTTATAAACATGTAAACTGAAACTATGCACATAACTACTTGAGTATAACAGATCGGTTTGAATCAAAACTAACAACATAATGGCCAATCAAAGTTTCAATCGAAACTAACATATCATATTAACCGCATCTAACTTTATCTCACAATCATTAGAACTTCACCAATATGAAACAAACGAATGACATAATCAATCAATAATCAAATTTCATTCAATTAACTCAATCGAAACCTCTAAGATTGTATCAACCAAAATCTATGTTAATTCATCAACAAACAAACCTATAGTATTGACTTCAAAATTACTTTATTCGAATCAACATAACCAGAAAAACACTTAGAACCTCATATTGAACAAACAAACATCTTCATTATTATAAAATTACAAAAATTTCAGCATAAATTTAGCGTAACAGAACAAGATTCAACAACAACCCTCAATAAATCTCGCAACAAAATCAGTTACAAAAGCAAGAGAAATAGAGTTACCGAAATGCGTCAACGTCGGATAATGATGATGATTCGAATAAATTGAGCTGCGCGGTAAAGATGAGATGCTGCTGGAAGCCGCTTGTTGGTGTTCGGATGCTGAGAAATCAAAATCAAAATTACAAAACCCTACATAATCAAAAACCCGTACAATATATTATATACTTATCTCTCTAAACAAGACAATAATCAAACTCATAACAATGAAACAATTATAACAGAAATCAATCAACAATGAAACAATCAAAATCAAAGCAAAGAGAAGAAAACGAGAATGTACCAACAAAACGATGGAAATTGGAGCGAAGAAGCGAAGACGACGACGAGGTTAGCTGACAGAGGAAGTATGTCGTGGCTGAGCGAAGAAGCAAAGACGACGAGGTGAAGCGAAGACGTTCAGAAAAAAGGAAGATGAAGACGAAGATGGAAGCTTGAAGACGAAGATGGAAGATTGAAGAAAATTGAGAAATCGTGTGAGAACTGAGAAAATGAAATTGTGTTTCGTTAGTTTAGGGTTTATGAATTTTAATTATAAAATTAGCTAAGAAAGCGCTTTTAAAAAGCGCCTTCTAAAGGCCAACTTTAGCAGCGCTTTTTCCTTAGAAAGCGCTTTCATTTCATAAGCTTATAGCAGCACTTTTTAAAGGCCAGCTTTAGCAGCGCTTTTAAAAAGCGCTTTCTAAGGTTAACCTTTAGCAGCGCTTTTTAAAAAGCGCTTTCTAAGGTGGGGTCTTTGTAAGACCTTTAGCAGCGCTTTTAAAAAGCGATTTTCTTAAGGTACTCTTTAGAAGCGCTTTTTTTAAGCGAATTTTTTTTACAAGCTATAACAACGCTTTTTGATAAAAGTGTTGTCTATGTAGTGCTGCCAAAGCTCATTTTTGTCACAATAATTAGAATGCACTAATTTTATTCATAAAATTCAATTGCGCCATTTTGTATGCAATCATTTTATTGATAATAACGAGAACTCAATCATTTAGCAACAGGAAAATAAAAGGCAATAAAGTTGTAATAAATTTAATTTTTTTAATATGAAAATTATATGAAATGGAGAAAATGAAACTACTATTAAATATTGAAAAATTAAAATTTGTTGAACTTTTATATTAATGAATTTTTTTTACAAATTCAAATAATTATTTGGTAACAGGGAAATAAAATGCAATGAAATTTAAATATTTTAAATTTATTGATATTTTTTTTAATTATTTGCCTATGGGAAAATAAAATGCAATAAAATTTTAATAAATTTTATTATTTTTTAACATGTTTTCTAATATGTTTTGTTATAAATTAACTGAAAATAGTTTTAAATTAATGAGCGAATCTTAATATTTATTTTGTAGATTGGAACAATTTTTTTATTGATTTAAATATTTTTAAAAATAAGGTTAAAACAAAATTAATATCAACATAAGAGAAAATATTGAGTCGATTTAAATATTTGTATATATGAAAACAATATAAATTTTGTATAGATTGAATATATTTGTATATGGAAACATAATATAAATTTTATAAACATAGTATAAATTTTGTATATGTAAACATAACATTTATATATATTGAATTAATATTAACATAATAGAAATTTTGATTGAATAATTTAATTTTTCTTTTATTTAATTTTTATTATATTTTGGGATCAAATGCACATATCAAACTGGTACATGAAGTTATTGATCAAATTAATGAATATTAACGAGAACATAAAGTTACTGACCAAAATATTGATTATCAACGAAAATAAGAAGTTATTTATCAAAAATATTAATGGAAACATAAAGTTATATTAATATGAATATGAAACTACTGATCAAAATATTGAATATCAACGTGAATATGAAGTTATTGTTTTTTTTAATATTAACGAGAACATGAAATTATTAGTAAGTTATTGATTAAAATATTGAATATTAACAGAAACATCAAATTATTTATCAAAATATTGAATATTAATGGTATCATCAAATTATTTATCAAAATATTTAATATTAATGAGAACATAAAGTTATTGATCAAACTATTGAATATTAACAAGAACATAAAATTACTGATTTTGAATATTAACAGAACTTGAAATTACTGATCAAAATATTGAATATTAATAGGAGCATAAAAATGCTAATTAAACTATTAAATATTAATGAAAATATGAAATTACTGGTCAAAGTATTAAATATTAACAGGAACATAAAATTACGGGTTAAAATATTAAATATTAACAGAAAAGAAATATGAAGTTATTGATAAAAATATTTTTTCATTAGATATACATTCAATTAATATTTTTTCAATAACCATTAAAAATAATGACAATTTTATAAGTCAATGTCATCATTTATAAAAGTTATAATAAAAAAAAAGTATATTCATGTTTTCATAAAGAAAGTATATTAGTTTTATGAAAATAATTATTAAAATAGAATTTATAAAAGTCAATGTCGCCATTAATTTTTTTTTAATCATTACATTGAAAATGTTTTTTTATTATTATATTATATTTTATTGAAACATATTTTATATTTTATCAAATTTTATCTACTATGTAGTTTTGTTTCATACGTTCTACGTATTTTTTTAATTCAGACTAAATTTCTATACTTTAAACATCTTTCTTTATAATATTGAATTTTATATAACATCAATATTAAACAAAATAACCAATAACATCAATATTAAACAAAATAATCAAACACCAACGAGTATTCGTGCGTCCCCAAACACCCACGGGTATTTGTGCAGACCCATTGATATCATTAGTTTTTATAGTAGTATATTCGATGGATAATAATGTGTATTGAAAAATTGCATCCATGACAACTTATTATTTGGAGATGATACTTAATTATATCTATCGTATAAGAAAATTAGGTGTTCTTAAAAACCCCTAATTACCCTTATTATTCTATAATCATCCACGTGGATGAGTTTAACATTAAGCAGCATATTTTGTGTTGTTTCAAAACTCATTAATAAATTAAAATTTAATAAAATCCACCCTCACTGCAAACCGGTTTCTCTTCGTGTACACAAATCTCTGTACAAACCGTCACTCTATCCTCCATCTCCACATGTATCTACATTTTTCCTCACTCTAAATCTCATTATCTTTCTTTTAATTATTTGATTGTTCATACAAAGTTATCGCTCATTTCACATGAACAGGACTACCTTTCCCATTCCTTTCTTCTTCCAACGACAATTTTTCTTCTTCTTCCATCTCCTTCTAAACGGTTCATCCATCATTAATCTATAACTGTTTTAATTTCAAATTCGAAAATTGTTCATCCTTAATTAATCTTCATGACCAGACCTTTGGAGAGGAGAAACATTGTACCAACCAAAATATGTGATACGACGATGAATCTGGAGTTTCGGGTGGACCTGATGTTTTCATCGGTTTTACAGACGTGTGCGATTTTCAGGTGGTAGATCAGTGGTGGCCGTGCATTTTTGGCGGCGAGTTTGCTGGTGTTAGTTTGACATGAGTGATCTGTGAGTTTTTCAATTTTCTGCAAACTTCACTACGATTCTTTCTACAATTTCGATGTTTTTCAATTTGTTCCTCTTAGATTTCTATCAAGGGGTAAAATCCAAACCATACTGCATTTATTTCTAACAAGAGGATAAAATAAAACCCTACAACAATTTGCATCAAATGATTTTGTATGTATCTCTAAGTGAATGCTTATGCATCCATAGTTTTAAGTTCGGACTTGTTGTGAATCGGATGCCTTGAAACAAAATATAACTTTGTTGCTCAAGGTAGGGAAAAAGAATGAAGAACACGATGAACACAAGGATTGGTTATTAACTGCTATTCTTTCCTTTATCTTCAAAACAAGATTACAAGTATACAAGAATAATAAATAACCCTCTCACCCTAAATTAGGATTTGCAGTATACAATGATGAGAGACTAGTATGCTATTTATAATAAACCTAACATACTAAACTAATGAGATTTTATCACAAATACCCATTACAAGCTAACTTAGGGTACAAGCTAACTTAACCAATTGGATATAACAAATTCGATGCTAACAATTCTAGCATCCTTCGACACAATAGAGTTCGACCCAATATCTCACAAATCTCCACCTTGGAACAAACTCTATTATCAACTAACGAATTAGTTTTCTTCATGCGCTTTATCAACGCATACATGGAAAAACTTGCAACTAGGCAATGTCTTGGTGATCATATCATGAGATTATGATCTGTCGAAACCTTCAAAGACTTGGACTTCTCCACGCTCGATTACCCTCGACGAAATGCAACCTCACATCAATGTGCTTGGTTCGCTCATGATAGGCTGAATTCTTGACGGTGTATTGCACTTTGACTATCACATTTAATGATAACTTCCCTTGAATTTTCAGCTCCTTAGCAAACACTTCTTCTTGATTAAAGCAATATATTCCGCTGGTTGATAATGCAACAACCTTCAAGTGTTGCTTTCCAACTAATAGATGTACCAAACATAGTGAAAACATATCCGAAATAGATTTTTCGGAATCCATACAAACCATAATCGAGTCGACATATCCTTCTTTACTATCTTCACCAAAGGCTCCACCATAAATTAAGACTCGCTCGAGACCCATTTATGGACCTTAGAATCCACTTCAATGCTTGCCGGTGAGCCTTTCAGATTCGCCATGTACCTTACAAGACTTACTGCATATGCTATGTCGGGTCTAGTACAAACCATAACATACATCAAAGAACCTACTACATTAGCATATGGGATGCTATTCATATAAGTCCTTTCGACCTCAGTACTGGGACATTGATCAATACTCAACTTGAATTGAGGGTTTGTTGGAGTCACAACAGCTGAATCGACATACCAAACTTTTCGAGAATCTTTCGTAAATATGCCTCTTGAGATAAGCATAATTTTGACTGCTTTCTATCTCTTCGAATGTCAATTCCAAGAATCCTGGAAGCTTCTCCTAGATCCTTCATTTCGAATTCCTTATTGAGTTCTGCCTTCACCCTCATTACCTCTTCGACATTGTTACTTGCTATGAGAATATCATCAACATAAAGTAACAAAATAAAAATGAATTACCGGACGAAATCAAGTAAACACGTTGGTCGAACTGACTTCTAACGAAACTTATGCGTGTCATGAATTTGTCGAATCTCCTATTCCACTGTCGAGGAGATTGTTTCAGCCCATATAAAGATCTATCCAACTTGCACACATAATCTTCCTTTCCCTTTTCGACATACCCTTCAGGTTGCCTCATCAAGATTGTTTCATCTAGATCACCATACAAGAATGCAGTCTTCACATCCATCTGTTCCAGTTCAAGATCGAACTGTGCCACCATGGCAAGCAACATTCGAATGGACCTATGCTTCACAACAGGAGAAAACACATAATTGAAATCTATACCTTCTTTCTGAGTGAAACCCCTTGCAACCAACCTTGCCTTGTATCTTTTCGACGCCACTCCTTCGATTCCTTCCTTAACTTTGAAAATCCATTTACGGTGACTAACTTTGGTTCCAGCAGTTTCTTGATCAATTCCAAGTGTTGTTATCATGAAGAGACTTCATCTCATCATCCATGGCCTTCACCATTCATTCGGTCTTATTCGACTCCTCATAGCTTCCTTATGGTCTCTTGGTTCTTCGTCCGAATCTCACTTGAGATTAAGGCATAAGCTATAAGATCTCGCATACCCAAACCTTTGAGGTGGTTTGATGACTCTTCGTGTCCTATCTCTTGCCAATAGATAGTCATCAGTTTCCTCAACTTCAAGCATCATCGCTTCTTAGACTTTATCGGGATATGCAATTCAGATCAACATGCTCCACCTCAACAGGAATCTCTACTGTCCGCTCTTCGTCGATACGCACCGACCAACATCATCCGTTTTCTTGAAAGCCATTTCACTTCATTGAAAACAACATCTCAACGGTGATAATCCTTCGTGACGACTCTAGGCACCATAGCCTATAAGCTTTGACTCCTCGGGTATCCCAGAACATGCATTTGAGAGCTCTAGGTTCGACCTTGTCTTGCCTAATGTGAGCATAGGCTACGCACCAAATACTCTCGTTTGTCGAGATTTGATGGATGTCCCGACCAAACTTCTTGGTGTCTTCATATCTAATGCGTCGAAGGACATCTATTTATCGATATGTTGTTGTCGAAAACCAAAACCCCTTCTTTAATCCAAGACTAGTCAACATGCATCTAACTCTCTCCAAGATGGTTCGATTAAACCTTTCACCAAACCATTTTGTTGTGGAGTGCCTGCAGAGTTCGTGTCTTGCAATACCGAGGCAGCACAAAGCTATCGAATGCCTCATTGCAAAATTCAAGACCATTGTCTTCTCAACCTCTTGACCTTTCTCGCGGTTTGTTTTCGACGAGTCTTCCAACCTTTGAAATTCTCAAAGTTTCATCCTTAGTCTTCGAATGAATACCCATAACTTTCGGAATAGTCATCTACTATGGATAGAAAATACCTTGCTCTTGAATGTGATGGACACCTTGCGGCCCCCAAAGATCGCATGGATGTAATCAAGGGATCCATGTGTTCTTTGTTTGCCTTTGTTGAACTTCACTGCAAGATTTTCCAAGTACAGGGTTCACAAAACTTTAACTTTTCGACTTTGTCTCCACCAAGCAAATTTTGTTTTCCCAATTCGACCACCCTTTCAACGACATGGCCTAATCTCATGTGCGGATTGTTCGACAAAGGTTTCGTGGATGCAACATTTGTCGAACCACTTACAACTTCACCACAAGGGTATACAAGCCTTGTTTCTTCACGCTCTCAAGACTTCCTCGACCCTTCATGACTCTTAGGATACTTTTTCGTCCTTGAAAAACATATCCTTTCTTGTCGAATTCACCAAGAGAAATCAAATTTCTTCAAATCAGTACATACGACTTCATCAATAACCTTATTGACTCATCATGGAGTTTGAATCTCACGGATCCAATACCGCAATCTTGCAAGCTTTTTGTTTCCAATACGATCCACCATCTTGATCACATAATTCCTCGAACAAGTCTTTGTTTGGAGTCATGTGCCAAGTGCACCCGAATCCAATCCGTTCCTCGACGAGTTCGCTTGAAACCACAAGAACATCGATGAGTCGAAATCATCTTGAACAATAGTCGCATTGCCATTATCCTTTCCTCCATGATCTTTCACGCGTCAGGCACACTTTTCTTGTGTGACCCTCCTTCTTACAATGATAGCATCGAATACCGGATGCTTCACCACCGTAAAACTTCGCGACTTTTACCTTTCTTCTTGTCGAACTTATTATCCTTTCGCAAGAATTTTCCTTTAACAGCCAAACCTTCACCAGCCGTCGAATGTGTATGCTCCTTTCGTTCATTCAAGTCCTTCGAATACAAGGCTGATTGAACCTCTTCAAAGGTCAGGGACTCCCTTCCATACAAGAGAGTTTCTTTGAAGTGGGCATGTGATCTGGGCAACGCGCACAACAGCAACAGCGGTTGATCTTCATCATCAATCTTCACATCAATATTTTCAAGATCAAGAATCATCTTGTTGAACATATCCAACTGCTCAGCCAACACTTTGTCTTCAATCATCTTGAATGAATACAAAGCTTGCTTCAGGTAGAGTCGATTCACCAACGATTTAGTCATGTACAAACTTTCAAGTTTCACCCATAACCCTACCGCCATCGTCTCCTTTGATACCGTCAAGAACCTTATCACCAAGGCTCAACAAAATTGCTGTGGGCCTTCTATTATTGCCTTTTCTCACTGCCGTCAACTCTTCGTTCATGGTGACTCTCCTTCAACGCTTCCAAACAACCTCGAACCAGTAGGGCTTTCATCTTCAGCGCCACGATCGAAATCGTTCACTCCGTGAACTTTTCAATATCATACTTTGTCGAAGGCATATTCTCCACGCTCACCGCACCAATTTGTTGTGAATCGGATGCCTTGAAACAAAATATAACTTTGTTGCTCAAGGTAAGGAAAAAGAATGAAGAACACGATGAACACAAGGATTGGTTATTAACTGCTATTCTTTCCTTTATCTTCAAAACAAGATTACTCGTGTTTTGATTGGTTATTTCCAATATTTTATCAACACGTGTTTTAATTCAAAAACATAAAAGCGCTCTTGTCCCAGCGGTTGCCAGCTTGCTCGTAGTCTTCTCTTCCACGTAGCCACCCCAATGGTCATGGGTTCAAACCTCCCATGGACCATTTTTTTCAAACTTTTTCATATTTTCTTCATTTTTCTTACAAACTTCAACATTTTTTTAACCAATCAAAACTCCTCATTTTGAGGTGATTTTTTGTACACTTGTCAATAAATGTATCTATTTTATGATAGTGCAAAAATTTTCAGAAAAAACTTTCATCTGATTATGTTTTAATCGAGCCGAAAACGACACTTCGGACACTTTTCAAAACCACTTTTAAAGGTGAATTTTTCAAACTTTCGACTTCCGATTCTTTTCAAAACTTCTCATAAATGAACTTCACATTTCAAAAACACTTTCAAAATCATTCCTTCAAAGCTTTTCATCAAACTTACATCATTTTCACCATGATCGATCCGATTTAAACGATAAAACCGAATTCGTTTTCTCTCGAATTTCTCAATCGATCATGGGCCTCCCTCACGGTGTAAGTCCCATAACATTCTTTTATGTACATAATTATTTCTTTGTACATACCAAACTCTCTTCAGATACATACCAATTTTTATCTGTACATAATACATATACTTTTTTATACTCAAGTACAGACAAACTTCGATCGTTTGTTTTCACTTCACTTGTGTATACACAAACAAAACATTCTTTTATGTACATATTTTCCTTGTACATATCAAAATTCTTTTTATATTCATACAAATCTTTGTCTGTACATAATACAGATACTATTCACAGATAAAATTCGATCGTTCGTTTTTGTTTCGTCTGTATATACACTGAATACCATTGGTATTGAAAGGAGCATTATTCCCTGTGAAACTGCTTTCAAGCCAATGGGCCACCCTTATGGTGTAAGTCCCAACCCTCCTATGTACATCCATCTTTCTCTGTACATAAATACTCGTTCGTGTATATATTTACTTCCTTGTACACAATTCAAACTTGTAAATAATCAAGTTACGCTCGTTTCGAACGTTCGTTTCACAGACACTTGTTTATATTTCCTTCATAAACTCTTGTAAATGAACATCATGCATTGTTTATATTTCCTTCATAAACTCCTGTGAATACATATCACTCACACACACTTGTTTATACAAATGTCTAGTTATAACATAACAACTAGTCTAACCAATAGGTTCCCCACAGTTATAGCCTCCTCTTGGGCTTTATATAAGATAACTCTCCCCGCAGAGTTAGCCTTCTCTTGGGCTTTGTACAAAGAAACTCATTCATCTGAGTTTAGCCTCCGCTTAGGCTTCGTATAAGACAACACTCCCCTGTTGAGTCAGCCTCCTCTTGGGCTTCGTTCAAAAGAACTCCCCATTGAGTTTAGCCTTCTCTTGGGCATCATACAATGAAAGAGACTATAAAATCTCTTAACAGCCTCCTATTGGGCTTCCAATACAAAGAATCACCCGCGTTAGGATAGAACCCTGAGAGTATAATTTCCCGGTGAAATTGCTCTTAATTCCGAAAGGATGGTTTCCCGGTGAAATCCCTTTTAAAGACAAAGCCAGCCATACCCTATAGCTTCCTCTTGAGCTTCTTCATACAAGGACCCTCGATGACCCTCGGAATGCCTCCTCTTGGGCTAACAATACAAGGACCCATGGGCTTCTTAAAAGCATCCCTTAATCCAAATCAATTTCTCCTTGAGATTTAGACATCTATCATCTCTATGGAAGAAGTATCTCATCTGTCATATCACATACAGTCAAAAACTTTTCAAAACTGTTTTCAAACAAAAACATCTCTTAATTGTAAGTGGTAACGCTTGTACACTCAAGAAAAGCACCCAATGCTTACAGTTAAAAGATTCAATCTTTTTCAAACATCTTTCTTAAACATGTAAGTGGTAACGCTTGTACACTCGAGCAAAACACCAATACTTACGATGAAAGATTTTTATCAATCAAATCTTTTCAAAAAAATGTATGTGATGAAATAAATTAGATACATTTTTCATTAAGATGACATTTGTCTGTGTCTCTTACTAACATCCCGTTGCTTTCCACTAGCATAAGTGGGAACTACGATTGCTCGACTTTCTCAACATCCTTTGAGAATACGTGAGGCACAAGGTCTCATCCTTGGCGAGCAAATTTCTTTCTCCTCGCACCAAACAAACCATAGATCCTCGTAGATCCGAGCTACAAATGCTCTGATTCCCACTAGGAGATATGTATGCAGAAGATCCACAGATCTTTGCGAGCACAATAATAACAAACATTAGGATCCCACATAATCTATCTTTCTTAAAATCCCAAAGGAGAAATTTTCCCAATCATAGAAATAGCAATTAAAAAACACACAAACATATCAAACATATTCATATATAAAGCTATAGATAACTATATATATTTAGGGCGCTCCATCTATTCCCTTTATATAACAATCCCCTTACTCGAATCTCCCAATGCTGCGCCTAGTTTGCGCTAGTCGTTACGCATATCAATATCAATTGAGGGTATTAATAGCTTTCCCCTTTTTCATAATCATTAAATCATCTTTCTTGTGTTGAAAATAATAAAGCTTGATGCTCGCGGCATCTTTATAAACAAATCAAAAGAGTAAATCGTTTGAGCCGAGAATCAATTCATATTCAAATCCTCTAGCGCCACCTTTAACGCGAAAAAAATGGCGACTGGGAATACGAAACTTTGATTTTCAAAAATGTGACTCGCTTAAGAGCACCAAGCTTTTTGTTTTCAAAAAGAAAAGAAAAGGGATAAGCTTTCATATTATGCATATGTTTTTCTTTATTGTGTGTTTTCGCGATTTCATCGATGGAAAGAAATCCTAACCCGGATTTAAGAAACATTTTAAGATCTAGGTGGAGGTATTAATACGTGAGAAGTCTCAATACTTACGGGTTAATATCTCTCTCGGTGGAGGTTGTCTTGGAGGTATTTGTGTTTAGCAAGTATTTGCGAAGACATTTTGCTTTCAAGGGAACTTGCGGCCGAGTTGGTCAGAACACATAACCCATCCCGCCATTTAGGATGTAGTGTAGATTATTCGGGCGTAAGCCTAGAGTAATTGTCATGCGAGACTACGATCAAAGAGTTTCTCTTGAAAAATATTATTGGACCATCGAGTATTCAACAAATCCGATAATATTTCAAAGAGGAGTGTTGAGCTCATTATCGTAGAACCCGCTTCACGTATGAATAAGCCCTTAGAACTTACCCATGTTTGATTCTTATCGTTGGCCTCATGCTCGTGACTTCGAACGCTTGACCGTGTGTATAACTACTAACCATGTTTGTCGCATTCATGCATTCATTCATTCAAAAAAAGAAGTTCATTTCTCTTCCCATTTCCAAAGAATTTAGAGATTTTTTCTTTGTAAAATATTTTAGGTTAGAGTGATGGACGTCAGAGGAAGATTCACCAAGAGATACAGTTTTAGAATTCCGGATGTAGGAAAGTTGAAAGAGTTGGCATCCTTGGTAGAAGATCCCTCGGATTTCAGAATACGCTATGGAACTCTTTTAACTCTTCTGAACACTAACGTTGATGAAGGACTTCTCAAAACTTTCGCTCGCCACGATCCAAGATATCTGTTTCACTTTCCCTGACTATCAGTTGATGCCTACTTTGGAAGAGTATGCGCATATCCTAGGCATCTCAGTATCGGAAAAAGTGCCTTTCAATGGTTTGGAAGCCATTCCTAAGTCACCAGTCATTGCAACGATGACTTACTTAAAGAAATCTGAGATAGACAAAAACCTAACTACCAGAGGAATACTCTTAGGACTAACTTCAAAGTTCCTAATAGAGAAGGCTCTCAAATTCTCTGAAGCCGATAGTATGGTAGCCTTTGAAGCTATTTTAGCTTTACTCCTCTATGGATTGGTGTTGTTTCCCAACGTCCCAAATTTCGTTGATATCAACGCCATAAGGATCTTTTCGATTGGAAATCCTGCTCCCACTGCTTGGTGACACGCTTTTCATTCATCATAGGAATCAAGGAGACGGAACTATCGTGTGTTGTGTACCTCTGTTTTTCAAATGGATTGTCTCACACTTGCCTAAATCTCCTATCTTCCGCGAAAACAAAGACGAGTGGCATTGGTCAAGAAGACTCATGTCTCTTACAAACAACGATATCCATTGGTATACCTTGGCAGACAATGAGATGAAAATCATTGAGAGCTGTGGAGAATTTTCCAACGTACCTCTCATCGGTACAAAAGGAGGAATCAACTACAACCCATTCCTGGCGAGACGTCAACTCGGATACGCAAACTCTAGTAAACCTCTTGGTTTTACAGTAGAGAGTTATTTCTATCACGAAGGAGAAGATTCCCAAGGATTGAAGGCTAGAATGATTAGAGCTTGGCATCACATCCGAAAGAAAGAAAAAGGAAAGTCAAAGAATTGTGTAGCCATGGAAACCTACACTTCTTGGGTAAAGAAAAGAGCAAAGGAATTTTGAATGCCTTACGCTTATGAAGAACCCATGTTCTCAACCGCTTCCAAATTAACAATTTTTCCCGTCGAAACTATGGGAGAATACCAAGAAGCTTTGGCCAAAATAAGGTTTGAAAAAAAGGCTTTGGAAAACAAGTTCCTTAAGACTAATCTTGAGAATGAGAAGCTCAAGAAACAAGTCAAAGATCATGAAAAGACGCTTTACTTCCAAGATGAATGGCTCATGGAGAAAGATGAAAAGATTCGTCAGAAGGATAACGCAATCCAGAGATACGTCAAAGAAAGGAAAAGAAAGCTTGAGGAAATGACAACCAGCGACCCTGCCCTGCTCCCGACAAGTGGAAGAAAGTCATTAGCAAGCCAAAATCCGAGAAAGCTAAACTGAAAGCTCACTATGGAAAGGAAATCCTGAAGTTGAAACTGCATCAAGCCTTTGGATCTTCATCCGACGAAGACATTTAATTAGTTCAATTTAGTTTGTAATTTTATCATTTATTTTATCATTTGTGTGAGCAATGCTCCAAAAAAAAACAGAATTTGTTGTAATCTTCTTTCAATAATCAATAAATTCGTGTTTTCCATCCAAATATTTGCTAGAAATATCTCTTTTTAGCATAAATTCTTTGGAAATCTTTCTTTACAATCATAATCATGCATCATACTTTGCATTTAAGTCTATTGTCTAGAGTCTGATCTGTGAACAGTTTGAACAGATAGGAAAAGATCGCCAAGCTGTCGCGTCTTAGAGTTTCTCGACCGCGTCCACAGCCAACTCGAACATACGATACAAGATCAAAAAGAAGAAAAGTAATGGAAGGATTTGAACAAGAGAATGTTGAACTTCATAGTACAAGAATAACACTACAAGAAGAAGTGGAGAGACTCACATCTTTGGTCAACTCATCACACAACAAGAAAGTCAACAAGCAAGATCGAAAATCAAAACCAAGCAATGATCTCGAAGACACTACTACTCCAGCCAATGTCGCATCAAGAGTTCACCTTTCAAGATGCGAAGGCTATCCATGGGCATGCCTTTCAACTTTGGCATCGATTCGCCAACCGACTTCTCAAGTACAAACAACCTCGCTTGAAATACCTATTTTGCAAAAAACTCTACATTTACTCCAAGATGGAGTAACTCTTCCACAAGTAACAATGCCGGTTTCTCAACCAATTATGACGAACTCAGCTTCCGTAGTGCACGCTACCATAGACGAAGAAGTTCACCATACTCCAGGCAATAACACGAATTTACGTGGCTCGATGGAGAATCTCCAGGAACAACTCCTCAAAATGCAGCTTGAAATTAAAACAATTCGAGGAAAAGAACTGTTTGGGAAAAACGCCCAGGATCTTTGTTTAGTTCCTCGCGTAAGGATACCTGCAAAATTCAAAGTCCCTGACTTTGAAAAGTACAAAGGAAACTCCTGTCCACAAAGTCATCTCACGATGTATGCTAGGAAAATCTCTACATACAACGAAGATCACCAGTTGTTAATCCACTACTTCCAAGATAGTCTCACCGGTGCCGCACTGAAGTGGTACATGGGATTAGACAAATAAGTATCCAAACATTCAATGACTTAGGTGAAGCCTTTGTACAACAATATAAGTTCAACTTGGATATGGCCCCGATAGGATCAACTCCGCTCCATGTCTCAAAAGAAAGAGAGACATTCAAAGAATATGCAACGATGGAGGAAATTTGCCCAAGTCAACCCACCATTGGAAGAGAAGGAGATGACTAAGGTATTCTTGAATACTCTAGGCTCATTCTACTACGAGCGAATGATCGCTAGCGCTCCCGGAGATTTCACCGAGATGGTAAGCATGGGAATGCGATTAGAAGAGGGGGTTCGAACTGGACGTCTAACCAAGGAAGCAGGATCTTCTAGCGGAACTAAAAAGATTGGAACCAGTTTTCCAAGGAAAAAAGAACATGACATAGGAATGGTATCCCGAGGGAAACCGCGTAAGAATGTCATTCAACAACGATGTAGCGCCGTCAACACAACTCAAACACGGAATTGCTCCGCATTTCAACAAAATCAACAAACTCAACAGCCTCGCCAACAGCTCAGCTTAACAATCAAACCGTGCGCCTCGGGTCACGCACGACCCAATTCCAATGACGCATACGTAACTTTACCCGCGCTAATAGAAAGAAATCGACATGATAAGGTCTTTCCTTTTCACCAAGGGGCACCAGGCCATGACCTTGAGCATTGCATAACATTAAAGGCAGAAATACAGAGATTAGTAAGATCTAATCTTCTTTCCTTTAGAAATACAAGTCCGAACGTGCAAGCCAATCCGCTTCACAAGGGACATTCATGAGTTTGATATCGAGAATACAGAGTATCTCGTTATGCACGTAAACCCGATCGAGGAAACTTGGTGCATCTCCATGAAGCATACAAGATTATGAGCGCCTTCACCGAGCACGATTACGCAGCTTGCAACGTCTGCTTCAAAGATATTCAAGGATGTCCCACCATAAGAGCCGACATTCAGCGATCGTTAGATATCGGTGACCTATAAATCTACAGAAACAGAGATGACCATGATGTAAATACAGTAGGGCATTTTCCGCATGAGCTTTTAGTCTCAGATATCAACTCGAAAAATCCCGAAGTAAACGTTATCATCCCTTGTTTCAACATACCCAAACATGTGGAGATTGAATGCAACAGTTCCAGCACCCCAAAGTCTCCTTTGGTGATTTGCTTAGCCGGTCCTGTTCCATACAGTTCTACCAAAGCAATTCCTTACCAATACAATGCAACCCTGATAGAGGATGGGAAGAAGAAACCCATGCCTACTCTTCCAGCTAATGTCAATATAACAGAAATCGGACGAGTAACACGAAGTGGACGAGTACATACTCCATTACCACCAAGACCGCCTGTAGTTCCTGTTGTCAGACAAAATTCAGTTAACATATCTTCCGAGAATCCTGCAAGGATTCCCGTTGTTAACCCAAGCACAAATGTTGGTCCTCCTGATAGAGACAACGTCAACGCCGATTTTGATGAAATACTGAAATTAATCAAGAAAAGTGACTACCGAGTCGTGGATCAACTGATGCAGACTCCTTCCAAGATTTCATCTGCTCGCTCCTCAACTCAAGCTCATCGAGAAGCTTTAATGAAGGTACTAGACCAAGCCTATGTAGACCATGATATGACTACGCACCGGTTTGAGGTATTGTCGCCAACATAACAAAGATGTAATAATCTAAGTTTCTGATGAGGAACTTCCGAAGAAGGAAAGATCACAACTTGGCCTTGCACATCTCGATGATTTGCCAATCAGATTCCCTGTCCAATGTATTGGTAGATACTAGTTCATCTTTGAACGTAATGCCGAAGACGACACTCGCTCGTTTGGCTTACAAAGGGACACCAATGAAGTTCAATGACATAGTAGTAAGAGCTCGATGGATCAAGGAAGTCAGTTATTGGGGAAGTAGATCTCCCGATGACAATTGGTCCGCACACTTTCCAAATTACTTTCCAAGTCATGGACGTACCAGCTGCTTACAGTTGTCTACTAGGAAGACCTTGGATCCACGAGGCAGAGCAGAATTTCTACTCTCCATCGAAATTAAAATTCACAAGAAATGGAAAGTTGGTGACCATCGGTGAACAAGCTTTGCTTGTAAGCCATTTGTCCGCTTCTCTTTCATCACAATAATGACATTGAAGGACACATCTCCTCGAACATCCGTTAGAATATGAATCTACCAGCAAAAACAGATCATCTATCTCTTCATATAAAGAAGCGACACAGATGGTGAAAGATGGCAATGCTGAAGGATGGGGACATGTAATCAAACCTGTCAAGAACGAGACGAAAGCCGGACTCGGGTTCACACCCGTATTCTCCAAAGATAAGCAAAAGGATGAAGCACTTCGTCCAATTAAAGAAGTCTTCAACAGTGGGGGTTTCTTAAACCCTGTTCTCCAAGAAGTTAGCGTTGTTACCATTGAAGATGATGAAGACGATCCCTCTGAATCTGAAGAATGGATCACCTATTTAAACAGCCCTGAATATGTGTCTCAAGAGGAATTGTACGCGCCGACTGATCAATTCAAAGACATGTCCCTGCAGCAACATGAAAATCCACCTGTCCCTTCTGAAGTTTAGGATACCCTGGGAGAACCCAGTGGCAAATTTGATTACATGGTAAAGTATACTGCGCCAGAAAGCTCGAGAATCAGAATTGAAGATATCCAACCCACAGGATGGGGTGATTCTTTTGAGTATCCTAGTCAATCAGAGGAAGTATACTCATCTTCTCAGTGTAATCAACCAATCGAAGTTCCTAACGAAGACTTCTGCTTTAACGCACCAGCAGAGTTTGTTAAATCAGATCTTAATTACCACTACATCAACGTGATCACTGAAGATCAAGAGCACGATTCAGGATACGAAGTGGAAAGTGTCGCCGACAACGAGTCTCTTCACTCTGAAGATTGGAGGGTACATCCTCAGAATTCAACACAAAGATCAACAGGAAGCACATATGCTGTATCCCATACTTCTCGATCTGTTCATCAAGCGGAAGAAGACCGCTTAGCAAAGACAAAGGTCCATCGCCCGTAGTCTTCAAAACCTGCTCAAACAACGACCAAAGTCTACTCAAGGGTTAAACCAAAGGAAAATTACCGAGTACCTCGACTTCCAAGGAGTTCGTCACTACTGGAAACCTGTTGAAGTTCAGACTAACGCTCCTAGTTCTAAGTAGTTTATCTTTACTTTCATTTTGAACTCTCACTTCGCCCAAAGTGTAGAGATGTTTTATAGGGTTTAGCTTTTAAATAATTTCTCTTTGTCTTGCCCAATACAAATGAGTTTGTATATTAGGGCCCTGTTTCATATTGTGAATCATAAATAAAATGCGTTGTTTTGATTCTACATTTTGTGTTTATTTTCATTTTTACCCCTTCTTGGAAATGATAATCCTAAAAAACACAATAAAAAATCTTCTTCAAAAAAAAATAATAAAAAAATTAATCTGCATACACTTTCACATTAACTTTCTTCAAAAAAAAGAAAAAGAAATGATGATAAGGAGTTAATTAATCAAACATAAATCAAATATGCAGATTAACAGATGGACAAATCCATTGAAAGCAATAACTCCATGCTCTCTCCCAACTTTGAAATCCCCTGTGAAGTCGCCGAGGAAGAAGTTGAAGAAGAGATCCCAGATGAAATTTCTAGATTGCTAAAGCATGAGGAAAGGATCATTCAGCCCCACAAAGAACCTCTAGAAGCAATCAACTTGGGTTCAAGAAGATAAAAAGAAGTAAATATCGAGCCTCACCGACAAAGAACGCCAAGAGCAAACCGATAGATCTTCTCAAAGAATATGTTGATGTGTTCGCTTGGTCCTACCAGACATGCCGTGGTTAGATACCAGATCGTGGAGCATCATTTGCCATTAAAGCCGAGTGCCCACCGGTAAACGAGAAGAGTTCACCGATATGGTCGATAAAATCAAAAGGAAGTTCAAAACCGACGCAGTTTCCTCATCACTTCCGAATATCCTCAATGGCTAGCCAACATAGTGCCTGTCTCCAAGAAAGACGGAAAGGTCCGAATGTGTGTTGACTACCGAGATCTGAACAAGGCAAGTACGAAAGACGATTTCCCACTTCCGCATATTGACATGCTAGTGGATAGCACTGCAAAATTCAACGTCTTTTCCTTCATGGACGGTTTCTCTAGTTATAATCAGATCAGAATGGCTCCTGAAGACATGGAGAAGACATCCTTCATCACGCCATGGGGCACTTTTTGCTACAAAGTAATGCCGTTTGGATTAAAGAATGCAAAGAACTTACCAAAGGGCGATGACTACTCTCTTCCATGACATGATGCACAAAGAGATCGAAGTCTACGTGGACGACATGATAGCAAAGTCTGACACTGAAGATGAGCATATAGAGTATCTCTTGAAGTTGTTTCAACGACTAAGGAAATTCCAACTCACTCGAACCCTAACAAATGCACCTTTGGGGTAAGATCCGAAAACTCCTAGGTTTCATCGTCAGTCCAAAAGGTATTGAAGTGGACCCTGACAAAGTCAAGGCTATTCAAGAAATGCCTACGCCACATACGGAGAAGCAAGTAAGAGGATTTCTCGGACGGTTGAATTACATCTCCAGATTTATCTCTCAAATGATCACACTGGCGATATTCAAACTTCTCCGCAAGAATCAAGAAGTTGTATGGATGTAAGATTGTCAAAAGCTTTGACAAGATCAAGGAATACCGTCGTAACCACCAATATTAATCCCTCCGGAAGGAAGACCATTAATCCATACCATCGCTAGAAGAATCCATGGGTCGCGATTGGACAGAAGATGACACCGTAAGAAGGAGCATGCCATTTACTACTTGAGTAAAAAGTTCACAGACTGTGAAACTCGTTACTCCATGCTCGAGAAAACATGTTGCGCTTTGGTGTGGGATTCAAAACGTCTCCTCCAGTACATGATCAATCACACGACTTGGTTAATCTCCAAAATGGATCCAATCAAGCACGCTTTGAAAAGCCCGCCTTAACGGGAGAATCGCCGATGGCGATGCGCTATCCGAATATGACATCCGATCCGCGCAAAAGCGGTCAAAGGAAGCATTCTCGCTGATCACTTGGCTTATCAGCCGCTCAACGAATACCAATCTCTCAAATTTGATTTCCCAGACGAGGATGTTATGTACTTGAAGATGAAAGATTGCGACGAACCGCTACCCGAAGAAGGATCAGATCCAGAATCTAGATGGGGCCTAATTTTTGATGGAGCAGTTAACGTTTATGGCAATGGAATTGGGGCAGTATCATCACTCCCGAGGGTTCTCATATCCCTTTTTCCGCCAGGTTGCTATTTGATTGCACCAACAACATCGCAGAATATGAAGCTTGCATCATGAGTATCGAAGAAGCCATTGACTTGAGAATCAAGATCCTTGATATATATGGAGACTCAGCCCTTGTGATCAATCAAATTAAAGACAAGTATGAAACTCATCATCTTGGTCTAATTCCTTACAGAGATTATGCAAGACGTTTGTTGACTTTCTTCAACAAAGTTGAACTGCATCATATCCCTCGAGATCAGAATCGAATGGCAGACGCCTTAGCTACTCTATCTTCCATGTTCAAAGTCAACAATTGGAACGATATGCCTAAGATTCACATCAGACGCCTTGAAAGACCTGCATATGTATTTGCAACTGAAGCAGTCTTCGATGATAAACCGTGGTTTCACGACATCAAACGTTTCCTACAAACACGAGAGTACCCACTCGGGGCATCGTACAAGGATAAGAAAACTCTAAGGAGGCTTTCTAGGAATTTCTTCCTCAATGAAGATGTGCTATACAAAAGAAACTTTGACATGGTTCTGCTCAGATGTGTCGACAAACAAGAAGCAGACACGATCATCCATGAAGTACATGAAGGATCCTTTGGAACCCATTCAAATGGACATGCAATGTCCAGAAAAATCTTGAGAGCAGGATACTATTGGATAACGATGGAATCTGATTGTTGTAAACACGTCAAGAGATGTCACAAGTTCCAGATCTACGCAGATAAGATCCATGTACCGCCAACTTTACTCAACGTTCTCTCTTCTCCGTGGCCTTTCTCCATGTGGGGCATTGACATGATCGGAATGATCGAACCAAAAGCGTCCAACGGACATCACTTCATTCTAGTAGCTATTGATTACTTCACCAAATGGGTCGAAGCAGCGTCTTACGCCAACGTTACAAGACAAGTGGTTGTGAGGTTCATCAAGAACAACCTCATTTGCCGATATGGAGTTCCAAGCAAGATCATTACAGACAATGGATCAAACTTGAACAACAAAATGATGAAAGAACTGTGTGAGGAATTTAAGATCGAGCATCATAACTCATCTCCTTACCGGCCAAAGATGAATGGCGCCGTTGAAGCAGCCAACAAGAACATCAAAAAGATCGTCCAGAAAATGGTCATCACCTACAAAGACTGACACGAAATGCTGCCATTTGTTCTACATGGGTATCGTACTTCAGTATGCACTTCAACAGGGGCAACTCCTTTTTCTCTAGTATACGACATGGAAGCAGTGCTCCTCGTAGAAGTTGAGATTCCATCAATGAGGGTTCTCATGGAAACCAAATTATCTGAGGCCGAATGGTGTCAAAGCAGATACGACCAACTGAACTTAATTGAAGAAAAGCGCCTGACCGCTCTGTGTCACGGACAACTATATCAAAGAAGAATGAAGAAAGCTTTCGACAAAAAGGTCCGACCTCGTGAATTCCGAGAAGGCGACCTCGTGCTTAAAAAGATTCTATCTTTTCAACCAGATTCTAGGGGCAAGTGGACTCCTAATTATGAAGGCCCATACATCGTTAAAAGAAGCTTTTCTGGCGGTGCTATGACTCTCACAACCATGGACGGTGATGAACTCCCGCATCCTGTGAATGCTGATGCAGTCAAGAAATACTTTGTCTAATAAAACAAAAAGAACAGCTCGGTAAGTCGAAAACCCGAAAAGGGCGGCTTAGGCAAAAATGAGCGTCTCGGTGGATTGAAAACCTGAAAAGGCGATCCAGACAAAAATTAGAGACAATAAACAGAAATTATCCTGATAAATTGAAAACCCGAAAGGGCAATCTAGGCAAAAATAAGGATACAAAAATGACAAAGTAACTGCAATCAATTTGTACTTCGTCAATTTGAAGAAACTTCCATCAACGGATCTTCAATCAACTCTTCTGAAGCAACAAGCACAGTTGGAATTCAAAGTTGTTAGGGATAATAGCGGTTATTTGCTTTCAATGTAGCCTTTTCCCAATAAATTATCATTTCCAACTCTTGTAAATAGTTCATGGAATCATGCCTTTGGCTGATTACCATTCTATCAATAAATTTGAGCTTTGTGCCTTTTGTTTGCAATCCTTGCTTTATTCTGTTTTGCAAAATAATGCTTTTTATTGTGAAAATCACTTTTTGAAACTAAAAGGTTTTAAATGAATTTTTACTTCAAAATTTTGAAACGAAAAGCAAAATTTCCTTTGAACTATGAACACCGAAAGAACCTCAACAGTTCCTACGCAAGTGTTTCAATCTCCGAAGGATAGAATGCCTGCCACAAGAAGTCTTCTCCTTAGCAGAGATCATCAAAGGACGGTATTCTTATCCAAAAAGAATTCCCAACAAAGTTGCCAATAAAATGCCTTTCTCCGAAAGTTTAAAGCATGCAACTCAGATCCTTCATCAGCAACGTCTACACCATTGCTGCGGATATTGCTAAGTATTTGTTCGAACTGTGACGTGGTCCTTTTCCCAAATACCTTTTTTGCTGTCTTTGTCAAAGTATTGTCAGCATGCATATAACATTCATGACATTCCTACATAATAGCATCATTTATGCATTTTTGCATTCCTCAAAATGTTTGCTTTCATATCACTGGTTTAAATCGCACTTATTCATGTAGGTTTGATCATATCCCCAGTAGATTATCCCAAAGCCGAGAAATACATCTTTTTCTCTCTCCTGTTCCCCAGCTGAGATTATTCCTCATCAGGAACAATGTCTTGATTGACCCCTTTCTTTCCAGTTCATTCCTGGATAGAACCCTGTCTATAATCAACAAAGCAGTAAGCAATAGCCTCATCATTTGAGCCGCTTATTTCTTTTTCATTCTTAAACTTGTCATGAAAGTTTGTCCTTCTCAACAAAGTCAAATCACGACCGTACGAGAAATTCCCCAGCAGTTGTTTTTTCTGTTTAAAAGAAAACCTGTGTCTTCCGATCAAAATGCCCGTGTTTTCTCAAAAGAGAGATCCTCGGCAAGATTTTATTCAAGAAAGTAGAAACTCATTTGAGTTCTGTTTCTTTCACTGTCTGTTATTCACAAGGCTGAATACCCAGTAATATATCTCAAAGATTTACCTTGTTATAGTTATCACTTTGTTGATAATTGGTAATATCTTCAAAATTCATTTGAGATCCGTTTCCATCTTTTGTCTGATATTCACAAAGCTGAATACTCAAACAAAATTTCTTAAAAAATTTACCTTGTTATAATTATCACATTGATGATAATTGGTAATATCTTTATACTTCATTACCATAAACTATCACAAGGCTGATACTTGGTAATATCATCTTCACTCACCTTAAACATTGTCACAAGGCTGACAGAAGGTAATCTCTTTGTTTCCCAAAGTGAAACAGATATTCACATGTTTTGTGAATCTCTTTTTTTCCCCAGTGAGACATATTGCATGTTTCCCAACAAACAGGATCCTCTTTTCTTGAGCAGGTCGAGTCATCCTTACAAATTTTTTCCACCATGTCATTTCTTTGATATCATCTGGGTAAAACTCTTACAATCATTTTGCATCATCCGCATTTTTGGTATCTTAGGTCCAAAATTTGTGTATTCTGATATTTAAGTCTCTTTACACCTATCAAAACAAAGATATTCATCTTCATCTTTCAGGGTTAAAGAAACTTAAATAGGGGCATCTGTCATACCCCAATTTTTGACCTAATATACCACCTTACATTTGCATCATTGCATCACTAACAGTTCAGACAGCATTAATCGGGTGTAGCATTCGCAGGTCAAAATTAGGGTTTCATCAGATTTTCATCTGATTCAAGAAGCAACCAATTAGGCTTTGAGTTTTACTCACTTCATTTGACCTATCTTGATCAAAACATCAACATCTAATCCTCAGATATCCAACTTTTCTCATTGATCAATCGAGGATCGACCAATTAGGGTTTTGGTCGAGCATGAGTATTCTCTGACTTTTTGAATAATAAATGACTTTTTTGGCTAGATATTGGTCATTATATCTTAGATACAACATCTTGACCTAATTTCTGGATTCAAAACATCGCAGAAGTTCACAGACTTCATCAGTCAATTTCAGAAACATCTGATGAAAATTCATCTGCACAGAAAAGTCAAACTTTGACTTTTGGTCAAATTTTTCAAAACAAAACTTTTTTCCATCATCAAAATACTTCAAATGATCTATCATGATCATAAAAAATCAAAGAATTTGGAAAAGTCAACAAAAAGTCAAAAGTTCCAACACTTAGAAAAATTTCTAAGTGTTAAAATTTCTTATTTTTTCCAAACTTCATGGCATTTTTTCACACAGTTCCACTTTGATTTGGAAAAAACTCAAAACATGAAAGTTGTAGCTCTTGAAACAAGCTTTCCAAAATGTCCAAGAACTCTCAAATCCATGGAGTCTAGCTATACTTTTGAAATTGAAACATAAGGCTCCATAAACATGATTTTCAAAGTTCAAAACTTCACATTATAGGTCATTTTTGATTTCTTCATCTAGAAGCAATGCCACCTTGCCAAAATTAAAGATTAGAGCTGATAAATATCAGCTAGAAGTAATAATTGAAGGATTGGATCAAGTTGGAAAAATTACACATGGTTAAAAGAGGAAGCTTCCTTTTTCCTTTACAAAAGTCTTTCTTGCCCTTTAAGGCAACTTCAAATTACAATGCCATGTACTTGTGCCTAATTGTTCAGAACTTTTGACCTATAAATAGAGGTCATGTTGGCCATTGAATACACACCAAAGCAATGCAAAGTCATGCTTTCTCTCTTCTTACTTGAAAATCAAGAAACATAGTGATATTTGAGAAACTTTGCAATTTTAAAAATTTGTGAAGAAACATGAAAGAATTGGTGTCTAACATGTTTTAATATCAACATGTAACTGGTTTGTAACTTAGAATCAAACTAAAAACAACAAAAAATCAGATTTTGAACTTCATGCTTCCAAGCTTGTACAAACTGCCTAAGCATTTGAATTTGAAGTTTGGCTTGAGCAATTGATGTTCTAATCATTCAAACATCATCCATAAACATCATATGAATGATCCAGACCCTTAACTTCCATCTGTAACAACTCTAACCAAGAAATCGACTTCCATTTTTAGACTGTGCAGGTGGACATGGCTGGAGTGATTCAAAGTGATTCAAAGCAAGCAGACCATTCCTATACCTTCCACATAGGCCGATGATGCTACAGCAATCATAAAATCCGTTCTGGAAACACTCCAACACCATCTTCGATCTCAGCTTGAACAGGTGAGAACTCAAACTTCAATCTCATGATTCCTTGCATTTAAATGAAAAAACTCTTGGCCATTTGTTTTCTGCACCTATCACGATCCTTAACCCTCAAACAATTTGAAAAATCATCAACTACACATCATTTCAATTAGAAATTACAGTTCTAGGGTTCTTCGTGATTTCCAGAAATTCAATCATGCTAGACCAAAAAAAATAAATGCAATTAACATCCACCATCGTGTTCCTTGTGAAAAATCTAGCAACTTTCATGTTTACAACTTCCAATTTCATCAAGAAACAAGCAAATTAGAAAATTTGAGAATCAATGAAGTTGAAGAACACTTCGCGCGTGTTCTTGAGTTTTTTTTCAAATTTAAAATTTCCAATATTTATCAACACGTGTTTTGATTCAAAAACATAAAAGCGCTCTTGTCCCAGCGGTTGCCAGCTTGCTCGTAGTCTTCTCTGCCACGTAGCCACCCCAATGGTCATGGGTTCAAACCTCCCATGGACCATTTTTTTCAAACTTTTTCATATTTTCTTCATTTTTCTTACAAACTTCAACATTTTTTTTAACCAATCAAAACTCCACATTTTGAGGTGATTTTTTGTACACTTGTCAATAAATGTATCTATTTTATGATAGTGCAAAAATTTTCAGAAAAAACTTTCATCTGATTATGTTTTAATCGAGCCGAAAACGACACTTCGGACACTTTTCAAAACCACTTTTAAAGGTGAATTTTTCAAACTTTCGACTTCCGATTCTTTTCAAAACTTCTCATAAATGAACTTCACATTTAAAAAACACTTTCAAAATCATTCCTTCAAAGCTTTTCATCAAACTTACATCATTTTCACCATGATCGATCCGATTTAAACGATAAAACCGAATTCGTTTTCTCTCGAATTTCTCAATCGATCATGGGCCTCCCTCACGGTGTAAGTCCCATAACATTCTTTTATGTACATAATTATTTCTTTGTACATATCAAACTCTCTTCAAATACATACCAATTTTTATCTGTACATAATACATATACTTTTTTATACTCAAGTACAGACAAACTTCGATCGTTTGTTTTCACTTCACTTGTGTATACACAAACAAAACATTCTTTTATGTACATATTTTCCTTGTACATATCAAAATTCTTTTTATATTCATACAAATCTTTGTCTGTACATAATACAGATACTATTCACATATAAAATTCGATCGTTCGTTTTTGTTTCGTCTGTATATACACTGAATACCATTGGTATTGAAAGGAGCATTATTCCCTGTGAAACTGCTTTCAAACCAATGGGCCACCCTTATGGTGTAAGTCCCAACCCTCCTATGTACATCCATCTTTCTCTGTACATAAATACTCGTTCGTGTACATATCTACTTCCTTGTACACAATTCAAACTTGTAAATAATCAAGTTACGCTCGTTTCGAACGTTCGTTTCACAGACACTTGTTTATATTTCCTTCATAAACTCTTGTAAATGAACATCATGCATTGTTTATATTTCCTTCATAAACTCCTGTGAATACATATCACTCACACACACTTGTTTATACAAATGTCTAGTTATAACATAACAACTAGTCTAACCAATAGGTTCCCCACAGTTATAGCCTCCTCTTGGGCTTTATAGAAGATAACTCTCCCCGCAGAGTTAGCCTTCTCTTGGGCTTTGTACAAAGAAACTCATTCATCTGAGTTTAGCCTCCGCTTAGGCTTCGTATAAGACAACATTCCCCTGTTGAGTCAGCCTCCTCTTGGGCTTCGTTCAAAAGAACTCCTCATTGAGTTTAGCCTTCTCTTGGGCATCATACAATGAAAGAGACTATAAAATCTCTTAACAGCCTCCTATTGGGCTTCCAATACAAAGAATCACCCGCGTTAGGATAGAACCACAGAGTATAATTTCCCGGTGAAATTGCTCTTAATTCCGAAAGGATGGTTTCCCGGTGAAATCCCTTTTAAAGACAAAGCCAGCCATACCCTATAGCTTCCTCTTGAGCTTCATACAAGGACCCTCGATGACCCTCGGAATGCCTCCTCTTGGGCTAACAATACAAGGACCCATGGGCTTCTTAAAAGCATCCCTTAATCCAAATCAATTTCTCCTTGAGATTTAGACATCTATCATCTCTATGGAAGAAGTATCTCATCTGTCATATCACATACAGTCAAAAACTTTTCAAAACTGTTTTCAAACAAAAACATCTCTTAATTGTAAGTGGTAACGCTTGTACACTCAAGAAAAGCACCCAATGCTTACAGTTAAAAGATTCAATCTTTTTCAAACATCTTTCTTAAACATGTAAGTGGTAACGCTTGTACACTCGAGCAAAACACCAATACTTACGATGAAAGATTTTTATCAATCAAATCTTTTCAAAAAAATGTATGTGATGAAATAAATTAGATACATTTTTCATTAAGATGACATTTGTCTGTGTCTCTTACTAACATCCCGTTGCTTTCCACTAGCATAAGTGGGAACTACGATTGCTCTGACTTTCTCAACATCCTTTTGAGAATACGTAGGCACAAGGTCTCATCCTTGGCGAGCAAATTTCTTTCTCCCTCAGACCAAACAAACCATAGATCCCTGTAGATCCGAGCTACAAATGCTCTGATTCCCACTAGGGGATATGTATGCAGAAGATCCACAGATCTTTGCGAGCACAATAATAACAAACATTAGGATCCCACATAATCTATCTTTCTTAAAATCCCAAAGGAGAAACTTTCCCAATCATAGAAATAGCAATTAAAAAACACACAAACATATCAAACATATTCATATATAAAACTATAAATAACTATATATATTTAGGGCGCTCCATCTATTCCCTTTATATAACAATCCCCCTTACTCAGAATCTCCCCAATGCGTTGCGTCTAGTTTGCGCTAGTCGTTACGCATATCAATATCAATTGAGGGTATTAACAGCTTTCCCCTTTTTCATAATCATTAAATCATCTTTCTTGTGTTGAAAATAATAAAGCTTGATGCTCGCGGCATCTTTATAAACAAATCAAAAGAGTAAATCGTTTCGAGCTAGAGAATCTGAATTCATATTCAAATTCTCTAGCGCGTCACCTTTTAACACGAACAACTGGTTATGTGCAGAGTGGGAACTCTGATAAAGCTTTGATGCTTTTTAATAGAATGCATTCTTCGGGAATCTTACTTTCTAAGTTTGCTTTAGTTGGAGAGGTCAATGCTTGCAGTGCATTGGCCTTTGTGCTGTTGTAAAAGGGAACAGATGCATGGTTTTTCCTTCAAGTCGGGATTTGGATTGCAGTTGTATGTTTTGTCAACTTTGACGGATATGTATGCTAAATTCGAAAATTTAGCAGATGCTCGAAAGGGTTTTGAGTGTATACAATAACCTAATGTTGTTTTTCTGCTATGTATGCAAAGTATGGAAGAACCATCGCAACTACGAAATTGGTACTTGTGCTGGAGAGAAACCAATGGAGCTAGGGTCACCGAAGTCATATGCTTATGTATTGTTATCAAGTATATATATAGCCTTAGGGGGTGGAAAAATGTGGAACATATAGGAGAATGATGAAAGCTAAAGGGTGTGAACAAAGAATCTGGCTGGATTGAGTTTAAGAGTTTGGTTAATGTGTTTGTTGTTGGAGACAATATACACCCGTAGATTGAGGAAATACACTCAAGATTAAGGTTTGTTTTAGCAAATTGACGAAAGATTAAGGACATGCCTTCAAACTTAATTTACCCATGTACTTGATTTTTCTCTTAATGATATGAATATAAAATATATAATCGTTGGTCTACTGCTACTTCTTCATATGCATGTTATCACTTCATATCTTTCTTTGTGTTGAACTGAAAAGACTCACTTTTCAATTGAATTTAGTGGAAGTGAATTATTGGTTTTGTCCATTATAATCTTATTTCAAAAGAATTTGAAATAAAAAAATTAAGTTGAATTTTGTGTTTTACAAATCCTTCTATTATTAGCCCTTTTTTCTTGCTGAATATGGATGGAGGCTCAAAGAAAAAAGAAGGAATCAATTTGACCTAAATTAATTTGGAAAAGTTTGTCTATTAGAAAAATTAACAAAATGATTGAAGAAGCCGAGAAGAACAAAGATGAAGACGAGAAATTTTTAAGAAAGGCCAAAGTAATGGACGCAATAGATTCAAGTGTTTACAATATGAAGAATGCATTAAAGAATGATGCTGATATAAAGCTGACAGCTCAAGATCGTGAGGACATCAACAATGCAATGGCTGTGGACATGAATTTGCTTAACAAAAATAAGAAACATCAGAAGGGAAAGGAGAGGAGGAAAGTTCAATGTTACTGTTGTAAGCAGTTTGGCCATTTTGCTAGAGATTGTTGGTCAGACAAAGTAAGGAAATCAGAAGAAGCAAACATAGCCAGAGGAGATTCAGATGATGAACCTGTGTTATTAATGGCTTCTGATTCTGATTGTAAGCGGTCAAAAGATTGGTGGTATATGGACACTGGGTGTTCAAATCACTTGACTGGGAACAAACAATGGCTGATAGACTTTGACTCCAGAAGGAGAACAAAGATCTGATGTGATGATGATAAGTACCTTAATACAGAAGGTATGGGAAATGTCAGAGTCAAGGTGAAGAATGGGAAAAACATTCTGATCAAAGATGTTCGGTATATTCCTGGAATTAAAAGCAATATGATGAGTGTAGGTCAGCTCATTGAGAAAGGTTTCTCAGTTGTAATGAAGGACAACCTCTTGAAGTTGTATGATTCTCATTAGAAGTTGATTATGAAGTCTGAGCAGGGAAGCAACAGAACATTCAAGGTGAATGTTAATACAGATGAAATAGAGTGCCTTAGTGCAGAAGGCACTGAAGGTGATAGTAAGTTGTGGCACAAGAGGTTGGGGCTTCTGAACTATAGAAGCTTAGGGCATCTAAGTTCTAAGAAGATCGTACATGGCATTCCAAAGATTGTGAAGCCTGAGAAGTCATGTGAGGTGTGTATGAAAGGAAAGCAACCAAGATTGCCATTCGTATCAGAAGTTGTTCCAAGAGAAAAACATGCTCTGGGAGTAGTACATTTTGATGTGTGTGGACTATTTCCAGTACCTTCACTTGGTGGAAACAAATATTTTGTGTCCTTTGTGGATGAGTTCACAAGGATGACATGGGTAACACTCATTAAGTTCAAACATGAAAAGTTTACTAAGTTTCAGAAGTTCAAGGTGAAGGATGAGAAGCAGAGTGGTCAGAAGATGAAGATTCTGAGAATATATGATGGAGGTGAGTATAGCTCTACAGAGTTCCAGAAGTTTTGTTAGGAGAATGAAATACAACATGAGGTTACTGCTCCATATACTCCTCAGCACAACGGTCTTGCTGAGAGAAGAAATAAAACTTTGCTTGATATGTCCATAAGTATGCTGAAAGAGAAGAAGCTACCTCATATGTTATGGGGAGAAGCTGTTGCCACATCAGCATATGTTCTGAACAAGTGTCCAACAAAGAAGCTGAAGGAAATTGTTCCTTTAGAGAAGTGGACTAGAGATAAGCAAAGTGCTGGTCATCTGAGAGTGTTTGGTTCTGTATGTTACAAACACATCTTAGAAGCTAGAAGACAGAAGATGGATGATAGAAGCAAGGTAATGTTACTGGTGGGATACCACAATACAGGTGCATATAAGCTTTATTGTCTAGAAACTAACAAAGTTGAAATCAGCAGAGACGTTGTTGTGAAAGAGTCAGAAGTTTGAGAATGGAGTAAGTCCCAACCAACTTCTGATGTAGAGATAACTTCTGAAGACGAGTCAGAAGTTGAAACTTCTGAAGAAGAGTCAGAAGTTGAAACTTCTGAAGAGTCAGAAAATGACATTGAAGATTCTGCAGATAAGTAAGAATCTGAGGTTTCGGAAGAAGAGTTAGAGTTAGAAGATGACTTTGAAGCTGAAGACAAGTCAGAATCCGAAGGTGATTCTGAGTCTGAAGAAGAATCAGAAGATGAGTTAGAATCTCAAGGAGATTTTGCTTTTGAAGATGAGTCAGTACATGAAGGTTCCGAAGATGAGTCAAAACTTGAAAGTTTTGAAGAAGAGTGAGATTCAGAAGATGAAGCGTCTTCTAGAGACTCTAAGGATGAGTCAGATGGTGAATCTGATCCAGATTTTGATGATGATCAAGAATCTGGTGGTGATCATGCTTCTGGAAGGGAAAACTTTGAAGACGCAGGTTCTGGAGGACAAGCTTTTGGAGGTGATCAAATTTTTGGTGGTAATCATGACTCTAAAGGTGGACCTTCTGAAGGAGGAGCTTCTAAAGGTAGTCCAGCCTCTGGTGGTGGTCATGATTCTGAAGGAGGAACTTTTGAAGGTGATGGTTCTAGACAAGGTCCAGAAGTTGACAAAGGTGGAACTTCTGGTGGAAGTAAAACTTCTGAAGAAAGTCCAGAAGGAGATACGGTTCCAGAATCAGAAGGAGATTTTGAACAAATAGGTATTGGAGAAGTTCTCAAGAAAAATTGTGGTTGAAGGTCATGAAAGAAGAACTTGAGGCTTCAGAAAGAAACAAGACTGGAAGTTAACTGAGCTTATAAAGGAGAAGTCAGCGTCAGATGGGTTTTCAAGGAGAAATCTGCATTTCTAAATGGAATATTAGAAGTTGCACACTGTAGCAACCAGAAGAAACTTGCATAAGTTTTGATGAAGGATGTCAAGACTGAACACCTTATCTGTTTGAGGGATGAAATTGGTGTTGTTAGTTTCTGATGAATATGAATTAAGGGATGGTGTTAAGAATATTTCATATTCAGAACTTCTGAAGGTCAGCAGAAATTTTGTTACTCAGAAGTTACTAATCAAAATATTGAATATTAACGGGAACATGAAGTTACTGATCAAAATATTAAATATTAACAAAAATATAAAGTTACTTATCAAAATATTGAATATTAACTCAAACATTGAGTTATTTATCAAACTATTGAATATTAACGGGAACATGAAATTACTGATTAAAATGTTGAATATTAACGTTTAGGTTTTACTATTGGACAAACTGAAAACATTTTTTTTAAAAGTATTATTTTATGGAAATATATTTTTATATGTTTATCAAATTTTATGTACATATATTTTTGTTTTATATTTTCTACATATTTTTTTAATTCAGACTACATTTCAATACTTTAAATCTTTTCTTTATAATATTAAATTTTGAATAACATCAATATTAAACAAAATAACCAAACACCAATAGATACCCGTGACGCACTAGTTTTTTTGTTTTTTTATTAAAAAGATATCATTTTACAGAACAATAAACTTAGAAGTTTCGCCACAAGACATATTGTATGTAAATAAGCGCAAACATTTATAAGAACAAAATAGATGAAACATACATCTTTATTATTTATTATATGTTTCCTATAGTAGATAAATAATATATGATCAACTACATATAACATAAAATTATATTCTTAAAACTTCTCTCCATCAAGCCCTTCAATCGCACAAATGAACGCAGGTACATAAGCCCAAATCGCAGGACCCTTCTCCTTCAAAGTGTATTTCTTTGCACCTAGCATCACAATCCCCAGCTGGACCACAGGCTCCCAGAGGTGTCGTACATACTTTTATATTGTCGTCCGCTTGTAGTAATCCTATGTTCCAAACTTGTGTCGTAAAACATATTAGGGTTAGTGAGAAATATTGCATATTCAAATAATAACCAAATTTCATATTTTAACAAAAAAATTAGAAGAGAAAAATATATAGTATCACAAATTCATAACAAATGATGAACAGCGAGATATAAAATTACCAGCTGTAACTAATAACAGAATAACAAAAAATGGAGACAACTTTGAAATGGATTTCACCATTTTAAAAGATATATTATTTCTAATTTTTATTTTTTTTACTTTTGTTTTTGCTTTGTTCTTTTCATATGTTTAGTGTGATATTTATAAACACTTCATATTTTGGTTAAAAAATTCCCCTGAAAACGTGTAATAAGTAAAATTATATTTTTCCTATTATAGAAATTATAATTGGTAAAAATATATTTTTTTCAAATAATGAAATTATAATCGGTAAAAATTATATTTTTTCCATTATTGAAATTATAATAGGTAAAATTATAATTTTACTCAAATATATTAAAATTATTTTTTTAGTTAATTTTATTACTGTTAATGTTAATATTATCCTTATTTTATTCTTGTTATAATTATATTTATAATTTATGAATTATATATTCCATTTTTATATATTCTGATATTTTAAAATCTTATTTTATTTATTTTATCTTGAAAAAATATAGATCTTAGAAGGTTGGAAGTAATAATATGATATTAGTTGAGTTTCAAATATTCATTATACATTGAAAGATATAATAATTATAATTTATTTAGATTGTCTAATCATAAATACCATAAAAGATATAATTTATACGAATTTCATCATTTTGAAAGATATATGTTTTAAAAAAAAATTATATTGCTTTCTTCTTTTCATATATTTCGTGCGTTATTTATAATCACTTCATATTTTGGTTAAAAAATTCCAGTAAAAAGCATAATAGAAAAATGATATGTTTTTCCTATCATATACTTTTACTCAAAATAAATTTTCCAGAAGCTACACATTGAAATTAATATAAAATTTTCCATACTTTTACTCAAATATATTGAAATTACTTTTGATATACCACAGTCAATTGTCTATTAATTGCTTACTTTTCCTATTAATTTAGATTTTTATCTATTAATTTAAACAAATTGTTAATATTTATATATTAACAACTCTTTTTGAGAAATTACATTTTTTTCTATTATATATTTTTTAGTCAAAACTGTTTAAACTTTTTTGTTAATATATTTTCAATATGAGGAAAAGTAGAAAATATTGAAATTACTTTGAACTAATAATAATAATATTAATAATAATAATAATAATAATAATAATAATAATAATAATAATAATAATAATAATAATAATAATAATAATTATTATTATTATTATTATTATTTGTTCTGGACTGACCCACGCTCTAGGTCCAATGGATTCCAGGCCCAATTGCCCTTGGAAAATAACCTGGAGTGTCCACGCGGGGGCCACGTGGCCAACAGTCCTTGACGCCACGTGCCCCGATAATATCGGACCCGTTCACTGGGTCTTCTCAACCGTCACACACCTCCTGGAACTTTGGAACAAACCGGATTTCCGGACGACAATCTAGGGAGGAGGCCACGTCTTGGCCTCCCACACAAGCCAATCCGCTAGTGGGCTTGGATTTACCACTAATCGGATCTTGGCCCAGCGCTGGGGGCTATAAACACCCTCTCACCTGAGAGGGTCAGGTATCTCATTCTCTACTCTTCTCTTACTTGCTTGCTCTCTCTGCCTCTACTTACTTTGGCATCGGAGTATCTTGCAGGTACCCCCCTCTCTTTCACTTTGGACCGCCGTTGCAGATTGGGCCAAGACACCTTCTGGTCAGGTACGATCAGTGGCGCCGTCTGTGGGAATCTTGCTTCCCCGTCTCCTTTCATTCAGTTGACCAAAGCAAACCAAAACTCCGTTTGTCATGGCCAACCCTGCAACCAACGTGCAAAGTCCCCCTCACGACGATCTGGCCGAGCATAACGACACCGTTTTCCCGAGCGGAGATCCTCGAGATGGGCAACCTGCCTCCTCCTCGACTGGATCTTATCGAGGAGACGAGCACAGAGCTGAATCAAATCGCCGTCGGGCAACTGAGCCCGCAGTCTTTCAAGAAGTGCAACCACCTCCCGATGCCGATGCCACGGTCACGGCCCTCTTCGCGGCCATCAACAACACCAATCTCCTGCTCTTCACCCAGGGAGAACGTCTCCACGTTCTCGAAGCTTCCCGCCGTTCGCCGCGGAGACGTCGACGACCAGACTCATGGTCACCATCACCCCGACGACATCGCTCTCGGACTCCCCCGCGGAGAAACAAGAGGGATGACTCTCGTAGCCCGACACGCCGCTCCCGAGGAAGGGGACCCGTGACCGAGCGACGAGACCAAGAACAGCCCAAGGAACAGCCTCAATCACCTCCCCAACGTGAAGGAGGAGTCAATGAGTCCAGAAGGACCAAGGGCAGACATGCTCGCACCAGAACTCAACGCCGCTCTCGCTCGCGCTCTCCCCACCGGAGCGACGAGGATGACCCCCGCGGTCCCCTGTCCGCTAGCATCATGAATGCCCCAATTCCTCGGGGAATGGAGAAACTACCACAACTCGCCAGCTATGATGGAGTCGACGACCCCATCGACCACATCGACGGTTTCGAGGCCATGCTCCAATACCTCAACGTTGGAGGACCGATCAAATGCAGGCTGTTCCCCACCACTCTCAGGAAAACAGCAATGGGCTGGTATAAGAGTTTACCCCCAGGGTCCATACACTCCTAGAGAGAGCTCAAGGCCCAGTTCACGAGCATATTCACAGCCTCCCGCAGGCATCCGAAGACCGAGGCCTCCCTCGAGGCCATCATTCAGAAAAGCGATGAGACCCTCCGAGAATACATTGATCGCTTCAACAGGGAAGCCATACAAGTTCCCTGTGATGATCAAATGAAGCGGTACTTGCTGGAAAGGGGGCTCCTCCCCGGCACAGACTTCAGGAAAGCCGTTGGCATCGAGCCCCCGGCCACCTTCGACGCCCTCCTCGACAAAGCTCGCGCCTATATCACCTACGAAGAAAAGGAGGCCGCCAATCGCGCCAGAGACTCAAGGAGTCGAGGCTCGGGGAATTCCACCAGACACCGGGATAACCGACCAGGCGAGTTCGTCTCGTCGCCGTGATGAAAAACGACGCAAGGATAGGCCCCGGGAATCCCGCGAGTAGCGAGGCCCAGCTGGACGTTTCACCAACTACACACCGCTGACCGCTTCCCGCGAGCGAATCCTAGCAGAGTGCTCGGCTACTGAGTTCAAGGATGGAGGGTCAGCGCGAAACCCCGCAAAACCGGTAGCGGACAGGCAATATTGCGGTATCACGAAGTCACGGCCACTTGATCGAAGATTGCGTCCACCTCAAGGACGCGATCGAGACAGTAATCAAAGGCGGAAGACTCGGACAGTACAAGAAACCCGAAGGATCATGAAGTGCCCGAGATACCAAAGATACCGAAGACGAGGGCCGACCACAAGGGGACTCTGGCCCCTACCAGATAGCATACTCGGTGACTAGGCCCGAAGATTTTCAGAGCCCGATATTCACCCACAACCCGTGGGAAGAATTCCCCTCGGCCATGGTCATCTCCGGCGGTGGTGACGCCCAACTGTCCATTAACTCGGCCAAGAGAAAGTTCGACGAGCAGATCGACAAGGCCCCAGTCAACGAGGTCTTGCTCGAACAGTTCCGCGGCGGTAAATCAGAACCGATCACTTTCTACTTGGAGGAACTTCCCGGAGGAGCACCAAACGCCCATATTCCCCTCCTTATCAAGGCAAGAATGGCCAACTTCGAAGTCCACAGGGTCCTGGTCGACGAAGGCAGCTCGGTCGACGTCATGTATACTCACCTGTTCCGAACACTCCAGCTCGACGAATCCCACCTATCACCATACGTGGGGTCCGATCTTCAGGGGTTCAACGGCTCCACATCCCGACCTTGGGGGTACGTCGAGCTCCTCGTCACCTTCGGCGAAGACGTTGCTTCGCAACAGGTCAAAGTTCGCTTTCTGGTGATCGATTGCCACTCTCTCTACAACGCCATTCTGGGCAGAACAACGCTGGCAGAACTCACAGCAGTTCCTTCGACCGTCCATCTGAAGCTCAAGTTCTACACCAAACGGGGACGCGTCGCTACCATCTGCGGCGACATCAAAGCTGCGAGGAGGTGCCACAACGCCGCGGCCAGAGGACAGACCTTGGTCGACCCAAAAGCGGCCGCCACCAGCAAGAAGGAAGGGCCGGACAACGCCCAGGTCGAGCTCCCCAAAACCGCGGAGGATCAGAGCCCCAACGTCAGCACAGTGGACCTCGACACCAGATTCGCAACGGACGAAGTCGACGGGCAAACAGGGGACACGGATCCACTCCGCCCAATTCCTGACGGCGAGTTCGAGCTCATCCCCCTCGGAGAAGACCCCAGCAAATGCGTCAAGATCGGCGCCGACCTCCCCGACCTAGCAAGGAAGCAACTCAGAGCTTGCCTTCGGGAGAATGCAGATCTCTTCGCATGGAGCGCAGCGGAAATGCCCGGACTCGACCCTGAGGTCGCCTGCCATCAGCTCGCCATAGATCCAGCCGCTAGGGCCATAGTACAACGTAGGCGTAAGCAGTCTCCCGAGAAGGCGGAGGCTGCCGAAAAAGCTGTAAAAGACCTCCTAGAGGCAAATTTTATTTCCGAGGCCAAGTATTCAACTTGGTTGTCAAACGTTGTACTCGTTAAAAAATCTAATGGAAAATGGCGTATGTGCGTTGACTACACTGATCTTAATCGGGCATGTCCCAAAGATGCTTTTCCCTTACCTAACATTGATAGACTGGTCGACAACTCGGCCGACTATAAATTGCTTTCTTTTTTGGATGCTTACTCAGGTTACAACCAGATCCCCATAGACATGGCCGACAGGACCTGCACGGCCTTCATGACGGAGTCGGGGAACTATTACTACAACGTAATGCCCTTCGGACTGAAGAACGCCGGAGCGACCTACCAACGAATGATGAACAAGGTATTTCAAAACGAGATCGGTGACATGCTCGAGGTATACATGGACGACATGATCGTGAAATCCCAAGCCGAGGACGACCACGCTTCACGTCTGAAGAAAGTCTTCGACCAAGCTCGGAAGCACAGAATGCGCTTCAACCCGGAGAAGTGCACGTTCGGAGTCAAAGCCGACAAGTTCCTCGGTTTCTATCTTACAGAACGAGGAATCGAGGCCAACCCCGACAAATGTCGGGCATTCTCCGAACTGCCCACGCCCAGGTCCAAAAAGTCCATCCAAGTCTTGAATGGTATGCTCACCTCTTTATCCCGGTTCGTAGCAAGGTCGGCACAACATGCGCTTCCATTTTTCAAACTCTTGCGGAAAGGGCCAACCTTCGAATGGAGCGAGGAATGCGAGCAAGCCCTCCTGCACCTCAAACGGGCGCTTTCGCAACCACCAGTGCTCTCACGACCACAGCTCAGGAAAACGCTATATTTGTACTTAGCCGTGTCCAATGAAGCAGTAAGCGCAATACTCATACGTGAAACCGAAGACGGGCAAAAACCCGTCTACTTCACGAGCAAAGCCCTTCAAGGGCCCGAAACCAGATATCAGCAAATCGAAAAAGTCGCACTCGCCCTCGTCATCGCCGCGAGGAGATTGCGATACTATTTCCTTGCCCACATCATCGTCGTGCGCACAGAACAGCCCGTAAAGTAGCTCCTCGCCCGTCTGGATATGGTCGGACGAATGCTGAGGTGGTCCCTCGAACTTTCTGAATTCGGCATTCAGTATGAGGGACAGAAGGCCTTGAAAGCACAAGCGCTCGCCGACTTCCTCGCCGAAATGACCGCTCACGAGCAGGCGCCTCAGTCGAGCAACAGATGGACCCTGCACGTCGGCAGAGCCTCAAGTTCGACGGGGAGCGGCGCCGGCGTCCTCCTCGAGAACGAAGAAGGCATCGTTATCGAGCATTCGTTAACACTGGCCTTCCCAACATCCAACAATCAGGCAGAATATGAAGCACTGCTCGTGGGGCTACGACTAGCCGAGGACATAGGCGCTTGGGACATCCAAATATTCACCGATTCCCAACTCGTCGCATCGCAAGTCCTTGGAGACTACCAGGCTAAAAACGACAGCCTCATCGAATACCTTCACCTTGTCAAGGAAAAACTCAAGGGCTTCGACCGAGCAGAGATAAAGCACGTCCCCCGGGAACAGAACACCCGGGCAGATATCTTGTCCAAGCTCGCGAGCACAAAGAATAAAGGAGGGAACCGGTCCGTAATACAAGAAACACTCACCCAACCGAGCATAGAAAGGTCCCCGACGACACTCGATGTAAATGCGATCGGTGATGCAGACTGCTGGATGATCCCCGTGTTCAACTATCTCACTCGCAGGGAATTGCCCACTGACAAGCTGGAGGCCGCCGCCACCAAACGCCGTGCATGCTCTTACGTCGTCCTCGAGCAGCGTTTGTATCGGCAAGGCTTCTCCATCCCCCTGCTCAAGTGCGTCAAGGAGTCCAGGGTGGCCGACATCCTTCATGAAATTCACGAAGGAATTAACGCCCAACACCTGGGAGGACGGTGTCTTGCCCGCAAAGCACTGCGTGCCGGCTACTATTGGCCCACCATGCAAAAGGACGCCAAAGAACACGTCAAAAAATGCGACAAGTACCAACGCCACGCCGACATGCACATCGCGCCACCCCACGAGCTTACGACGCCACCTCCCGTGGCCCCGGTGGTGGGGAATGGATATACTCGGTCCTTTCACACAAGGCTCTTACCAAAACAAGTACCTCATAGTGGCCGTGGACTACTTCACGAAATGGATAGAGGCCGAGGCACTTGCCAAAATCACCTCCTTTAACATCCTTCGTTTTTACAAACGAAACGTCCTTGCCGCTTTGGTATTCCACAGGCCCTCGTCACGGACAACGAGACAGTTCCGATCAAAACTTCCGCAATTTCGTAGCACGGCTGGGCACCAAGCACCACTTCACATCTGTCGAGCATCCTCAGACCAACGGCCAAGCAGAGGCTGCGAACAGGGTCTTGTTACGAGGAATCAGGCGGAGACTCGGGGAAGCCAAGAACAGGTGGGTAGAAGAACTGCACTGCGTGCTATAGGCATACCGAACAACTCCCCACTCTACCACGGGTGAATCCCCATTTCGGTTAACATACGGAACAGAGGCGGTCATACCCGTCGAAATCAGAGAGCCGTCAAGACGCACCGAATTTCCTCTAGAGGAGGAAACGAACGACGAGGCACTACGCGAGGAGATAGACTTAGTCGACGAGATACGCGAAGGCGCGGCATTACGAGAAGCACGTTTGAAACAACAGATCACGCTGCGCCACGACCAAAAGGTCATCAAGCGCGAGTTCGAAGTCAGTAGCCTGGTCCTCCGCAGGAATCAAAAAGAATCTCGAGAGGGAAAGCTGGCCGCCAACTAGGAAGGGCCATATCGCGTCCGGGCAAAGACGGGCACGGGAGCTTATTACCTCGAAAATCTAAATGGAGTACAACTCCCTCGACCTTGGAACGCTACAAAGCTCAAACAGTACTATAGCTGAGCTAGAACGACCACGTGCTCAACGCCTAGTGGCTCTCAAACCCCTCCACGGAGACTTAGCTCAGCCTTGGGTCGCAGAATGGTGCTCGTACGCGCCCCAAGCCACTCACAAGCGGGGACATATTCGAATACGATAAGAAAAGACCCCGTTCGATGCGGAATCCTCGACCGAGATCCGCGGGTTTTTCCATGCACCTTCGGCAGGATATCCGGCTCGCGACAGACAGTTCACGCCCCGAGCATGTGGTCCCTAAAACGCGACCACATCCTCGCCCAGAGAGCGCAAGACTCCAAACCTAGCATGTGCTAGGGATAGCAAGGTCGAGCATAACATACATAAACGAACATAACAGTAAACAACGCAAGTATAAACATTTGTGAATAAAGCATTGGTAAATAAATGGCCGACGGCCAGCTAAATATTCACGGGCACTAGACCCGAATTACAAATATCCAAAAAGACGGGCACAAGCCCAGTGTACGAACATTAAAACAAAGGGCACGCAGGCCAGAAATAACGGGCTCGCAGGCCCAAACAAATCCAAACAAGAAAAAATCATTCGTCAGGAGCCACGACCTCCCCATCGACCACGCGGTGGAAGGGGCCAATGCCGGAGGTCACCAGCTCCACCCCGGGGTTCACCACCTGCACCTGTTGGACAGCCCGATCGAAGCCGAAGGACAACGCCTCCACGGTATCCTCCTCGAGGATCCTCACCCGGGCAATTAAGTCCTCCTGAGACAGAAACACCTGTTCTTCGGCGGACTCATCCTCAATAGGGGCCGTTCGCTCCCTCAGCAACTTGACCTCGGCCACCAGCCGGTCCTTCTCTTCGACCAACGGCTCGTACTTTTCCTTCATCTCCCTTAGCTCTACCGCCATTGACTCGTACCTGGTATCCAGACCTCGGAGCTTTGGCAATTAATTCCATTGCGCCATGTCTAGCTCCAGGGCAGCAGCCCGATCGCTGGCTTTGGAGGCTTGAGCACGGGCATTCTCCATCTCGTCGCTGAGGGTCAACGAGGTCTCGAGCAGCCGGATGACCGCAGACACATCAGCATTCAGGCCCTCTCCCCGCACCTTCGGGTCGAGCCTCAAGATCATCTTCCTCTCCACCGCCTGAACCACCGTAGGTTTCCCCTCAAAAAGTTGCCTCTGAGCGAAGCACGGAGGCAACACGAAGGCATCCCCGATTGATACCGAGGTCCCCGGCTCTCCCTACTCGGTTCGCTCAACTCTCCGCCTCTTGAGCGGTTGGTAGGGGGATGAAGCTGGAGAAGGGGTGTTGACGGCGGGCTGAGTATCCTCACGTGCCTACCGTTGAAGATCAACAACTCGGTCCTTGGCGGACAGGCGAGAGCCCTTGGGTCGCAACTTGAGCATACGTTCCTCCATGGCCGCCATTTTATCTGCAAAACAAACGAAGAGAAAACGTTAGCGCACGTCAATACACGGGCAACTCCCCTTATACATTTCCAAATAAATACCTAACAGCCTCAGCGCGTCCTCGTCGGACTCGCAGTCGAGGAGGGCCTTGGTATGAATGTATCGCCGGGCTATCTCGATTTCCCCGCTGGAATCGAGGAGCACATTTCCCTCCCGGTCGACACAGATGGCCGGCCTAAAGCTCTTAACAAAATTCTCCAACCTCTCATAGGAGAGTTGGTCGTCTCTATCCATCTTCTCGGGCTTCACGGAGTAGAAATCCGGCCCCCGCTCATAATGTTTCTTGTCCCACTCAAGGGGAAACTTCGCCCATATCCTCTCCACCTCCTTTCCATCCTCGTTGATCACCGCGGTCCGCTCGAACAGTGTATCCTCGGCTTCTCTCGTGACGGGCTTTATCACATAGAACCGTTTCTTAAAGTCCCGGACAGAGTCCAAATACGGCCTAAAGAGCTTGCCCGATTGCTTGAATGACACCCAGGCACACTTGTCCCCGACCATTTGCCGCTGCAGATGGAAGATACGGAAAAAGAGAGGAAGAGTGACACCTATGTCCAGATAACGACACACGATCTCGAATGCCCGCATGAAGGCCAGGGCATTCGGATGAAGTTGTGAGGGGGCGAGGTCCAACCATGTGAAGACCCCTGTCTGAAAACCAGTGAAGGGCATGCGGAAGCCCGCCTCCCGGAACGCGAATTCATACATGGGGAATCTCGTCGAGGAGTACGACGAGCAGATCCTCCGACTGGGCCCAGGGATCTGCACGACCCAGGAGGCTTCGATTCCCCCGTCCACATCTTCTATTTGATTGAACGCGTTGGAGGAATCAGTAGAAAAGTCTGAACGAAAATCCCTTGGTTCGGGCGCGACCCAGGAAAGGTCCGCCGCCAATCTTATTCGGCGAGGTCCGCTTGTACCCTCGTCGCCGTCGCGAGTTTGATCCCCGACACCTGAAAAGCAGCGAAAGAAAAGTGAATTCGAGGATATCAAATCCACCCCTCCACCACGACTCAAGCGACACGGCGAGGGGCCTGAAAGCACGAGCAGCAACGAGCAGATATGTCTCTCTCTCTCGACGACCTCGCGCGGATTACTCCCCTCCAACATACTCAAACTTATCAACCAATCATTAAAAAATCCCTGTAATGTGCAAGAATCTCCTCGCGAGATTCACGTTTTTGGTCGTGGTATTCAAGATTCTGCCCGCGCTACTCCAATTTCTACCCGTCCCATCCTAATTTCTGCCCGTAATATTCAACACTCTCCCCGCTAAATGCAAGAATCTCCCTGCGATATTCAATCTCCTCCCCGCGATATTCATACAAAATAAACCCTAAATTCACCCTAAAACATGGATTAAAAAGAGATTATCAAAGGATTAGGGATGTTTACCTGCTTTTGGAGTCGAAGACATGTTGAGAGGTTGATATAGGAAGTTGTGGAAGATTCTGCGTTCAAGAGCTTTTGGGTTGGAAAGTCAGAGGAGAATAAACAAATGAAACCCTAAAAAGTCCTTTTTATAACAAAAATCCAAGGGCATACGAAAGGTCACACCTTTTAGGCGCCAAAAGCCTCATTTCAAGATGACAAGTGGCATCAAACTGACACGACGCTTGACCTAGGAACTGTTCCCCGCGAACCGGGCAAGCCGACTCGCTAGCATTGCACCCCGACGCTCCCACGCAGACGTCCCCGAGTTCCACAATCCGAAATATGCTCGCCGAGGGGCTACCGCGTCTGCGGGCATCTGATCGCTGCCAACCTGGACGAGGGCTCTCGCTAATTCCAGTCGAGGAAATGCCCAGTTCAAAGTCATTACTCTACTAGAGCAAAGACTTGGGGGGCTCCTGTTCTGGACTGGCCCACGCTCTAGGCCCAATGGATTCCAGGCCCAATTGCCCTTGGAAAATAACCTGGAGTGTCCACGCGGGGGCCACGTGGCCAACGGTCCTTGACTGCCACGTGCCCCCCGATAATATCGGACCCGTTTACTGGGTCTCCTCAACCGTCACCCACCTCCCAGGAACTTCGGAACAAACCCGGATTTCCCGGACGACAATCTAGGGAGGAGGCCACGTGCTGGCCTCCCTGCACACGCAAGCCCTAGCAATCCGCTAGTGGGCTTGGATTTCTGCCCACTAATCGGATCTTGGCCCAGCGCTGGGGGCTATAAATACCCTCTCACCTGAGAGGGTCAGGTATCTCATTCTCTACTCTTCTCTTACTTGCTTGCTCTCTCTGCCTCTACTTACTTTGACATCGGAGTATCTTGCAGGTACCCCCCCTCTCTTTCACTTTGGACCGCCATTGCAGATTGGGCCAAGACACCTTCTGGTCAGGTACGATCATTATTATTATTATTATTATTATTATTATAAGTTCAACTAATAAGATGCAGATTTCGTTTCCTTGAATTCTTGTAGAGGTTGATATCACAAAGAAGCAAAAGAAAAGCATAATGATCATTGACAATGAAGGAAGAAGCATTGAACAAAAAGTGAAATTTGAATGAAAACCCAAATTATGTGATACATGCCAGAAAATTGGCATCAATGTCAAAAAGAGAAATCTGTTGTGGTGAAATGGAATCCTGTGGTGTGGTTGAGAAGCGTGCTAAATTGATGTGAATTTGAGTGTGAATAATTAATACTCATTGGTTTAATTCGTTTGATTTTTTATCAATAAATTTCAACTTTTGTGTATAGTTTGTATAGTTTACGTTATAGTGTATATATTGCGTTATCGTGTAAATATCAACATTGAGTTTAATATTTATATCTTTTTTGTAGGTATTCATGCATTGATATTTAGTCAGTTTTAGATAGAGTATTGAATAAGCTTTCCAATGCTTATGACCGTGCACAAACCGAAGTTATGGTTCTCAAGTTATAACCGAAACAATGTTGGTTTTTTCAACCTACTGTCAGACAACGGCCCGAGAGCGTTGGGCAGTGCAGTGGCGCTCCGGGAACGTGATAATGCACTAAAAATGTTGTTTTGAGCGACGGGCGGTGTCATTTCACCGTCGGGCGGTGCGAGTGCCGTACCACAAATTTGTCTGCCTTTTATTTCTACAGTCAAAAATATTTTCAACATTGATTTTTATAAAATTCTTTGGTTCAAGTTTACTAACATTTTAATAATAATTTATTTCGCTCATTTAAAAATATATAATAGTTTATTTTAAAATTATTTATATTTCTTAAATAGCAAATACTTGTTCGTCTTTATAGACTTCCGATTAGATTTTTATTTCAAATCATTAACATACCATAATTGGTAAGGAATGAAGCTTTCAAGTATGAGGTTGTGAGTTTGAATATCTTATGGTTCAGTTTTAATAGTATTTTCTATTTTTTTGGTTACTAACTATTTTTATTTTTTAATTACTTTTAAAATCACAAAAATCATTTTTTTATTATTAAAATATTATTTTCGTTTTTCTATTTTAGGCAATTTTTTAATAATAATTATTAATTTATTTTAGGCATTTTTCATCAAAACGTGTCTAAAAAATCACTAAAAAATCAAATCTTTTTTACTTGTTTTTTAATGGTCATCCTACATCATTCTGACATTTGATTTGTTAGTTTGGTGACCAAGATAATTTAGGGGTTTTCTGAGTATTGGATAATTTCCTTTTCACTTTTTTAACCTAATTTATAACCCTGTAAATATGACTCTTGTTCATCCTAATTTTTAATCCACAACTCACTAGAGTTCTCCTAAAGTTGTTGCTCTTCACATCGAAGAACAATAGCAAAGAAACCATGAAGTCTCCATCAACAATCATTTAGAGATCAACAATTGTTTTAGGGTTCTGAATAGAACACCTAAAACTTTTCTCACAATTGTGGGGCGAATTTTCTAACAATATCACACACAACCTCTGCACACAGATTTCTATTGTCGTTGTCGTCACCTTCAGGTAGGTATTTCTACTTATGCTTATGTTTTATTTATGTTATCATATATGTTTACCATGTGCTATATACTTTTGACTCCTGTGAACCATGAGTATTGACACTAAGTGATGTAGAAATATCGGAGGTAGTAGGAACTAGTCACGGTTCTAGTTTTTGTTTTGTTTTTTGTTTTGTTCTCTATAATTTTCAATATTAAGGATAATGCAACAAAGGTGAATTGTAGAGAATTAATAATAGGCTAAGTTTTATATATTGTTGAAACTAATTTCGTTCATAATATTTAGTTTCTATGTAGGTTATTTTATAATATTAAATAATTTATTTTTAATTTGATTTTCTTTTTTATCTTTTAGGATGCAAATAATTTTTCTTTATTCTATTAAAAGGGAGGAAATTTAATAATAATTTTTATTATTAAATCAAAATATTCATCATTTATAAACAAAAATGCAAACAACTTTTTCTATTAATTATTTAATATTTTACAAAGATATTACTAAACTCCGTTGCTTAATTGGGTCAAGCTCAATGTGTTTATTCCTAAATTAAGTTTACACTCCCACCTGTATTTTGGGCCCAGTTCAATATCTAAATTGCCAGACCCTCCTATTTGACTACCTTGTGGCAAAATGCACCCCTCGTCAATTTGGGCTCAAATATCTTTGGATCCAAATTTTCTTCTAATACACCACGTAGTCTTAATTTTACACCCCTGTGCGTAAATGGGCCAAGTTCAATTTCTAAACTTGGGCCCTTAATGTCCTTACCCCGCTCTGTGTCCTACCATATTCTTTATCAATGAAACACTTAAAATAGCTAACCAACGATCAAACCATTTTTCTACTAACATAATAAAACCCAAGACATTTTCAAAAAAAGATTAAATAAAATTACTTTTAAAATTAATTGTGTCTACGATCACTCAACTTACAACCCAGACGAGGTTCAAGGATAAATCGAAATCAATTATACGCAATCCTATAAAAAAAACACCAACCAACACTATGAACTACGAATTAGGACTCTGATTCCTCATAAGAAGATACATAGGCATAAGACTTAAAAACCGTGGCGAGTCCCCTAATCTAAAAATAAAAACCTTACTCCTAAACCTTTAACCTAAACCCTAATATCCTTGTGAACAAGGTAGATGAAGGGTGCCTAACACCTTCCCTTCGTCTAAAGTGAGTCGAGAATTTAAAATCTCTTAATCAATTTGGGGTTATTCTGTTATATTTTCGTCTTAGGATAAAAATTAATGGTGGCGACTCAATATTTTTAGCCAGTTGCTATAGAGGCCTGGGAAGAAACATGTATTTAGGTCAAAAACACATTTTATTTATGTGTGGGTTGAGTATTTTTGGGTCTCAACACCATAAAATTCATTATTTTGACTATAGAAGCTAGAAAACATCAATTTGGGTTGCATCTTGATGATCAGAGGCAAATTTTTCATCAATCGGCGCAAACAATCCATGATATGTTTGGTTTTCCTCTTTTCTTCTCTATGTATTTCTCTATTTGTTGGGTTATATTTGTATAGTTACTTTGAACATATGTATATGTATTAATAATGGTGTTGTATAATATATGCTTTACAAATCAATCTTGTTGCTTTCTTTGATCTTTTTGCATTTATGTTTTAATTTGTGTTGTTGTAGAGTTAGACATCACAAGTTTTAATTAGGGAGATAAATCTGTTAGGTTCAAAACTGTAGAGATGAATGTAGGCTTAACAATCACTTGGGTATCGAATTTCAATGCTTCTGTGTTATTGTTTTGCGCGAGACATCGTTGACGCGAGAACACACTTGTTCTCGCAATTTGGGTTAGACATAACCTGAGTTGTGATACGTCTCATTGATGTTGCAGAGATACACACTGATGTGAGAAATATGTGATGATTTTGACGAGTATTGCATGTTGAGTACAACCAATCAATAGATTTAAGTTCGTGACGATTAGTGTACATTCATGCTTGATAAGTCTATCCTCTCTAAATAATGTATTTATTCTTGTTCATATGCTTAATTCTTGCACCTTACACTTTAAACCCATTTTTACCAAAACTCATAAACGCAAGAAATTGTCGAACAACAATTTAGTAGCACTAATCCCTGTGGAAATGATATGATATAACCTATAAAAGTATTAACTTTTGCTTGTCGCTTTACCGCTTCAGAAAAATGGCGTCGTTGCCGGGGATTGGTGTTTTTATTGAATTGCATCGCGATATTTTATTTGTTTTTAAGTTTTGCACCTAATGTCCTTATTGTAAAAAAAATTGCGTTTTATACTTGTGAATTTGTATGTTTTTTCTTTACTTGTGAATATCATATACTTGTTTAGTTCCTTTCATGCTTGCTTGTGTGTTTTGGTTAGGAACAGTCGGGCAGAAGGAACTTGGAGGATTGTTCATAAATATAGGCGTCGAGCTAACGACGTAAAACAAGCATGTTTTATTGTTTTTCATTGTTGTTTAGTATATGTAGTGTGGTGAAATTGACTAAACAATTTAAATCGGACTAGCTCTGAAAATTTGAAATCTTCACTTTTAAATTTGTTTATAAATTTTCACTTTGCATTTTAGTATGTTTATAATCGTTGTTTAATATGTTTTTCTTTGTTGTGTATGTCCAGGAGCTTGTTTTGAGTAGCTTAAGGAGATTTTTTAAGTTTGATCGTTACAACTTGCAGATGTATGGTAATGATATTTGTTTGAAGTTGGTACATACAAGGTATTCGTTTATCGCTTTCTATAGCATAACATGTTTAGGAAACTTTTTATTTATATAATTATCATGTCATTCATTATTTTACATTACTTGGTTTTTGATTAAATCACTTTAGTTCCCTTTTTATCCCCAAATGTGAGGAAGCTTTCTATTATTCATATATGCTGGAGGCCATAATTCTTGTTTTAACTAGATATCATTATGTTTAATCTTTTGTTTATATTGATTGTATGAAAGCATTAACATAATCAAGGCATTTTTTATTTTGAGCACAAATACCTTGGTCAAATAGTCAATTCACCTTGTGAGTGTGTGAAATTTTGTTAACCTCTTTTGAGCCTTTTTATCATTATCCATGTTGTGTGAACTTGATGCTTGTCTTAGAGTATGTATTTCACTTTTTGTATGAATTTTTATTGTTATTTTTTCTTGAACCCTCAACCATGATTTATGATTTGAATTGTTGTCTTGCATTAAAAAGAAGAGAGTATTCACACTTTGATGTTGGTTGAATTCAATTTGGGGAGAGCAATATTTGCTCATCCATATTGTGGTTGTTATGAGGTTGAGAAAAAGAAAAATAAAAGAGAAAAAGTTTTGAAAAATAAAAACAAAAAGAGTAGAATAATGTTGTGTTAATAAGATATGTGATTGGTGTGAAACTTTGGGATAAAGAATAAGGTAGATTGAGATTTTATTGCTCGAAAATTTTGTGAGTTAATCACTTCCTTAGGTTTAGGCACGTTTTTCTTTCGATTAGTTTTATGACTTATCCCTTGTTTATTAACCAAGCCACATTACAACCTTGAAAAGTCCTTGTGATGCTTGCCTTTGTATGTTCAATATGAATTTTTGAATGAATGCATAATTTAGTCTTTTGTTGGCAAGATTGTTGGATAAGTGTCAAAGTCTCCACCTTTGTGTGTTCTTCATCTAATAATCAATTATTGTTAGGTGTGATTCATCATTGAGCATGTATTGTTTTAGATTTTTTGGCATTATTTTTATATTTAAGATTTGTTTTGTTTTCACGTTGTCGTTGTTGGATTGTTGTAAGTATTTATTTTGCTTGTACATTTTTAATTTGAACCATAAATTTGTTTTTCGTCTTAAAAATATGTTGATTCGTGATTCTTGGATTATCGTGTTTAATTTCTTTAGGTTGTGTGACTTTGTTTGAGGACAAACAATGTTCTAAGTCAGTGAGAGTTTGCTGAGTGGTAAATTGTTGTGAATTTGAGTGTGAATAGTTAGCACACATCGGCTTAATTTGTTTGCTTTTTCGTTAATAAACCTTAACTTTTAGGTACAATTTGTATAGTTTACGTTAGAGTGTATATATTATGTTATCGTGTAAATATCATCGATTTTAATTGTTTTTATCTCATTTTTGTAGGTATTAAAGCATTGATATTTAGTCTTTGTTAGATAGAACATTGAATAAGCTTTCTAACACTTCCGACTGTCATACCCCAAATTTGCCTTATTGATATTACTGGCCAGTTTGTTTAAATCTTTTTTCTATTAATTTTGGTGTTATTACATTTTTGTATTAATTGCCAATTTTTAAAAAAATTGCTTAGATGTTATAGGGTTTACATAGGAAAGAGGAGGTGTATTGTTACTAAAAAGGGTTTATCATTCTAAAATAAGTCTAAAAATTGTAGAAGCCCATATCAATTAAGTCAAGTCCAATTAATTGTTAAATTTTTATATATTCCGAAGTCAACGCAGCCTTGGTCATTCTTTTTCACATTATTCGTTTTATTATCATTATTATTATTATATTATTATTGTTAATTTTATTACTATCAAATTATTATTATTATTATTATTATTGTTGACCAAGTCAACTAAGGTTTGAATCTTGAGACTACCAGCGGTGGCTACTGCTCGTCTTCCACATCCAAGATCCAAATTTCCATAATCAAAATCAAATCTCAAAAATTAAATGCGTTTTTATTTGATTGAGAAGAATCAGTACAACAAGGTCCAAATACATCACGGAATCAGAAAACCCTAATTCTAAGATTTATAATTAAAATCAATTACAATCTCAATCAGAACCAATCTAAATTGTAACAGCAAAGCATACAAATTATTCCTGATTCAAATCTATTCTAAAACCTATAAATTGAACCCTAAACTATTTGACTGAGGAAAAAATTTTTAAACCCTAGGAGTTTCTTGTGTTGCTGCGCGATCCCATCCTTTCATTCAGAGTTCTTCATCTTTAAGGATTTCGGGTTTCAAAACTGAAAACTTAAAAATCTTTGAGCCTAACCTCAACCGTGTACCTGCGAAGCAAAGAAGAAAAAGGAGATTAGAAAGGATTAAAGAACAAGAAAAAGATTATATGAAAAGAATCACTGCGGTGAGGTAAGCTTAACACTTAGCTTAGGGTTATAATTTTTGCTGCCATTGTCGTTTTGACACATGATTGTGTAATCAATTTGGGGTTTCTGGGTTTAGTTTAGAGTTCGATCAAGGGTTAGGGTAAACAAGTTAGGGTTTTGTGATCCGTTTAGATTTTTTTCTTAGTGTTCCTTGTGTAAGGGTTAGGGTTCATGGATGAACCCTAGGGTTCTAAGGGTTTATGGTTTTTGGGTTTGAGGGTAGGGTTGGGGCTCATATGGGGATAAAGGTCGTACTAAGGTTTTTGTGTTTGGTATGAAGGTATATAGGTTTTGGAAGAAGGTTTCTAGGAGTTGGGATGAAGATCCACGGAGAATCTGGGTTACCAGACGGTGTCCTAGATGAAGATTTGAAGATCCCAGTTGAACTTCAACCGGAGATCTGGGTTTCGGTGGAGTTCCTATAGCGGCTAAGGGTGGAACCGCCAACGAAAGCAATTTCTAAACGATGAGGCGATTTTTGATCGCCTAAAGAGAGAGAGAAAGGTTGGCCTCTCTCTCTCGCTAAGTTTTATTTGGAGTAGTGAGAGAAGGAGTAGAGAAAGATGAAGAAGAGAAAAAAATGGGAAAATGGAAGGGAACAAATATATAGCGCATTGTTTCCTCCATACGTTCATCCTACCGTGTCCATAAGTCAACAATGTATCCCAATCCTCCGTTTGGCATACTTTTGATCGAACGCCCCAGGATTGACTCCCGAGGGCCACTTGATCAAAATTGAACGCGTAGGATTATCTTTGTTACACCCTAATGTGTGGATGTCCACACACCAAGTCCAAATTGACTAAGAAAACTATCTGAGCCAAGGTCCTTCCTACTCGCACCACACGTTTACTCACCCTGTTCAAATTCACACCCTTTGTCTTTTGGACTAAAACACGCTCTTAGGCTTAAGCCCTTGCTAATTTGTGTTTAACAAAATATTTTCTCTTTTATTAATTTATTTGTTTTTTTATTGTTTATAATTATTAATTTATTGCTCATTATTATTTTATTGTTTTTATGCATGCATTAAAAATGTTTTTTGTCATATAAAATATTTAACAAATAAACATTGGATTAGTATTAAAAATATTTAATATATTTTTAATAATAAGAAAATAGATATTTATTAATTAATTATTTTCTTAAAATACTAACTCTATTTTTTTCTTCTAAAATTGCATTAAATCTTTTTCCCATTCAAACTTATTTTTTTACATATTGCATTATACACTCTAAAACAGATAATCCACCAAACACTAACAATTCTCTATTAACTTATCCTCGTATTCTCCATAATCTGCTATATAGTTCTGCTCTACAGCTATAATAACTTGTCGCCTAACCAAACTATCCCTATTCGGTAACCTATGAAGATGTAACCTCCAAACAAAAACATTAACCTTAAGCGGTACTTCTTTAGACCACAAAACTTGAGAATCTCCATGTTGTTGATGCTCCGTCGTCGTCATCCTTAAATGGTAAGCACTACTAACATTATACCTCTTAGAAGAATGCAATCTGCACACCCAAGTATCGGCAACCGAATCTTAAAAAACAAAATAATCCAATAATCGAATACACTCCTCAACCAACTCTTCTTCCCACGCAAACATCCTCTTACGCCATCTCTAAGCCTTATCATCCACCCCCCACCCTAAAGCAAACATCTCAGCTACTATAGCACCCTTACTCTCATATAGCTCATAAAGTCTTTGGAATATAGACATTAGCACCTCACCTTCGAGCAAATGATCCCTCTAGAAAAGAGAGTTAACCCCATTACCTACAGATCTCTCCATACTATCGATCAACCACCCGCTTTCAATCAACCCATCCCCTTGTCTGATCCTATTCAAATTTTGCCACCAAAAAGACCCTTCTTCTACCCCAAACCTCAAACCACGCTTATCACCATAGTGATGTGCTAAAACCCTATACCAAAGACTTCCCCTCTCCTCCAACACTCTCTAACATAATTTCCCCAATAAAGCATCATTAAACTCCCTCAACATTCTCACTTATAACCCACCCTTCTCCTTCCTTATACAAATAGTATTCTAATTGATCCACATTACTTTCGTATAATCTTTCACACCTCCCCCCAAAAATGCATTAAATAAATATTCAAGGGAATAAATGATACATGAGGGAGCCTTGAAGAACGAAAGGAAATAAATTGGGATGGAGGACAGAACAAATTTCAACAACACCAAACGACCCCCAAATATAGAATACAACTTTTCCATCCAAATAACCTTCTTCTAATACTATCCAACAAATGATGCCAAAAATTGAGCTTACGTGGGTTTCCCCCAATAGGCAGCCCCAGATACACAAATAGAATAGCTCTAATTTTACAATTTAACACCATATCTGCCTCTGTCAACCAAGAAGTAAAGATGTTCACACCAGCTAACATGCTCTTATTAAAGTTGACTTTTAAGCTCGAGATAGACTCAAACAACAACCACACCGCTTTAAGAGCCCTAACATTAGTCCAATGTTTGGACCCCATCAATAAAGTATCATCCGCAAATTGTAAATGAGAAATTGACAGCCTATCACCAATCCCCACTCTATAACATGTGAATGTTCCTCCCCCAACAACAACATTCATCCAAACATTGAACCCCTCTGCCAAAATTAAAAAGAGAAACAGTGATAACGGATCACCCTAACACAAACCTCTCTCAATTCTAAACTCATCATTTGGGTTCCTATTCAGTAAATCAAACTCCATAGCTATAGAAACACACTCATTAATCCATTCATCCATAAATTAGGGAATTAAATTTTAACCATAACCCTCTTCACGTGCCTCCAATCAACTTAATCATAAGATTTCTTGAAATCCACTTTGACAAAGTGTTAACTCTGATAAGATGGCCATCTCTATCTTTTCTACTTCATAAATTTACTTATTTTAAAAATAAATATACCACTTTAGAGATTTTAGAGGTGAACACTATAATACCTTAACTTTTAGTTGGGCGTTGATACTTTCATCCAATATAATAATACTTATACATTAATCTAATATAACAATGCTATTCAACGACATGTTATATTTTAATATTATTTTATTTTAAAATAAAGAAAATTTTAAATTTATTTATACTAAAGATACAGGCATCCAACCAAAACTCATGGGTTTATTAGTTTATATAAGTAATGTTATTTTGACATTGTATTCACCATCCACGAATATATTATATAATAATTTTTTTATTTATTTTGATTTCTCTTACGCACACATGCACGCATAGACAACTTTAATTAATAGTGTGTAATAACTTGCTTAATACATATTGGAGTATATTTATATGCTTTTCTATTGGATATTTGGTGAGTTATGGCTTTACTGTTTTATTGGATAGTTTGTTACTTTCTACTTTCAGGAAAAATTGATAGTCTTTTATATAATATATTTTTGGCAAAAGAATAGTATATTATATTCTTATTATACTTTTTTATTTAGTTTTGTTTTGTATGTATATGGTTTATGGAAGTTGACCCTTTAAAAATAATATTTTAGGTACAAATTTAGAGTTTTTAAAGTGATTGTTGTCTTGCTTAATGTGTGATCACGGAGAAGAAGGAATTTTCAAAACAATATAAGGTAGTAATAAATTGATTGTATTCTAGTTTGAGTTTAAGTATTCAATTCTAATATATAATAATATATTTAAATTTACAAAAATTAACGCAAGTTAATAAGTCTAAATCACTTCAAAGATTGAAAAATTTGTATTTTAATTCAAATATAAAATATAATATAATATAATATAATAATAATAATAATAATAATAATAATAATAATAATAATAATAATAATAATAATAATAATAATAATAATAATAATATGCAATTTCTAATCTCCATGTCTGGAATTCAGTGACCCTGTTAAAGTGTCTCTAGAATATCAGTAGAAAATCTGACAACATGTGGGTCATATGAGTGCACATATATTACCTCAAATGACCAAATATGTTATAAGCTAGTGTGAGGAATAATAGCTCTTGGATCTTAGAGAATATGATGCATGAGAGGGATAAATTGACCTAGGTCCAACAACAGTGGGAGTATTCCCTAACATTTAAGAAATTTCTTATGAAATACTTGTATGTCAATCTGAACGAGTGTTGTGAATCCGATGCCTTGAAAACTAAGTATAAATTTGTTTCTTAATGATCAAGAAACAAACAAGGGTAGAAAAAAATGATAAAACAAGAAGGACACATAGATTTGTTATTAAGTGTTATTCTTTCTTTTATCTTCAAACAATATTATAAATATACAAGAATAACAAATAATTGTCTCACCTTAAATTAGGATTTGCAGTATGCAATGATGAGAGATTAGTATGTTATAAACCTAACATACTAAACTAATGAGCTTTTATCACAAATACCCATTACAAGCTAACTTAAGGTACAAACTAACTTAAACAATTGGACATAACAAACAGGCCCAATTTGATGCTAACAATCCTAGCATCCTTCGACACTACACGCTATAACACACTTCTAATACATCTTGTAACACTTCGACAACATCATGTGAGCAACCTTCGACTGTATGCTAAACTCTATCGAACCGTCGAACCAAAATACTACCATCAACCCAGTAGAGTTCGATCCAATATCTCACGACGAGGATAACAATAGAGTGTCTTCGTAAACTCCTCTACTGTAATAGAGCTAGACCAAGGGCAATATTTTGTCTTTGGCTAACTTGTCATATGATGCTTGCAACTAAGGATAGGTTTATTAGACATGGTTCGACCATTGATGGAAAGTGTAGTATTTTGATAAGTGTCAAAATGTCGTTATTTTATATATATAATTTATGGCACTTATCCGTTATTTTGTGAATATTCGTTGAATGGTTCTCGACTTTATTTGTAAATACGTTTATTTTGTATATAATCGAGTTTTTGATTCATTTCTGTATCTTTTGATAGTTTCTATGTATATTTGTAGGTATTTGTTGCATGTTGGAGAATCGAGGAATAAGGTGTCAAAGACATGGCTCCGGATGCGCGTTTTCGCAATAAAAGTCCACTTTTCGGAATTTCTGTTCAGGCGGGCAAGCTGAACGGGAATTCTATCGTGCTACGAGTTTTTCTGACCATTTTGGCATAAGTTGTGCTATTGAGGACGTTGATCGAGATCATGCCGCTGAGCGAGATCAGGCCACTGAGAGGGATTAAGGCGGTTTAATGTGTTAATTTAGAGGACGCCGTTGAGCGAGATCACGCTGCTGAGCGCGGTCTGCTGAGATTTGTTTTATAACTTAATTTCCAGCTATTTGTAGGTTATGGTTTCAGGGTGGTTTTTGATCCCCATTTCCATCAATCTTTATTTTTTTTATAGATTAGCTTAGAAAACAACTATGGATTTTTCATACAGATGATACGGGGTGGATTGCTCTTCAATTAGAGTTGACAAACCAAAAGATTTGTGGTTCATTTCTCTTCCTCTTTGTGTAATCTCTTTTAGCTAGGTTTTGTATGTATATTTACTCTTAACTCATGTATATTTATCGCTCATGGCGTTATTTAAAGTTTTCTTTACAAATCTGTGTTGGTTGTTATCTTAGGTTGTTACCTTGTGTTAGGGATTTAAGTTGTTATAGACATATACTCTTAGATTCTTACTTAGGATGATTATCTGTTGGTTTCTGAACTCTAGACATAGGTTTAGAGTTGACATTCATTGTGGGTATCTGAGATTAGCCTCTATGTCTCTTGTGTCGGGTGAGGAATCGTTGATAAGAGTGACATGATTGACTTACGTGTTATTAAGGTGGGTGAGGGATCACTACCGAGGTGATGTAGTAGGATTCTCAATTTGGACTAGAAATGATTTAGGTTTTGAGAGATATGTGATGACATAGATGAGTATTGTAGGTTGAGTATAACTGGACAATAGGTTTAAGTCTATGACGGGTAGTGTACATTCGTTCTAGACAAGTTGTCTATCCTTTTTATATTTTTGTTTGCATTTATTTTCTGTTGATACTTTTCTTTACAACCCATTTAACTTCAAACTCATTAATGAACGAAATATCGAATGACGAATCAATAATCAATCCCTATAGACACGATAAAAGAGACTTGCTCAAGTTTTTTGCTTAAAGTTGCTACACGTAGCTGTCAACAAAATGGTGTCATTGTCGGGGATTAGTTTTATTGTTTTTGCATTGCGGTATTTCTTTAGTTTTTGAGTTTTCTAATTAATGTATATGTTGTATAGACTTTGTATATGAACTTGTATATTTTTACTTGTACATGTTGTGTGTTTACTTTCCATACTTGTGCATATTTGTGATTTTCTTTATTTTCATGTATTGTTGTGATTTGTTCAATATCATACCATTTGTTGTGTGAATGTTATGACACTTTCTTTAGGTTTGCGCAGTGTGACAACACCATGGCATGACGAGAGGAGGTTACTATCTCGCATAATAAAGGCGTTGAGCTTATGAAGTAAAACAAGCATGTCTATTTATGTTTGTTCATGTGTGTGGTGGCTTGTGTTTTAACAAGTTGAAATAGAACCTGTTCTTAATTTTAAATCTTCACTTTTCAACTTGTTAATTCATTTTCACCATGTTTTCATATAGTTACTTGTGTTTGTTTTGTTGTGTCAATTTGTTGTTTTCCACAAGTTTGTAGTGTTTTATCTTGTGGAAGTGTGTATGTTTTGAAAATAGTTTTTAGTTGTTTAAATGAGATTGTGTAGGTGAGTAAGTGGAGCTTGCATAACAGCTGCACTAGTTTCCCTGTTGTTCTACAATTGGTGTAGCGCTCTCTGTGCCGCTTAGCACGCTCTACTGTGTAGAGCCAATGAATTCTTTTTAAATTTCACTTGGCTTTCCTTTTTCCCACTTCCACCAAATCTTTTTTTATTGAATAAAATTAGTATTATTTTTCTAATTCTTTTGTTGATTGTTTGGACTCAAATTTTGGTCTGGTAACTTGAAGAGTTTTGAGGTGATTTTCCGAGTTTGATCGTTTCAACTCGCGGATGTATGGTAATGATAGTTTCAAAGTTGGGACATGTCAGATACTCATTTATCGCTTTCTAAAGCATAACATGTTTAGGAAATTTATCATTTGTATAATTACCATGTCATTCATTCTTTTTGTATTACTTGTTTTTGACTTGAATTACTTTAGTTCCATTTTTACCCATAAATGTGAGGAATCTTTCCATTGTTTACATATGTTGGAGACCACATTCTTGTTTTAACTGAATTTTATTATGCTTAATCTTTTATTTTTTGTGGATTGTTGAATGCGTTAAAATGATCAAGGCATTTTTGTTTGATTTTGAGCACAACTACCTTGGCCAGATATTCAATTCACCTTGTGAGTGTATGATCATTTGTTAACCCCTTTGAGATTTTATCAATATTTCATGTTTATTTGAACTTGATACTTGTCTATGAGTGTTAATTCACCTTATTCTGTATGGATGTTGATTTATTTGTTTATTGAACCCTCAACTATATGTTGTTGTATGAATTTTTACCTTGCCTTAAAAAATAGGGAGTATTCACATAATGATGTTGGTTGAATTCAAGTTGGAGAGAGAAATGTTTGCTCATTTATATTGTGGTTGATATGATGTTAAGAAAAATAAAAATAAAAAGGAAAGAAAAATATTGAAAAAGAAAGATTAGAAAAAGAAAAAAAAAAAGAAAAAAACTTTGAAAAAGAAAAACAAAAAGAGTATGAGTAATGTTGTGTTAATAAGGAAGGTGTTTTGGTGTGAAATTTGTGATGAAGAAGAAGTTTGATTGGAATTTTATTGTTTAAAACTTTGTGGAATTAATTGCTCCATTAGGTTTAGGAAAGTTTTTGTTTCGATTAGCTTTAGGAATTATCACTTGTTTGTTAACCAAGTCACAATACAACCTTGAAAAGCCCTAATGATTCTTGCCTTTGTATTTTTAATATAAGTTTTTGGATGAATGCATAATTTAGTCTATTGTTTGCAAGATTGTGGATTAGTGTCAAAAGTCCCTCACCTTTGTGTGTTCTTCATCTACCGATGAAATTTTGCTAGGTGTGATTCCTGATTGAGCTTGTTTTGTTTTAGAATGTTTAGCATGATTTTTGTATTTAAGATTTGTTTCATTTTCATGTTGTCGTTGTAGGATTGTGGTAAGCATTTACTTCGCATGTACGTTTTTGTTTGAACCATACATTTGTTTTTCATTTTTAAACTTGTTGTTTCGTGATTCTTTGATTATCATTCTTTGTTTCTTTGGATTGTTTGACTTCGTTTGAGGGCAAACAATGTTTCAAGTTGGGGAGAGTTGATAAGTGACGTTATTTTGTATATATAATTTATGGCACTTATCCGTTCTTTTGTGAAAATTCGTTGAATAATTCCCGACTTTGTTTGTAAATAAGTTTATTTTGTATATAATCAAGTTTTTAATTCATTTGTGTATCTTTTGATAAAAGTCCATTTTTGGGAATTCTTGTTCAAGCGGGCAACTGAGCAGGAATTCTAGCGCACTACGAGTTTTTTTTTGACATTTTTGCAGAAGTTATGCTATTGGGACCGCTGAGCGGAATCAGGCTGCTGAGTGGGACTAAGGAGGTTTAACGTGTTAATTTAGAGAACGTCATTGAGCGGGATCACGCCTCTGAGCACGGTCTGGTGAGATTTGTTTTATAACTTCATTTTCAGCCATTTTTAGGTTATGGTTTTGGGATGGTTCTTTATCCCCATTTCTATCAACCTTTATTTTTTATAGATTAGCTTAGAAAACAATTATGGATCTTGCATACGGATGATACGGGGTGGACTTCTCTTCAATTGGAGTTGATAAACCAAAAGATTTGTGGTTCATTTCTCTTCCTCTTTATGTATCTCTTTTAGTTGGGTTTTGCATATATATTTACTCTTAACTCATGTATATTTGTTGCCCATGGAGTTATATAAAACTTGTTTTACAAATATGTGTTGGTTGTTATCATACCCCAATTTTTTACCAAAGTTACCATCTCATATCATTCACATATGCATCATTGCATCATTGACAAATTTTAGCACAAGATAGCTTGTGTGTGCTCCTTTAGCCAAATTAGGGTTTTGAATCAAATCTTTTATCTGTTCAAGATATGATCAATTAGGGTTTGAGTCTCCACTCACCACTAAGGATCTATCTTCATCAATCATCAACATTTAATCTTCAAATTCCAATCATTTCCTCAAGATCAATCATGAATAGACCAAATTAGGGTTTTGATCGAGGATGGTGTATCATTGACTTTTTGCTCAATGAATAGCCTAATTGCTTGGATCATGTTCTCAAAATACCAATGAAATATATTGACCTAATTTCTTGATTCAAAACATCTCCAAAGCCATGGTTAATCATCAGAGAAGTTCTGAACCATCTGACAAACGTCAACTGTCTAGATCAATCAAACTTTGACTTTTTGGTCAACTTTTGAAATTTAATTTTTTTTCAATCATCAAAGCATTTCAAATTGTCCATCATGATCATCAAAAATAAAAAATGTGTGAAAAAGTCAACAAAAAGTCAAAACTTGATTTTTCTAAACACATAGAACAATTTTCAAGTGTTTTTATCACTTTTTCATCATTTTCATGGCCATTTTTCACCTATATCCATTTTGATTCAAGAAAAACTTCCAACATGAAAGTTGTAGGTCTTGTTCCAAGATTTCCAAAATGTCCAAGAAAATGAAAAAAATATATTTTGTGGAGCTACGGTTTTGAAATTTGACATTATAGGTCATTTTTTCAAGTTTTCAAGTCATTTTTGCCAAAATCCTCTTCTAGAAGTCTTGTCATCACCAAGGGATAAGTTTTCAATCAAAAATATCATGTGATCATGATTTAAGAAGAGATAAGAACACTTGAGTTTTTAACCATGGTTTGCAAAGTTAACCATGTGCATTAAATGCAAAGATTCCATTCTTACCTCTTAAGCCAACTTGCAAAAATCCTTTAATCCTATCTTCCCTTGCTTGAAAAACATCTTGGCCTATGAATAGAAGTCATTCCTCATTTCAAAATCACACCAAAACAACCATAAGCTTGTTTTCTCTTTCTTTTCTTAAGTTGCAAGTTTCAAAGTTCCAAAATATGAGAATTACAAATCTCCAAACCTTGCAAGTTCTGATCAATCTTAAGCTTGAAACACTCTCCAAATACCATTAGGAAGTTTTTAGAATCATAATCCCATCACAAAAACAATCCAAACTCAGAATCATACTTCAAACTCCATAAACTTGCAAATTGACCCTTAACAAGCAATCTCTTAATCCACTTATGCATCTTCCAATTTTTCACTTCAAACATCATCCATAGATCACATACGAGCTATCCAAACACTCATCCCTGACCTGTAACCTCAGAAACCTCAAAATCAAAGTTCACTCCAAGCAATTAAAGTTGGACTCGGACAACCTATCCCTGGTGCTTTCAAATCATTCCAAACATCCAAACACCTTCCATAGGGTCCGTTGAAGCTACACAAATCATCAAAACACTTCTGGAACAACTCCCTCGAGGAATTCAATTTCTGCTCATAAAGGTAAGTTGCTAAACTTCGAATTCTTCAAGTTCTGCATTCCAGTTTAAAAATTCCTATGCTATTGTGTTTCTGCATGTGTGAGGATCATAAACCCTCAATCAATTGCTTGATTTGGTGCACATACATGATTTCATGATCAAAAAACATAATTAGGTTTCTTTGTGTTCATGCGAAAATTAATCACCTTACACTTAAAATAAATGAAATTAATTGCCATCATTGTGTTCTTGGGCAAATTTTGAGCAAGTTTGATGTTTACATCATTCAATTTCATTGACAAATGAGGAAGTTACGAAATCAAATCTTGAGGAAGAAGAAGATTGTTCTTGGCGTGTTTTTATGATTTTTCTAAAATTCAAATTCTTGTTTTATTTTATATTTAATCGTTGTTGTTTCATAAATGGATGACAACCACCCCAGTGGCAGAGCGAGCGCCTTTCATGTCATTTCATTGCCATATGTCCAGGATTCGAATCCCCCTGAGACCTTTTCTTTTTCAAACTTTCCACTTTTCTTCCATTTTCAAAACCGATTGTCCAAACTTGTTTTCAAATATATTTAATTCAAGGTGCATAAATGACAAGCCACACACATGGCTCAGTGGTAAATATTTTTACATGCAAGCCTAAGGTCATGAGTTCAACACTGTGATACGGTGAACTGACTTTGTAGGATTTTTGTATCCAAATGTGCGGATAGCAAGAGTCGCCACCGACTTTTATTTTTATCCAATTAAGGGAAGGTAAAAGTAACAGAAAAAGACCTTCGTTAGATTCTGAGTTCGGGAGAATGGTTATGAAAAGGGAAGGTATTAGCACCCCTTTCCATCCGTAGTTATCTACGGGCTCTTAGTTGCTCTAGATCACCTTTTAAAATTGCTTTATGTGTGTTTGACAAAAATGTTTTGAAAAGGCATTTCGCTTTGACTTTGTAATGACTCATGTAGGAGTGTATACAAAGTGTTCGGAAATGTTTTGTTTTGAAAAGAATTTGAACTTTGAAAAAAGTGTGTGGTGTGAAAAGCATTTGTTTTAGAGCAAGCAACTAAGAGACTTATTTACCCACTCAGAATTGGTCGTTTGTTGTACTTCTACATTCCTTTAGAATAGCGCTAGCCATACCATTAGTTAGTAGGTAGCTCCATTCGTTGGATGTAAGCGGGACATTCGAAGGGACATCGGATGGTCATTGAAGGCAACTTGTAGGAAGTATCCTAGCACATTCGAAGGGACTATCATCATTTCTCGTAGGCGACAATCGAGGGTCAAGATCATGTATTCGGAGGCGACATCGTGGGTCTTATGATCTTTATATCGAAGGGACTATGATGATTTGTTTGGAAGGCAACGGTGCTAGAATACCTCTACGTTCGAGGGACATGACCATTTTGAATCGAAAGGCATCGAGAGAGAATTACCCTAAGGGGTGCATGTGTGAAGAAGTGTGTTGGATTCAGAATATGTTATCTTGAAAATTAGTGGGCTATGTTCAATTTTAATCTTGCCATACACGCCTAATTACTAGCAATTTATAGGGTGCGGAAAGTAAAATGCGGAAATATAAAAGCGGAAATGTAAAGGTGCGGAAAGATAAACCTACGCTATTACATGGCTTTGGGGCAGATACATAATTTGAAATGCGGAAAATAAAATCCTAATTAAAACTATTACAACCCATATGCAATTACATTATTGAAAAATAAAATAAAAACGGAAGAATCGTCTGAATCGGGTTAACCTGTGAAACAAACGAGAAATCGAAAAATATAATGAAATCGAAATAAGAGAAAAGGTTAGAAAAAATGCAAATTTTAATATGAGAAAATTACTATATGCTGGAAATAAGGTAAATATCCTACAATAATTTTTTTGGATTTTTTGGAAAAGATTTAATAATTAAAATGCAATTAAAAGTGAATTAAATGCAAAAATATAAATAAAAATAAATATGCATGCAAAAATATATTTTTTAATTTATTAAATTAAATAAAAATTTTTATGAAAATAATGTAAAAGAAAAAATGTTTTTGGTAATTTTTTAATGCAGAATAAAAATCATGAAAAGAATTAAAATATAATGAAAATATTAAAATAAAAGAAAATATGAAAATATGAGTTTGCAAACTTGTAAAAATAAGTGTCTGAGCCAGGGATCGAACTGGAGACACTAGCTTCAAACTTTGAAAACCAACGCGCTGACCAACTGAGCTGACATGTCTTACTGTTTGGAAATTGGAGTGAGTGGAATTTACACGCGTCGCCTTCGTATGGTCTCGTTTCCGCGCCAAGAACTTCATCGTTCTTGTTTGAATTCTGGGCATTTTGCGTCGGCCTCAGAGCGACGCTATGACCCTGGCAAACATCAAAAATGCAACACACGTAATATAAATTCAATTCAAAGGCATGGTTCGATTGGATTCATCAATCTAAACATGATGGTGGTATTCGTTTTGTCCAATTTGTCCTATTTCATGAGATCCCAATTCGAACCATGGAACCCTAGCTATGGTAAGTTCTGATTCCGGCCATGAAAATTCAATCAAACTATGCAGAAAGCTTGCAAACTTCCATCTAAACACAAAACAAACCACGAAACATGTTAAAAGTGCATGAATGATAGAAATCGAATTTTGAAAAAGTATGACAAACCGAAATCGTGTTCTCTCAATTCTTGATGTTTTTGAGAGTTGTAAGGGTCTGAATTGATTCTGAGAGCCTCAAGGAACACAATGGAAGGCTTGGAATTGGCTGAATCAAGCAAAACTAGGGTTGCCAGTTGCTTCAAGTGCACGGTTTCTTTGAGTTTGGATTAGGGTTTCTGAGCCAATTTTTTCGTTCTTTCTTGATAGGTATGCATCAAATATATATGCTGGATGGATTTGAGATTGAATTTGGAAAGAATTAATCAATATTCAATGGAAATCAAATTTGATATTCTCATGAAATCAAATTTTCAAACTTTGTCCAATTTCAATCCAATCTTGCCAAATTTGATCTAATTTTGAAATTGCTGGCATTTATGGGTTGATTGGATCACAAGAAAGCAATAAAATCAATCTTCAATTAATTTTGATTTTATAATTTATTTTAAGATTTAATTTGCATTTAAATGAATAAATTACAAATTAAATAGAAAAATAAATCAAAAATTCGTGGCATTGGGCTTGGACATTCCTAATTGCATGAGGAACAAGTTAGGATGAAGAAAAAGTAGGCCCATTTGCAAAAGATTTGATTTTTTGAAGTATCTCTCTTTGTGCATTCTTTCAAAATTGCCCAACTTGTGGATGGTGTAACTTGCTCAATTTTCACATTTTTGAGTGTTCTTGGACTTTTTGGAAAGCTCTAAGAGTCCTCTAACCAAACTTTTTGGTCTCATCTCAATTGGAGTTACCATGCTCAATATATCTTCAAAACAAAAAGTTGACTTTTTGTTGACTTTGAAAATGACCTGTAATGTTTTGAGCTATACCTCTCAAATGAAGCATTTTTTGGACATTCTTGTGTGACATGAAGTTGTAGAGAATTGAATTTCCTTCAAAATGAGCTTTGGTGGGAAAATTTACGAGAAAGTATGAGAAAGTTATGATCAAAGTTCATTGACTTTTCACCTAGAAACCCTAATTTAGAAAGTTTGACTTTTGGGCAAATCTTGAGTTTTCTTGATGAATCATGATCAACCCTTGATCAAATGATGAATGTAACTTCAAAATGAGGATGTTGACCAAAAATTATGAAGTTTGACTGTATATTGACCACAGTTGACTTTTTGTCCAATACACCCGATTTTCAACCATCTGAGCAATTGCCTGAGGAAATTTGACTTGTGAGGCTTGAAACTTGACATGGAGAATCTTTGAAGCATATGAGGAGGCATAAAGACCATTGGAGATGGTGGAAATCCATCTTGACTTGAGAGATACCAAACCCTAGTTTGGGTTGATTGTCTAGGAGAGAGTTTGTCTGATCAACTCTTGAGGAATCCTTGAGTATGGATGTATGAAATCTCTTGAGTAGATGGAGGGCAAATTTTGGGGTATGACAGCTGCCCCTGTTCAATCTTCTTATACTGGAGGGTTAGATTGACATGCTTGTCTTTCGTGACCTGAAGGTAGAAGATGATTGAACACTCGAGTACACCTGAAAATTTGCACTCGCTATTGGCTGATGATGCGGGAATGGGCTTACAGATGCCATTTGGAGAAGTTGGAGATTTCGCTGGGGAACGAGTCGTACGCTAGACTCGAGGTTGTTAATAGGAGAGCTGATGGAGATGGGCTTAAGATGCCATCTGGAAAGGTCGATGCTGGGGAGTGAGTCGTATGTTAGACTCTGTAGATGTGTCTGGAAGGAGAGGAGATGGGCTTAAGATGCCATCCGAGGGGAGTCATACGTTAGACTTCGTGTTCACTTTAAATGAAGTTCTTGGTCTGTATTGATTTTTAACCATATATGCAGCATTCTGAAAGTGAAGAAATGTTGACAAGTAGTCGGAGATGGGCTTAAGATGCCATCCAAGGCAACTGAGTCGTATGCTAGTCTCTGTAGTTGCTATTGATAATAAGGAATCAGAATAAATCTTCGTGCTGATTACTCTGAGGGAGATTGTAGTTGGCAAGAATGTGGATAGTTTCCCTGTTGGGCATCGGGTGTTGATCCATTGCCTGTTATCGGAGGATAACCAGACAGAGGTGGTCTCTCGGATAGTTTTCCCGTCGGTTCGGGGCTTAATCCTGGACCAGTCGTCGGAGGACAACCAAGGGCGGTCTTTCAGATAGTTTTCCCGTCGGTTCGGGGCTTAATCCTGGACCTGTTTGCGTCAGAAGTGACTGTTACCTGTTTTGGAGAAAACAAGAGAAACTTTGACAGGATATTTGTTAGTTTTATGCAAAGTATGATGCATGACAGTGTATATGAATGACATGTGCATGAATTATGACTTTATGAGAAATGTATGAATGATGAATGTTGTGATATTTCAAAACATATCCATCTTGAAGAAGATGCGGATATTCTGTTTGAAGATTTCTGACTTCCGCTTGGGGATTGAGTAGGTGAGAACCCCGCTTTTGGAGAAGAAAGGTACCCTGGATTCCTCCGATGCACTATCTGACCAAGTCTTAAGCCTAGATATTGTTGAGGAGGGTAGAGATTTGAGAAGCTCGTTGTTGGAGATCTCATAGACCCTGCTGAGGAGAATCTGGAAGGCGATCTGTTGGGGACCTTGTATGTAGATCCTGCTGAGGAAATTTAAGAGGCGCTCTACTGGGGATTCCGAGTGTAGATCTCGCTGGAGAATATGATGGTTGTTGAGAGACCGGGTCAGGAATCCGTTGTAATCTCTGGCTGGGGAATGAAGATGTAGGTTCCTCCGATGCACTATCTGACCAAGTTTCGTGTCTGAATACCGCTGCCGGGGAGAAGGGGAGGATTGAGAAATATCCGCTGGGGATGAATACCTTGACTGGGGATGAGGTGTTACTGCTTGGAGACTGACGTAACGTTGCTCGGTTGACTGGAATCACTGCTTAACATATACTCCGTTGGGGAAGGTGTGTTGTGAGTGACACCTTTATGCTCTGCGGGGAACTAATTGGTGACTTTCGTCGTCATCTCAATTCTTGGAACCTGTAGTAAGTACCTTTGCATGTTCACTTTTCGTATGTTTGTGATTAGATTCTTATTGTCAAATGCGTATAGTTATTCAAAACAAACGTTGGACTTATTGCAAACGACAACAACAAAAATCGTAAAGAGAAAGAACTTGTATTTATTTGAAAGGTGGCGTATGGCCAAGTAGTTTGTACACAAGAAAGGTAAAAAGCTATGCGGAAACAATCTCGTTAAGTTCCAAATATGCTAGTACTCATATATTTCAACTATCTCATCTCCTTGCTGTCAGTAGAAAGTGAGTGAATTGATCTTCGCCATTTGAATCTTGAATGCTGATAGTAGTCTGGAAGTAGGTGATCTGGAAGAGATATAGTCGTACGCTTAAATCCCTAACTTTTTCCTAGACCGTCCTTTCGGGTTTTCAGCCTACCGGGATACCCTTTTTTGCCCAAGCCGCCTTTTCAGGTTTTCGACTTGCCGGGTGTACATCTTTTGTATATATCCTTAACTTTTTCCCGAACCCTTTTGGTTCGCCAGGATGCCCTTATTTTTGCCTAGGTTCGTCGACCTAGCGGGTCTCTTTATCGTAGTATTTTTGACTATGTCGTGTTCGGGGTGTGGAAGTCTTCACCATCCATGGTGCTAAGTATCATAGCTCCCGGAAAATACATCTTGACTACAAACGGTCCCTCATAGGTGGGAGTCCATTTGCCCCGGATCACCTTGTGGAAGAATGATGCGCTTGACTACTAGATCACCGACTTGGTAGACTCGGTGCTTGACCTTCTTATTAAATGCTCGATCATTCGTTTCGATAAATCATCCATGGCGGATGGACGCGAGTCGTTCTCATCAATCAAGTTAATCGGTCAAGGCGATTCGGACCCAATCGTCTTCTTCTCTCATCTCTGGAGGACTCGGTTGAGGGTATCGAACCTCGATGGGTAAGACGCTTCCATACCGTATACAAGAGAGAAGGGGTTGCCCTATTGATGTTCGTTGTAGTGCGATAACCATGAAGAGCAAATGGTAACATCTCATGCCAATCCTTGTAAGTCACATCATCTTACGTATAATCTTCTTAATGTTCTTGTTGGCGGCTTCCATGCGCCATTCATCTTAGGCCGATATGGAGAAGAATTGTGATGCTTGATCTTGAGCTGCGTGCGAGTTCGGTGATCATCTTATTGTTGAGATTAGAGCCATTATCGTGATAATCCTTTCGGGGTGCCATACCGACGGATAAGATTATGTTTGATGAATCGAGCCACAACATTCTTGGTAATGATGCATACGAGGTCGCTTCTACCCACTTGGTGAAATAATCTATTGCCACAAGGATGAAACGATGTCCATTGGAAGTGGGCTTAATTTCTCCAATCATGTCGATGCCCCACATTGCAAAGGCCAAGGAGAAGTTAAACGTTCGAGGTACGGAGGTACGTGTACTTTGTCGCATAAACGGCATTTGTGACAAGATCGAGCGTGGTGACAATCGACTTCCATGGTAGACCAATAGTAACTGTTCTCAAAATCTTCTTAGCTATGGTGTGTCCCTTTGGAATGGGTACCAAATTCGCCTTTGTGTAACTCTTCCATGATACGCATTCTTTGTTTTGGTCTACGGAGTAAGCACAAGTCGTGGTTGCGCTTGTATAAAATGCCGTTGTTGAGAAAGAATTTGGAAGCAAATCTCCTCATGAACTTCTTATCATTGTGATGCCCTGCGGGATATTCGAGTCTCAAGATACCTCTTCACATCGTAGTACCAAGGTTTCTCTTCGTCAAGCTCACAACAATATCTTTGGTTCGTCAAACTTCTCAATGATGATCCGGGAGCCTCGTTGTCCCATCTAACCTTGAACATAGACGACATAGTAGCCAATGCGTCTGCCAACTGATTCTCTTCTCGTGGAATATGATTGAAAGTGATCTCTTCAAAGTAGGGAATCAAACTCAGAACATGCTCTCGATATGGAATGAGATTCGGATGCTTCGTATCCCACTCGCCATGTCGATCACTAAAGTGAGTCTCCATACACTTGTAAGAACTTGATTCTTAAGTCAATAGCAGCTTTAAGACCCATGATGCACGCTTCGTACTCGGCCATGTTGTTCGTGCAACTGAAACATAATCTGGCGGTGAAAGGCATGTGTCCGCCTGCAGGGGATGTAATGATGGCGCCAATGCCATTGCCAAGTGCGTTTGAGGCTCCATCAAAGACCATAGTCCATCGGGATCCTTGTTCGGGTCCTTCGTCCGGGTTCTTCTTCAATCAGTAACTAGTAAAACATCTTCATATGGGAATTGAACGCATAGGCGATAGTCATCTACGGCTTGATGAGCCAAATGATCGGCTACTACACTTCCTTTGATCGCTTTCGAGAAGTGTCTTGGATGTCATATTCGGTCAAGATCATTTGCCATCTTGCTATTCTTGAGAGAGCTGGTTTCTCAAATATGTATTTTATCGGATCCATCTTGAAATCAACAAGGTAGTGTGAGTCAACATATCTTGTCTTAGTGGTAATGCCAAAGCTTTGCAAGTATTTTCTCTTTGCCCGGTGTCATTGAATTCTCAAGTACATGATGAGGTCTTCTGCGGCGGCATCGGGATAGGAGGATTACGAAGGTACTCCTTGATTTTGTCAAAAGCGATCGGCAATCGTCGTTCCATTCTACTACTTGATCTTTCTTTAGTAACTTGAAGATTGGCTCACAAGTAGCGATTAGGTGTGCAATGAATCGGCAATGTAGTTTAATCGCCCAAGAAACCTCGACCTCCTTCTCGTGCGGGGCTGGCATCTCTTGAATAGCTTTAACCTTGGTCAACCTCAATACCTCTTCCATGACTACAAACCCTAGGAGTTTTCGGATCGACTCCAAAGGTGCACTTGTTGGGATTAAGTCTCGATCTATACTTCTTCAACCTATCAAGCAGTTTACGCAAATGATCAAGATGTTCTTCTTGATGTGATCGAGCTATCATGTCGTCGACGTAGACCTCTATCTCGTGATGAATCATGTCATGAAATAATGTCACCATAACGCGATAAGTGGCGCTGCGTTCTTGATCCGAACGGCCCCGAAAGTGCCCCATGTAACAAAAGTAGTCTTCTCCATGTCTTGGAGCCATTTTGATCGATTGTAAGGAGAAACCATCCATGAAGGAGAAAACCTTATGTTGAGCGGTGTTGTCAACCAGAACATCAATATGAGGAAGTGGGAAATCATCTTTCGGACTTGCTTTATTCAGATCTCTATAATCCACACACATTCGTACTTTGCCATCCTTCTTGGGCACGGGCACCACATTTGCAACCCATTGTGGATAAGAAGAAACAGCTAAGAAACCTGCATTGAACTGCTTCATAACTTCGGCTTTGATTTTCTCGACATCTCGGGCATCGACGAACCTTTTCAGGAGAAAACCTCTTTTGTGGCAATTGTACCACAATATCAATGTCTAAACCGGCATGTCTTCGTATGACCAAGCAAAATCTCAATATAGTCTCGTAGCATCTGAACCAACCTTTCTTTGACACTTTTCAAGACCGCTCCTATCTTAATCTCTTTTCATCTTCGTTAGTACCCAAATTCACAACCTCAATTGCTCTTCGTGGTGTATAACTCGCTCTTCTTCTGTTGGCCGGCAAGTTCTCCGGCACTTCACAATCTTCCTCACTTTCGTCTTGCTTGGTAGATCGGATTATCGAAGTCATATTTAGCACTAGCATTATTAACGAGATTCGGAGTGATTCTGCGTGTATCACGTGGGTGTGTGTAAGAACACATAGCTTTTGAAGGGTGATAAAGTAAAGAAAGAAAACAAACAATTGAATGCAAAAGTCCAACGAATTTATTGAATGAAAATACGCAAACGACAGATAATAACCCTCAAACGAGCCATGATTCCCGGCAAGGCACTAGGCTTTCAAAGTTTATTGTTCAAAACATAAAGAAATACGAAAAGCAAAACAAAACAAAAGCAATTACTCCTGGCTAAAGGAGATTGGTATGACGTCTTCGGTCTTCCAATTGTTGAGCACTTGATCGGGTTGGGAAGATCCACTTGCGATGTCGAAGTCGTTGTCGTCTTCTATAGCATGGATTCCATTCGGCGATCGGAAAGGAAGTTGGCGGCACGTTCGCGCGTATCATCTTCGACCCTTGATGGTGAAGCCTAAACCGGTCTTGTCGGTTGAAGGGTAGGGAGCTGACCCCAAATAGTACTCTTTCTTTCTTCAACAGCAGCTTGAGCATCTTTCAATGAGGCCATCCTAGGCGGAACTTTAGCATCTTGAGTGACGGAGAGTCAGCAGCATGACTGGGAATTGTTTCAAAAGCTTGGGAGTCTCAAGAATTCACCCTCCATCTCGAGATAGCGGAATGAATAGATGATGACCATATATTCTTCTTCACCACATCTGTGACAACCTTCCCTTTCACCGGTATTTCACCGATGCAAAGTAGAGGTAATGCCGCCCATGTATCCAAGGGCGTCCAAGTAGGCAAGAATAAGCGGACGGATGTCCATGACAAAGAAAGTAGAATCAAAAGTCGGGAACCGACTTTACAGAGTGAGCTCTCCAAGCGTTCGCTTAGAACCATCAAAAGCCCTCACAATAATGTCACGGGTCTCGAACCAACCCTTCGACATCAAGCGATCAAAAGCGGTCTTGGAAGGATATTGAGCGAACCGGTATCAACCAAAACATGAGATAATGTAATGCCCTTGCATTCAAGAGATGTGCAAGGCTTTGTTATGTTTCTTTTCGTGAGTCAAATCATCGAAGCCTAGGCCGTTGTTGAGCAAGGAAGATCTTGGGCGAGTCTTGTCACCAGGCATTGTTCCAACATTGTAGTCACTCTTCTTGATAATCTTGAATTTCCTCCATTTCTGTTTGGAGGTGTCTTGATAACTTCCTTTGGTACTTACGGATGAGCGGGATGAGTCGGTTCTTTCCTCTAGCCGGGATATTGATTGAGTAATGGAATGCGGAGTCAGATGTCTTTTGAAGGAGAGATATCGGAGAGAATACCTTCCGGTTGGTCACCCTTGGATCCGGTGATGTTGTCAATGTCGAATGGTAGCTTCAATTGTAAGATCTTCAATGGTCGAGGGTCTTGCTTGACACCATGATAGTAAACCTCACTCCATAATTCCAAGGGATAGCTTTGTCGAGGAATATGGAACCGGTCTTGAGAAGTAATGATGAGAGGTGCCACTAGGCACAGGATCGAGAGGAAATTCTTAGTGTTAACATCGGCATAATCTTGGAAATCGTCACCCCATCCGTCGCCTTAACATCTTCAATAGGAATCTTGTAACTATCGTGACGATGTACTTCACCATGTAATCGTATTTTCCACTTGGCTGCCCGGTATCCCACAGATGGTGTTGTTTCGCTCGCATTGTCAATCTTCAACTTAGACATTTCTTCACACGACGCACGGTGGTTTCGAAATAGTATCTCACGGTTATCCATCATACCCGAACCGTCTTCTCAACCAAGCACAACTATCGGTGCGGATGGGCACCAACGATTCTCGGGCATCTGGATTGACACCGGCTTGCAACAAATTCTTCTTAATCATCGAGGGATGGTCAAGTCATCTATGTTGAAAACATAAGTATCGTCACCAACAGATTGGAACTCTTGTCATGGTTAGGCATAGGCGCGTTGATCACATTCGAGTCTCAGGAGGATCAAATTCAATGCTTAGCTTCAATCATATCTTGAATCTTGTTCTTGAGCCCAACAATTGTCGTTGTCGTGCCGGCTATTGGAATGGTAAGCACACTTAGCATTTGGATTGTACTGGAGAGGAAGTGTTGACATTCGAGGAGGATCCTCAAGGTTATCGCTGCGTTCAACACGTGTTGCAAGGCTTGCGACAATGGCATGTTGATCTTCGTAAACGTCTTCGTTCGCGTTACGTTCTGTGTCTCACCGAGGTTGTCTTGATGTAGGATTGGAGATCACAACGCCCCACATTGAGCACGGTCGGTCTTGGCTCGGCTTTTCGACCATACACGCATTGGCTTCTTTCTTACCACCAAAAGATTTCTTCGCAGATTTGAAGATGACTCTACATGGATCTTCCCACTCTTGATACCGACATCGCGCTTTGTCAATATCACTCGGTGAATCCGGATGAAGAATTTCCAATCGATGATTGAAGAACGGGCTGTCGGTGTTCCATGAACATATCAACCAACTCCTTATTGGACAAGGGTGGTTGAACTCCGCTAGATCCCTCCACGAGCATACTCCTTGAACTTCTCGTCACGACCCATAGACATGCTTTGTAGTTGCATGCGAGTGGGTGTCAATTCATTGTACTCATATTGTCGTAGAAAGCATCGCTAAGTCACTCCAAGTACGGATACGGTCATTCTCTAGTGATAATACCACTCCAACGGGTTCGGACAAACTCTCTTGAAAATAGTGCATCCACAACTTTCATCATCGGTGTGGGGATTGATCTTACGGACATAGGACTTCAAATGCGTTTGGGCAAGACATGCCATCATATTTGGCAAAAGGGAACTTTGAACTTGGGAGGAATCACAACACGAGAACAAGACTCGGATCATCAAAATTCAGCCGGACATCTTGTGTTTTCCACAAGATTCGACGGTCTTCAAGTTGTTTGTACTTGTCATCTTCATCGAGTGTTGGCTATAATCGAATGATCCTCTCCTCCTTTCTTTGGCTCACGCGATCACCTTCATCACCCTTGGTACTCCCCTCGGTATGGACATTTCCTTGAGAGCTCGATCCGGTGACCACTTTTGGACCACCTTTGAAACGACCCATGTTGAGGAGACCAACAACCTTCTTCTTCTTGTTGATGAGCTTCTTCAAATCCTCTTGGCCTTGGACCAAGTGGTAAACATCTCTAAACCGAGCATTCTGAGCTTGGAGGTCTTTGACAGTCTGTTCAAGAGCCATTTCTGCTAAAATAAATAGCGAGCAAATGAGAAAACCAATCTCCAATGTACCTATGATGCAATGTTATGCAATGTTTATGCGAATGCAATGCAATGTTTTCAAGGACCTTAGAGATTTAAATTTGTTAAACAAGCAAGGAACAAACATTTATTAGTACTCTTCTTATCATTCTTTTTCTTTTTAAGTACAAGAGATAATTCGAAACAATAAAAGAAAACATAAACATCCTAAAGCTCTAAGTCTCCCATGGGCGCTTCCTCTTGGTGCCGATGTAGGCATTGATGCTTCGCTCCTCATGAAGTAGCTTTGTCAACTCTAACACTTTCTTCTCGCTTGCATAGCATTGAGCTTCAAAGGTATCCCTCTCTTCTTTTAGTTGAATCCAGGATCTCTTCAAAATCAGTAGGCATGTCAGGATGGAGAACAGCATAGGGTACGTCACCTATAGCAACAGGTTCCATAATTACTGGTAAAACAGGCGTGAATGGCATCATGAGGTTTTGAGCTCGAGCTCGCACCCATTTGAGGTAAGGTTCCCAAGGAATGGAGTTCGGGTGCCCCAAAGTCTTGGTATCAGTCTTCTTTACCATGCCCCAAGCATGTATAAACCTTCGCTTGTAATTCGAGATCGTGATTGTAGTCGAACACAATATCTTGGAGAAGCATATCATGTGGACCATCTCTTCGGGCAAAACCAAACTGACGTAGAGCTAAGGAAGGGTTGTAAGTAATACCTCCCCTTATACCAAGTAGTGGTACATTAGGAAATTCTCCACAACGCTCAATGAATGTGAAGTCCTTTTGAGAGAAAAGATTCCAACGGATATCGGAATGAGAGAGTGACATCAATCTTTGAGACCATCTCATCCTTTGTTCATTCTTCAAAACTGATGGAGGAAGGTGCGAAATAAACCACCTTGAAAGTAACGGTATACAACACATGAGAGTTCCTTGTCGCTTAGTAGTGCAGTGTGGAGAGAATGGGATGTCTCCAAGTAAAGTAGGCACAGGATTGCGGGTAAGGAACAACTTGATGGCATTGATATCAATGAATTGATCCGAGTTAGGAAATAGAACCAAACCATAAATTAGCAAGGCCACAATGTTTTCAAATGCATGGAAACTCATAACTTTGAGGAATTCTCGGGCTTTCTTAATTAGGAACTTGGAAAGTAAACCCTTAACTCCACTTCTAGTTTCCCAATTGGCTTCAATATCTGAACGCTTAAGGTGTAAGGCTGATGCAATGTCTTCGTACTTAGGAACCTTTTCTAGACCGGTGAATGGCATTTGATCAAGAATAGGTACCCCAAGTAGCTTAGAGAATTCTTCCAAGGTAGAAACCAACTGATAATCTGGAAATGTAAAGCAATGGTGTTTCGGATCAAAGAACTGGAATAAGACATGCATCATATCTTCTTCAAAACCGGAGATAACCAAATCAAGCAGATAACCATGTCTTTTGATGAACTGAGTATGGTCGGGAATTTCTGAAACCAATTCTTTGAGTTGAGAAGGGATACCCATGAAGTTGATTCGGATAGTCTTTCTAGAAGCCATAATCCCTATAAAAGCAGCAAAGATAAATCCTAGGTCCTTGAAATAGTTAAAATGATATGCAATGCGAATGATGTCATGATGTCATGTTTAGCACACACAAACAATTCACACAATGAGCCTAGGGTTAAGGCTTGCATGAGGTATAGGTGATTACCCCACCAAAAGTTTGAGTTGGTTCATCTGTCCTATAATAGTAAGGGTTCTAGGAATCTCATATCATTGATCTTTCGTGGCGCTTATTTCAATACGACGGCCAAGTGGTCGATCGAAAATGTCCCAAAAGTCGATCTCAATGTAGCATCGAGTATCAACCAACCTCGGTCTACACCAAAGCCGGCCATCTCACTACCTTATAATGGCCAAGATGGGTCAATTAAGGTTCTAAAAGTTTAGTTAGAGCTTGATGACACCACGCAGAAGCCAAATACTATCTTCAACTTGGGAATGAAGAGTATCGGGACAACCAAAGTGTCACGCTAACGTAGCCATCATGTTGACCGTTTAGTTATACGTCTAGCGGTCGCGATGATCTAATGCCACTTACCTAAAAGGAAACCCGGATCCGGGTGTAGGATCCCCCAACAATATAATACCCAAGCAACCCTTAAAGATAAAGCATACAATTCAAACAGAAAGCATTAAAGGTTATCTAGAAATCCCTAAGGCAATTCTCTCTTTTAGGGTGTATTCCCAGTAGTGATTCGTGATACGGTGAACCGACTTTGTAGGATTTTGTATCCAAATGTGCGGATAGCAAGAGTCGCCACCGACTTTTATTTTTATCCAATTAAGGGAAGGTAAAAGTAACAGAAAAGACCTTCGTTAGATTCTGAGTTCGGGAGAATGGTTATGAAAAGGGAAGGTATTTGCACCCCTTTCCATCCGTAGTTATCTACGGGCTCTTAGTTGCTCTAGATCACCTTTTAAAATTGCTTTATGTGTGTTTGACAAAAACGTTTTGAAAAGGCATTTCGCTTTGACTTTGTAATGACTCATGTAGGAGTGTATACAAAGTGTTCGGAAATGTTTTTGTTTTGAAAAGAATTTGAACTTTGAAAAAAAGTGTGTGGTGTGAAAAGCATTTGTTTTAGAGCAAGCAACTAAGAGACTTATTTACCCACTCAGAATTGGTCGTTTGTTGTACTTCTACATTCCTTTAGAATAGCGCTAGCCATACCATTAGTTAGTAGGTAGCTCCATTCGTTGGATGTAAGCGGGACATTCGAAGGGACATCGGATGGTCATTGAAGGCAACTTGTAGGAAGTATCCTAGCACATTCGAAGGGACTATCATCATTTCTCGTAGGCGACAATCGAGGGTCAAGATCATGTATTCGGAGGCGACATCGTGGGTCTTATGATCTTTATATCGAAGGGACTATGATGATTTGTTTGGAAGGCAACGGTGCTAGAATACCTCTACGTTCGAGGACATGACCATTTTGAATCGAAGGCATCGAGAGAATTACCCTAAGGGTGCATGTGTGAAGAAGTGTGTTGGATTCGAATATGTTATCTTGAAAATTAGTGGGCTATGTTCAATTTTAATCTTGCCATACACGCCTAATTACTAGCAATTTATAGGGTGCGGAAAGTAAAATGCGAAAATATAAAAGCGGAAATGTAAAGGTGCGGAAAGATAAACCTACGCTATTACATGGCTTTGGGGCGATACATAATTTGAAATGCGGAAAATAAAATCCTAATTAAAACTATTACAACCCATATGCAATTACATTATTGAAAAATAAAATAAAACGGAAGAATCGTCGAATCGGGTTAACACGTGAAACAAACGAGAAATCGAAAAATATAATGAAATCGAAATAAGAGAAAAGGTTAGAAAAATGCAAATTTTAATATGAGAAAATTACTATATGCTGGAAATAAGGTAAATATCCTACAATAATTTTTTGGATTTTTGGAAAAGATTTAATAATTAAAATGCAATTAAAAGTGAATTAAATGCAAAATATAAATAAAATAAATATGCATGCAAAAATATATTTTTAATTTATTAAATTAAATAAACATTTTATGAAAATAATGTAAAAGAAAAAATGTTTTGGTAATTTTTAATGCGAATAAAAATCATGAAAAGAATTAAAATATAATGAAAATATTAAAATAAAAGAAAATATGAAAATATGAGTTTGCAAACTTGTAAAAATAAGTGTCGAGCAGGATCGAGAGACACTAGCTTCAAACTTTGAAAACCAACGCGACCAACCGAAATGGCATGTCTTCTTGTTTGGAAATGGAGTGAGTGGAATTTACACGTCGCCTTCGTATGGTCTCGTTTCGCCAAGAACTTCATCGTTCTTGTTTGAATTGGCATTTTGCGTCGGCCTCGAGCGACGCTATGACCCGCAAACATCAAAATGCAACACACGTAATATAAATTCAATTCAAAGGCATGGTTCGATTGGATTCATCATTCTAAACATGATGGTGGTATTCGTTTTGTCCAATTTGTCCTATTTCATGAGATCCCAATTCGAACCATGGAACCCTAGCTATGGTAAGTTCGATTCGCCATGAAAATTCAATCAAACTATGCAAAGCTTGCAAACTTCCATCTAAACACAAAACAAACCACGAAACATGTTAAAAGTGCATGAATGATAGAAATCGAATTTTGAAAAGTATGACAAACCGAAATCGTGTTCTCTCAATTCTTGATGTTTTGAGAGTTGTAAGTCGAATTGATTAGAGCCTCAAGGAACACAATGGAAGGCTTGGAATTGGCTGAATCAAAGCAAAACTAGGGTTGCCAGTTGCTTCAAGTGCACGGTTTCTTTGAGTTTGGATTAGGGTTTCTGAGCCAATTTTTTCGTTCTTTCTTGATAGGTATGCATCAAATATATATGCTGGATGGATTTGAGATTGAATTTGGAAAGAATTAATCAATATTCAATGGAAATCAAATTTGATATTCTCATGAAATCAAATTTTCAAACTTTGTCCAATTTCAATCCAATCTTGCCAAATTTGATCTAATTTTGAAATTGCTGGCATTTATGGGTTGATTGGATCACAAGAAAGCAATAAAAATCAATCTTCCAATTAATTTTGATTTTATAATTTATTTTAAGATTTAATTTGCATTTAAATGAATAAATTACAAATTAAATAGAAAAATAAATCAAAAATTCGTGGCATTGGGCTTGGACATTCCTAATTGCATGAGGAACAAGTTAGGATGAAGAAAAAGTAGGCCCATTTGCAAAAGATTTGATTTTTTTGAAGTATCTCTCTTTGTGCATTCTTTCAAAATTGCCCAACTTGTGGATGGTGTAACTTGCTCAATTTTCCACATTTTTGAGTGTTATTGGACTTTTTGGAAAGCTCTAAGAGTCCTCTAACCAACCTTTTTGGTCTCATCTCAATTGGAGTTACCATGCTCAATATATCTTCAAAACAAAAAGTTGACTTTTTGTTGACTTTGAAAATGACCTGTAATGTTTTGAGCTATACCTCTCAAATGAAGCATTTTTTGGACATTCTTGTGAGACATGAAGTTGTAGAGAATTGAATTTCCTTCAAAATGAGCTTTGGTGGGAAAATTTCTGAGAAAGTATGAGAAAGTTATGATCAGTCAAAGTTCAGTTGACTTTTCACCTAGAAACCCTAATTTAGAAAGTTTGACTTTTAGGCAAATCTTGAGTTTTCTTGATGAATCATGATCAACCCTTGATCAAATGATGAATGTAACTTCAAAATGAGGATGTTGACCAAAAATTATGAAGTTTGACTGTATGTTGACCACAGTTGACTTTTTGTCCAATACACCCGATTTTCAACCATCTGAGCAATTGCCTGAGGAAATTTGACTTGTGAGGCTTGAAACTTGACATGGAGAATCTTTGAAGCATATGAGGAGGCATAAAGACCATTGGAGATGGTGGAAATCCATCTTGACTTGAGAGATACCAAACCCTAGTTTGGGTTGATTGTCTAGGAGAGAGTTTGTCTGATCAACTCTTGAGGAATCCTTGAGTATGGATGTATGAAATCTCTTGAGTAGATGGAGGGCAAATTTTGGGGTATGACAAACACTCCTGAGGACCAAAATTTAATTTTTATCATTTGTTTTCTTCATATTTTTATCAATCTTCAACATTTTCAAAAACCAATCAAAACTTCTCATTTTGAGATGATTTTTTGTACACTTGTCATTTAATTACCTATTTTATGATTATGTCAAAAAATTTCAAAAAATATTTTCTTTTGATATATTTTTATTAGGTTTAAAATAGACGTTTTTAAGTATTTTAAAGTACTTTCAAAAATGTTTTCTTCTTGATTTTTCAAACCTAATCTTTTTCAAAACCTCTTTTGAATAATTTTCACTTTTCAAATCTTTCAAAATGTTTTACACCTCTTTTCCATGATCGATTCAATTAAATCTTTGAAAATACAAACAGAACTAGGTTTTTTTCTCGAATATCTTTCGAACTCAAAATCAAATTGATCATGGGCCTCCCTTACGGTGTAAGTCTCAACCCCTATGTACATATTTAGTTTCCTTGTACATATCCACCTTTTTGTGTACATATTCAATTCCTTGTACATATTCAATCTTTTTACATATTCAAGTATAACTAGCTTCGTTCGCTAGTTTTTATCTACTAGTTTATACACAAATTCCACTACTAGTCTCACTCCCTTGTATATATCCAAGTATACTAGCTTATCCGCTTGTTTTAAACACTTGTTTATATATTGCTTTCACACTCCTTTGTATATATCCAAGTACACTACCTTTATTTGCTTGTTTTAAACACTTGTTTATATATTTCCTTCATAAAATCCTATGAATGCACACACACTTTGTCATATATATATATATATATATATATATATATATATATATATACTTGTTCATGTTTATTTATGTCATTACAACTAGTATAACAACTAGGTTCCCTATAGCCTCCTCTTGGGCTTCGTATAAAAGAACTCCCATGTTGAGTTAGCCTCCTCGTGGACTTCGTACAAAAGAACTCTTTCGTTGAGTTTAGCCTTCTCTGGGCCTCATACAAGAAAAATACATGGAAATCTCTAACAGCCTCCTATTGGGCTTCTTGGTGAAATCACTCTTAAATCCAAGCCATCCATACCCTATAGCCTCCTCTTGGGCTCCCAATACAAGGATCCTCGATGTCCCTCAAAAATCCTCCTCTTAGGCTCACAATACAAGGACCCTCGATGTCCCTCGGATAGCCTCTTGTTGGGCTTACAATACAAGGATCCACAAGCTTCTTAAAAGCATCCCCCTAATCAATAAAAAAAAATTTCTCCTTAGAGATAAGACATTAATCATGTCTATGGAAGAAGTATCTCATCTATAGAATCAGATACAAATCAAACATTTTTCAAAACAAACACTTTTTCAAACAAAATATCTTTCTTAACTGTAAGTGGCAACGCTTGTACACTCAAGCAAAACTCCCAATGGTTACAATGAAAGATTCAACTTTTTTCAAACATCTTTCTTAACTATAAGTGGTAATGCTTGTACACTCAAGCAAAATACCCAATGCTTACAATGAAAGATTTAAACAATCAAATTTTCAAAAATGTATGTGATGAAATATATTAGATACATTTTTTCATTAAGATGACACTTGTTGTTGTCTCTTAAAAATATTTGCTTCCACTAGTACATAAGTGGGAACTACGATTGCTCTGACTTTCTCAACCTCCTTTTGAGAATACGTAGGCACAAGGTTTCACCCTTGGAGAGCATACTTCTTTGTCCCTCAAACCAAACAAACCTTAGTTTCCCTTAGAACCGAGCTACAGATGCTCTGATTCCCTCTAGGGGATATATATGCAGAGGATCCCAATGATCATTGCGAGCATAACCATAACAAACAAACTTAGGTTTCTACCTAACCTACCTTCTTAAATCCTAAAGGAGAAATTTTCCCAAAATAGCATAACAAATAAAACACAACCGCACAAAAGGTTCCTATAGAACACTATAGATATATGAGGTGCTAATACCTTCCCTTTTTATAACCAACCCTCTTACCCAGGTAACTCCCCCATACAATGTGTTTAGATCACACTAATCACATTGCATATCTTTTTTAGGGTATTTCAGTTTTTCCCTATTCATTTCCTTTCTTATTTGGATACAATAAAGCTTGGTGCTCTTGGCATCTTTTAAACAAAATATCAAAGAATAAATCATTTTGAGCCGAAGATTCGAATTCTGATTCGATTCCCTCGTTCTCCACTTTTTACCGCGAACAATTGTTATCTTAGGTTTTTACCTTGCGTTAGGGATTTAAGTTGTTATAGACATATACTGCTTAGATTCTTACCTAGGATGATTATCTGTCAGTTTTTGAACTCTAGACATAGGTTTAGAGCTGACATTCACTATGGGTATTTGAGATTAATGCCTCTATGTCAGTTGTGTCGGGTGAGGAATTGTCAATACGAGTGACACGGTTGACTTATGTGTTGTTAAGGTGGGTGAGGGATCACTACCGAGGTGATGTGGTAGGATTCTCAATTTGGGTTAGAAATGACTTAGGTTGTGAGAGATATGTGATGACATAGACGATTATTGTAGGTTGAGTATAATTGGACGATAGGTTTAAGTCTATGAAGGGTAGTGTACACTCATTCCAGACAAGTTGTATATCCTTTTTATACTTTTGTTTGCATTTATTTTCTGTTGATATTTTTCTTTACAACCCATTTAACCCCAAACTCATTAATGAACGAATTGTCGAATGACGAATCAATAACCAATCTTTGTGGACACGCTACAATATAACCTATATATCACCCGGTAAAAATAATACTTTACTTTTCGCTTGCCGTTATTACCGCCGCAACATATGTGCAAGGAGAAAGATGAACCTATTGATCACCATTTTTTTCGACTGCAAAATCACGAATGACATATGGATCAGAAGTCTTATGTGGATGGATTTTAAGCACATACCAAAATCTTGGGAAGAGGAAATTCAATGGATTATGAAAGTTACGAAAGGGAAAAGGTGACGCGCCATGCTTATGAAGATGGTTGTTGCCGAAACTGTCTATAGTTTATGAAAGTACACGAATGCAACTAAATTTGACAGGGATATAGATATCACAAAAATGTAATATATATATATATATATATATATATATATAATTTGATAAAAGACTGTATAGTCTATAGGGGCTGACAGAACAACAATCTGAGAAGTCATATTACCAATTTGATGATGTAGGATCTTCTCTTGTCTTTCTAATCTTTTAGGAAAGTTGGATTCTTGGGATCACATTGAAATAATTATTTTTTGAATTAATATATATTTCTTTCACTACAAGAAAAAATGCAATTTTCTAGGAGATAATCCCCTCACAAGTGACAAAAACCCCATGCAAATGCAAATTTTTCGAGGGGACTACTCCCCTAGGAAAATAGGGGGTTGCAAATTATTTTGCGAGGGGCTTTCCATGTCGCCTATTTTCTGCGGGCTAACTTCCTTGCAAAATGCAATCCCAATTTTCAAGTCCGTAACATGCAGGCGTAGACGCAATCTAGTAGTACAGACCATTTATTTGGGATTAAACCCCTGACAAAATATTTAATCAATATAAAAAATAAATATAATTACTAAAATATATAAATAAACTGTTTCTAATATATATTAATTTTTTTTATACTAAACGTTAAAATACTACACACTACTTTAAATATATTTTTTAAAAATCCTAAATATACTATTTTTAAAAATCCTATACTATTTTTATAAAAATATATATTTGTTAGATTATATATATATATATATATATATATATATATATATATATATATATATATATACACACTACTTTTAATATACTTTTTAAAAATCCTAAAAATACCAAATATACTATTTTTAAAAATCCTATACTATTTTTGTAAGTTTCTATTACTAAACATACTGTTTTTTATAAAAATATATACTAATTTTACAAGCTTTTAATACAAAACATACTACTTTAATAAAAATATATAAACGAAAATCATTATATATTTTTAACATGTCAAACATTTTTTCATATTTATATCTTATAAAGATAAAAATAAAAAAAAATCATTTTTTCCTATTTATAAATTCATTGAAATATATCTAACATATTAACTAAATTCGTATTTAAAATTTTCAAAAAATAATAAAACCACAAAAAATTAATACAAAACAACACCAAACATTAACAAATCTAGCATTAATTCAAAACAAATAAAAAATAGAGAAAAAAAGTGTAAATTGAAAATAAATAGAAAACTAACTTACACATAAAAGTTTACGTTGAAAAATATTAGAGTTGTTGTAGTTGTTGAAGGTTTGAAGAGAAAATATTTATAGAAGTGAAAGAGTTGCTAGAAGAGAAAGGGATAAAAAGAAGAGAAATGGAAAAATGTAGAAGAGAAAGAGAAAACGTGTATTGTGTATTGGGGAAAGGAATTGAGCAATTAATTATTGTAGAATTTGCTAGGGGCTAATAACGACTGCACAGAAAAGCGCAATAAAAATTCTGATTGATTTGATAAAGTAAAAATTTGTTAGAGGCTGTTTCTCACAAATTGTTAATTTTGAAATTTAAATTTCTCTCCATATTATATATTAAGGGTTGCCTATGACAAATGCTTAATTTTGAAATTCAAAATTTAAACAAGATTTTTGTTGTTGTGTCTTCTGATTAAAAAATTAAATAATAATAAAAATAATCACCATCGTATTTATTTAAATAAGAAGTCATGGTAGACTTAAATGATTTTTTATGGCATGTGGCATATTTTTTTAACTACGCAAACTTATAAAAATATCTAGAGATTTTCTATTATAAAAGAAGGCTAGTCTAGTGAATATCCTTGTTAGTTTTTTTAACTAATTGTCATTCTTCTTGAAAAAAGATGTAATTCAACCACTTTTGAAGTGAATTTTGTGAGATGGCATAAATAGAAAATGTTAAAAAAATATAACAATCATAAAAATAATATAAAATTCATAAAGTCTAAATATAGTTATAATTTATAATAAGATTAAAAACAATTAGGCTTATGATCTATGTTTCAAGCTATTTCCATTTAATTTTATTTTTTTCAATACACTTTATATAATTTTTATTTAATGAATTTAGAAAAAAGTAATTAGGAGTTTTCGAATAAAGAATAAAAAAATATTCATATATGAAAAAATATAATTGTTTTTGACTAAAAAGTTATATATATTGGAAAGCCTTAATTGCTTTTTACTAAAAGTTTTATATATGGGAAAGTACATTTTTTTACTAAAAAAATATTTATATATGGAAAATTATAATTGTTTTTGACTAAAAGTTTTGTAAACATTTAGATACAATAATACCTTTCATTGGAATTTATTGACCAACATATGAAGTGCCTATAAATATCAGCGAAAACAATGTGATTGGAAACTAAGAAAAAAAGAATAAGAAAGTTGACAAAAATATCTTTCAAAATGGTGAAATCCATCTCAAACTTGTCTCAGTTTTTTGTTATTTTAGTTTTGGTTGCAGCTGGTAGGTGTACATCTTGTTATTGTCCATTGTAAATATGTGATATTATATATTTTTCAATTTTTATTTTAGTTAAGATGTAAACTTTGATTGCTATTTAATTTTGAAATACTAAATATTAACTCTAATATATATGTTTTATGACACAAGCTTGGAACATGGGATTACCACAAGTGAATTGCGACGACACATGTGTAACACCTATGGGAGAATGTGGTCCAGCTGGGAATTGTGCAGAAAGGTGCAGAGTCTCATATGCTGGTGGGGAAGGGGCATGCAATTTGGGCTTATGTACTTGTACTCATTCGTGCGATTGAAGGACTTAGGAACATAATTTTATTTTCTCATATTGTTTATCTTCCCCACGGAAGATATAATTAAAGGTTTTATAATAAGAGAAATGATAAGTTAACAACTTTATTAGACACCAACACCGTATATTTGTACATACAATGCATATATTTTATTTTTTTTATATTTTGTGCAATCTTGATTTATGTGCAAGTACTTATGCCTTTGTTAATTTCTACCGTGTACATACAGTGTTTAAAAAAAATGGTGTAAGCATAGCAGAGCTCTTATAATAAATATTTCTATTACTTTTGGTTGTTCCTAATGTTTAAACTTATTTAATAAAAAATATATGTCTAATAGAGAATGTGTATACGTGTCGATAAAAATATATTTTTTAATAAAAATGGTTAAGTATCATCAATAGAAGTTAATTTTTCATCTATACCATTACTTTATTTTTTATCCATCTATACCATTACTTAAAAATAGGTAAAAACACCAAAATTTAAATTATTTAATAAAATAAAATAGAAATATTTATTAGTTATTAATAAAAGTGAATAAGAATCTACCATACAAGAACTTTGGTAGTTCTGGAAAAGACCATAAAACTCTTCTGGTTTCTCATTAATCCACCTTGCATGATTTACAAGCCATTCATAAGTTTTTTGTAAAACAATTATGCTTTACAAATTCTACCAAATACTTTAATGTCTTGCCTCTATACTATTTATGCAATTTATTTATTAGTTTTCAGCTACTTTCTTTCACATGCTACAAAATTTTATTCTTATTTTATATTTTATAAAGTTCAAACGTTTAATCATGTATCTTTATACAATTTGTTGTTCATGACTTTCCAAATGCTCCATATGCATGTAAATCATATCACGATAGCTTTTGAAGAAGTTTTCTTATTTCCATCAACCATCCCTTTGAATTGTTGAAAATGAGTCATTCCGTCGTTATGGAAAACAATGTGTCCGAAACCATTTGCTAACCATATGTGAAATACCTGCAAAATAAGGACACTCAAAATAGATTTTCCTTCTGTTAATTAATACTATTTTTTTGCTTTGAAAGCATATCAGTTTTTCAAAATTTTACTACTATTTCCTAGGCGTGCTACTACTGTAAATCTTCTCTCCCAAATCTCTCTTCTATCTTCTCTGACTTTTTTCTTTTTTACTTCTCTCTTTGTTTTCAATCTTCTTCCTCATAAATAGAGACATCTTCTTCTTCATCAGTTCATTCATCATCAATTTTTGCATGTTTTACAAACCTTTGTTTATTTTGCATGTTTTATTAACTAGCCCAACTTTTTCTTTTTCTATTTTTTCAGTAGCTATTCATTACTCTTCACCAAAGATTTCTCTTCCCATTAATCTTTCAAGTCTAAGACGACTTCCGACTGAACCACCGAAAGATGATGGATAGAGACTGATGAAGATTGGAGTACTTTCATGGTATGTTATTGATGAATAAAGAAGAGTGAAAAATTTGAAATAAAGAAGAGCGGTGAAGATGTAAATATTTTCTCTCTTTCTCTATTTTTATTGATTTTCTCATTAAATTAAGTTTTAATTTTTTTCTTTATTTAGAATACCTCAAATTTTTTCTTACTTACTCATATTCCATTATAATATCTTTTTTACTCATCTCTGTCATTGCATTCATTAATTATTTTGTTGGTTTTAATTTTGTTTAAATGTTTGTATTTAATAATACTTTTTAATGTTCGAAAGAAATAGTAAAATTAATTTGCAAACCAGAGATGAGAATATATACACGATTTGTTTTTCTATAGGTTTTGATTTTAATTTTTGATGGTTAGTTTTGATTTTATTTTTGATAGTTAATAGGGGATAAAGATCCTTGAAAATATGAGAGAAATTAGAAAAGAGGATTACACAGTGAAGGGGATTGTTACAGTATACGGAGAAGAGGAATATATGGTAAACCATATGCATTCATTTCGATACATCAAAATGGAAGGTGAATTCGTCGAAACTCCTTGTCAAGCTTTCGAAGCGATTCCTCAAGTCATGCCTGTTGACTCTCCTGTCACTCCTGAAGTTACTAGAGTTCCACCAAAGATGGCCTCACTGAAAGATGCCAAAGCTACGATTGAAGAAAGAGGTTGTACTGTTTGGGGTCAGCTCCCCGATCTTCCATTCAAATCTGACAAGATTGGTTTAGGCTTCACTATCAAAGGCCAGAAGATGATACGCCGCGAATGTAACGCCCGTTTTTATTTAATATTGTATTATATTAATATTTTGAATTACCGTTTGACGATTGTTTTGGCGACGAAACTAATTATATTAATTAATATATCTATTAATTTATCTGGCGACGTTCCGTTCGGTCCGGTAAAATATTATTCGGATCCGATATTTTAATTCCCCGGAATCATTTTAATTGATTGAATTAATTATATTAATGATATAATTGGTTAGGAGTGTGGGGATTAATTGTTAGAATTGGGTTTTACACCCTTGGTTGCTAGTAAGGAAAACAACCTATGAAACACTTTCCTTATTTTTCTTTCCAACCTAGCACATCATAGCCAAACAAGAGCAAGAAGGGAAGTTAGTGGAAATAACCTTATAAAACCATTTCCTTTGTTTTTTTCTTCCCATTTTTCCAAAACACACCAAAAATAGAAACATAAAGGAAAGAAGAGGGTTTTGGCATGAGAAGAACAAGAGGAGAAGATGAGGATGATCATGAGCAAAAGCTTGAGGTTGAGTTGTAAGAATCATCTTGGATCATCCAATAACTAGAGGTAAGGGGTTTGATTTCTTCCATTTCATTATAGTTAGGGTTTGATGATATATGTTGGGTTTGGGAAAAATTGATAGTAGAGTTTTATGATTTTGTTGGTTGATTGTTGAAATGTTTAGAGGAGTTGAAAAATTGGTGTTGTGGTTTGAAGTTGGGTGTTTGATTGTTTGATTCCTATTTCATACAGTTTGGATTTGGGAAAGATTGATAGTTGGTTTATGGGATTTGGTTGGTTGATTATTGAAAATGTTTAGAGAAGTTGAATTAGGTGTAGTAATTATGGGTATGATGTTATTAGTATTATTATATATAATTTATAAAATGAAACTAGAAATAAAAATGGAAGTGAAAATGAGAATAGAAATAGTAAGAAAAAGAAAGCTACCTGCAAAATAAGATAAACAGAAAAACAAAAATGGAAAGAAAATAACGCAGGGAAAAGAAAATCACGCAGGGAAAAGTTGATGGAATGAAGAAGTGGCATGGGGGGAGGCCTTGAGGCAGCCGCCTCCCTTTCATATAAGCCCTTAGGGCGTGCGTCTCCAATAGAAGGGGGGATGCAATGAAAGATCACGTTTTTGGCTTGCTTGTTGTATGTTGTATTTTGTTCTTTTCTGTTTTACTGTCAACAAAACTACCTGCATAATTTATTTGATAAATAGGTTCTGTTTCTTTGTTTTCTTCATTTTCCACATAGCAATGGTTTGTATCAATAAAATATAATTAGGACATGTGAAAGCCGATTAAATTTAGAACCCAATGATGTTCCGATTTTCCGATTTCGGTAAATTCGACGACGGAGCAAGTTGCTCCGAATTCGACGAAAATTGACGTGCTAGCTAAATTCGATGTGTAGAACGTAGTGGTGAAGTTAGTTTTTGGAAAATACGAGTTTTTACGAGACGATCCGAAATAGGCTAATTTACGGTAAAATTGAATCGGACGGTGTTTTATTAGATTTAAGGTACGTATGGATAATCTGATTTCGACGTCGACGATTATGATTAATACCGGTTGTTAGGAATGGTTTTTGTGACGATTATAGGTGTTTGACTATTTTCCCGTTTTTCGGAATTTAGTGAATTAATTAATAATGATACGGTGTGAATAAACGTAAGATTTGCGACAGTGTATTTATTAATGAATACTTGTTGAAATGCAATGCGATGAAATATGTTTTGTACATGATGATGTGATGGTTAAATTGATGTTGTTAATAAATGCTTCCGATTTGTGAATGCATGATTTTGATGATGATGAATTATTAGTGATGTTTTGCATAATGCAAATATGATGCGATGATATATTTATCTTGATGTGGATAAATTATAGCGATGTGGGCTTTATGCCAATTTTGACGAGCGATGATGGTGTGTTTGTGTTGTGTTGTTTTATTGTCGAGTCACATACATTGCATAAGCGAAGAGGGCTTTTATGCCAGGCGAAGAGGCTTTTATGCCAAGCGATGATGGCTTTTATGCCGAGCGAAGATCGGCTTTATGCCAAGTGTCCCTAATTACGGACAAAGCGATGGGTACCACATGCATAACATAGTCGTATCTCATGGAGTTGGTTATGTTTATGTTTGAGTTGTTTGGCGTTGGGTTTTTGTTGATTGATGGATGATATTGAATTGCGATGATATATGTTTGTGATGATGTTGCGATGATGGGCTTTATGCCAAAAGCGAAGGTGGGCTTTATGCCAAAAGCGAAGATGGGCTTTAGCCAATTTGTGATGATTTATTTATGATGATTGAGTTATTAGTATGATTTAATGTTGTTGTTTGATGTTGTTGCTTATCATTGTCGTGTTGATTAGTGAAGTAATAACTTGTGACGATTTCGTGGTGATGGAAGTTTATGTGTTGTTGCGATGTTTTATGTCGATGAGGCTATGGTAATAAAGTGTAGATTATACACATTAGGATGACGAGTACAATAAGTGAGTTTTGATTATGTGTTGGAATTACACTTATTAATCTATAACCTTTATAATTCCGAAACTATATATATATATATATATATATATATATTATATATATATATATATTTTATCATGCCTTAATTATATGTTTTGGAGTATCTCACCCTTTACTTGTTTTGCCGTTACCTATATATTGGTAACGTGCAGGTTATGAAGATGGAGTTTATAGCTGCTGTTAGTCGTGTCGGTGTCGCTCTGATACGTAGCACTCGGGGGGAATATTTATGTTGTCATTGTTGTTGTTCTTTTGTTGCTTTCCTTTTGTAAATAAGAATCATAAATTATAAAAACATGATTTTGATGAGGAAGTTTAATAAAGGAGATGTGTTGATTTCTATGAATCAATTTATGTTTTCCTGCGATGCTATGTATCCGAAATTTATACTTTAAAGTAACTGATTTAAAGTGAGTTGTTTTTGATGGTGTAACGCCTCAGTATTTAATTTATGAAAATTTAAAAATTACTCTGATTTTTGCATATTAAACTTTGGGTAGAATTGAGGTGTTACAACGAACGTGTCGGCAAACTCCCTTTCCACATCAGCAAAAGCGGAGTCCATGCTATAGAAGACGACGACAACAACTTCGACATCAACTGGATCTTCCCAACTCTAGACGACAGACTCAACAATTGGAAGACTGAAGATGTTATACCAATCTCCTTTAAACAAGAGTAATTGCTTTTTTCTGTTACGCTTTTCGCTTTTTATGCTTTGGACAATAAACTTTAAGCCTAGTGCCTTGCCCGAGGCACCATGGCTCGTTTGTGAGGTTTATTATTTGTCATTTGCATATTTTCATTCAATAAAATCATTGGACTTTTGCATTTAAATACTGTGTTCTTTCCTTTCTTTTACTTTATCACCCTTCAAAAAGCTATGTGTTCTTACACACACCCTACATGATACACTACATATTCACTCTGAATCTCGTCGATAAAAGCTCTGCTATTGCTAAATATGACTTCGATAATCTGATCTACCAAGCCGAAGACGAAGGTGAGGAAGATTGTGAAGTTCCAGGAGAACTTGTCAGACTACTACAACAGGAAGAACAGGTTATACAGTCGCACGAAGAGCCATTAGAGGTTGTGAATCTAGGTACTGACGAAGACAGAAAGGAAATCAAGATAGGAGCGGGTCTTGAAAACAGTGTCAAAGAGAGATTGGTCTAGATGCTGCGAGACTATATCGAGGTTTTTGCTTGGTCCTACGACGACCTGCCAGGTTTAGACATTGACATTGTGGTACACCGACTACCAACAAAAGAAGGTTTTCTCCCTATGAAGCAGAGGGTCCGTCTTATGCGTCCTGAGATGTCAGAGAAAATCAAAGTCGAAGTTATGAAACAGTTCAATGTCGGTTTCCTAGCAGTCACTTCTTATCCATAATGGGTTGGAAACGTGGTGCCCGTGCCAAAGAAGGATGGTAAAGTGCGAATGTGTGTAGATTACAGAGATATGAACAGAGCGAGTTCGAAAGACGATTTTTCGCTTCCACATATTGATGTTCTGGATGATAACACCGCTCAACATAAAGTTTTCTCCTTCATGGACGGTTTCTCTGGTTACGATCAGATCAAAATGGCTCCTGAAGACATGGAAAACTATTTTCGTTATACAGTGGGGCACGTTCTGCTACAAGGTCATGTCGTTTGGGCTGAAGAACACTGGCGCCAAATATCAACGTGCCATGGTAGATTTATTCCATGACCTGATTCATCACGAGATAGAGGTCTACGTCGACGACATGATAGCTCGATCACAAACTGAAGAAGAACATCTCGATCATTTACGAAAGTTGTTTGATAGACTGAAGAAATACAGACTAAGACTCAATCCTAACAAGTGCACCTTTGGAGTCAGATCTGGTAAGCTCTTGGGATTTGTTGTCAGTGCTAAAGGTATTGAGGTTAACCCTGCAAAGGTTAAAGCTATTCAGGAAATGCCAGCTCCCCGCACCGAGAAGGAAGTCAGAGGTTTCCTGAGACGATTAAACTACATTGTCAGATTCATTGCACATCTAACTGCTACTTGTGAGTCAATCTTCAAGTTGCTGAAGAAAGATCAAGTAGTAGAATGGAATGACGATTGCGAAACAGCTTTTGACAAAATCAAGGAGTATCTACAAAATCCTCATATCCTGATGTCACCTGCCAAAGGAAAACCTCTTATCATGTACTTGACAGTATTAGAGAACTCAATGGGGTGTGTATTGGGGCAACATGATGAGTCTGGTCGAAAAGAGTATGCAATATACTACCTTAGTAAAAAGTTTACCGACTGTGAAACAAGATACTCACAGCTTGAGAAAAGTTACAGTGCTTTGGCTTGGGCTGCTCGCCGACTAAGACAGTATATGTTGACTCACACTACCTTGTTGATCTCTAAGATGGATCCGATAAAATACATATTCGAGAAACCTGCTATCTCTGGAAGAATAGCAAGATGGAAAATGATCTTGACCGAATACGACATCCAATATACTACTTAGAAGGCGATCAAAGGAAGTTTAGTAGCCGATTATTTGGCTCATCAAGCCATAGATGACTATCAGTCTATGCGGTTCGAGTTTCCAGACGAGGATGTATTGCTAGTCACTGATTGCGAAGAACCAAGAACATACGAAGGACCTGAACCAGGATCCCGATGGACCATGGTCTTTGATGGAGCCTCAAACGCACTTGGCAATGGTATCAGCACCATCATTACATCTCTCGTAGGCGAACACACGCCTTTCACCGCCAGACTTTATTTCGACTGCACTAACAACATGGCCGAATACGAAGCGTGCATCATATGTATCAAAGCTGCTATTGACGTAAGAATCAAATTCTTACAAGTATATGGAGACTCAGCTTTAGTGATCAGTCAGATTAAAGGCGAGTGGGATACGAAGTATCCGAATCTCATTCCATATCAAGAGCATATCTTAAGTCTGATCCCCTTCTTTGAAGAAATCACTTTTGATCACATTCCACGAGAAGAGAATCAGTTGGAAGACGCATTAGCTACCATGTCATCTATGTTCAAGGTCAGATGGGACAACGAAGCTCCCCAAATCATCATCGAAAGGTTTGACGAACCAGCATACTGTTGTGAACTTGATACAGAAGAGAAAACTTGGTTCTACGAAGTGAAGAGGTATCTCGAGACTCAGGAATATCCCGCAAGGGAATCTATCAATGACAAGAAGATCATACAGAAGATGACAGTGACTTACAAGGATTAGAATGAGATGTTGCCATTTTCTCTCCATGGTTATCGCACTACAGTACGAACATCTACAGGGGAAACCCCCTTCTCTTTTATATATGGTATGGAAGTAGTCATGCCTATCGAAGTTCAGATACCCTCAACCAGGGTCCTCCAAGACACAGAGTTAGGCGAAGACGAATGGGTCCAGACTCGCCTTGACCAGATCAAATTGATCGACGAAAAACGGCTCGCAGCCATCTGCCATGGACAGATCTACCAGAAGCGAATGATCAGAGCATTCAACAAGAAAGTCAAGCACCGAGTCTATCAAGTCGGTGATCTAGTAGTCAAACGCATCATCGTTCCACAAGGTGATCCCAGGGGCAAATGGACTCCCACCTATGAGGGACCATTTGTAGTCAAAATAGTAGTTTCTGGCGGAGCTATGATACTAAGCACTATGGATGAAGAAGACCTCCCACACCCTATGAACGCAGACATAGTAAAAAAATACTACGCATGAACGAGACCCGCTAGGTCGACCGGCCTAGGAAAAAATAAGGGCATGGCGAACCAAAAGGTTCGGGCAAAAGTTAAGGATATACCAAAAAAATGTACACCCAGCAAGTCGAAAACCTACAAAGGCGGCTTTGACAAAAAAGGGTATCCCGGTAGACTGAAAACCCGAAAGGGCGGTCTAGGAAAAAGTTAGGGATTTAAGCGTACGACTATGTCTCATCCATATCACCTGCTCACATACTACAATACTATCAGCTTCAAGATTCGAATGGCACAAATCAGTTCAATCACTTTCTTCTAACAGCGAGGAGATGAGATAGTCGAAAATATATGAGCAATAACATAGTTGAAACTCGACGAGATTGTTTCCGCATAGCTTTTTACTATTCCGAAAATTTCCTCTTACTAGGATGTTCATCTCTTGTATACAAATTGCCTAACTGTAGGCCACTTTTTCAAATTCAATGCAAATTCCAGTTCTAATTTTATTGTTTTGTGCATAAAGTCCAATGATTGCTTTGAATGATTATATGCATCTGACAATAAACATATGTTCACAAACCTATGAAAAGCAAACGAAAAAAATAATAATTACTACAGGTTCTAGGAATTGAGATGACACTAAAGTCACCAATGCATCCCCGCAGAGTCACTTCCACAAGATCATCAATCCCCACAGAGACATCGATCTCACTACAAAGGCAAATCTTCTCCAACGAAGTGTTACAATATTCTCCCAACAATATTCCAATACTTCAACTTCGTCATGTTAGTCCCCAAGCAATGATCCTATCAACCTCATCACGTTAGTCCTCGAGCAGTGATCCTATCAACCTCATCACGTTAGTCCCCGAGCAGTGATCCTATCAAACTTCATCATGTTGGTCCCCGAGCAGTGATTCTATCAGTTTCATCAGCTTTAATGGTCCTATCAGATTCATCACCTTAAGTGATCCCAACAGTTTCATCAGCTTTAATAATCCAATCAGATTCATCACCTTAAGTGATCCCAACAATTTCATCAGCTTTAATGATCTTATCAGATTCATCACCTTAAGTGATCCTATCAGACTCATCACCTCAAGTGATCCTATCAGATTCATCACCTCAAGTGATCCCTATCAACCTCATCAGCTTTAATGATCCTACAAGCCTCGTCATCTTTAATGACCCTATCAGCTTCACCACGTTACGTCAGTCTCCAAGCAGTAACAAATTATGCCATATCACGTTGTCCCCCCCAGTAAGGTCTATGGATAATGTAATCATCCGCGGAAAGATCCCCAGTCGAGTATCTCTCAATCATTATTATTCTTCCAACAACACTAATATCCAGACTCGAAACTTGGTCAAATAGTGCATCGAAGGAATCTGAAGCATCTCTTTCTCCCCAGCCAGGGTTTTCAACAACCCCATCCCCAAGCGGACATCAGAAATATCCAGCAGAACGTTCCTATCTTCTTTAAGATGGATATGTTTTGAAATACCATAACATCTACATTCATGCATTATACATAAAATTCATAATATGTGCATTCATAAGCATTATCATATACTCGCATGCATCATGATCTGCATAAAGCTAATCATATCCTTTCAAGTTAAATTTCCCCAACAGGTAACAACTATTTTCCAAACAGAGGGTCAAAGATTAATACCCGAAACAAAACGGGAGAGCTATCTGAACGACCATGCAAATTATTTCCAGACAACAGATCATGGGTTAACACCCGAAACAAGACGGGAAAACTATCCGCATTCTGCCAAGTATTCATCTCAGAAGTAGCCAAGACGAAGGTTTATTCTGACCCCCCTTATTATCAAACGCCTGGATGGCATCTTTAAGCCCATCTCCGGCTACACATCTTCATCTCTCTGGATGGCATCTTTAAGCCCATCTCTGATATTTCTCTCATCCAAAAGACGAATGAAAAGTCTACCTTATGACTCACTCTCCAGCATCAGCTTTTCCTAATGGCATCTATAAGCTCATTCCATGCAACAACGAGTGCAAATTTTCAGGTGTACTCGAGTGTTCAATCATCTTCTACCTTCAGGTCACGAAAGGAAAGCATACCAATCTAACCCTTTCGGTACAAGAAGATTGAACAGGGGCAACTGTTATACCCCAAAATTTTCCCTCCTACTTCTCAAGACAATCCACAACTCTATACTCAAGGATTACACAAGGGGTGACTAGATAAACCCTCTCCTAAGCAATCCATCCAAGCTAAGGTTCTGCTCCTCTCAAGTCAAGATGGATTTCCAGTGCTTCAAGTGGTCATCATACCTCATCATATGCTTCAAGGAATCACCATATCATGTTTCAAGCCTTACAAGTCAAAATTGCTTATCCAATTGCTCAGATAGCTAAAAATCAGATGTATTAGACAAAAAGTTAACTGTGGTCAACATACAGTCAAACTTCATAATTTTTGGTCAACATCAATATTTTGAAGTGATATTCATCATTTGATCAAGGATTGATCATAATTCATCAAGAAAAGTCAAGATTTGGTCAAAAGTCAAAGTTTCTAAATTAGGATTTTTGAACAAAAAGTCAACAGAACTTTGACCAGGCATAACTTTCACATACTTTATCAGAAATATTTTCACTAAAGCTCATTTTAAAGAGAATTCAATTCTCTACAACTTCATGTCTCACAAGCTTGGGCTAGAAATGCTTCATTTGGAAGTTATGGACCAAAACATTACAGGTCCTTTTTAAAGGTCAACAAGAAGTCATCCTTTTCCAAAGAAGTGTTCATGAGCATGGAAAATTCAATGAAGATGAAACCAAAAGGGATGTTTATAAGAAATCTTGAGCTTTATAAAAAGTCCAAGAACACACAAAAATGTTTAAAATTGAGCAAGATACAAGTTGTGCAACTGGAGCATTTTTGAGGAGGTGCATAAAGAGAAATACTTGAGAAAGTCAATTTTTTTCCAAATGGGCCTAACTTTTCTTGATTCAAACTTGTTCCTTATCTGAAATAGAACCTCCAAGCCAAGGCCACGTTTTTTATCTTTTATTTTTATTTATTTTGGATTTTTATTCATTTAAAACCAATTTAATTAAAATAAAAGATTCAAAATCAAATTTTAAATGCAAGATTGATTTTCTCTCATTCTTGAGGTCCAAGCAAGCCATACAAGCTGTCATTTTCGAAATTATCAATATTGGCAATAGAATTGATTGAAATTGATTCAAAAAAGGCAATATTTGATTTCATCACAAATCAAATATTTTCTCATTGATTGGCATATAGTTCCTTCATGATTCTGGACCTAATCCATCCTAGTATATATACACACTAATTCCAGATGCCAGAGGACGAAAATTCTTGCCTCCAAGAACCCTAAAAAACTTCACAAAACCGTGTGTTTCAAGCAACTTGCAGCCAAAGTTTTACTTCGATCCAGGCCATTCGAGGCATTCAAACAGCTTCCTGGTGATCCTCTGAACCGTTCCAGACCCTTGCAAGCACGTAAAAGCTCCTGAAACATAAAATCCCAGTTTCGGTTTTCATACATATTTTCTGTTTTCGATTTCATACATACATGCTTGTTTAATTGAATTTGATCATATATTTGTGTCTGTATTCATGTTTCGATGCTTTCTGGATATTTTGATTCAAGTTTAAATGCAGGAACCAGGATCTTCCATTGCGAGGGTTTTGACCTTCAAATTGGGGTTCTTTGTTTTAGCCGAAATTAGACCAAACTAAGGGCATGTTCGTGTTCAGTGGATCGATTCCAATCGATCCATGGTCTCATATCTAATTTATCTTTGGTATTTGTCAAGTTTTAATTTGCAGGTGCTATAGCTACGAACCAAAATCCGTAGGCAAAGGATACGGCAAATTCGTTGGCATAGATCTGGAAATTCAAATGAAGAAGACGATCCCTTGGCGCGTTTTGGTTCCAACCCCAGAAGTTCCAACTTCTGGACATCCCTTAGAAGCACATCCCCAGAAGTTCCAACTTTTGGACCCCCTTTAGAAGCGCTGTCTCCAGAAGCTCCAGCTTCTGGACCCCCAGAAGCAGTATCACCTCCAGAAGCTCCAGCTTCTGGACCCTTCCAGCACCAGACTCCCTAGAAGCTCCAGCTTCTGGGCGACCCCAATAGCAGAATCTCTAGAGGCCCCAGCTTCTGGACCCTTCCAGATGCAGAAGCTCCAGCTTCTGGACACAGTCAGTAGGATTCTCCCTAGAAACTCCAGTTTCTGGGTGCCCAAGGCGCGCCACTCAACAGAAGGCTTGGCTTCTGAGACAGCTTCCGTCAGAAGCTCTGATTATTTTTCTTTGTTTTATTTATTTTTCCTGCTTTTTCTTATTTTCCTTTTATTTAATTTAATTAATTAGTAATTAGGTTAAATAATTAGTTTAATTAGGTAATTTCACAAATAATTTTTTAATCAACTTAATTAGTTTAATTTAGGTTAATTTTCAAAAACACCAAAAAATACTAGGATTTAGTTTCTTTTCTGTTATTTCTTTTGCATTTAAATTCTAGAAAGGATGTATAGGTTGCAAGTTTGTTTTCATGTAATAGTGTAGATTTACATTTTTGCCTTTACTTTCTGCACCTCCTATTATGTATCTGCCCCAAAGCCATGTAATACCGTAAGACCTTTATATTTGTGCAATTTATTTTCCGCACCTATTAACTGCTAGTAATTAGGTGTGTATGGTAAGATTAAAAAACAACGTAGATCACTTCAAATCATAAGATAAAATATCTGAATACAACACATATTTCACACTTACACCCACCTTAGGGCATCCTCTCTCGTTGCCTTACGAATAATGGTCATGTCCCTCGAACGTAGGGATATCTTAGCACGGTTGCCTATATTATATCATCATAGTCCCTTCGACTTAAAATATCATAGTCCCTCGATGTTGCCTATGAATATATGATCTCATCCCTCGATTGTTGCCTACGAAAAGTGATGATCGTCCCTACGAATATGCTAGGATATCCCTACAAGTTGCCTTTTATGACCATCCGATATCCCTTCAAATGTCCTTTTACATCCAACGAATAAGGTTACCTATCAATCCATGGTACGGATGGCCTTATTCTAAAGGAAAGCAAAATAACACAGAATGACCGTTCTGAGTGGGTAATAAGTCTCTTTTGCTTGCTCAATCAAAATACTTTCTACACCTCACACTTTTTTCCAAAATCTTTTCAAAACACTTTGTATACATTCCAGCGTGAATCATTACAAAGTCCTTTCCAAAACAAAACATTTCCAAACACTTCATATATATTCCAGCGTGAATCATTACGAAGTCAAAACGAAATGCCTTTTTCAAAAATCTTTTCAAACACACACAAAAAAGAAAACAATTAAAGTGAGCTAAGCAATTAAGAGCCCGTAGATAACTATGGATGGAAAGGGTGTTAACACCTTCCCTTTTCATAACCACCTCCCTTACTCAGAATCTAACGAAGGTCTTTTCCTGTTCTTTTCGCCTTCCCTTAATTGGATAATAGAAAAGTCAGTGGCGACTCTTGCTATCCGCAATATTTACAATGAAACACAAAACAAACAAGTCATTTCTCCCACCGTGTTACACAAATTCACCTAAAAATCAAAATGCAATGAATGCTACATTTCGACACAAGTAAGAATGTAAATTATGCCTTAATTCACATGTTTTATTGCAATTTAATAAATTTATATGCTCTCTAATGCATGAGTATGTGATAGATGATGCAAAATGCACTAATTAGTGGCATAAATGCAAAGGAAAACAATTACACAAGTGTATGTGTGTGTTATGTACAAAATTCCTTCACACCGACACACTTTATCGTCACAAAAACGGAATCAAATCAAATAATTCGATAAAACAAATTAAAGAATCAGAATCCACACAAAATTTGCATTCAATTCGACTATTCAATTTCAAGAAAATCTAAAAGTGAAAAATCACTTAAAATAAGTGCTTAAAATCACTTGAACTTGAAGTTTGAGTAAAATTAAAGAGGAATTCCTTGTACTCTTCAAAGAAAATACCAAATCTTCCTTCAATTTATGATAATAATCGAAATCGGAAGAGGAAAACTTGAATTCTTGAAAATTGAAGAAAAAAGCAAGAGGAAGAACTCTCCAAGGTTGGCCGAGCAATGGAGAGGGTGAAAAGAGGATGTTTCGGCCAGAATTGGCCTTGGCCGGGCAAGGAAGGGCGGCGGAAAGGCTCCGTTGATCAAGGAGGGAGGAATCTGGCCGGAGCTTGGCCGAAAGGAGAAGAGGAGAATGGAAGGGGCTCGGATGGACGGAGACCGCGCAGACAAGAGCCGGTCCGGGGAAGAAATCCGGTCGGAGGCTGATCGGAGCGGGCGGCTGAAAGTGGATGAGGAAGGTTGAGACTTGACTTGGAGGGAAAGATAATTGAATTTATTCTTGAGTTTTTAGCTTTTGGTTTTGAGAGAGTTTAGAGAGAGCAAAGTGAGATTTGAGAGAGAATTTTAGCAAATCAATGTGTGTCTATGAATTGTGAAGGCAAAAATTTATTTATAGTGTGAAAAATTGGGCCTTAGAGTGCCTTGGATCCACAATTAAGCCCAAATTGTGATTATCCAAATAATTTTCGTAATTAATCCAAAACAGCCCGATCCGTCAGGAATTTGAAGTCAGACTCTAAACAAAAAATGTCCGGAACGCGATTTTGCCTCAACGAGTCAAAATTTCGACTCGATCAGGCGAAAATTCCAGGAGATGCGAATTTTTGAAGTTTCAGCATAATTTTCAAGCGTCTGACACATGCAAAATTTGATTTGCACACTTTAGAGAAATTGGCTCTGGTCCTGCTTTTTCCGATAAAAATCGAGCGAGATATGATTTTTCAAACTTCGCGTATCAGATGAAAATTGCTCGATTCAGCTCGAAAACGACTACGAAGAATAAAAAACCACTCTTAAATGGTAAGGAATTTGCTCTGGAGTTGCAAAGAAAGTCAGAGAGGATTTCGATATGAAATTTTAGACACCGGCCTCGCTCAGTTTCGGTTTTCCAGCTAGGAATTATGAAAGTTTGAGTCACTGAGCACATGGTACAACACTAAAATTCAGTTTAATCCACTTGAGAAATCAATTTCTTGGGAACCTTCTTCACATAATTTGCGTCCGGCTCGTGAACAAAATTTGTAGATAATAATGAAAGGGACTTGCCTGTCAACAAATCATTATAAAATACGCAACAAGATGAGAGATATGCCTTCCAGAGCACCCGAAACGCACTAAAAACCCAAAATTCACTTTATTGAGAAATAAGCAAATTAATTTTTTTTCATGACGAAACGACCTTCGATCTGAACAGATAAACTGGATAATAAATTGATATGATCTCAATGCTCATGTAATCAAACCAAAATAGCATTCTGACCAGAAAATCATGCAATAGCCATACGAATCGAAAAATATCGATTTTTGGCTCACAATGATCTGAGATAGCCGAAACGCACAGTTTCTTCCACCATTAGGAATACCTTGAACCCTTATGATGAATGCTATGCATGAACATGCATGAATTTTTATGATAATGCGATTATAAGCCATAAACCTAAAAAATAAAGAGGATAAATTTTGGGGTACAACACTCACTCATGAAGCCAAAAGGGAGTTGATGGACTTGGACCCATATCTCTGCTTCATTCAGAGAAACCGAAAGAGGGTCTTCACCTATTTGCAATTTCCAAGTCACCACCATGAAATTCTCGAAAAGCCACGACCCTCCTTGCAAGACTCTTTCCAAGTCCCAAGAATGATAGAATTGGAACAAAAACTTGTTTTCATCTATCTTGGTGATATCCATACGTTGCCCCGGATGCCATATCTTTGCTAACATATATTTCAGCGCATTGAATCTGGTGGTTTTGGTTGTCATAACAGATCCAACTAAAAACAGATCAAGTATTTCTTCATAATATAATTTGGACGAATCAATATTGACACGCCTTTCTCCTTCATTGACAGCAAAATTTGTTTGTTCCATAGTTGACATACAGAGCAGACAAAACCACACAGAGAATATGATTTTTCTGATAACTAGAAACATGAGATAATGAAGAAAGAGTTGCTTCTTATGGGTATTTATAATGTGAGATAGTAGACAATGAATGGGCCTGTTATTATTGGCGAGATTTCTACTACTTAACTCCTTACGACAATATCCATTCATAAGCTCATGTTTCAAACCAAAACAGAAGGAACCGATTCCAAAAATCCCTCCATTTTTGTTATCCCCAATATTGCCACTCAGATACCTATACACAAGATCTCTATGCCAATCAATTGTTGACTTTCTTTCCCCCAGAAATATCCCCAATGTGAAATATATAAGCCAATAAAAGATATCCGTTGTTGTAGCATAAGTGGATTTGGCGACACAGTTTTGATTGAATGGATACTTGAGCCAAAACTTGCTTGGTTGTAGGATCCGCCTTCTTGAAGTAGTCCAAAAAATCATAATAACCAGATCATCAAGAGGAAACAAGATCCACTGAAGGAATTAAATGGAAATCAAAACTTTCCTGAACACTATTCAAAAAGCCGCACAAAGCTATTCAAATTTGAAACCAGAAAACACTTTGATTTAAAGCGAATAAGCACCTACTCCCACACTGATTCATACAAAATCGTTGAATTGCGAAGAGAAAACATTTATTTACTAGGAATAATATTTCACTTATGTGTTTGAAGAAAAAATAAATTTTCTTGGAATGTTTACCGAGTTATTTAACTTAAAAATTGTAAAAAATAAAAATAGTAATAACTTGTGAGTAGTAGTGACATATAATTGAATTTATTCTCATGGAAATGTTGAATTTCCACCTTTTAATAATGGAATCATTATGAGAAACGTTATGTGTAAAAAGCATTTCTAAGAATAAAATGTACTTGAGAAAAATATTTAAAAACTTGTAACAAACATAGAATTATTGCATTTCCACCGTCACATTCCGAAAATCTAATTTCAATCCTTGAAACAAACACACCCTAGTATAAACATGAATCTAATTTTAATTCATTTAATTGATATATTCAATTTTTGATTTAATACAATAATTTTTCATTAATACACATCTTTTAATGATAAATATATATTATAATTTATTAATAATACTCTCATATTTTAACTGTAACCTAAATTTTATTTAAATATAATATATATTTATCAATTTTACAATAAAAATTCACAAACATATAAAAATTGCTCTATAATGTATGAGTTGACTGAGTTTTGTATACCAATTTTATATTTATAATTGCTTATATTTACTTGTTATTAATCTTATTATCCTGTAAATTCTATTATTTATTGATATTTTCACAGAGGTTCTCTATATAACATTTAATTATAAATGTATGTTATTTAATATTAATAATAAGCCATTTTAACTTTAAGTTAAATATAAATGCAATTTAAATATAATATATATTTACCATTTTTATAATGAAAACAAAAAACATTATAAGTGAAAACACAAATTTATGTAGTCAAAAATAAATCTCGCTTTTATTTGTTCACAAAAACTCAATCTTGTGTATTTATTTAATTTTCTTTATGTATATTATAATTTAATTCTTTTTATGTATATTTTAAATTTATGTTCATTTTGATTATATTTTTCAGTATTTTTTATTTTAATAAAAAAAAAATTGCCATTGACATTATTTATTTATTGAATATTGTTAGACTTTGATAATAGAAAATTTTCTATACATATTTTTCTTTTTTTAATTAATTTTATAAGCACCTCTATTACAAGCGATATTTCAGTCTAATATAATGAATTGAGTGTAAGTCCGACTCTGATATTACATTTAAGAGATAAAGATGCTCAAGAGAAATCAACCGACAAAAAAATCACAATAAAATTACGAGATAAATAATTGATCAATCAAAAAATCACTTAGCTCTTCAACCAACAATTATATTTATTTTTTAAAAATATATATAATATATCATGAGTTTTTTTTTTCTTTTTACATACAATAGTATGCACATCAAAAATCGAAGAATCTACTTTTTAAAAGGTTATGTTTAATTGATTAATTATTATCTTTAAAATAAAATATTATAAATATAAATGGACTAATAAAAGATATTTTAAAATTTTAATGATATTTAAAATTTCAAATATAAAAATAAATAAACGCAGTGTAGTTATTACTTATTATTAGAGAACCTTTAATATATCTTTCATGGGGAAGATAAACAATATGAGAGAACATCCTAAATCTTATCGATTAGGTCCTTCAATTGCACGGATGAAAACAAATACATAAGCCTATCAGCTTATTGCAGGATCCTTCCCCACCAGCGAATGAGATTTGGCACTTTTCTTTACAAATCCCAGCTGTACCACATTCTCCCATAGGTGTTTCACATATCTCGTCACAATTCACTTGTGGTAATCCCATGTTCCAAACTTGTGTCATAAAAAATATATATTAGAGTTAATATTCAGTATTTCAAATTTAAATAGTACTGATCAAAGTTTACATCATAGCTTAAAAAAATAAGAACAGGAAAATATATATCACATAATTCACAATGAATAATAACAAGATATACACCTACCAGCTGCAACCAAAACAAAAATAACAAAAAACTGAGACAAGTTTGAGATGGATTTCACCATTTTGAAAGATATTTTTGTCAACTTTCTTATTCTTTTTTTTCTTCTTAGTTTCCAATCAAATGTTTTCTATGATATTTATAGACACGTCATATGTTGGACAAAAAATTCCAATGAAACGTATTAGCAACAAAAAATAATATTTATTAAACTTTTAGTAGAGAAGAATTAAATTTCCCATATATAAAAATAATTTTTTGTCAAAAACAATTCTACTTTCCCATATATAAATATTTTTTTGTCAAAAACAATTATAGTTTTCCATGTATAAAATTTTTAGTCAAAAACAATTATACTTTCCCATATATAAATATTTTTATTCTTTATTTGAAAACTCCTCATTAGTTTTATTCTAAAATCATAAATTAAAAGGCAAAACATTTTTTTTTGTTCCCTTTAATTTATCTCGGGTACATCCTGGTCCCTTATCTTTAAAAAGTTTAAAAATGGTCTTATAATTGCTCAAAAAAATCCACGTTGACTTTTGCTTGAGAAGTTTATCTCGGGTACATTCTGGTCCCTTATCTTTAAAAAGTTTCAAAGTGGTCCTATAATTGTTCAAATTTCAAAAAGATCCACGTTAACTTTTGCTTGAAAAGTTTATCTCGGGTACATTCTGATCTCTTATCTTTAAAAAGTTTCAAATGGTCCTATAATTGTTTAAAAAGATCCACGTTAACTTTTGCTTGGGTGACATCTGAGATGACAACTGTTTGTACGCGTGACATCTATTCATAATCAAAGGTCATCAAAATTCTCAAAAATATTTTAAAATTTTGCCTTTAAGAAATCTTGGTGTTAATTGAAGAAAGCCATTAACTTTGAAGAAATTCCAGAAAAAAGAGGTAATATTATACATTTAATTAGTAAACTTAATAATAAAAGGAACATTGGCTCAAATCTAGATATAAGGAATTTTTTTTAAATTTCTGTTGAATTTTAATTAATATGGTGATAATCCTATGCCGCATCAAATTCCACGTCACATGCCATCATGTAAAAGTTGACGCCGTTTGAGAAAATTAGACGGAAAGAACTAAGGTAGGCTTTTTTGAACAATTAAATAATCATTTTAAAACTTTTTAAAGATAAGAGATCATAATGTACCCCGAAGTAAATATAAAACTTTTAGTCAAAAACAATTATACTTTCCCGTATATAAATTTTTTTATTCTTTATTTGAAAACTCCTCATTATTTTTATTCTGAAATCATAAATTAGAATTATACAAAAAATGTCGGAGAAAAACAAAATTAAATGGAAATAGCTTGAAATAGAGATCAGAAATCTAGTCATTTTCATTTTATATTATAATTATATTTATACTTTATGAATTTTATATTTTATAACATTTTTCTATTTTATACCTTTACACAAAATTTTACTTCAAAAATTGTTGAATTACAAATTGTTTCAAGAAGAATGAGAATTAGTCAAACAAACTAACATGGATATTCACTAGAGTGGCTTTTTTTTAATAGAAAATGTCTAGATATTTTTATAAGTTTGAATACTTAAAAAATTATGTCACATGCCATAAAAACTCATTTTAGGTCTACGGGACATCCTATTTAAATAAATATAAATATGAATATTATTATTGTTATTGTTATATAATATTTAATATTTTAAATTAAAATATAATTTTTTTAAACTTTTAGTGATTTAAACTTATTAATATACGTTAATTTTTGTATATTTAAATGTATTATTATAATAATCACATTGAAAACTTTATAATTTTTGTATATTTAAATGTATTATATAATATATATTCACTAGACTGGCTTTTTTTTAATAGAAAATTAAGCAAGACAATAATCACATTGAAAACTTTAAGTTCACATCTAAAATGTTATTTTTAAGTGGTCAACCAAGCTCATACAAAACAAAATTAAATAAAGAATCAAAATTAGAAGAACATAATACACTATTATTTCGCCAATAATATATCAAATATAAGATTATGGATTTTTTTCCTGAAATTATATAAGATTAAAACATTAAAATAATATTTATTTTTTATAATTTTATATATATATATATATATATATATATATATTCTATCAACAATAAACAAGTAACTTTCCTATAGGTATATGGAGAGCTGCATTGGATAAATTTATGTAGGATATTTAGGAATTTTGGAGCTACGTCAGTAATGCGTATTTTCCCAAAAAAAAAAAGAGTCATTTTTCTCCATCTATCGAGATCCCTTTGTATGTATTTGTTTTGTCCATTTTATGGATCTCTTTTCCATTCTCCAAAGACAATTTATATAGGATTATCCTTGGTCTAATGGCTATTAAATTCATTCTCTAACGTTCGTAACCTCCCATAATGACTTGTAACATTCATAACTGCCCATAATGACTTGTAACATTCGTAACTGTCTATCCATTGAGTTTTGTAACTGAACCGAATAACCAAACAACCTGGAAAACACAGGTAGGACAAGGACAACCTGACCAATACAACTAGGCTAAGCATAACCCGACAAACACAATTAGGTCAGCACAATCCTGCCAGACACAACCTGACCAACATAACTAGGCAAGGCACAACTCGGCCAAACATTTCCTTCTTGACATCAAGTCTCTTCAAGACCAGTTCATAGAAACTCTTTCTTGTCTCAATTCCTTTAGATCCAACAATATACTAAGCAACACACTCATGTTTCTTACTTATCTAGAAACCCGAGTTATTTCTCAAGGAAAACCATCCATTAGTATTTGATATCTTCATATTTAAACCAATGATGTTTCCTTCATTAGAGTGAGTTGTAGACAGCTCATTGGATTATTATATTCGTCCTTCAGTAGACAGACTTATGCTAGATTGAGAATCACGGATTCAGTGCTTGTGAATTCACAAATTTCCTCCTTAAGTGCTCGATTAGCTTGCATACAAGATGTTTCAACATTGTCTCTAGCATCATTCTTCTCGTCAGTAACTGAATCATCAACTATCATATTGATAGATTCCAAAGACATTTCATTTATGGAGTTGAAAATTCTATAAGTTCTGCTCTTCAAGTAGTAACCCATAAATATCCCTTTATCCCTTATGGGATTCTTCTTGCCCTTATGACCTTGGTCAGTCAAGTAGTAGCATTTACTCCCAAAGATGCAAAAGTAATTGATTATAGACTTCATTCCTGTCCATAGCTCATAAAGAGTGGTTGAAGTATCTCTCCTCAGAGTAAACCTATTATGAACATAACACGCAATATTCATGGCTTATCCCCAAAAGTACAAAGGTAAACTCTTAGCACGGAGCATGACTCTAGCTTATTCTAGAAACCCCTTGGTCACTAGTTCAACAATCCCCCCTTGTTGAGAGCACTCATAACTAATATTGTTAGAAGAACAAAATTCATAGAATTTTACATTCTCAAATTCTTTGTCATGTTCACTTCTAATTTTCACAGTATCATCATTCTTCTCTTCTTGAATACTTTGACACAAGTCCTTGATGACCTCAAAAGCATATGATTTTTCTCTAAGAAGGTTTATTCAAGTATATACAAAAAATCATCTATGTGCACATACTCATACCTCTTACCACCCATACCTTTAACCTGAATAGGTCCTATTAAGTTCATGTGAAAAGTTCTAACCTTCTAGAAGTAGTCTGATGCTGCAACATTTTGTGTGACATCAATTGAGACTCAAAATCACACTCACCACAAACTACCCCGTCTTTAATCTTTAGATCTGGAATTACTCTAATGGCTCATTTAAATAGTAGTTCCTTCATTCTTTTGAGGTGAAGGTGTCCAGGTTGCTTGTGCCATAACTTTAATCCATCCTTACTGGTTTTTGAACTTGGGGAAGAATAAGCATTTGATTGAGGTTCCCTTAGAAAACAATTATCCTTATACATTCTACCCTTCACAAAATTTTTCTCATCTTTGACTAAGCATTCCGATTTTGAGAAAATGACCAATGATCTTTGGGGTAACACCCCTCTTCTAACCCCAAATAATCATGGCATAAATCAGAGTAAAATAGAATGCACACATACAAAGGGTGTCACATGTTATTTTCCATACATCGAAAAACCATATAATACAAACATAATATATAACATGCACCTGGTCGTAATCATAACACATATTTAAGTCTCATGCTTTAAAACAAAACTATGCATTTCATAGCGAACTATTTCATTTTCTCATATACTATTAATGATTACATCCCATACTATAACCATTGGATGAATAACAATGAATCCATAACATAATCAAGTCATATAGATTCATACATCGGCACCAAAGCCACATCAATATAGTATCTCAACATACAAATCTAAAACATATGAGAATACATAATAAATATCTCATGAAAGCATAAATCCAAATAATCCTCGTGTTACATGACCAGAGCAATGACTCACTACCTAGTACAAGGATAAGCTAACTAAGCTCCTCAACTATTATGCAGAAAAATCTGCAGTGTGACAGCACTGCACCAACTACAATTTCCCTTCCCAAAATCAGCTTTAATGCTTATTTATCATCATTTAAACTCTATCTAACATGTATACACTTTAGGGAACCTATTAATATCATCAAATCTAGTTTTAATCATCAAAAACCCCAAATTACAACTTCAATTTGAGAAACCAAAACCTAGAAATTGAGATACCCAATCCTATAGCATGTTACTAATCACTATCCAACAACATACAAATGCATAATAATGAAGATTCTCCCTCTTACCTCTTGAAGATTTAGCTTATTAGGGTTTCCTCTTCTCTTCTTTTCTGATCCTCTTCTCTTCTCTTCTTTCTTTCTTTTTCACCAAATGACAACACTAACTATGTTTTTCCTATAACCCTTACTATCTAGTAAGCTCAAATTGAGCTTAATATTTAACACCTCCTTATTACTTCTATTATTATAATTAGGCCCAACACTAAATAATCTCATTTCTACTCATAAAACCCAATTATTCAAATAACACACATATTTAAATAATTTAAGTATTCACTTAAATCATTCAAATCAATTATATTATCACATAATATAATAAATAATAATTATTACTAATTAACTATTACAATCGGGATGTTACAACTCTCCCTAACTTAAAAGATTTTTGCCCTCGAAAATTACCTCAAGCGAACATCTCAGGATACGAATCCTTCATCTGGCTCTCAAGCTCCCAAGTCACATTACTATTAGTAGAACCTCCCCAAAACACTTTTACCAAAGCGTTTTCCTTACCTCAGAGTTGCTTAACTCTTCGATCCTCAATACGCATAGGCAAAGTCTCGACCGTCAAATTATCTCAAACTTGCACATCATCTAGCGACACAAAATGAGACATATCCACCATATATTTCCTCAATTGAGATACATGGAATACGTCATGAAGATTAACAAGTGACGGCGGCAAATGAATTTGATAAGCCACTTCACCTACCTTCTCAACAATCTGATAAGGACCCATAAAATGCAGAGTCAACTTCCGTGACTTCAAAGCTCTTCCAACACCAGTCACAAGAGTAACTATCAAAAGCACATGATCCACTTTCTCAAAGCTAAGATCCTTTCTCCTCTTATCATGATAACTCTTCTGACGACTCTAGGAAATCTTTATCTTCTCCTGAATTATCTTAATCTTATCCGTAGTCTGTTGAACTATCTCAGATCCAACCACAACACTCTCACCAGATTCATACCAACACAAAGGCAACATACACCTTCTTCCCTACAAAGCTTAAAACGAAGCCATTCCAATACTCGAATGAAAACTATTGTTATAGGTAAACTCAATCAAAGGAAAATAACTATCCAATCACCTCCTTGCTCTGAAACACAAGCTCTCAAAAGATCCTTCAATTATTGAACGTCCTTTTAGTCTGAACATCAGTCTGCGAATGATACACAGAGCTCAAACGCAACTTAGTATCCAAAGCATCTAGAAAACCTTCCCAAAAATGCGAAGTAAACCTCAGATCTCTATCTGAAACAATACTCAACGGAACACCATGCAAACTCACAAATTTCTTAATATACAACTTAGCAAACTTTTCCATAGGATAATCCATCAAAATTGGAATAAAGTGAGCAGATTTTGTCAATCTATCCACAATAACCCAAACAACATCATGACTACTCGGAGTCCTCGAAAATCCATAAACAAAATCCATAGAAATGTTATCCCACTTCCACTCAGGAATGGATAACGGCTGCAATAAACCAGACGATTTCTGATGTTCAATCTTAGACTTTTGACAGATCAAACAAGAATACACAAACTCTGAAATATCCTTCTTTATACCTGACCACCAAAGTAACTTTCTCAAATCTTGGTACATCTTAGTAGCACCAGGATGAATACTCAAACCACTAAGATGTCGTTCATCAAGAATTCTCTTCTTCAAATCACCAACATCAGGAATGTAAACTCTATCACGACACTTCATGATACCATTCTCATCAATCAGAAAATCACCACCTCGGCCTTGATTGATTAACACCAACTTATCTACCAAAACCAAATCAGATTTCTGACCTTCTTGAATCTCATCCAAAATACCACTAGTAAGCTTCAACATACCAATCTTAACACAAGAAGACGTCTCTTCACAAACCAAAATTAAATCTCAAAATTGCTCAAGTAAATACAACTCTCGCACCATCAACATCGACATATGCAAAGACTTCCTACTCAAAGCATCATCTACAACATTTGCTTTACCCAGATGATAATTTAAACCAAAATCATAATCCTTCAATAATTCCAACCATCTTGTTTGGATCATATTTAACTCTTTCTGACCAAACAGATACTTTAAACTCTTATGATCACTGAACACCTCAAATATCGAACCAAACAAATAGTGCCTCAAATTCTTCAAAACAAATACAACTGCGACTAACTGTAAATCATGCGTCGGATAATTCCCCTCATGAACTTTAAGTTGCCTCAAATCATAAGCTATCACTTGCCTATTATGCATTAACACACCTCCCAAACCCTTCAATGAAGCATCGCAATACACCACAAATGGTTCTTTCGGATTAGGCAAAATCTAAATAGGAGCAGTTATTAATCTTCTTTTAAGCTCTTGAAAATTAGCTCCACACTGCAAAGTCCAAACAAAATCTTGACCTTTCCTAGTCAACTGCTTCAACGGTAACACCAACTTAGAAAATCCTTCAATGAACTTACGATAATAACCAGCCAAACCAAGAAAACTTCTAATCTCAGAAACAGATTTCGAAGCTTGCCATTAAGATACAACCTCAACTTTCGAAGGATCCACAAAAATACCACCACTCAAAATTACATGCCCAAGGAAACTCACTTCCTTCAACCAAAACTCACACTTAGAAAGCTTAACATACAACTTCTTCTCTTTCAACACAGATAACACAATTCTCAAATGCTCAGCATGATCTTCTTCACTCTTAGAATAAGCTAGAATATCATCAATAAACACAACAACAAATTGATCCAGATACTCATGAAAAATCCTATTCATATATTCCATAAACAAACCAGGAGCATTAGTCACACCAAACGACATTACATAATACTCATAGTGATCATACCTTGTCGTAAAAGCAGTCTTTTGAATATCCTCAGCCTTCACACAAATTTGATGGTAACCAGACCTCAAATCAATCTGACTGAAAACACAAGCACCAACCAATTGATCCATCAAATCATCAATCCTCAGAAGTGGATACTTGTTCTTAATCGTCACCTTGTTCAGTTGTTTATAATCAACGCACAACCTCATAGAACTTTCATTCTTCTTAACCAATAAAACAGGTGCACCCTACAGTGATATACTCGGACGAATAAACCTCTTCTCAAGAAAATCTTCAAGTTGACTCTTCAACTCTTTCAACTCAGAAGCAGATCTTTGATATGGAGCCATCGAAACAGGACTAGTTCCAGGAACTAAATCAATCGAAAACTTAACTTCACGCTCTGGCAGAAAATCACTTACATCTTCAGGAAATATCTCAGGAAAATCACAAACAATAGGAAATTCACCCATATTTCGTTTCTCACCGAGATCCAACGTTTACAACAAAGCAAACAACACAACACCATCTTTCAAAGACTCGTCCACTTTACATACTATCAAGCTGGGAAGACAATCATATCTCATTCAATACGATCTCGTCTACTATCAACAAGAGATTAAGGGTGATCAGTTCCTCAATTTGTCAATAGGTAGCCGAAAACCATAATGGAGCATAAACTATTGTTACCCAACTGCAATAGCGTCCTTCATATGTGCTTAAATTCGCACTCTTGCAATCAACAGAACATCGAACTAATGCTCCACCGTTGAACAACTCATAGAAGCGAAAGCTTCTCCCCCACTTATTTCAAACTCACTCCTGCAAACAAGCGGTAATAAAAACACACAAGTACGATAGTGTTTCACACACACATATCGAATACAACATGAATTAGATTCGTTAATAACCTGGCCAGTCTAACCGACCATTGCTCTGATACCACTAATGTAATACCCCTCTTCTAACCCCAAATAATCATGGCATAAATCAGAGTAAAATAGAATGCAAGCATACAAAGGGTGTCACATGTTATTTTTCACACATCGAAAAACCATACAATACAAACATAATATATAACATGCACCTGCTCATAATCATAACACATATTTGAATCTCATGCTTTAAAACAAAACTATGCATTTCACAACAGAGTATTTCATTTTCTCAGATACTACCAAAGATTACATCCCATATTATAACCATTGGATGAATAACAATGAATCCATAACATAATCAAGTCATATAGATTCATACATCGGCACCAAGACCACATCAACATAGTATCTCAACATACAAATCCAAATCATATGAGAATACATAACAAATATATCATGAAAGCATAAATCCAAATAATCCCCGTGTTACATGACCAGAGCAATGACTCACTACCTAGTACAAAGATAAGCTAACTAGTCTCCTCAACTAGTCTCGTGCGAAGCACCGCTATCCTTGGAACCTGCACGTTACCCACATAGAGACAACATCACAATAGAAGGGTGAGAACTCACATCATTATCGAAATATATATAAATTGGAAGCAATATAGAAACATCATTTATTAAAGAATTCTACACACTTCATGTGATATTCCAAGTAACATAATTATACAAACAATTCCAAGTATAACATACTCACATTTATCACAAATAGCATAAATGTCACAAATACAATCAATTCAATGATAAACATAATCCATAACCACAAATTTCAACATACACACACATTCTTTAATGACACATGAGACAACAATACAATGTGACTCATGTATGTGGTACCATTGTGAATATTCCGCTCACCTCGCTTCTGATTCAATAACTTAGAATCAAAGCCACGCTTCCGATCTGGACAAGACCAAAGCCAACATTCTGAACCCAAAGTTTCACCACTACTATCTCCATTTAAAGATCAAGCCACAGTGTGAACCCAAAGTTTCACCGCTAGTATTTCTATTCAAGGATCAAGCCAATCAACAACGGAGTTCCAACTCCCCATAAATGAATGTGCAATTACCAACAACATATGCAATTAATATTATCCATAAACCTTAACTATCAAGCATATCACAATAATCCAACACATTTGAATTATCCACCATTTGCACGAACATCATGTTTCAACAGCAACAAGAAATACACAAGTATTTACAATCATCATACATCACAAATAACACATAGCATACAAGCCAACACATGTTATTCTCAACAATTTATCGAAAACATAACATACATACACTAATTCAAGTAGCATGTATTCAACGAAATCACATCAAAACACAATCCAAAACTTATCAAAACAATTATTAGAAATCAGGTAAATTAATGATAAATAATAAGCAAGAAATCCTCCAAAACATTCATGCATAATCAAAGATCTTATTTTTCTGCACACAGTGAATCGCGCTTAGTGGCACCACGCCCGCTCAGCGGTCTTAGGATTATGCAAAAAAATATGCAGCGTGATAGCACTGCACCAGCTACGATTTCCCTTCCCAAAATCAACTTTAATGCTTATTTATCATAATTTAAGCACTACCTAACATGTATACACTATAGGGAACCTATTCATATCATTAAATCTAGTTTTAATCATCAAAAACCCCAAATTACAACTTCAATTTGAGAAACCAAAACCTAGAAATTGAGATACCCAATCCTATAGCATGTTACAAATCACTATCAACAACATACAAATGGATAATAATGAAGATTCTCCCCCTTACCTCTTGAAGATTTAGCTTCTTAGGGTTTTCTCTTCTCTTCTTTTCCTCTTCTCTTCTCTCTTTCTTTTTCACCGAATGACAACACTAACTATGTTTTTCCTCTAACCCTTACTAACTAGTAAGCTCAAATTGGGCTTAACACTTAACACCTCCCTATTACTTCTATTCTTATAATTAGGCCCAACACTGAATAATCTCATTTCTACTCATAAAACCCAATTATTTAAATAACACACATATTTAAATAATTCAAATATTCACTAAAATCACTCAAATCAATTATATTATCACATAATATAATAAATGATAATAATTACTACTAATTAACTATTAAAATCGGGATGTTACATTAGGTCACATACCTAACTCATGCTCACATATTTCAAACTATAAGAACCATCACACATCAGCTTCCCACCTCTTTTTATTTCACTATTGAACCTATCAACAAATCTTACAGATCCAGTGGGATGAGACCTAATATTTAACACTAACTTCTGGACTCATGTCACATGCCTAGAGTACCCACTGTTAACATTCTTGTTTTCTTCATTTGAGTTTATTAAGGAAGTATGAGTAATAAAGTTCATATCCCTATTATCAACACCTCTCTTTTTCTCACTTGTTCACCCTTAGAATGAATTGAAGATTTTTTATTTCCATATAGTTTATAACAAAAAGGCTTTATATGACCATGCTGCCCACAATAATGGCATATCCAAGTTGATGACTGAATTTTAGACCATGTTTGATCATGTCTGCTAGAATGTTGTAAATGTGATTGGACATGTTGATAATTCTCTTACTTTCAGAAGGAAGAGACTTCACCACATACACTCCTCTTTGATCATTATTAGCTTGATATTCACCTTCTATATCTCCAGTTTCTTTTATCATAGCCACTCCATTTTCCAAAAAGTTTCTACCTCTTGAGAAAAGTGGGACATTCTGATTTGATGTGACCAAAACCTTCACACTCATAACATTGAATTCATTTGCTTTTATTGATATTTTCTTCAAGCGCAGTGTTCTTCTGAATATTTTCCTCATTACTAATGTCAGATGAGATGTTCCCGACATTTGGTCTTCCTCTTCTATCCATCCTTTGTAGAATTATGTTGAATTGCTTTCCAAGTAACAAAATAGTATTGGAAACATATTCATCAATATCTAAATTAGCTTTACCTTCAACATCTTTAGCACTAGATACACAAGCCTTTGTTCTTTTTTCTCAGTCTTGTCAGGATACAAAAGTTTGAAGTGGCCCAATAAGCTCATCAACTCTCATGTTGTTGATATCCTGAGTTTCCTCAATAGTTGTAACCTTCATTTCAAATCTCCTAGGTAATAACCTAAGAATTTTTTTGACCACCTTTGCTTCTTGAAAGTACGATGTATACCTTCCTTATATGCAACAACAACCATGCGAAAAGTCCTTCATCATCACCATCATCCAGAACAAAATTTAATGGTGGGAAAAGTTTGCCTTGAGCGTAATCATTAGGGCACATGAAGCTTTACCAAATCTATACATTAACACCTTTATATTTGAGGACGAGTACCAGATATTTTATGAATACTACAGAGATTATGTACCCGTCCATAATATAAGTGAAAGACTCCCTACTTTAGAAGCCATGGAATCTTACTTTGTTGAGCATAATCAAGCCTTAGAAAATAGGCAAGCATAAATAAAGACACTTTTGTATAGGCAAGATACAAAGAACCAGGACGAGATTAATCAGCTTCACGACTTCTTCCGCCCAAATGATATTTTCTAATTCAATATTATTAGTATTTTTTTATTTCTTTTAATGTCCATTTGTATCAATCAGATGAAGTGGGGGGCTCCAAAAATTTACTCTGCCCAAAATTCTGTAATGTTTAGTTGTCTTGGATTAAGGAATTTTGTTTGTGCCTTTTTCTTTTTCAGTTTAACTACTACCTTACCAATGGATTAAAAATAAGTCAAAATAAAAGTGGATAAAGTAATCGAGATTGAAGTGGCCGAGCAAAGTGATGATTGATGAAGAAAGGGACACCACTACTAGTACTCGACCTCTTAATGTCTAAACAAGTGAAGTTTGAGCCAAATATCATTTGATGTCAGTAACGAAAATGAGATAAATAAGGTCGTCATAAAAGGTTACATCCTATCACCTCAAATATTAAAATGCAGAGGGGACAAGTTAATTGCACATGAGTTCAATTCTGAGTGTATACATTCATTTATAATATTTAAAATTTGCATTTTATTTATTTTTGTTAGTTGATCTAATAAAATACACATAAAGGTAGTTGTTTGTGAAAACTCTACGACCTTGTGAACCACCCTTGAATTATAATTGTTATCCTTTGTTAACCAATTTAAGTCTTAGCATTTTCTTCGGTGTCATATCCAATTATAAGTTTTTAAATTGAAAGATAAAAAATATTTCCACACTTCTTGGAGTTAGGTAGATAGAATTCACTTTCAATATATGTCAATAATTAAGTTTGGTGTTGCTCTTGGAAGTTAGCAATATTTAAGCTATAGGTTAGGGTACTAAAAAAATTGGTGAAATAAAAAGAAGGGTTAAGTATGTTTTTGGTCCCTCTAAATATCTCAAACTTCGTTTTAAGTCCCTCTAAATATTTTCTTTAAAAAATAGTCTTCCTAAAAATTTGAATTTTAATTATTGGTCTCTCATGACAAATCGTAGCTAAAATGGTCTCTAATGTCGCTGCTAAAATAAAAAACCGGCGCTAAAACCGTCGCTAAGTTGTAAAAACCATCGTTAAGTTGTAAGAACTGTCGTTAAAATTGTCGATAAATTGTAAGAACTGTCGATAAATTGCAGGAGAGACCAAAAGTTAAAATATAAATTTTTAGGAGGACCGTTCTTTAAAAAAAAAATTTAATTTGAGATATTTAGAAGGATCAAATACATGTTTAACAGAAAAAAATAAGAGGTGAAAAACATGACATTTTCAAAATCAAATTGAGAAGAGTAGGACCCAGATTAAAAGAAAATTTCACTAGTACTTAATGAAAGAAAGGGTGATATGAAAGGGAGAAGCCGTTCAGAATTTAACTTTTATTCATTTAATTGTTGTATTCAATTTTTGATTTAATACAATAAATTTTCATTATTATGCATCTATAATGTATGGGTTGACTGAGTTTCTAATACCCATTCTATATTTATAACTGTTTTTATTTATTATTATCCTGTAAATTCGATTATTTATTTATATTGCACATAAGTTCTCAATATAACATTGAATTATAAATACATGTTGTTGAATATTAATAATACTCTATTTTTAATTTTAAATAAAATATAAATTCAATTTAAATATAATATATAGTTACCATTTTTATAATGAAAATAAAAAAATATATAAGTGAAAATACAAATTAATTTAGTCAAAAATATAAATCTCACTTTTATTTGTACACAAAAACTCAATCTTGTGTATTTATTTAATTCATTTTATGTATATTATAATTTAATTAGTTTTATGTATATTTTAATTTTATGTTCATTTGGGTTATATTTTTCGTTATTTTTTATTTTAACAAAAATAATTATTGGTCATTGACATTATATTATTTAATTTTTGTTAGACTTTGATAATATAAAATTACATATACGTTTAATTATTTTTATAAACAACAATAACATTACAAGAATTCTAATCCAATATAATGAACCGAGTCTTAAGTAAAGACGACAAACATGCTCAAGAGAAATTAATTGGCCACAAAAATACAACAAAATTATGAGACAAATAATTGATCATCCATAAAATCACTTAACTCTTCAACCAACAATTATATTTTATTTTTAATTGAATGTTTTTCTAAAATATATATAAAATATAACGATTTTTTTTACATAAATATACCTATTCACATAAAAAATCGATGAATCTACCTTTTAAAAAGATATTTTTAATTAATTAATTATTATCATGAATATGTAATTAAAAATAAAACATTATAATCATAAATTGACTGACAAAATATTTTAACTACAATTAAAATTCAATATAAAAATAAATTAACATAGAATAGTTACTATTTATTATAGAACCTTAAATATATCTTCCATGGGAAAGATAAACAATATGAGTGAGATAACATAAAATTATGTTCCTAAATCTTATCGATTAGGTCCTTCAATTGCATGGATGAGTACAAATGCATAAGCCCAACGACCAATTGCAGGACCCTTCTCCACCAGCGAATGAGTTTCTGCACTTATCTTTACAAACGCCAGCTTCACCACATCCTCCCAAAGGTGTTTGACATATCTCGTCACAATTCACTTGTGGTAATCCCATGTTCCAAACTTGTGTCATAAAAAAATAATATTAGGGTTAATATTCAGTACTTCAAATTTAAATAGTAATCAAAGTTTACATCTTAGCTTAAATAAATAAGAATAGAAAAATATATATCACAGAATTTACAATGAATAATAACAAGATATACACCTACCAGCTGCAACCAAAACCAAAATAACAAAAAACTGAGACAAGTTTGAGATGGATTTCACCATTTTGAAAGATAATTTTTTCAGTTTTTTTTTTTTTTTTCGCTTAGTTTCTAATCACATTGTTTTCTATGATATTTATAGACACTTTGTATGATGGTCAATAAATTCCAATAAAAGGTATTATTGTATCTAAATTTTTATTAAACTTTTAATCAAGAAGAATTATACTTTCCCATATATAAATATTTTGTTTAGTCAAAAACAATTATAATTTCCCATATATAAAACTATTAGTCAAAAACAATTATACTTTCCCATATATAAAACTTTTAGTAAAAAACAATTATAGTTTCCCATGTATAAATAGATTTTATTATTTTTCTTTTAAGAAAACTCTTAATTAGTTTTATTCTAAAATAATAAATCGGAATTATACAAAAAGTATTGCAAAAAAAAAATTAAGTGGATATTTTTGTGTTTGTAAGCAATATTATATTAAAGGGAGAACTAAAAGTTCTTCAATATTTTTACACAAGAAATCGGATCAACTAAACCCGACAAAAAACGAAAAGAAGAGATTATCAATCAATTGTAGTTTTGACAAAAAAACAAAGGATTTTTGCTAAAATCATAGAAACTATAATTGGAATTGACAATATCCCCTATATACGACCACTTCCAAATCAAGATTTTTACACTCCAAATCATATTATCCACATCCCACCTATCTACCAAGAAACAATTATCATTCCTCTCAAGCCAAATTATCCACGTAGAGGCCAACCATACCACGCCAAATTTACTATCTTTCACCTTCTTATCTTTACAAAAATAATACCAATCCACTACTAATACAAATTAGAGACGGAAATTTGTGAGGGAAATAAATGCCTCACTGATTGCAATGGATTTAGTGAGGGAAAACTATATAGATGATGAATGATAAATGAAAAAAAAATAGTGAAGAAATTAGTGAAGGAAAGATTCCGTCACAAAAAATCCCTCACAAAATTGATAAAAGTAAATTTAGTAAAAAAAAAATTAAATGAATATTATTCTTCTTCAATATTTCCATCACAAATTCCCTCATAAATATGTTGGATATTTTTGTGAGAGAAATATTCTCTCTCTAACATATTATTTTATATAAAATAAATTAAATTAATTTTTTTTATAATGACATTGTACCTTAAATTTTAATTTAACAAAAATAATATTAATATTTTTTAATTGGTTAATTAATTGTTTTACAATATAAATATTTATTTTTTATTAAAATTAACTTTTTAGTATTTTTTTTGTATATTAAAAAATAAAAACTAAAATTATACCATAGTTAATCGTAGATAAATCATACACCCCAAGACAAATATTTCAAGTCAATGTCCAATTATATTTTACAATTTTCATTTTCCCTCTCTAGAGGAAAAAAATAAGCGCCTTTTATTTCCCCCCACCTTTCCATTCCCTCATTTCCCCAAATAAAAACAAAAAACTCTGAAACAGTGAAACTTTCTCTCTTCTCTCATTAGATTTAAAATTTCTCTCTCCCATTTTCTCGTTGGAGCTTCACTTTCTCTTTGTCTTCTTCGATCCAAAGTGCACATCTCAATTGTAGTGGCTTGCATCGCTAGAATGGTGCAGTCAGTAGCAGAGGCAAACAACCATATCCCTTCCGACACCCTCATTTTGGATGAGTTCTACACTCTCCATTCACTGACTCACTCCTCCGAATATGTTAGCAACCCTAGAGGCCTCAAACTCTTCACTCGGTAGTTGATCCATGTCCCTCTAACTTGTTGGAAATCCACCACAATCTATGACGAATTTATACCACCCTTGATGAACAAGATTGATATCACCACACAATAACAATGAACAATTTAAAGAAAAGAAGAAGAAGAAGAAGAAACAATGATTTTCTGTAGAGTAACTATTTGCCCACAAACTGTGGAAAACTTCTTATTCACTTTGCAACCACAAATTTTTGTGAATACAACTTTAATACAAAATTAGGGGTTACTCCCTCTATTTATAGATTTAGGTTAACTTGCTCCCTAAGCTAAAGCTCAAAATTATAAAAGCCCAAAATATCTATTTGGAACTAAATCAAATATATTATATTCTAGATTTAAACCAAATCTATCTAAATCTAAAACAAATCAAATTTGTGTGCAGCCTGCTTCGACACACAGGCTCTTCGATTGGGTCGGCTTCCTTCGACACGCACACACAGTTTTGACACACATGAATTGCTTTCAACACACCACCTAATTCATTGTGTCTACACTGTCTACATTCATCATTTCTCTTAGTCTTCGAGATGCTTCGACTTGCACACCCTTCGTCATGATATCTGCAATCTAATTCTCAGTTCTGTAGTGTTTCAAGTTTATCTTCCCATCTACTACTTGCTCTCGAAGATAGTGGAACCTCATTTCGATGTGCTTGCTTCGACCATGAGCTATCGAATTCTTAGCCAAGTTGAAAGCTGACATGTTGTCGATCTTCATGGTAATCGCTCCATGATCTTTACCTGTGATTTCTTCGACCAAGTTCACCATCCAAGTTGCTTGACATGCACAAAGAGAAGCAACTATGTATTCTGTTTTGCATGATGATAATACCACAACTGATTCCTTTCTCGAACTCTAAGCAACTGGCGCACCACCTAACATAAACATATATCTTGCTGTAGATATTCGATCCTTAACATCACTACACCAACTCGAATCTGTGTACCCCACTAACTTGCATTCTTTTCCTTTATCAGTTGTAGGAAACAAAATACCATAGTCGAGAGTTCCTTTCAAATACCTCAATATTCTCTGTGTTGTTGCTAGGTGAGATACCTTTGGCTTCTGCATGAATTTATTTACCATACCAACATTGTATGCTAAGTCAAACCTCGTATGACAAAGGTATCTTAGGGACCCAATAAGTCTTCTACATTGGTTGGGTCGACATCATCTTCTTCTGAGTCTTTCGACAGTTGAATTCTTGGTTCTGCAGGTGTCAAAGTCGAATTGCATTCTTCTATCTCAAATATCTTGAGAATTTCTCCTGCATATCTTCTTTGATGCATCATCAAACCTCTACTAGTCTTGTAGAATTCGTTGCCAAGGAAATATGAAATATTCCTTGCTGAGATCACCTTTGAAGTCTTCGATCTCCTTCTTACAGCTACCTGTGATTAACAAGTCATCGACATAGAGGCATAGTATAAGCAATTCACTATTTCTTAGTCTTACATATACTCCATGTTCATTTGTGCACTTCACAAATTCCTTCTCCCTTAGAAAACTATCAATCTTCTTGTTCCAAGCTTTTGGAGCTTGCTTCAATCCATACAGGATTTTATGAAGCTTGTACACCTTCCTCTCTTCGTTATGTTTTACAAACCCAACTGGTTGTTTAACATAAACTTCTTCGTTCAAGGATCCATTCAGCAATGCACACTTTACGTCCATCTGACATATGTGCCAACTGTTTATTTCTGCTAAGTCGACAACCAATCTGATTATTTCGATCCTAGACACAGGTGCAAAAAATTCATCGAAGTCGATTCCTTCTTTTTGGAGAAATCCTTTCTCCACTAGCCTTGCTTTATGTTGAGTTACTTTCCTTTAGGATTCATCTTTACTTTATATACCCACTTGACATCAATTTTCTTTCTTGCCTTGAGGCAATTCGACAAGTGGCCAAGTGTTGTTGTCTTCGATGGGTTTTACTTCTTCGTTCATTGCTTTCGCCCACTTCTAATCTTTCAATGCTTCAACTGCATTGACAGGTTCGACATCTGCATAGAAAGCATAATGTACCAACTCACCTTCATTATCAACCACATCATCTGATGTAACCTCACAATCTTGCAATCTTGCAGGCATGTGTCTTGTTCTTTGAGGTCTGCTTGTACTTGTACTTGGTTGATCTATAATTGTTGGTTCCTCTTGTTGAACTTCTCTTTCGACTTGAGTTTCTGGTTCTTCAAGTGAAATTCAAACTGAATCTTTCTTGATATTTTGACTTCAGTCCCACTCTTTAAGCTCATCTATGATCACATCCCTGCTGATCACTTAATAAAACTACCAAATTATCCTTCTACCTAAGATGCCACACTTAGATATGAGAATCCTTCACTCACTCCCTCAGTACCACATCCCGTGATACTAAAAACAATTAAAGACTGAAGATACTCTTCAAAGACACACAATCACGCTTGCTTCAAAGCTTATGGTGATTGAAAACTAACAACTTAAAAATGTCCTTTTAAAGTAACTAACAAGAAAGGCTCACAATAAACAACTAAACTCTAAACCCTATTTGCAACACCACCTCTTTGGTTTCCATGGTATGGTCTTCTCTGATTCGACACATTTCCTTCGTTCTGGTTTCCTCTGCCAGTCAAATTGTTGTAGCCACCTCTACCTTTGTCGAACCACTTTCCTTTTCCTTTGGTTTCTTTTGCTGAATTTGCCTGCAAAGCTACATCACTCTTTGTCTTGTCTGCAGCTCTTTCATTCATCCTTTGTTCATGATATTCAAGCATCCCTTTAAGCTCTTCCTTTGTCAATTTCGACAAATCTTTTCCCTCTTCTATAGCCACCACCACATGGTCGAACTTAGGAGCCAAAGATCTCAAAATATTTGAAACAACAACTCTTGTTGTTAATGCTTCTCCACATATCTTGATTTGATTCACTAGTTTTGTAACTGTAGTGAAAAAATCATATATGCTTTCATTGTCTTCAATCTGAATTAATTCATCTGTTCTCTTGTGAGTTTGTAAGCTAACCTCTTTCACCTTTTTTGCACCTCCAAAAGATTTCTCAAGAATATCCCAAGCTTCTTTTGCAGATTCTGAATCACTAACCTTTTCGAAGTTGTCTGGACTCAGACATTGATGAATTATAAAGAGAGCTTTATAACTCTTCTTCTCCGATTCTATGTGTTCTTTATTTTCTTTTTCTGAAGCGTCTTCTTCAAGCTCTTCTACTCCATCCTTTACAAGATCCCACAGACCTTGACAACGAAATAAAACCTTCATCTGCTTTCACCAATTCTCATAATTATCTACTTTCAGAATTGGTAGACTCGTTGGATAATTTGTATTCCCATAACTCACTACCATCGTGAATTTTTCTTCTACGATCGTTCTTTATTATTCTTCCCTTTAATCGATTAGCCGGAGCTCTTGATACCAGATGTTGGAAATCCACCAAAACCTATGATGAATTTCTACCAATCTTGATGAACAAGATTGATATCACCACACAATGATAATGAACAATTAAAGAAAGAAGAAGAAGAAAGAATTATTTTCTGCAAAGTTTCTCTCTGCCCATAAACTGTGGAAAACTTTATTATTCACTTTGCAACTGCAAAATACTGTGAATGAATTCAATTACAAAAATAGGGGTTACTCCCTCTATTTATAGATTTAGGTTATCTTTCTCCCTAAGCCAAATCAAATATATTTTATTTGTTCCCTAAACAAAATCAAATATATTCTATTTTAGATTTAAATCAAATCTATCTAAATGTAAAATCAAATATGTGTGTAACAAACTGTTTCCACACTCCTAAATCAAATCAAATCAAATATTTTTTGACACAAGGAATTACCTTCAACACACCATCTAATTTATTGTGTCTAAGTTATCTACATTCATCATAGCTCTTAGTCTTCTAAAAGCTTCGACCTGCACACTTTTTGTCATGATATCTGCAATTTGATTCTCAGTTCTACAATGTTCTAAATTCATCTTCCCATCTGCTACCTGCTCTCGAAGATAGTGGAACCTTATTTTGATGTGCTTGTGTCGACCATGAGCTATCGAGTTCTTCTCCAGGTTGATAGTTGACATGTTTTTGATCTTCATGGTAATTACCCCATATGCACTTCACAAATTCCTTTTCCCTTAGAAAACTATCAATCTTCTTGTTTCAAGATTTTGGAGCTTGCTTCAATCCATACATGGCTTTATGAAGTCTGTACACATTTATCTCTTTGTTATGTTTCATAAACCCAACTGGTTGTTTAACATAAACTTCTTCGTCTAAGGGTCCATTCAGGAATGCAAACTTTACGTCCATCTCGCATGTGTGCCAACTGTTTATTTATGCTAAACTAACAACTAACCTGATAGTTTCGATCCTAGCCACAGGTGCAAAAACCTCATCGAAGTCAATTCCTTCTTTCTGGAGAAATCCTTTCGTCACTAGCCTTGCTTTGTGTCGAGTTACTCCCCCTTTAGGATTCATCTTCAGTTTGTATACCCACTTGACATCAATTGCCTTCTTCTCTTGAGGCAACGAGACAAGTGACCAAATGTTATTGTCTTTGATGGATTTCACTTCTTTCTTCATTGCTTTCACCCACTTTGAATCTTTCAATGCTTCAGTAGCATTGACAAGTTCGACATCTGCATAGAAATAATAATGTACCAACTCACCTTCGTTATCAACCACATCATCTGATGTAACTATACAATCTTGTAACCTTGCAGGTATACATCTTGTTCTTTGAGGTCTTCTTGTGCTTGGTTTATCTATAAGTTCTGGTTCCTCTTGTCGAACTTCTCTTTTGACTTGAGTTTCTTGTTCTTCAAGTAAAATTCTCATTGAATCTTTCTTGACATTTTGAGTCCAATCCTATTATTTCATCTCATCTATGATCGCATCCCTGCTGATCACAATCTGCTTGTTCACTGGGTTGAACAATTTGTAACCTCCTGTCAAATGAAATTCTACTAGAATCATTTGACTCGACTTGTCATCAAGTTTTCTTCTTAATTGATCTGGCACATGTCTATGTGCGATAGATCCAAATACCTTATGATGACTCAAACTAGGTTTTACACTAGACCAACATTCTTCTGGAGTAATTCCTTCTAGCTTCTTCGTTGGACATCTGTTCAAAATATAAGTTGCAGTCGACACAGCTTCTCCCCAAAACTCTTTAGGTAAATTCTTGTCTTTCAACATACTTCGAACCATATTCATGATAGTTCGATTCTTCCTTTATGCAGTCCCATTTTGCTGTAGAGTGTAGGGTGACACCACCTCATGCATAATCCCTTCTTTTTCACATAACTTGTTGAACTCATTCGACACATACTCTCCACCACCATCAGTTCTCAAAAATTTGAGCTTTCGACCACTTTGTCTTTCGACCATAGACTTAAACTTGGCAAATACCTCGATCACTTCACTTTTCTTCTTGATAAGGTAAGTTCATAGTTTTTGACTGAAATTACCTATGAATGTGACAAAATATTTATTACCTCCATACAAATCTACAAGGATTGGCCGACATACATCAGAGTATATAACTTCGAGAACATCTTTCGACTTGCTTCCTGCATCCTTGCTGAAACTATTCTTGTGTTGCTTTGCTTGCACACATTCCTCACACACTTCATTTGGAATTTCAATTTTTGGAAATCCTAAAACCATATTCCTTATCTTCAAACCTTTGATGTCTCTAAAGTTGAGATGACTTAGTCGATAGTGCCATATCCATTTGTCTCTTCTTACTACAGTTGAAAGGCACTTGTGCTCCATCACATTGAGTTCGATCTTGAAGGTTCTATTCTAGGACATAGGAGCCTTCAAGATTAACCTTCCATTTGCGTCGATGACTCTCATCATCTTGTCTTCGACAGTCACCTTATAATTCTTTTTGACCAACTGTCCTATACTAAGCAAGTTGCTCTTCATGCCTGGAATGTATAGTACGTTTGAAATTACTGCTCTTTTGCAATCTTTCCTCATGATCATAACATCTCCAATACCTTCAGTTGCTAAAGTATTGTCATTTGCAAATTTCACCATGTTCCTCATTGAGGATTTTAGATAACAAACCAATCTTTCCTTCCAGGCATATGTGATGAGCATCCTGAATCCAAGTACCATTGATCCTTGAATTTTTCTTCATCTCTTGTTGTGACCATCAACGTCATCTCTTCTTCTTCACACTTAGTGAACTTTGCATCACTTTCTTTTGCCTTTCGCTTCTCTGGACAATCACTTGAATAATGACCATACTTTTGACAATTGTAACATTGAATGTGATTCTTGTCAAGGTTTCGACCACCACATCTTCCTCTATTTGAAACACCACCTCTTTGGTTGACATGGCATGGTCTTCTCTTATTCGACATGTTTTCTTCGTTCTGGATTCCTGTTCTAGTCGAATTATTGTAGCCACATCTACCTTTGTCGAACCAATTTCCTTTGCCTTTGGTTTCTTTTGCTGAATTTTCCTGCAAAGCTACATCACTCTTTGTCTTGTCTGCAGCTCTTTCATTCATCCTTTGTTCATGAGATTCAAGCGTCCCTTGAAGATTTTCCTTTGTCAATTTCGACAAATCTTTTCCCTCTTCTATAGCCACCACCACGTGGTGGAACTTAGGAGCCAAAGATCACAAAATCTTTGAAACAACAACCCTTGTTGTTAATGTTTCTCCACATATCTTTATTTGATTCACTAGTTTTGTAACTCTAGTGAAAAATCATATATGTTTTCACTGTCTTCCATTTGAAGCAATTCATACGTTCTCTTGTGAGTTTGTAACCTCACCTCTTTCACCTTTTCTGCGCCTCCAAAAGATTTCTCAAGAATATTCCAAGCTTCTTTTGCAGATTCTGAATCACTAACCTTTTCGAAGTTGTCTGGACTCAGACATTGATGAATTATAAAGAGAGCTTTATAACTCTTCTTCTGTGATTCTATGTGTTCTTTCTTTTCTTCTTCTGAAGCGTCTTCTTCAAGCTCTTCTACTCCATCCTTTACAAGATTCCACAGACCTTAACAACGGAATAAAACCTTCATCTGCTTGCACCAATTCTCACAATTATCTACTTTCAGAATTGGTAGACTCGCTGGATAATTCACATTCCCAGAACTCACTACCATCGTGAATTTTTCTTCTACGATCGTTCTTGATTATTCTTCCCTTTAATCGATTAACCGGAGCTCTTGATACCAGATGTTGGATATCCACCAAAACCTATGATGAATTTCTATCAATCTTGATGAACAAGATTGATATCACCACACAATGATAATGAATAATTAAAGAAAGAAGAAGAAATAATTATTTTCTGCAGAGTTTCTCTCTGACCATAAATTGTGGAAAACTTTATTATTCACTCTGCAACTGCAAAATACTCTGAATGAATTCAATTACAAAAATAGGGGTTACTCCCTCTATTTATAGATTTAGGTTAGCTTGCTCCCTAAACCAAATCAAATATATTTGATTTGTTCCCTAAGCCATATCAAATATATTATATTTTAGATTTAAATCAAATCTATCTAAATCTAAAATCAAATATGTGTGTAACAAACTGCTTCCACACTTTTAAATCAAATCAAATATTTTCTGAGACAAGAAATTACGTTCTAACATATATTCATCCATTAGAAATTACGTTCTAACATATATTCATCCATTAAAATTACTTTAGAGTAGTAGTTTTAATTTATTCACCTCACTTAAAAAAAACCATTTAAGAGTTTTAATTCCATAATTTCAACAACTAATATATAAAGACCATCTCAGTCCCTTTCTAGCATAACATACAAACTAAACCAAAGACAAACATTAACATTCATCACCATGTTTTCTAACATTTCTTAATTGCACTTTGTTTTTCACGTACAAGGATGTTGAATTTGTACAATTATTAATTGTAGGGAATTTGACTAATGTATTATAATATCACATGTTAATTTAATTATTTGATTATTAACCATTTTTATTCTCTAAAACTTTACTCTTATAGATTCCAACATTTTGTGATGATGATAATGTTTCTTGCTTGATAGAGTAGATTTTATTCTTTCAGATGAAATTCAATTGCATAGATATTGCTTATATAATTTGATGAAATTTTGGTGATTAGTGTTATTGATATTAAGATTGTTATCAATATATTTGGAGCAATGGGTACTACTTGGTGCCACTGTAAAGAAGGTTTGAAATTAAATTTTTATTTGTTTGAAATCAAATTTATATTTTGTTAATGTGATTATAAAATATAGATTTCATTGAATGATAATTTTAATTTTAATTTCTAATTTTTAGCATCGCAGGTTTAATTTTGATTAAGACAACTATAATATCATTTTCAAGAAAATAAGCTATTTAAACACTAACGACTATTATCTCATTTTAAATATCCTTATATTTAAACAATTGATGAGATACAATGTAACTAATATAAAATAATAAATATATTATTCTTATTAACTATACTTATAGCTCGTATTCATATTTTATTCAATTCTTTTAAATATTACATTATTAATTATTATAAGAATATTATAATACATAATTTCCTTAAAATTTTGTAGTTCATCGTTTATTGTTACACTTCTCAGATTCTAAAATCTATTAAGTATTACTAGAGTGGTTATACATTTGCTATTAATAGTTAGATTACAATATTTATATCTAAAAAATTTAATTATAATGTAAATTTCATATATATATATATATATATATATATATATATATATATATATATATATATATATATATATATATATATATATATATATATATATATCATATTTAGTCGAAGAAGAGCAAGGTAAAACTTGTAGATAATAGCTCATTGCAAGCAGAAAGTACCGACAACATAGTTTTTCAAAAGAGTAATAAAGTGAAAGCTATGATCAAAGGTGTACTCTATGTATCTGGAATAAAGTGCAATCTTCTAAGTGTTGGACAACTGATCGAAGAAGGTTTCTCAGTAGTTATGAAAGATGAAGCTTTAGAACTATTCGACACTCAAAATAATTTGGTCTTAAAATCTTCATTGTCGAAGAACATGACATTTAAGACTATGAACAGTTTGACAAAAGTTCAATGTTTAAAAATTATTATCGACCACGAGAATAGCTAGTAGTGGCACTTGAAGTTTGGTCACTTAAACTTTCGATCACTCAATCAACTGATTACTCAAGATATAGTAATTGGCATATCAAGTCTACAGATGCTTGACAAACTTTGTGAAGGTTGTCTAGTTGGAGAGCAATTTAGAAAGTCTTTCATTTTGACTATGTCGATAGGATCCTCTTGCATACTTGAAGTTGTATATTCAGATGTTTGTGGCCCATTCGAAGAACATACCATCGGTGGAAACAAGTATTGCATCTCATATATTGATATGTACAATCGAAAACTCTGGATATATGTGATAAAGGGAAAGGACAAAGTATTTGAAGTCTCTAAGAGATTCAAGATACTTGTCAAAAACCAGAGTGAAAAGAAGATCAAAGTTCTGCGAACAAATAGAGGTGGCGAATACAAGTCCAAGATGTTTAAAGAGTTTTGTGTAGAAAATGGTGTGAATCATGACGTAACTGCTTCTTATACGCCTAAACATAATGGAATTGCACAAAGAAGAAATGTGACTGTATTGAATATGGTGAGATGCATGCCGAAGCAAAAGAATTTTCCAAAATCCTAATGGTGTAAAGTTGTTTCCACTATTGTTTATATTCTAAACATGTGCCCTACCAAGAAATCAAAGAACAAGGTTCCTGAATAAGAATGGAGTGGAAATGACCATTAGTGAGTTATCTGAAGGTTTTAGCTCTATATGTTACAGGCATGTTCCTGATGCAAGAAGAAAGAAAGTTGATGACAAGAGACAACTATGATCCTAGTAGGATATCATAAAACTGGGACATACAGGCTATTCAACCTAATCAATGACAAGATCATGATAAATCGAGAAATTGTGATTGATGAGAATTTTGTCTGAGACTAAAGTTTTGATGATGCAATTAACAAGCCATTGTTGAGCAGGGCTTCGACGAAGAAACTGATGAATTTGAAGTTGAAAAATTATCAATATTCTAGTCAAAGTCGAAGAAATTACTTAAATTCCTAATAGTGTTGAAGTTGAAAAGGATGTGTCCAGCACAAGTCAAAGACATCAAAGAACTAGAGTTTGTCCAACAAGACTTCAAAGCTATGAAGTGACTGGTGATGATGAAGTAACACCAGAGAATTAGTTCATTTTTCTTTACATGCAGGTGATGAACCAATAAACTATAGTGAGGCTATAAAAAAAAATCATGCAAGTTAGCTATGGTTGAACAGTTACAGACAATCATGTCAAATACATGGTTTTAGGTTTGACATTAATTTTGCAAAAACATGGTTTTGAATTGATGTTAAATCCATGTGATATGATTACTTTCCATTATTCAGACTCATCCAATGCACCACATTAATTAGCTTTTTTTTTGTTTGTATTAATCGCTTTAAACTTCAACAAATCATATAAAAACTATTTTTAGTCCAAAAAATCATATAAAATTCATTTTTACTTTGACCAATTTTAGATTTAATGAATATTTTTAAATAATTTTTTAATGAGGTTTGATATTTTAAATATTTTTTGAGATGTTCAATTATTTTTAATTGGTTTAAAAATATTTTTATGAACTTTTAAATTCTAAAAAAAATTATGGAATGATTCAATGATAGTTTGAAAACTTATGGTAACCTTGTTTGATTTTTATTTTTGATCTTACTATTTTTATGATTTTTTTGCTTTATTTCACTTGTTTTTGTATTTTTAAAATTAGTTTCTGACCTTTAAAATTATGAAAAAATTTGTGAATACACTTTGAGGTATTTCTGAGTTTTTATATGCCTCTGGTTATTATCTATTTGAATTTTTGAATATAGTTTGATTTCTTGACTTTTATTTTCAATTTAAAACTATTTTAAAAATCATTTTCTTATTTCATTTTGATTTTAATTACAATTTTATTTTTGTATAAACTTTGGTTGATCTTGGATCATGTGGATTTTAGTCATAAGTTTCATTAATATTATTGGATATTGGGTGTTGAGTTAAACTTCACCAAAATGAATGAATGATTTTAATGATAGCTTGATTAATCCTTTGGTTCAAATGTGGGATTTAACTTATTGTCTATCTCTACTTCATCCCCTTTCCTTTTCTTTTTGATCAATTTAGATAAGACATTTAAACTTTAAGTTCATCTAAACTTATGGTTAGTTGATAAACTTTTAACATTTTCAAACTTTTGCTAGTATTGACTTCTACATAAATTCGTTCACGATTGCTTAACATAACACTAAATTTTCCCGGTTCAGAAAATTATCATTCGTGGCTCAAACTTTATGTTTGAATATCCAAGTATGATTGATTTGTTATATATGGGTCCATACATATGAAACTTGTTGTTAGGAGGCTTTGATTTTAGTAACCCTCTAATAAGTTTTTATTATCTTTTGGTCCAAAGTTATCATTTAATCATTATTGATCATACTTTGTGACTATTAACAATTGACTTACTAACCATTAACTTTACTTTATAGTTTTTACTTTATGCCTTTATTTTATGCTTATACTTTTATGCATTTTATCTTTAATATTTATATTTCATGCCATTTTTCTTTACTCATTTGAGCATTTATTTCTTTATGTCATTTTATCTTTGCTCACCTGAGGTTTCTTTTTCCTTTAAAGATACTTAATAATCCAACTTGAACAATAAAAAACTTAATGTTTTATGGACTATTGGTTACTATCTTTGGAATATTGGAGTTGTGGACCTCTTGGACTTTGGATTAGAAGCCTTGATACTTGGAGACCTTGAGACCTTTGTACCTTATTCTATCTTGTTATTTTGTTGTGTATTGGGAAATATTTTGTGTTCATGTGTTGTTCTATTGCCTTTAAGTGATCTAAATGATACATGGCTCAATATTGAAGATCTTTCCTTGGGTTTTAATACCTTGGATTTCTTTGATACTTTCTTACTTGTGATTTATTTTTACATGATGTTTGATATGGTCTTGGTCTACTATGTGCTTATGGCTTTAATTCAAAGGATGTGAATTCTATGTTGACTTCGTCATGTCAAGTGTTGGCTTCCCGTTTGATAGACTTTTCCTACCTTAACTCTTACTTGATGCTTTAGGATACTCTCTTCATATCTCCCCCCTCCCATCTTCTTTAATATTCAAAATCTTTTCTCTTCTTCATAAGATTCATGTTTTCTAACGTGAACCGCTTTCATAAAAAACTTGGACTTAGGTCCTTGTATTTTCAAAACCCTTTTCTTAATCAAGTCATTAATCAATACATGACTTCTTTCTTCAATACTTAAAAAATACAAAATAAATTCAAACCATTTTGTTGCTTTGGCTTTTTACTTTAAAACCTTTTAAATTTTTTTAAACAAAAACACCAATTTTGATCTATTTTACGATTTCAACATTGCACATTGTTGGTATGTAGGCCTAGAGCTCATTGAAAGCTTTATCAAATCAAAAATTGTAAAATATACTTCTTTTCTCATCTCAACAATCTATTTTGTACATATTTCTTTTTACCCAAAATACACAGATTTTCAAAGAGGTTCATGCGGAGTATTGTAGATGTTTAAGGTGTTAATACCTTCCCTTTACATAACCAATCCTGCTTACCTTGATCTCTTTCTTTATTTTGGTTTTATTCGCTTTTTCCCCCATTTCTTTAGAAACATTAAAGCATGGTGGCGTTTTTTATTATGTGAGTTAAGTCAATCAATGACTTAGTCTCAAAATTTTACCGCTACAAAACCCTATATTCATAGGAGAAAAATTGGCTCAAAATGAAGAAAAAAAATCCACGGAATTTTAAATGACTTAATGGATTAATTCTAGTTGTTAATCAATTAACGACTTCAAAAACATGAAGACCCTAATCCAAAATTGAAACCATGCAATGCTTAACTGATCATAATATCGGATTCTTCAAGTTGAGTGTTATTTACAGGCTTAGTTAGTAGAGTAATGTTGTTAATTTATTCTTGAACAACCATTGAGTAAACTTTGTTGATTGAAGGTAAAGGTTGCATGAGAAGAACTTGAGTATTTATAAAATAAAAATTATCATTTAAAATTTTTAGTAACTGAATGCTTTGATCTTCTATATGATAATATCATGCAAAAGGGCATTGCTTCGCATCTTCATTGGTGAATACATGTATAAGTTGGCATTGATCTATGTGAGTTAAGTTCTTCCCATAATCCACATATATTAGAAAAATAATCCAGAGCTGACTTTTTACCTTGTTTGGGATTATTGATCTCAACTAAAAGGTTAGAAACGTGAATTCTATCAAATGTAGAAAATCATTCTTTTATTGATCTTAAAAAGATAATTGTGTGAGCAATCAGTGCAGTGACTGGGTTGAGGATCTACGAATGAGCTAGATAGTTGCAACTCTCCCATGCAACTATGTTGAGATTAAGGATTCAAGAACTTCAATGGATCCATCAATGAAAGAAAGCTTGTTTTTAGCACCAAAATCTCCTTTTCATCGAGTGTGACCAAGAAAGATAGTTATAACAATTCAAAGGAGGAGTGAGATTCTCACAATTAAGACCTTTACTTGAATGAATATGATAAACCAAATCAATATCAATATTGGAGACTAGAATTGAAGTTTGTTACCACGAGGAGGCATATGGTTAAAAGATCGAAAGATAAGCACAATCAAAGAAGGATGAAGAAGATCTCTAATATATGTAAGAAAAGATGAATACTTAGAAGTGAAACTATGGTGTTTTTGCTAGTGATACCATCTTATCACATTAGGGTTCATGCATAATAGATGAACACAAATCAATAAATATGAAGAGTTTCTCATATTCATTAATGAAGTGAGCATTACATTATATACAAGAGAGTGATGGAGCACCATATCTAGGGTGTAGCTTATACATGTGACAGCAACTTGTATCTTAAGATCAAACTAACTATCAAAATAACATCTAAACTAACTTTTTATTTGTTCTCTGAAATTCTGGTGAGGGCTGACTCAGGATGTCGTAACATCTAATTTGACATTATAAAATAGACAAGGTAGAGTATAACAATTAACAATGCATAAAACAAAATAATACAAGGAGTTGTTACCCTAGTTCGGTTCTAACCAACCTACATCCGGGGGCATACCAAGTCAGGAATGAAGTTCACTATCAGCAGTATTAATTCAGAGGGAAACCTCACTTAATCAGACTACCCAATGACCTTTCTACCTAAGATACCACACTTAGATATGAGAACCTCCGCTCACTTTTAATCACCTCAGTGATGTCTATCAGTCACTATCACACCAGTAACTGCATCAACTATGTGGCTCCTAACACAATCAACTTGGAGATACGTCGCTCCAAACACAACTAAAATAGTTTGAAGATACCACACTTTAAACACAATATAAAACAGTCACACATGTGACACAAACAAAACTCGGAATTGATCCACAACTTCTTTCAAGGACACAACTACACTCACTGCTTCACAACTTCTGAGTGAGTAAAATAATCCTCTTTCCTACAGGCTTCGAGGTACAAATCAGTGAGCATCCCACAATTCGGGTGGTTCACTTACATGGCTAACCCTGAAGATTACATCTTTCTAAAACCGTCTAGCTTATTAAAACTAGGTTACAACTGCTTATTTATAACCTCTTACCCAACTAGATTTGGGCCTTCAAAATAACAGCATAAGTTGTAACAAACTTTTGTAGTAACAAACTTTCTGTAGAGATAAACAAGCACTGCAACTGTCAACTTTACATCCAAACAATTTACACATCAAGGAATAATACGATTCATATCTCAATAAGCTTTTATTCAAACTTTCACTTCTGATTTTGAGATGATGGATGCCATAGTCTGTACCTATGGAGGATATCACCTCAACTAGGTTTCTGGAACAGACTTACTTATGGCATGACACAAAAATATTCAGATAGTAGTCTGACTTCCTTGATTCTTCTTGACAGTACCCTTCAAGGACAATATTTAGGGCAATCAACATTCATGACCATGATTTATTGTGGTTGAGACACAGTATTCAGCTCTAAACAAAATCTGTTCCATGGTCAGAAATTCCATATATCTGGTTCCTTTGATCAGAAGAATACACCAGATATAAATTCATCTTGATTTCACATAATTGGATTTGAGGGGTATACCTTTATGAGTCTTTTACTTGCACTGAGCTTGGCTTCTATACCCCCATAAGCTTAGGTCAGAAATAAACTGACATTTGAAGTATAAGAGCTTACTGATCGTATCATGATCAACTAATGCAGGTGTCTCCTCTTCTAGATTAGGAGCAGGCTCCCAACATATGTACTCACACTACATTTTTTTAGCTCCCAGAACATTTGTTCTTCAACTAGTAGCTGCATACCAGTAGTAATATTCTAACATCCTGCAGAACATCAGTTCCATCTCCTTGGAACTCATCATCCTTAATAATCTTCAAGGTCTTCAACTTGCAGATGTATATTGTAACACCCCTTCTAATTTACCCACGATCCGTATAATTCTATCAGAGTTTTAAACATAACGACAAGGGCGTCACAATTTTAATAATTCAAATATAACAAAAACAGTTATCATGCCTTGCACTGAAGAACTTATTAAATAAAACAAACCAAGGATTATGTTTAGTACAACGGAAATAATATAAGAATCCGGAATAATTCAAATTATAACTATTCCAAAACATAAACCAAAAGGAAACAGTTTTAAATCCATAAAATTCTAAACGATCGTTCCCCAGTGTTACAACTACCAGAGCATGACACTGACACGCGGATTATCTAAATAGCACAACTCTAAAAGCTGTCCTCACCAATTATCGAGCAGCTATACTCCTCAATCTGAAATCATTAAAGTAAGGGTGAGATTTCATCAAGATTAAAATGCATTATACATTTCTTTAACACAATAAAACAACCAATTCGTTATTTCACCCTTATTAACATCATCAGAATACAATTCACAAATACAAACACACAGATCATTATGCATACAGCAACAATCAATGCAATTATAACACTGGAAACCATCCTAACATGTTATAATTACATATGCAATGCAGACTCAAATGCATGTGGTACCAAACGTGAACCAAGTCCACACCCTGTTCCACTTACACCTTGGAAAACAGCGTCAATCAATGATTCGCCCATACATCACTGGGTCAAGAATCTAGCCTCACCACCTCTGTCCATTAGGTAAGTTTATTGGCCCTGCAAGTTCAATTCCGCACAATGGGAATGAACCATTACCAAAATGCTCATGCATGCATATTAGAAGCATGCAACAATTTAAACATGGAACATGAACACACAACATTATTCCAATTATATTCAATAACAACAACAACATATGGTAACAACAATCATGAACATCAAATGTTAATCACAATCCATACGTTAACATTCTGCACATTTAATCAACACATGATTCACAAATTCTCAATGAGTTCTTATTACGGAAGCCAAATTAATCCTTCCAGATTTCAATTATTGGTGTTGAAAATGTTTTTATTAGATAGTACTCGTTCTAAGCTTTCCAACGATACCAACTATACTTAAATCGGAGTTACGGTTAAAAAGATATGATCAAAATCGTTTTCAGAAAAACCCATGTTATGTCTCAACACAATATGCATCGATGCATAAGGCTATGAATCAATGCATAAACATCTTGTGTCGACCCATAATTAGTATGCATCGATGCATAACTTAAAAATTCTGCATTTTTCAAAAATTGTTCAGTATGCATCGATTCATACGCATTATGTGTCGATGCATAACTTTGTTTTTGGCCTATGTATTGATGCATACGCATCTTGGATCGATGCATAGCTTCAAAATTTCTCCTATGGATCGATGCATGGCTCTATGAGTCAATGCATAGCTTTCCAAAGCTTCTGGTTTTCAAAAATTCCACTGCATGCATCGATTCATAAAGGCTTGTGTCGACCCATACTGTTGTTTTTCATCAAAACAAAACTTTGCTTCACTGTTACGAATTCCCATTAAATTCAATCATCACTAAACATCATGTCATCATAAAATAGAATTAATTACTGTGTTTTTACACCCAATTGATCACAGAATTTGTTTCCTAATTAACCTATATTCATCTTTCATAGATTAATCATTCATAACAGTTCCAATTATGGTTTTACGTCGGATTATAACGTTAGAGCACATTCAATTATCCTAATTCGAGATTCCTAACGGATCGATTCGTTCTATTGATCATCAAAATCTGTAAGGCATAATAATCAGATTCAATCCCCCCTTACCTCGCGATGAATCTTCGAATTCTCGGCGTTTGGCTTTTTCTCCTCTTTTCTCTTGTCTTCTCCAATCTCACGTAGAATGCAATCCTAATTCCTCTTCTCACTTGTTTCCTTTTATTCCTTTATTTATTCCTTTTTATTTTCCAAATAATAGAAATAAATTAATTAGGATTAAATAGAGCTTTTTACTCTATACACCCTACAATTCCACTTCACACCCCCAACACTTCCATTATTTAATTAATCCATTAAATCTATTAATTCAAAAATACCAATAATTAAACCTTTAATTAAATTAATAATTAAATTTCTAATTATTTAATAATTGAATAAATTGGGGTGTTACATATATGAGAATCATTGATCAATTGATACTTATCAACTCTATTACTAAATGTCTTTATGAGTGGACTTGAGTAAATCTCAAGTATCGTTGACACTTTTAATAGGTTATAAGATCTGCTCAATATTCTGTTGAATAAAAATAACCGTAGGATCCTTCTTTCACTATAAGGATTGCATTAGAGGCTATGTAGCGGAATATAGCCATATTTCAACAGAATGTGCACAATGCTTACTCCATAATTCACTTGTAAGCATAACACATAAGGATTGAAAATAAATCAACCCTACAATAAGCTTGCCTCTCCACCAAGCAACATATTAGACCCAACCAATATCCTGACCAATATGGAAACACATAAGCACAAAAGTTACCTTATCAACAACTTCACTCCCGTATGAAGATTTTGACAATCTTTTCTCTGTAATGATTATAGGCTGAACAATACAATTCAAAATGCTCACTCCCGCATGAAGTCTTTGAATTTCACTTTCTTGTTTCAGCATCATTGTCTTCTCTCTTCAAGAAGTACATAAGTTTTGGTCAGGTTGGTCTAGCTTTTCACAAATAGGTCCAACATCCACTTCAAGGGACCATACAATATAAACAGTCCTTGTTCAAACAATCTTTTTCCTTGTATACAACCAGAAAGTATCCCCTATGGATCTCATCCAGAAACAGACATGATGTCTGCTCTAATACCAATTGAAATTCTGGTGAGGGCAGACTCAGGATGTCGTGACATTTGATCTGACATTATAAAACAGACAAGATAGAGTATAACAATTAACAGCACAAAAAACAATATAACATAAGTAGTTGTTAACCCAGTTCGATTCTAACCAACCTATATCTAGGGGTATACTAAGCCAGGAATGAAGTTCACTATCAGCAATATTAATTTAGAGGGAAACCTCCATGTTTACACTCTTCACTTAATCAGACTACCCAATGACCCTTCTACCTAAGATACCACACTTAGATATAAGAACCTCCGCTCACTTCCAATCACCTCAATGATGTTTATCAGTCACTATCACACCAGTAACTGCATCAACTAATTGGCTCCTAACACACTCAACTTGGAGATACCTCACTCCAAACACAACTAAAATAGTTTGAAGATACCACACTTCAAACACAATATAAAACAGTCACACATATGACACAAACAAAACTCAGAATTGCTTCACAGCTTCTTCCAAGGACACAACTACACTCATTGCTTCACAGCTTCTGAGTGAATAAAATAATCCTCTTGCCTACAGGCTTCGAGGTACAAATCAGTGACCATCCCACAATTCGGGTGGTTCACTTACATGGCTAACTCTAAAGATTACATCTTTCTAAAACTAGCTAGCTTACTAAAACTAGGTTACAACTACTTATTTATAACCTCTTACCCAACTGGATTTTGGCCTTCAAATTAACAGCATAAGCTGTAACAAACTTCTGCAGTAATAAACTTTCTGCATAGATAAACAAGCAGATTATTTTTGCTATAATCAAGGTCCTTGCTGATCTTTCTCCTTAGTTCTTGGACCTCCACATATGCCTTCAAAGTCACGTCACATAAGATGCACAATATTCCAAAGAATATTTTGCTCTAATTAAAACAGAACTATAACAAACTTAACCGTTTCTGTAGCGTGATGTCTTGATGTGTGATGTCTCGACATCTCCTAAGACACGCTGTTCCAAATGTTAATACTTTTTAACGCAGCATGTTAAGGCATTCTATATAGGATTATCAGTTAGGAGTCCTACTATACAAAATATTGTTGCTGATATTACTTATTTTATTAAAACTTTGTCAATTCATACAATTCAGGAACTTACAGTTCTCCAACCATATTCTTATTAGTTGATGAACACACGAGACACTCTTTCCCGGATTAAATATTTATGAGTGTGCAAAACAACTAGTTCTTCAAAAGCAAATTAATAACCAAATTGTTCAACTTATAACAAAATCCACTTCAAATACTTAAATATAACAAGTGACTCATTTGTGATCAAAATAGTAAATCAATACCCATAAAACAATTTTATTTAGCTATTGGGTACCCAAATTTATTACTCCATTAATTTTAACTAAGACTCTAAAATATGACGTCAATAGTAACGTCAATAATTATTTCTCTCGAAATTATTTGATGTACTCTTAAATAGTTCATTACTATATAGTAATGTTTAAGAGTAACATCCTCCCATGTAAATTAATACAATATATATAGTATATAAATTGATGAATCAATGATATGATGATTCATATTTTTATATAATTATTTATATATGGAAATGTTAAAGAGCTTTGTAAGTATTTGCTAAAATTTTATTTAATCAACTTTGAATTGATTTTCGTGACAAATGGTTTGGTTTATAAATTATAATCATAAAAGTGAATTGGTTAACATCATTTGGTTACCACTAAATATACTTGTATCTATTATATAGGAGTTACGATAACAAGTTGAATGATAGTAAATACGATTCAAGTGTGTGAGCACCCGTAAATTTAATTTTTTCTTCTTCCTTTTGAAAATTTATATTAGATACATTTCAAAGGTCTTAGTTCCCCGTGACTAGATATAGGATGTTTGTTATTTTAAGGATAACACCTAAAAATAGGCAAGTTTGAGATAATATAATTCACTGAAATGTATTAACTAAAATATGAAGTGTCTATAAATAACACTAGAAACATATGCTGAATAGTGAAAACAAAGGGAAAAAAAGAAAGAAGAAAGTTGATAAAAACATCTTTTAAAATGGCGAAATGCATCTCAAACTTGTCCCAATTTTTTGTTATTTTAGTTTTGGTTGCAGTCGGTAAGTATATGTCATGTTGTTCAGCATTCATTGTGAATTTGTGATACTATAGATTTTTCTCTTCTTATTTTTAATCTAAAGTGTAAATTTAAATATTTTATTTTATTGAAATATTGAATATTAACCCTAATATGTTTTATGACTCTAGTTTGGAACATGGAATTACAACAAGTAGAAGGTGCAACACCATGTACAACACCTATGGGAGCATGTGGTCCAGCTGGGGATTGTGTTAAAAGGTGCAAAGATGCACATGCTTATGGTGAAGGGTCCTGCGAATTAGGCCTATGTAGATGTACTCATTGGTGCAATTGAAGGCCCTAATATAAGGGGATGATTTAGGAACATAATAAGATAATATGGTAGTACGTCATTGGTTATGGATATACATTTTAATTATTTTGATGTTAGTTGAAAATTTGTCATTATTATTTCTTTTGTATGAGATAAAATGCAATGTGCATACAAAGCAAAAAAGCTTAATAAAATTTGAAAGAAAGTAATTTCTATTTTGTTTATAAAAAAAAAAATCTTTCTCAATAAGATTACATAAATTATTCCATTAGATTAAATCAGCATATTCAAAACAAAAATTAATAAGGTCATTACACATACATGTTTTATATATTTCTATATAATGAAAATTCATATTAAATGAAGGCATTTAGATTTGTTGTTTTAAAGCTTTTTAAACGTACAATATTTAGATTATAGAAAATTTCAAAGATCATCGTAGAGTTGCATTCTAACTAGGTTAAGCAAACTTGTGATTCTTGATGAATGAAATGGAAGAAATCAATTGAGCATAAAGAGAGTTAGAAAAATCAAGATTATTGGTAAAAAAAATCCATAAATGAGTATGTAAATCCTTCATGAGTTCCAACAGTAATAAATAGGTATGTGAATCCCATAAAAATACCACAAGATTTTCTTGGCGGTATGAAACTCTTATATTTTGTCTGGATCAAAAGAGAAAATAAAAGAAAAGAATGTTCAAGAAAAGAAATTGAGTGAAAAATAAGTAGAAAATGAGATGATTATTTAATTGTTTGATAGAAGTAAAAGTGAAAGAAAAGAAAGATATATATTTTTATATGACAAAAATATCCCCTATATAAAAGACAATATATACACTGTAAAATACTATTTTTAGCATTGTATAATTTTATTTAGAATTAAATATATTTTACTCTATGTGTGTTATTATTGCAAGAGAGCATATTTGAACTAAAACACACCTATATTATTTAATTTACCAATTTTACTTTTATTTGATATCAAGATAAATTTATTAAAATATTATGTTTAATATATTTTAAGATTTTAATAATGACACGTTGTAAAAAAATCATTTAAGTTATACAGCATGAACTTTAGTAAAAATAAATAAGCTAAAATTGATAATAAAAACTTAGAGGAGCAAAGTTTGAAAAAAAATAGAGAAACTAAAATTGAAATAAATATATTTAAATAAACTTAAGGGTATTTTTATTTATTACATATTAAATATTTTTTATATTAATTAATTTAACAATATAAAATTTAAATAATAGAGAAAATAAATAGTATATAGAACCAAAATAGTGTTCTCCCCAGCTTTCCGCTCAAAATAGTGTTCTCCCCAATCATAATAATGTTTTTAATACTTTTTGATGTTGTTCCAAACGAAGGAAGGATTAATAATCTTTTCAGTTTCCCTCTTTCCTTAATATTTCTTCCATTTTCATGCAAAAACAAACACATTTGTAGGATTTGATTGGTGTGAGATGAAATTCTTCAAATTTCATCAGATTATCTTAAGATGTATGTTCACTTCGATTTTTATAAGATTTTTTGAAGACTTATATTCACTACAAACTTCATCAGATTTTATAAAGAGTTATATTCACTTCAAATTTCATCAAATTATCTAAAGATTTATGTTCACTTCAATTTTCACCAGATTTTCTGAAGACTTAAATACACTTTAAATTTCATCAGATTATCTTAATATTTATGTTCACTTCAAATTTCATCAGATTATCTTAAGATGTATGTTCACTTCAATTTTCATAAGATTTTTGAAGACTTATATTCACTTTAAATTTCATTAGATTTTTTGAAGACTTATATTAACTTCAAATTTCATCAGATTATCTTAAGTGTTATGTTCACTTCAATTTTCACAAGATTTTATGAAGGCTTATATTCACTTCAAAATTCATCAGATTTTCTGAAGACTTATATTCATTCAAATTTCATGATTTTACGAAGACTTATATTCACTTCAAATTTCATCAGATTATCTTAAGATTTATGTTCACTTCAAATTTCATCAGATTATCTTAAGATGTATGTTCACTTCAATTTTCATAAGATCTTTTGAAGACTTATATTCACTTCAAATTTTATCAGATTTTCTGAAGACTTATATTCACTTCAAATTTTATCAGATTATCTTAAGATTTATTTTCACCAGATTTTCTAAAGACTTATATACAGTTCAAATTTCATCAGATTTTCTGAAGACTTACATTCACTTCAAATTTCATCAGATTTTTTGAAGACTTATATTCACTTCAAATTTCATCAGATTATCTTAAGATTTATGTTCACTTCAAATTTCATCAGATTATCTAAAGATGTATGTTCACTTCAATTTTCCTAAGATTTTTTGAAGACTTATATTCACTTCAAACTTCATCAGATTTTATGAAGAGTTATATTCACTTCAAATTTTACCAAATTATCTTAAAATTTATGTTCACTTCAAATTTCATCAAATTATCTTAAGATGTATATTCACTTCGATTTTCATAAGATTTTTTGAAGAGTTATATTCACTTCAAACTTCATCACATTTTCTGAAGACTTATATTCAATTCAAATTTCATCAGATTATCTTAAGATTTATGTTCACTTCAATATTAACCAGATATTTGAAGACTTATATTCATTTCAAATTTTATTTAATTTTCTAAAGACTTAAATTAACATCAAGTTTCACCAGATTTTTTGGAGACTTATATTAACTTCAATTAAAATTTCATCTAATTTTCTAAAGACACACAGATATGTGTGTGTGTGTGTGTGTGTCTATATATATATATATATATATATATATATATATATATATATATATATATTCACTTCTAATTTATCAGATTATCTTAAGATTGATGTTTACTTGAATTTTAACCCGATTTTCTGAAGACTTATATTCACTTCAAATTTCACCAGATTTTTTTAAGATTTATATTTCCTTCAAATTTCATCAGATTATCTTAACATGTATGTTCACTTCGATTTTCAAAAGATTTTTTGAAGACTTATATTCACTTCAAACTTCCTTAGATTTTATGAAGAGTTATATTCACTTCAAATTTCATCAAATTATCTAAAGATTTATGTTCACTTCAATTTTCACCAGATTTTCTGAAGACTTAAATTCACTTTAAATTTCATCAGATTATCTTAATATTTATGTTCACTTCAAATTTCATCAGATTATCTTAAGATGTATGTTCACTTCAATTTTCATAAGATTTTTGAAGACTTATATTCACTTTAAATTTCATTAGATTTTTTGAAGACTTGTATTAACTTCAAATTTCATCAGATTATCTTAAGTGTTATGTTCACTTCAATTTTCACAAGATTTTATGAAGGCTTATATTCACTTCAAAATTCATCAGATTTTCTGAAGACTTATATTCAGTTCAAATTTCATCAGATTTTCTGAAGACTTATATTCACTTCAAATTTCATCAAATTATCTTAAGATTTATGTTCACTTCAAATTTCATCAGATTATCTTAAGATGTATGTTCACTTCAATTTTCATAAGATCTTTTGAAGACTTATATTCACTTCAAATTTCATCAGATTTTCTGAAGACTTATATTCACTTCAAATTATATCAGATTATCTTAAGATTTATTTTCACCAGATTTTCTAAAGACTTATATACAGTTCAAATTTCATCAGATTTTCTGAAGACTTACATTCACTTCAAATTTCATCAGATTTTTTGAAGACTTATATTCACTTCAAATTTCATCAGATTATCTTAAGATTTATGTTCACTTCAAATTTCATCAGATTATCTAAAGATGTATGTTCACTTCAATTTTCCTAAGATTTTTTGAAGACTTATATTCACTTCAAACTTCATCAGATTTTATGAAGAGTTATATTCACTTCAAATTTTACCAAATTATCTTAAGAATTATGTTCACTTCAAATTTCATCAAATTATCCTAAGATGTTTATTCACTTCGATTTTCATAAGATTTTTTGAAGAGTTATATTCACTTCAAACTTCATCACATTTTCTGAAGACTTATATTCACTTCAAATTTCATCAGATTATCTTAAGATTTATGTTCACTTCAATATTAACCAGATTTTTGAAGACTTATATTCATTTCAAATTTCATTTAATTTTCTAAAGACTTAAATTAACATCAAGTTTCACCAGATTTTTTGGAGACTTATATTAACTTCAATTAAAATTTCATCTAATTTTCTAAAGATATATATATATATATATATATATATATATATTCACTTCTAATTTATCAGATTATCTTAAGATTGATGTTTACTTGAAATTTAACCAGATTTTCTGAAGACTTATATTCACTTCAAATTTCACCAGATTTTTTTAAGATTTATATTTCCTTCAAATTTCATCAGATTATCTTAAGATGTATGTTCACTTCGATTTTCATAAGATTTTTTGAAGACTTATATTCACTTCAAACTTCATTAGATTTTATGAAGAGTTATATTACTTCAAATTTCATCAAATTATCTAAAGATTTATGTTCACTTCAATTTTCATCAGATTTTCTGAAGACTTAAATTCACTTCAAATTTCATCAGATTGTCTTAATATTTATGTTCACTTCAAATTTCATCAGATTATCTTAAGATGTATGTTCACTTCAATTTGCATAAGATTTTTTGAAGACATATATTCACTTCAACTTTCATCAGTTTTTTGAAGACTTATTATAACTTCAAATTTTATCAGATTATCTTAAGACTTATGTTCACTTCAATTTTCACCAGATTTTCTGAAGACTTATATTCACTTAAAAATTCATCGGATTTTCTGAAGACTTATATTCACTTCAAATTTCATCAGATTTTCTGAAGACTTATATTCACTTCAAATTTCATCAGATTGTCTTAAGATTTATGTTCACTTTAAATTTCATCAAATTATCTTAAGATGTATGTTCACTTCAATTTTCATAAGATTTTTTGAAGACTTATATTCACTTTAAATTTCATTAGATTTTTTGAAGACTTATATTAACTTCATATTTCATCAAATTATCTTAAGTGTTATGTTCACTTCAATTTTCACAAAATTTTCTGAAGGCTTATATTCACTTCAAAATTCATCAGATTTTCTGAAGACTTATATTCAGTTCAATTTTCATCAGATTTTCTGAAGACTTATATTCACTTCAAATTTCATCAGATTGTCTTAAGATTTATGTTCACTTCAAATTCTAATGGAATATAAGTCTTGAAAATGAATTGAATGAATAAAGTCTTCGAAAAATCGATGAAAGAAGTGAATATAGGTCTTTAGAAACTCTGATGAAATTTGAAGTGAATATAATTCTTCAGAAAATCCGATGAAATTTGAAGGAAATATAAATATTAAAAAAATCAGATGAAATTTGAATTGAATATAAGTCTTCAGAAAATCTGGTGAAACTTGAAGTGAATATAAGTCTTCAGAAAATAAGATGAAATATGAAGTGAATATAACTCTTCAGAAAATTTGGTTAAATTTTAAGTGGATATAAGTCTTCAGAAAATATGATGAAATTTGAAGTGAATATAAGTCTTCAGAAAATCTGGTAAAAATTGAAGTGAACATAAATCTTAAGATAATCTGATGAAATTTGAAGTGAATATAACTCTTCAGAAAATCTGATGAAATTTGAAGTGAATATAAGTATTTAGAAAAGTTGATGAAATATGAAGTGAATATAAGTCCTCAGAAAATCAGGTGTAAATTGAAGTGAACATAAGTCTTAAGATAATCTGATGAAATTTGAAGTGAACATAAATCTTAAGATAATTTGATGAAATTTGAAGTGATATAAGTCCTCAGAAAATCAGATGAAATTTGAAGAAAATATAAATCTTAAAAAAATATGATGAAATTTGAAATGAATACAAGTCTTCAGAAAATCTGGTGAAACTTGAAGTGAATATAAGTCTTCAGAAAATTATACGAGATTTGAAGTGAATATAAGTTTTCAGAAAATCTTGTTAAAATTGATATGAATATAAGTCTTCAGAAAACCTGGTGAAATTTGAAGTGGATATAAGTCTTCAGAAAATCTGATGAAATTTGAAGTGCATATAAGTCTTTAGAAAATATGGTGAAAATTGAGGTGAACATAAATCTTAAGATAATCTGATGAAATTTGAAGTGACTATAAGTCTTCAGAAAATCGGATAAAATTTGAAGTGAATATAAGTCTTCTGAAAATCTGATGAAATTTGAAGTGAATATAAGTCTTTAGAAAATCTGATGAAATTTGAAGTGATATAAGCCTTCAAAAACTCTTATGAAAATTGAGGCGAACATACATCTTAAGATAATCTGATGAAATTTGAAGTGAACATAAATCTTAAAATAATTTGATGAAATTTGAATTGAATATAAGTCTTCAGAAAATATGATGAAATTTGAAGTGCATATAGGTCTTCAGAAAATCTGATGAAATTTGAAGTGAATATAAGTCTTCAGAAAATTCGATGAACTTTGAAAGAAATATAAATCTTAAAAAAATATGATGAAATTTAAAGTGAATATAAGTCATCAAAAAATTATAAGAAATTTGAAGTGAATATAAGTTTTCATAAAATCTGGTTAAAATTGATATGAATATAAGTCTTCAGAAAACCTGGTGAAATTTGAAGTGGATATAAGTCTTTAGAAAATCTGATGAAATTTGAAGTGAATATAAGTCTTCAGAAAATCTGGTGAAAATTGAAGTGAACATAAATCTTAAGATAATTTGATGAAATTTGAAGTGAATATAACTCTTCATAAAATCTGATGAATTTTAAGTGAATATAAGTCTTTAAAAAATCTTATGAATATTGAAGTGAACATATATCTTAAGATAATCTGATGAAATTTGAAGTGAACATAAATCTTAAGATAATTTGATTAAATTTGAAGTGAATATAAGTCTTCAGAAAATCTGATGAAATCTAAAGTGAATATAAGTCTTCAAAAAATCTTATGAAAATTGAAGTTAACGTACCTCTTAAGATAATCTGATGAAATTTGAAGTGAACATAAATGTTATAATCTGATGAAATATGAAGTGAATATAAGTCTTCAGAAAATATGATAAAATTGAGGTAAAATAAGTCTTGAAAAAATCTGGTGAAAACTGAAGTGAACATAAATCTTAAGATAATCTGATCAAATATGAAGTGAATATAAGACTTCAGAAAATATGATGAAATTTGAAGCGAATATAAGTCTTCAAAAAATCTTTTGGAAATTGTAGTGAACATACATCTTAAGATAATATGATAAAATTTAATAAAAATTGTAGTGAATATGATGACATTTGAACCGAATATAAGTCTTCAGAAAATTTGATGAAATTTGGAGTGAATATAATTCTTTAGAAAATCTGATGAAATTTGAAGTGAATATAAGTCTTAAGATAATCTGATGAAATTTGAAGTGAATAAAAGTCTTCAGAAAATATGATGAAATTTGAAGTGAATATAAGTCTTCAGAAAATCTGATGAAATTTGAAGTGAATATAAGTCTTCAGAAAATCTGGTTAAAATTGAAGTGAAAGTAAATCTTAAGATAATCTGATGAAATTTGAAGTGAATATAAGTCTTCAGTAAATCTTGTTAAATTTGATATGAATATAAGTCTTCCGAAAATCTTGTGAAATTTGAAGTGAATATAAGTCTTTAGGAAAGCTGATGAAATTTGAGGTGAATATAAGTCTTCAGAAAATCAGGTGTAAATTGAAGTGAATATAAGTCTTAAGATAATCTGATGAAATTTGAAGTGAACATAAATCTTAAGATAATTTGATGAAATTTGAATTGAATATAAGTCTTCAGAAAATCTGATGAAATTTGAAGTTAATATAATTCTTCAGAAAATTTGATGAAATTTGAAGTGAATATAAGTCTTCAGAAAATCCGATGAAATTTGAAGAAAATATAAATCTTAACAAAATCTGATGAAATTTGAAGTGAATATAAGTCTTCAAAAAACATGGTGAAACTTGAAGTGAATATAAGTCTTGAGAAAATATACGAAATTTGAAGTGAATATAAGTTTTCAGAAAATCTGGTTAAAATTCATATGAATATAAGTCTTCAGAAAACCAGGTGAAATTTGAAGTGGATATAAGTCTTCATAAAATCTGATGAAATTTGAAGTGCATATAAGTCTTTAGAAAATATGGTGAAAATTGAGGTGAACATAAATCTTAAGATAATCTATTTGAAATTTGAAGTGAATATAAGTCTTCAGAAAATCTGATTAAATTTGAGGTGAATATAAGTCTTCTGAAAATCAGATGAAATTTGAAGTGAATATAAGTCTTAAGAAAATCTGATGAAATTTGAAGTGAATATAATCTTAAGAAAATCTTGTGAAAATTGAAGTGAATATTAGTCTTAAGATAATCTGATGAAATTTGAAGTGAATATAAGTCTTTAGAAACTCTAATGAAATCTTTAGCGAATATAAGTCTTCAAAAAATCTGATGAAATTTGAATTGAATATAATTCTTCAGAAAATCTGATGAAATTTGAAGTAAATATAAATCTTAAAAAAACAAGATGAAATTTGAATTGAATATAAGTCTTCAAAAAATCTGGTGAAACTTGAAGTGAATATAAGTCTTTAGAAAATAAGATGAAATTTTAAATAAATATAAGTCTTCAAAAAATCTGGTTAAAATTGATATGAATATAAGTCTTACGAAAATCTAGTGAAATTTGAAGTTGATATAAGACTTCAGATAATCTCATGAAATTTGAAGTGAATATGTGTCTTCAGAAAATCTGGTGAAAATTAAAGTGAACATAAATCAAAAGATAACTGATGAAATTTGAGGTGAATATAACTCTTCTGAAAATCTGATGAAATTTGAATTTAATATAAGTCTTTAGAATATCTGATGAAATTTGAAGTGAATATAAGTCTTTAGAAAATCAAGTGAAAATTAAAGTGAACATAAGTCTTAAAATAATCTGATGAAATTTGAAGTGAATATAAGTCTTCAGAAAATCTGTGAAATTTGAAGTGAATATAAGTCTTCAAAAAATCTTATGAAAATTGAAGCGAACATACATCTTAAGATAATCTGATGAAATTTGAAGTGAACATAAATCTTAAAATAATTTGATGATATTTGAAGTGAATATAAGTCTTTAGAAAATTTGATGAAATTTGAAGTGAATATAAGTCTTCAGAAAATCGAATGAAATTTGAAGTGAATATAAGTCTTCAGAAAATCCGATGAAATTTGAAGGAAATATAAATCTTAAAAAAATATGATGAAATTTGAAGTGAATATAAGTATTCAGAAAATCTGGTGAAACTTGAAGTGAATATAAGTCTTCTGAAAATTAGATGAAATTGGAAGTGAAGATAAGTCTTCAGAAAATCTGGTTAAAATTGATATGAATATAAGTCTTCAGAAAATCTGGTGAAATTTGAAGTGGATATAAGTCTTCTGAAAATCTGATGAAATTTGATTTGAATATAACTCTTTAGAAAAACCGGTGAAAATTGAAGTGAACATAAATCTTAAGATAATCTGATGAAATCTGAAGTGAATATAAGTCTTAAGATAATCTGATTAAATTTAAAGTGAATATAAGTCTTAAGATAATAAGTCTTCAGAAAATCAGGTGAAAATTAAAGTGAACATAAGTCTTAAGATAATCTGATTAAATTTAAAGTGAATATAAGTCTGCAGAAAATATGATGAAATTTGAGGTGAATATTAGTCTTCAACAAATCTTATGAAAATTTAAGTGAACATACATCTTTAGATAATCTGGTGATATTTGAAGTGAACATAAATCTTAAGATAATCTGATGAAATTTGAAATGAATACAAGTCTTTAGAAAATCTGATGAAATTTGAAGGGAATATAAGTCTTCAGAAAATCTGACGAAATTTGAAATGAATATAAGTCTTCAGAAAATCCAATGAAATTTTAAGGAAATATAAATCTAAAAAAAATCTGATGAAATTTGAAGTGAATATAATTCTTCAGAATATCTGGTGAAACTTGAAGTGAATATAAGTCTTCAGAAAATTAGATGAAATTTGAAGTGAATATAAGTCTTCAGAAAATCTAGTTAAAATTTATAAGAATATAAGTCTTCAGAAATTCTAGTGAAATTTGACGTGAATATAAGTCTTCAGAAAATCTATTGAAATTTGAAGTGAATATAAGTCTTCAGAAAATCTGGTGAAAATTGAAGTGAACATAAATCTTAAGATAATCTGATGAAATTTGAAGTGAATATTACTCTTCAGAAAATCTGATGAAATTTGAAGTGAATATAAGTCTTCAGAAAATCTGATGAAATTTGAAGTGAATATAAATCTTCAGAAAATCTTGTGTTAATTGAAGTGAACATGAGTCTTAAGATAATCTGATGAAATTTGAAGTGAATATAACTTTTCAAAAAATCTTATGAAAATGGAAGCGAACATACATCTTAAGATAATCTGATGAAATTTGAAGTGAACATAAATCTTAAGATAATCTGATAAAATTGGATGTGAATATAAGTCTTCAGAAAATCTGAGGAAATTTGAAGTGAATATAAGTCTTCAGAAAATCTGACGAAATTTGAAGTGAATATAAGTCTTCAGAAAATCCGATGAAATTTGAAGGAAATATAAATCTTAGAAAAATCTGATGGAATTTGACGTGAATATAAGTCATCAGAATATCTGGTGAAACTTGAAGTGAATATAAGTCTTCAGAAAATTAGATGAAATTTGAAGTGAATATCAGTCTTCAGAAAATCTGGTTAAAATTGATATGAATATAAGTCTTCAAAAAATCTGGTGAAATTTAAAGTGGATATAAGTCTTCAGAAAATCAGATGAAATTTGAAGTGAATATATAAGTCTTCAAAAAATCTGGTGAAAGTTGAAGGGAATATAAGTCTTCAGAAAATTATACGAAATTTGAAGTGAATATAAGTTTTCAGAAAATCTGGTTAAAATTGAAATGAATATAAATCTTTAGAAAACCTGGTGAAATTTGAAGTCGATATAAGTCTTAAGAAAATCTGATGAAATTTGAAGTGCATATAAGTCTTTAGAAAATATGGTGAAAATTGTGGTGAACATATATCTTGAGATAATCTGATGAAATTTGAAGTGAATAAAAGTCTTCAGAAAATATGATGAAATTTTAAGTGAATATAAGTCTTCAGAAAATCTGATGAAATTTGAAGTGAATATAAGTCTTCAGAAAATCTGGTTAAAATTGAAGTGAAAGTAAATCTTAAGATAATCTGATGAAATTTGAAGTGAATATAAGTCTTCAGAAAATATGATGAATTTTGAAGTGAATATAAGTCTTCAACAAATCTGATGAAATTTGAAATGAATATAAGTCTTCTGAAAATCATATGAAATTTGAAGTGAATATAAGTCTTTAGAAAATCTTATGAAATTTGAAGTGAATATAAGTCTTCATTAAATCTGATGAAATTTTAAGTGAATATAATTCTTCAGAAAATCTGATGAAGTTTGATGTGAATATAAGTCTTCAAAAAATCTTATGAAAATTGAAGTGAACACGCATCTTAAGATAATCTGATGAAATTTGAAGTGAACATAAATCTTAAGATAATCTGATGAAATTTGAAGTAAATATAAGTCTTCATAAAATCTGATGAAATTTGAAGTGAATATAAGTCTTCAGAAAATATGATGAAATTTGAGGTGATTATAATTCTTCAGAAAATCCGATGAAATTTGATGGAAATATAAATCTTTAAAAAATCTGATGAAATTTGAATCGAATATAAGTCTTCATAAAATATGGCGAAACTTGAAGTGAATATAAGTCTTCAAAAAATATGATGAAATTTGAAGTGAATATAAGTCTTCAGAAAATCTGGTTAAAATTGATATGAATATAAGTCTTCAGAAAATCTGGTGGAATATGAAGTGGATACAAGTCTTCAGATACTCTGATGAAATTTGAAGTGATTATAAGTCTTCAGAAAATCTGATGAAATTTGAAGTGAATATAAGTCTTCAGAAAATCTGACGAAATTTGAAGTGAATATAAGTCTTCAAAAAATCCGATGAAATTTGAAGGAAATATAAATCTTAAAAAAATCCGATGAAATTTGAAGTGAATATAAGTTTTCTGAAAATATGGTGAAACTTGAAGTGAATATAAGTCTTCAGAAAATATGATGAAATTTGAAGTGAATATAAGTCTTCAGAAAATCTGGTTAAAATTGATATAAATATAAGTCTTGAGAAAATCCGTTGAAATTTGAAGTGGATATAAATCTTAAAAATATCTGATGAAATTTGAAGTGAATATAAGTCTTTAGAAAATCTGGTGAAACTTGAAGTGAATATAAGTTTTTGAAAAATTTGATGAAATTTGAAGTGAATATAAGTTTTCAGAAAATCTTGTTAAAATTGATATGAATATAAGTCTTCAGCAAATCTGGTGAAATTTGAAGTGGACATCAGTCTTCAAAAAATGTTATGATAGTTGAAGTGAACATAAATCTTCGGATAATCTGATGAAATGTGAAGTAAACTTAAATCTTAAGATTATCTGATGAAAATTGAAGTGACTATAAGTCTTAAGAAAATCTGATGAAATTTGAAGTGAATATAAGTCTTCTGAAAATCAGATGAAGTTTGAAGTGAATATAAGTCTTCAGAATGTCTAATGAAATTTTAATTGAATATAAGTCTTCAGAAAATCTGATTAAATTTAAAGTGAACATAAATCTTAAGATAATCTGATGAAATTTGAAGTGAATATAAGTCTTCAAAAAATCTGATTAAATTTGAAGTGAATATAAGTCTTCAGAAAATCTGATGAAATTTGAAGTGAATATAAGTCTTCAGAAAATCCGATGAAATTGGAAGGAAATATAAATCTTAAAAATATCTGATGAAATTTGAAGTGAATATAAGTGTTCAGAAAATCTGGTGAACTTGAAGTGAATATAAGTCTTCGGAAAATTTGACGAAACTTGAAGTGAGTATAAGTCTTCAGAAAATCTACTGAAATTTGAAGTGAATATAAGTCTTCTTAAAATCAGATGAAATTTTAATTGAATATAAGTCTTCAGCAAATATGATGAAATTTGAATTGTATATAAGTCTTCAGAAAATCTAGTGAAAATTAAAGTGAACATACTTTTTAAGATAATCTGATGAAATATGAAGTTAATATAAATCTTCAGAATATCAGATGAAATTTCAAGCAAATATAAATCTTATAAAACTCTAATGAAATTTGAAGTGAATATAAGTCTTCAGAAAATCTGGTAAAACTTGAAGTGAATATAAGTCTTTAGAAAATTATATAAATTTAAAGTGAATATAAGTCTTTAGGAAATCTGGTTAAAATTGATATGAATATAAGTCTTCAGAAAATCTGGTGAAATTTGAAGTGAATATAAGTCTTCAGAAAATCTGATAAAATTTCAAGTGAATGTAAGTTTTCAGAAAATCTGGTGAAAATTGAATTGAACATAAATCTTAAGATAATCTAGTAAATTTGAAGTGAATATAAGTCTTCAGAAAGTCTAATGAAATTTGAAGTGAATATAAGTCTTTAAAAAATCTGATGAAATTTGAAGTGAATATATGTCTTTAGAAAATCTGGTTAAAATTGAAGTTAACATAAATCTTAAGTTAATCTGATCAAATTTGAAGTGAATATAAGTATTTAAAAAATCTGATGAAATTTGAAGTGAATATAAGTCTTCAAAAAATCTTACGAAAATTGAAGTGAACATACATCTTAAGATAATCTGATGAAATATGAAGTGAATATAAGTCTTCAAAAAATACGATGAAATTTGAAGGAAATATAAATCTTAAAAAAATATGATGAAACTTGAAGTGAATATAAGTCTTCAGAAAATCTGGGGAAACATGAAGTGAATATAAGTCTTCAGAAAATTAGATGAAATTTGAAGTGAATATAAGTCTTAAGAAAATCTGGTTAAAATTGAAGTGAACATAAATCTTAAGATAATCTATTAAATTTGAAGTGAACATAAATCTTAATATAATCTGATGAAATTCGAGGTGAATATAAGTCTTCAGAAAATCTGATGAAATATGAAGTGAATATTAGTCTTCAGAAAATCTGTCGAAAATTGAAGAGAACAAAATCTTAGGATAATCTGATAAATTTGAAGTGATTATAAGACTTCAGAAAATCTGGTTAAAATTGATACTAATATAAGTCTTTAGAAAATCTGGTGAAATTTGAAGTGAATATAAGTCTTCAGAAAATCTGATGAAATTTGAAGTAAATTTAGGTCTTCAAAATATCTGGTGAAAATTGAAGTGAACATAAGTCTTCAGATAATCTGATGAAATTTGAATTGAATACAAGTCTTCAGAAAATCTGATTAAATTTGAAGTGAATGTAAGTCTTCAAAAAATCTTATGAAAATTGAAGTGAACATTCATCTTTAGATAATCTGATGAATTTTGAAATGAACATAAATCTTAAGATAATCTGATTAAATTTGAAGTGAATATAAGTCTTTAGAAAATCTGGTTAAAATTGAAGTTAACATAAATCTTAAGATAATCTGATAAATTTGTACTGAATATATGTCTTCAAAAAATCAAAAGAAATTTGAAGTGAATATAAGTCTTCAGAAAATCTGGTGAAATTTAAAGTGGATATAAGTCTTCATATAATCTGGCAAAATTTGAAGTTAATATAAGTCTTCAAAAAATTTGGTGAAACTTGAAGTGAGTATAAGGTTTTAGAAAATTAAATTAAATTTGAAGTGAATATAAGCCTTTAGCAAGTTAGATTACATTTGAAGTGAATATAAGTCTTCATAAATCTGGTTAAAATTGAAGTGAACGTAAATCTTAATATAATCTGATGAAATTTGAAGTGAATATATGTCTTTAGAAAATCTGATGAAATTTGAAGTGAATATAAGTCTTTAGAAAATATGATTAAATATGAAGTGAATACAAGTCTTTAGAAAATCTGGTGAAAATTGAAGTGAACATAAATCTTGGGATAATCTGATGAATTTGAGGTGAATATAAGTCTTCAGAAAATCTGGTTAAAATTGATATGAATATAAGTCTTATGAAAATCTTGTGAAATTTGAAGTGAATATAAGTCTTCAGAAAATATGATGAAATTTGAAGTGAATATTAGTCTTTAGAAAATATGATGAAGTTTAAAGTGAATATAAGTCTTCAAAAAATCTTATGAAAATTGAAGTGAACATACATCTTATGATAAGTTGATGAAATTTGAAGTGAACATAAATCTTCAGAAAATCTGACAATATTTGAAGTGCATATTAGTCTTTAGAAAATATGGTGAAAATTGAAGTGAACATAAATCTTAAGATAATCTGTTGAAATTTGAAGTGAGTATAAGTCTTTAGAGAATCTGATGAAATTTGAAGTGAATATAAGTCTTCAGAAAATCTGATGAAATTTGAAGTGTATATAAGTCTTAATAAAATCTGGTTCTAATTGAAGTGAACATAAATCTTAAGATAATCTGATAAAATTTGAAGCGAATATAAGTCTTCAGAAAATCTGCTGAAATTTAAAGTGAATATAAGTCTTCAAAAAATCTTTTGAAAATTGAAGTGAACATACATCTTAAGATAATCTCATGAAATATGAAGTGAATATAAGTCTTCAGAATATCTGATGAAATTTGAAGGAAATATAAATCTTCAAATATCTATTGAAATTTGAAGTGAATATAAGTCTTCAGAAAATCTGGTGAAACAAGAAGTGAATATAAGTCTTCAGAAAATTAGATGAATTTTGAAGTGAATATAAGTCTTCAGAAAATCTGTTTAAAATTTAAATGAACATAAATCCTAAGATAATCTGATAAATTTGTAGTGAATATATGTCTTCAGAAAATCAAAAGAAATTTGAAGTGAATATAAGTCTTCAGAAAATCTGGTGAAATTTAAAGTGGATATAAGTCTTCAAAAAATTTGGTGAAACTTGAAGTAAATATAAGTCTTTAGAACATTAAATTAAATTTGAAGTGCCTATAAGTCTTCATAACTCTGGTTAAAATTGAAGTGAACGTAAATCTTAATATAAGCTGATGAAATTTGAAGTGAATATAAGTCTTCAGAAAATCTGATGAAATTTGAAGCGAATATAAGTCTTTAGAAAATATGATGAAATATGAAGTGAATACAAGTCTTCAGAAGATCTGGTGATCATTGAAGTGAACATAAATCTTAGGATAATCTGATAAAATTGTGGTGAATATAAGTCTTCAGAAAATCTGATGAAGTTTGCAGTGAATATAAGTCTTCAAAAAATCTTATGAAAATTGAAATGAACATACATCTAGAGATAAGTTGATGAAATTTGAAGTGAACATAAATCTTCAAAAAATCTGACGAAATCTCAAGGGCATATAAGTTTTCAGAAAATATGGTGAAAATTGAAGGGAAAATAAATATTAAGATAATCTGATGAAATTTGAATGGAATATAAGTCTTCAGAAAATCTGATGAATTTTGAAGTGAATATTAGTCTTCATAAAATCTGATTAAAATTGAAGTGTATATAAGTCTTAAGAAAATCTGGTGAAAATTGAAGTGAACAAAAATCTTAAGATAATATGATGAAATTTGAAGTGAATATAAGTCTTCAGAAAATCTGATAAAATTTAAAGTGAATATAAGTCTTCAAAAAATCATATGAAAATGAAGTGAACGTACATCTTAAGATAATCTCATGAAATTTGAAGTGAACATAACTCTTAAGATAATCTAATGAAATTTGAAGTGAATATAAGTCTTCAGAAAATCTGATGAAGTTTGAAGTGAATATATGTGTTTAAAAAATTATGAAAATTGAAGTGAACATACATCTTAAGATAAGTTGATGAAATTTGAAGTGAACATAAATCTTCAGAATATCTGACGAAATCTGAAGTGCATATAAGTCTTCAGAAAATCTGATGAAAATTGAAGGGAACATAAATCTTAAGATAATCTAATGAAATTTGAATGGAATATAAGTCTTCAGAAAATCTGATGAATTTTGAAGTGAATATTAGTCTTCAGAAAATCTGATGAAAGTTGAAGTGTATATAAGCCTTAAGAAAATCTGGTGAAAATTAAAGTGAACATAAATCATAAGATATACTGATGAAATTTGAAGTAAATATAAGTCTTCAGAAAATCTGATGAAATTTAAAGTGAATATAAGTCTTTAAAAAATCTTATGAAAATTGAAGTGAACGTACATCTTAAGATAATCTCATGAAATTTGAAGTGAACATAAATCTTAAGATAATCTGATGAAATTTTAAGTGAATAAAGTCTTCAAAAAATCTGATGATGTTTGAAGTGAATATAAGTCTTTAAAAAATCTTATGAAAATTGAAGTGAACATACATCTTAAGATAAGTTGATGAAATTTGAAGTGAACATAAATCTTCAAAAAAACTGACGAAATCTGAAGTGCATATAAGTCTTCAGAAATTATGGTGAAAATTGATGTGAACATAAATCTTAAGATAATCTAATAAAATTTGAATGGAATATAAGTCTTCAGAAAATCTGATGAATTTTGAAGTGAATATAAGTCTTCAGAAAATCTGATGAAATTTGAAGTGAATTTAAGTCTTCAGAAAATCTGGTGAAAATTGAAGTGAACATAAGTCTTAAGATAATCTAATGAAATTTGAATTGAATATAAGTCTTCAGAAAAACTGATTAAATTTGAAGTGAATGTAAGTCTTCTAAAAATCTTATGAAAATTGAAGTGAACATTCATCTTAAGATAATCTAATGAAATTTGAAATGAACATAAATCTTAAGATAATCTGATGAAATTTGAAGTGAATATAAGTCTTTAGAAAATCTAATAAAATTTGAAGTGAATATAAGTCTTCAGAAAATCTGATGAAATTTGAAGTGAATATAAGTCTTCAAAAAATCTTATGAAAATTGAAGTGAACATACATCTTAAGATAATTTTATGAAATATGAAGTGAATGTAACTCATCGGAAAATCCAATGAAACTTGAAGGAAATATAAATCTTAAAAAAATCTGGTGAAATTTGAAGTGAATATAAGTCTTCAGAAAATCTGGTGAAACAAAAAGTGAATATAAGTCTTCAGAAAATTAGATAAGATTTGAAGTGAATATTAGTCTTAAGAAAATATAGTTAAAATTGAAGTTAACATAAATCATAAGATAATCTGATAAATTTGTAGTGAATATATGTCTTCAGAAAATCAAAATAAATTTGAAGTGAATATAAGTCTTCAGAAAATCTGGTGAAATTTAAAGTGGATATAAGTCTTCAGATAATTTGGTGAAATTTGAAGTTTATATAAGTCTTCAAAAAATTTGGTGAAACTTGAAGTGAATATAAGTGTTTAGAACATTAAATTAAATTTGAAGTAAATATAAGTCTTCGTAAATCTGGTTAAAATTGAACTGAACGTAAATCTTAATATAATTTGATAATATTTGAAGTGAATATAAGTCTTCAGAAAATCTGTTGAAATTTGAAGTGAATATAAGTCTTTAGAAAATATGATGAAATATGAAGTGAATACAAGTCTTCAGAAAATCTGGTGAATATTGAAGTGAATATAAATGTTAGGATAATCTGATAAATTTGAGGTGCATATAAGTCTTCAGAAAATCTGTTTAAATTGATATGAATATAATTCTTCAAAAAATCTTGTGAAATTTGAAGTGAATATAAGTCTTCAGAAAAACTGATGAAATTTGAAGTGAATATAGGTCTTCAGAAAAACTGGTGAAAATTGAAGTGAACATAAATCTTAAGATAATCTGATGAAATTTGAAGTGAATATAAGTCTTCAGAAAATCTGATGAAGTTTGAAGGGATTATAAGTCTTCAAAAAATCTCATGAAAATTGAAGTGAACATACATCTTAAGATAAGTTGATGAAATTTGAAGTGAACATAAATCTTCAGAAAATCTGACGAAATCTGAAGTGCATATAAGTCTTCAGAAAATATGGTGAAATTTGAAGTGAACATAGATAATCTGATGAAGTTTGAAGTGAATATAAGTCTTCAGAAAATCTGATTTAATTTGAAGTGAATATAAGTCTTCAAAAAATCTTATGAAAATTAAAGTGAACATACATCTTAAGATAATCTGATGAAATATGAAGTGAATATAAGTCTTCAGAATATCTGATGAAATTTGAAGGAAATATAAATCTTAAAAAATTATAATGAAATTTGAAGTAAATATAAGTCTTCAGAAATTCTGGTGAAACTTGAAGTGAATATAAGTCTTCAGAAAATTAGATGAATTTTGAAGTGAATATAAGACTTCAGAAAATATGGTTAAAATTGATATGAATATAAGTCTTCAAAAAATATGGTGATGTTTGAAGTGAATATAGGTCTTCAGAAAATTTGGTGAAAATTGAAGTGAACATAAATCTTAAGATAATATGATAAATTTGAGTGAATATGAGTCTTTAGAAAATCTGGTGAAATTTGAAGTGAATATAAGTCTTCAGAAAATCTGAAGAAATTTTAAGTGCATATAAGTCTTCAGAAAATTTGGTGAAAATTTAAGTGAACCTAAATCTTAAGATAATCTTATGAAATTTGAATAGAATATAAGTCTTTAGAAAATCTGATGAAATTTGAACTGAATATAAGTCTTCAAAAAATCTTGTGAAAATTGAAGTGAATATACATCTTAAGATAATCTGAGGAAATATGAAGTGAATATTAGTCTTTAGAAAATCCGATGAAATTTGAACTGAACATAAATCTTAAGATAATCTGATGAAATTTGAAGTGAATATAAGTCTTCAGAAAATCTTATGAAATTTGAAGAGAATATAAGTCATCAGAAAATCTAGTGATAATTGAAGTAAACATAAGTCTTAAGATAATCTGATGAAATTTTAAGTGAATATCAGTCTTCAGAAAATCTGATTAAATTTGAAGTGAATGTAAGTCTTCAAAAAATCTTATGAAAACGCAGAGGCAGAGGCATTAAGTTCAGATACTCTATAGTGAATGTTAGATCTAAACTCATTTCTAGTATTCAGTAACAGATAATCATCCTAGGTAAGAATCTAAGCAATCTATCTATAGTAAAGCTCAAACCCCTAACATAGAGTAAAAACTCAAGATAACTACCAACACAGATTTGTAAAGCAAACTTTATACAAGCCAAAGGCGATAAATATACAAGAGTTATGGTAGAAATACATACAAACCCAACAAAGAGAATACAAAAAGAGGAGAAGATAAACCACGGATCTAAGCGGTAGTCGAGCCAATCGAAGAGCAATCCACCTCAATCTTCCATGAGCAAGCCCTAATGTTGTTTTCTAAGCTAATCTACAAAATGAAGGTTGATGGAAATGGGGATCAAAACCACCCCAAAACCATAACCTAGAAATCTGTTTTGAAAATGATTTATAAACAAAATCCTGCAGACCACGCTAAGCGCGACTTACTTTATTATTTTATTACACTAAACTGCCTCACCGCGCTAAGCGCGTAAGTTGTTGTTTTTCTTCCCAAAAATGCATCTTCGGAGCCGTGTGTTCGACACTTTATTCCTCCATGCTCCAAATATGCAACAAATACCTACAAAAATAGATACAAAACTATCAAACGGTACATTACGTACACAAAACACAATAAAACGTATTTACAACAAAAATTGGGGTTATTCAACGATTATTAACAAAAATAGATAAGTGCCACAAAACATATATACAAAATAACTACATTTTGGAACTTATCAAGTCTTCAGAAAATTTGATGAAATTTGAAGTGAATATAATTCTTCTGGAAATCAGATGAAATTTGAAGTGAATATAAGTCTTCAGAAAATTTGATGAAATATAAATCTTAAAAAAATCGGATGAAATTTGAATGGAATAAAAGTCTTTAGAAAAAATGGTGAAAGTTGAAGTGAATATAAGTCTTCATAAAATTAGATGAAATTTGAAGTGAATATAAGTCTTCAGAAAATCTAGTTAAAATTGATATGAATATAACTCTTCGGAAAATCTGGTGAAATTTGAAGTGGATATAAGTCTTCAGAAAATCTGATGAAATTTAAAGTGAATATAAGTTTTCAAAAAATCTTATGAAAATTGAAGTGAACGTACATCTTAAGATAATCTGATGAAATGTGATGTGAAAATAAATCTTAAGACAATCAGATGAAATTTGAAGTGAATATAAGTCTTAAGAAAATCTGATGAAATTTGAAGTGAATATAACTCTTCTGAAAATCAGATGAAATTTGAAGTGAATATAAGTCTTCAGAAAATTTGATGAAATTTGAAGTGAATATAAGTCTGAAAAAATCATATGAAAATTGAAGTGAACATACATCTTAAGATAATCTGATGAAATATGAAGTCAATATAAGTCTTAGGAATATCTGATGAAATTTGAAGGAAATATAAATCTTAAAAAACTCTAATGAAATTTGAAGTGAATGTAAGTCTTAAGAAAGTCAGATTAAATTTGAAGTAAATATAAGACTTCAGAAAATATGGTTAAAATTGATATGAGTATAAGTCTTCAAAAAATCTGGTGAAATTTGAAGTGAATATAAGTCTTCAGAAAATATGATGAAATTTCAAGTGAATATAGGTCTTCAGAAAATCTGGTGAAAATTGAAGTGAACATAAATCTTAAGATAATCTGATAAATTTGAATGAATATAAGTCTTCACAAAATCTGGTGAAATTTGAAGTGAATATAAGTCTTCAGAAAATCTGAAGAAATTTTAAGTGCATATAAGTCTTCAGAAAATTTGGTGAAAATTGAAGTGAACCCAAATCTTAAGACAATCTAATGAAATTTGAAGAGAATATAAATCTTCAGAAAATCTGATAAAATTTGAAGTGAATATATGTCTTCAAAAAATCTTGTGAAAATTGAAGTGAACATACATCTTAAGATAATCTGAGGAAATGTGAAGTGAATATTAGTCTTTAAAATATCCGATGAAATTTGAAGAAAATATAAATCTTTAAAATATCTGATGAAATTTGAAGTGAATATAAGTCTTCTGAAAATCTAGTGAAAATTAAAGTGAATATAAGTCTTCAGAAAATTAGATGAAATTTAAATTGAATATAAGTCTTCAGGAAATCTGTTTAAAATTGAAGTGAATATAAATCTTAAGATAATCTGATAAATTTGAAGTGCGTATATGTCTTCAGAAAATCAGATGAAATATTAAGGGAATAATAGTCTTCAGAAAATCTGATGAAATTTAAAGTGACTATAAGTCTTCAGATAATCTGTCAAAATTTGAATTCAATATAAGTCTTCAAAAAATCTGGTGAAACTTGAAGTGAATGTAAGTCTTCAGAAAATTAGATGTAATTTGAAGTGAATATAATTCTTCAGAAATCTGGTTAAAATGGAAGTGAATATAAGTCTTCAAAAAATCTAATGAAATTTGAAGTGAATATAAGTCTTCAGAAAATATGGTGAAAATTGAAGTGAACATAAATCTTAAGATAATCTGATGAAATTTGAAGTGAATAAAAGTCTTCAGAAAATCTAATGAACTTTGAAGTGAATGTAAGTCTTCAAAAATAATTATGAAAATTGATGTGAACATACATCTTAAGATAATCTTATGAAATTTGAAGTGAATATAAGTCTTTAGAAAATCCGATGAAGTTTGAAGGAAATATAAATCTTAAAAAAATTTGATGAAATTTGAAGTGAATATAAGTCTTCAAGAAATCTGAAAAAATTTCAAGTGAATATAAGTCTTCAAAAAATTAGATGAAATTTAAAGTGAACATAAGTCTTTAGAAAATCTGTTTAAAATTGAAGTGAATATAAATCTTAAGATAATCTGATAAATTTGAAGTGAATATATGTCTTCAAAAAATCAGATGAAATTTAAAGTGATTATCAGTCTTCAGATAATCTGGCGAAATTTGAAGTTAATATATGTCTTCAAAAATATGGTGGAACTTGAAGTGAATGTAAGTCTTTAGAAAATTAGATGAAATTTGAAGTGAATATAAGTGTTCAGAAATCTGGTTAGAATTGAAGTGAACATAAATCTTAAGAGAATCTGATTAAATTTGAAGTCAATATAAGTCTTTAGAAAATCTGATGAAATTTGAAGTGAATATAAGTCTTCAAAAAATCTTATGAAAATCGAAGTGAACATACATCTTAAGATAATCTTATATAATTTGAATTGAATATAAGTCTTCAGAAAATCCAATGAAATTTGAAGGAAATATAAATCTTAAAAAATCTAATGATATTTGAAGTGAATATAAGTCTTCAGAAAATCTGGTGAAACTTGAAGTGAATAAAAGTTTTCAGAAAATTAGATGAAATTTGAAGTATATCTAAATCTTAAAAATATCTGAAGAAGTTTGAAGTGAATATAAGTCTTCAGAAATTATGGGGAAACCTGAAGTAAATATAAGCCTTCAGAAAATTATATGAAATTTAAAGTGAATATAAGTCTTCAGAAAATCCGTTAAAAATTGAAGTGAATATAAATCTTTAAAATATCTGATGAAATTTGAAGTGAATATAAGTCTTCTGAAAATCTGGTGAAAATTAAAGTGAATATAAGTCTTCAGAAAATTAGATGAACTTAAAGTGAATATAAGTCTTCGAAAATTAGATGAAATTTGAAGTGAAAATAAGTCTTCAGAAAATCTGGTTAAAATTGGGGTGAACATAAATCTTAAAATAATCTGATAAATCTGATGTAAATATATATATATATATATATATATATATATATATATATATATATATATATATGTCCCCAGAAAATCAGATGAAATATAAAGTAAATAATAGTCTTCAGAAAGTCTGATGAAATTTAAAGTGAATATAAGTCTTAAGATAATCTGGCAAAATTTGAAGTTAACATAAGTCTCAAAAAAATAATATGGTGAAACTTGAAGTGAATATAAGTCTTCAAAAAATTAGATGAAATTTAAAGTGAATATAAGTGTTCAGAAAATCTGTTTAAAATTGAAGTGAATATAAATCTTAAGATAATCTGATGAATTTGAAGTAAATATATGTCTTCAGAAAATTTGATGAAATTTAAAGTGAATATAATTCTTCAGAAAATCTGATGAAATTTGAAGTGAATATAAGTTTTCACCAAATCTAGTGAAAATTGAAGTGAATATCAATCTTAAGATAATCTGATGAAATTTGAAGTGAATATAAGTCTTCAGAAAATCTGATGAAATCTTAAGTGAATATAAGTCTTCAAAAAATCTTATGAAAATTGAGTTGAACTTACACCTTAAGATAACTTGATGAAATTTGAAGTGAAATATAAATCTGAAAAAAATCTGATGATATTTGAAGTAAATATAAGTCTTCAGAAAATCTGGTGAAACTTGAAGTGAATATAAGTCTTCAGAAAATTAGATGAAATTTGAAGTGAATATAAGTCTTCAGAAAATCTGGATAAAATTGAAGTGAACATCAATCTTAAGATAATCTGATAAATTTGAAGTGAATATATATATATATATATATATATATATATATATATATATGTGTGTGTGTGTGTGTGTGTGTTTCAGAAAATCAGATGAAATTTTAAGTAAATAATAGTCTTCAGAAAGTCTAATGAAATTTAAAGTGAATATAAGTCTTCAGATAATCTGGCAAAAATTGAAGTTAATATAAATCTCCAAAAAATATGCTGAAACTTGAAGTGAATTTAAGTCTTCAGAAAATTAGATGAAATTTGAAATTAATATAAGTCTCCAGAAATCTGTTTAAAATTGAAGTGAATATAAATCTTAAGATAATCTGATAAATTTGAAGTGAATATATGCCTTCAGAAAATCTGATGAAATTTAAAGTGAATATAATTCTTCAAAAAATCTGAGGAAATTTGAAGTGAATATAAGTCTTCATAAAATCTGGTGAAAATTAATGTGAACAGACATCTTAAGATAATCTGATGAAATTTGAAGTGAATATTAGTCTTCAGAAAATCTGATGAAATTTGAAGTGAATATAAGTCTTCAGAAAATCTGATGAAATCTTAAGTGAATATAAGTCTTCAAAAAATCTTATGAAAATTGAAATGAACATACACCTTAAGATAATTTGATGAAATTTGAAGTAAATATAAATCTTCAGAATATCCGATGAAATTTGAAGGAAATATAAATCTTAAAAAAATCTGATGATATTTAAAGTGAATATAAGTCTTCAGAAAATCTGGTGAAACTTGAAGTGAATATAAGTCTTCAGAAAATTAGATGAAATTTGAAGTGAATATAAGTCTTCAGAAAATCTGGATAAAATTGAAGTGAACAGAAATCTTAAGATAATCTGATAAAGTTGAAGTGAATAGATATATATATATATATATATATATATATATATATATATATATATATATATATATATATATATATATATATATATATATATATATTTTAAAATCGATGAAATTCTAAGTAAATAATAGTCTTCAGAAAGTTTGATGAAATTTAAAGTGAATATAAGTCTTCAGATAATCTAGCGAAATTTGAAGTTAATATAAGTCTCCAAAAAATATGGTGAAACTTGAATTGAATTTAAGTCTTCAGAAAATTAGATGAAATTTGAAGTGAATATAAGTCTTCAGAAAATCTTTTTAAAATTGAATTGAATATAAATCTTAAGATAATCTGAGAAATTTGAAGTGAATATATGCCGTCAGAAAATCTGATGAAATTTAAAGTGAGTATAATTCTTCAAAAAATCTGATGAAATTTCAAGTGAATATAAGTGTTCAGAAAATCTGGTGAAAATTGAAGTGAACATACATCTTAAGATAATCTGATGAACTTTGAAGTGAATATAAGTCTTCATAAAATCTGTTGAAATTTGAAGTGAAAATAAGCCTTCAAAAAATCTTATGAAAATCGAAATGAACATACATCGTAAGGTAATTGGATGAAATTTTAAAGGAATATAGGTCTTAAGAAAATTCGATTAAATTTGAAGGAAATATAAATCTTAAAAAAATATAACGAATTTTGAAGTGAATATAAGTCTTCAAAAAATCTGGTGAAACTTGAACTGAATATAAGTCTTCATATAATTAGATGAAATTTGAAGTGAATATAAGTCTTCAGAGAATCTTGTTAAAATTGAAGTGAACATAAATCTTAAGATAATCTGATAAATTTGAAGTGAATATATATTGCTCTTTAGAAAATCAGATGAAATTTTATGTGAATAATAGTCTTTAGAAAGTCTGATGAAATATAAAGTGAATATAAGTCTTCAGAAAATTAGATGAAATTTGATATGAATATAAGTCTTCAGAAATCTGGTTAAAATTGAAGTGAACATAAATCTTAAGATAATCTGATGAAATTTGAAGTCAATATAAGTCTTCAGAAAATCTGATGAAATTTGAACCGAATATAAGTCTTCAAAAAATCTAATGAAACTTGAAGTGAATATAAGTCTTCAGAAAATTAGATGAAATTTGAAGTAAATATAAGTGTTCAGAAATATGGTTAAAATTGAGGTGAACTTAAATCTTAACATAATCTGATGAAAATTGAAGTGAATATAAGTCTTCAGAAAATCTGGAGAAAATTGAAGTGAACATAAATCAGAAGATAATCTGATGAAATTTGAAGTGAATATAAGTCTTCAGAAAATCTGATGAAATTTTAAGTGTATATAAGTCTTCAAAAAATCTTATGAAAATCGAATAAAACATACATCTTAAGATAATCTGATGAAATTTGAAGGGAATATAGGTCTTCAGAAAATTCGATGAAATTTGAAGGAACTAAAAATCTTAAAACAATTTGATGAAATTTGAAGTGAATATAAGTTTTCAGAAAATCTGGTGAAACTTAAGTTAATCTTAAAAAATTGAAGTGAATATATATATATGTCTTCAGAAAATCAGATGAAATTTTATGTGAATAATAGTCTTTAAAAATTCTGATGAAATATAAAGTGAATATAAGTCTTCAGATAATCTGGCGAAATTTGAAGTTAATATAAGTCTCCAAAAAATCTGGTGAAACTTGAAGTGAATATAAGTCTTCAGAAAATTAGATGAAATTTGAAGTGAATATAAGTCTTCAGAAAATCTAATGAATTTTAAAGTGAATATAAGTCTTCAAAAAATCTTATGAAAATTGAAGTTAACGTACCTCTTAAGATAATCTGATGAAATTTGAAGTGAACATAAATGTTATAATCTGATGAAATATGAAGTGAATATAAGTCTTCAGAAAATATGATAAAATTTGAAGTAAAATAAGTCTTGAAAAAATCTGGTGAAAACTGAAGTGAACATAAATCTTAAGATAATCTGATCAAATATGAAGTGAATATAAGTCTTCAGAAAATATGATGAAATTTGAAGTGAATATAAGTCTTCAAAAAATCTTTTGGAAATTGTAGTGAACATACATCTTAAGATAATATGATAAAATTTAAAGTGAATATAAGTCTTGAGAAAATCCGATGAAATTTGAAAGAAATATAAATCTTAAAAAAATCTAATGAAATTTGAAGTGAATATGAGTCTTCATAAAATATGAAGAAATTTTAAGTGAATATATATCTTCAGAAAATTTGGTGAAAATTGAAGTGAACCAAAATCTTAAGATAATCTTATGAAATTTGAAGACAATATAATTCTTCATAAAATCTGATGAAATTTGAAGTTAATATAAGTCTTCAAAAAGTCTTCTGAAAACAGAAGTGAATATACATCTTCAGATAATCTGAGGAAATTTTAAGTGAATATAAGTGTTCAGAAAATCTGGTGAAACTTGAAGTGAATATAAGTCTTCAGAAAATAAGATGAAATTTAAAGTGAATCTAAGTCTTTAGCAAATCTGTTTAAAATTGAAGTGAATATTAATCTTAAGATAATCTGATAAATTAGAAGTGAATATATGCCTTCAGAAAATCTGATGAAATTTGAAGTGAATATAAGTCTTCAGAAAATCCGAGGAAATTTGAAGGAAATATAAATATTAAAAAAAACTGATGAAATTTGAGGTAAACATACATCTTAAGATAATCTTATGAAATTTGAAGTGAATATAAGTCTTCAGAAAATACGATGAAAGTTGAAGGAAATATAAATCTTAAAAATATCTGATGAAATTTCAATTGAATATAAGTGTTCAGAAAATCTGGTGAAACTTGAAGTGCATATAAGTCTTCAAAAAATTAGATGAAATTTAAAGTGAATATAAGTGTTCAGAAAATATGTTTAAAATTGAATTGAATATAAATCTTAAGATAATCTGATGAATTTGAAGTGAATATATGTCTTCAGAAAATCTGATGAAATTTGAAGTGAATATAATTCTTCAAAAATCTGATGAAACTTGAAGTGAATATAAGTCTTTAGAAAATCTGGTTAAAATTGAAGTGAACATAAATCTTAAGATAATCTGATGAAATTTGAAGTGAATATAAATCTTCAGAAAATCTGATGAAATCTTAAGTGAATATAAGTCTTCAAAAAATCTTATGAAAATTGAAGTGAACATACACCATAAGATAATTTGATGAAATTTGAAGTGCATATAAGTCTTCAGAAAATCCGATGAAATTTGAAGGAAATATAAATCTTAAAAAAATCTGATGATATTTGAAGTGAATATAAGTCTACAGAAAATCTGGTGAAATTTGAAGTGAATATAAATCTTCAGAAAATTAGATGAAATTTGAAGTGAATATAAGTCTTCATAAAATCTGGTTAAAATTTAAGTGAACATAAATCTTTAGATAATCTGATAAATTTGAAGTTAATACATATATGTTTTCAGAAAATCAGATGAAATTTTAAGTAAATAATAGTCTTCAGAAATTCTGATGAAATTTAAAGTGAATATAAGTCTTTCGATAATCTAGCGAAATTTGAAGTTAATATAAGTCTCCGAAAAATATGGTGGAACTTGAAGTGAATTTAAGTATTCAGAAAATTATATGAAATTTGAAATGAATATTAAGTCTTCCGAAATCTGGTTAAAATTGAAGTTAACATAAAACTTAACATAATTTGATGAAATTTTATGTTAATATAAGTCTTCCGAAAATCTAATGAAATTTTAAGTGAATATAAGACATTAGAAAAACTGATGAAACTTGAAGTGAATATAAGTCTTCAGAAAATCTGGTGAAAATTTAAGTGAACATAAATCTGAAGATAATCTGATGAAATTTGAAGTGAATATAATTCTTCAGAAAATTAGATGAAATTTGAAGTGAATATAAGTCAGCAGAAAATCTGATGAAATTTGAAGTGAATATAAGTCTTCAGAAAATCTGGGGAAAATTGAAGTGAATATAAGTCTTCAGAAAATCTGATGAAATTTGAAGTGAATATAAGTCTTCAGAAAATCTGGTAAAAATAGAAGTGAACATAAATCTTAAGATAATCTGATAAATTTCAAGTGAATATAAGTCTTCAAAAAATCTGGTGAAAATTGAAGTGAACATAAATCGTAAGATAATATTATGAAATTTTATAAGAATATAAGTCTTCAGAAAATATGATGAAATTTGAAGTGAATATAAGTCTTCAAAAAAACTTGTGAAAATTGAAGTGAACGTACATCTTAAGATAATCCGATGAAATACGAAGTGAATATTACTCTTCAGAAAATCCAATGAAATTTGAAGGAAATATAAATCATAAAAATATCTTATGAAATTTGAAGTGAATATAAGTCTTCAGAAAATATGATGAAATTTGAAGTGAATATAAGTATTCGGAAAATCTGGTGAAAATTGAAGTGAACATAAATCTTAATATAATCTAATGAAATTTGAAGTGAATATAGGTCTTCAGAAAATCTGGTGAAATTTGAAGTGAATATAAGTCTTCAGAAAGTCTGATGAAATTTGAAGTGAATATAATTCTTCAGAAACTCTGGTGAAAATTGAAGTGAACATAGATCTTAAGATAATCTGATGAAATTTGAAGTGATTATAAGTCTTCAGAAAATTTGGTGAAAATTGAAGTGAACATAAATCTTAAGATAAATCTTATGAGTCTTCAGAAAATCTGATGAAGTTTGAAGTGATTATAAGTCTTCAGAAAATCTGGTGAAAATTGAAGTGAACATAAATCTTAAGATAAATCTTATAAATCTTAAAAAAATCTTGTGAAATTTGAAGTGAATATAAGTCTTCAGAAAATCTCATCATTTCACATTTATTCTTATGGTCCAAGTAATTTTACTCCTTGGGATGTATCTATTGTCAAGTACTCCAATCACTCTAATAGTGTACTTTCATTATTGAACTCAAGACTTAATATTAACCAAGTGTGAGTTGAGTTTCCACCATTAGTGATTAATTAGATATGGGCTTGTTCCACATCCCTTAATGATGTCTTCCTTGTACTCATTTATATCCAAAGACATCATATCCTTGTCAATCCTTTCGTCAAAGAATCACAAGACTTTTCAAACTTTAATAAAGTTTGAATGTTCAATCTTTCAAATAGTCACGTCTATGATTACTTTATATACTCTTGATAGTAGTTACCAACTATCGTTAAACCATGTCATCTTTCTCAATTGTATGCAAAATATATTATATATTCTTGATAGTTTCGAAAAACTATCATCATGACACTTTTGTCATTTAATTATATTTTTTCATATACACAAATTTAATGTCATTCTTCATTTGCTAACCTTTTTAGTTTGAAGTTATACTTCCACTTAAATATATCCAAAATATATTTAATACATTAAACATTTATAGCAATCGACAACCATGATCCTACCAATTTGTAACAACTAATTGTTTATTCATGAAGTAGGTTCAACCATGTACTTCATTGACTCCGTATAAATACTATACATCACCATAAAATTTATTTTTTATTCTATTAAAATAAACAATTTTCTTGCATAACTAACATATGCATAACCAATTCTATGTGCTAAATTCAGGTAAGAGCTTGAACTTTGAACTTTTTGATTTCTAAATTCCAGTTCAAAAATTTCTATACCATCTTGTTTCTGCACCTATGAGGATCATAAACCCTAAATCAATTGCTTAATTTGTTGCAAAAACACGATTTCACAATCAACTTTAAAATTAGGGTTCTTCGTGTTCACATGAAAATTAATCATCTTAGGATTAAAATAAATGCAATTAATCATCACCATCATGTTCTTGGGTTCAAAACGAGCAAGTTTGATCTTTACATCTTTTAATTTCATCAAGAATTGAGAGAGTTAGGAATCATAGAAGGATGGAGGAAGAAGATGATCATGCGTGCGTTTTAATGGTTGTTGTTTCATGAACGGATGAAACAGCCACCCCAGTGGCAGCTAGTGCGCTCTTAAGTCACTTTCCATGTCAAGGTCTAGGGTTCGAATCCCCCTGAGACCTTTTTATTTTCAGTTTTCATTTCTTTTCCAATTTTCAACTCATTTTCAACCCATTTTCACAAACTTGTTTTAAATAAAATCCAATGGAGGCTTAATAATAACATGCCACGCAAGTGGCCCAGTGGTTAATCTTTTCACCATTGAGATCAAGGTCCTGAGTTCAAACCTCCTTAGGACCAAAATCAAATTTTTATCACTTGTTTTCTTCATGTTTTTATCAAACTTCAACCTTTTCAAAAACCAATCAAAACTTCTCATTTTGAGATGATTTTTTCCACACTTGTCATTTAATATACCTATTTTATGATTATATCAAAAAAATCCAAAAATATTTTCTTTTCAATATATTTTTATTAGGTTAAAAATGAGACATTTTTAAGTATTTTAAATACTTTCAAAACATGTTTTCTTTCTGATTTTCAAACTTAATCTTTTTCAAAAACTTTTGTGAATGTCTTTCACTTTTCAAAATCATTTCAAAACTTTCAAAATATTTTATTTGACTTACGCACCTCTTTTCCATGATCGATTCGATTAATCTTTGAAAATACAAACCGAACTAGGTTTTTCTTCGAAAATCTTTCAAACTCAAAATCAAATTGATCATGGGCCTCCCTCACGGTGTAAGTCCCAACCTTCCTATGTACATATTTAATTTCTTTGTACATATCCACCTTTTGTGTACATATTCAATTCCTTGTACATATTCAATCATCTTTGTAAACATTCAAGTACAGTTAGCTTCGTTCCGCTAATTTTTATTCGCTTGTTTATACACCGATTCCATTGGTATTAAGAGGAGCATTATTCCCGGTGAAACTGCTCTTAAACCAATGGGTCTCCCTTAAGGTGTAAGTCCCACTCCTTTGTATATATCCAAGTATACTAGCTTATTCTCTTGTTTTAAACACTTTTTAATATATTTTCTTTCACACTACATTGTATATATCCCAGTTACACTAGCTTTAATTGCTTGTTTTATACACTTGTTTATATATTTCCTTCATAAACTCTCGTGAATGCACACATACACTTTGTCATATATATACTTGTTCGTATACTTGTTCATGTTTATTTATGTCACAACAACTAGTATAACAACTAGGTTCCCCATAGCCTCCTCATGGGCTTTGTACAAGATAATTCACCTGTTGAGTTAGCCTTCTCTTGGGCTTTGTACAAAAGAACTCCCCTGTTGAGTTAGCCTACTCTTGAGCTTCGTACAAAAGAACTCCCTCGTTGAGTTTAGCCTTCTCTTGGGCATCATACAAGAAAGAGACCCAGAAATCTCTAATAGCCTCCTATTGGGCTTCCAATACAAAGAATCACCTTAGCTAGGATAGAACCCTAAGAGTATGATTTCTCAGTGAAATCACTCATGAACCCTAAGAGTATGGTTTCCCGTTGAAATCACTCTTAAATCTAAGCCAGTCATACCCTATAGCCTTCTCTTGGGCTCACAATACAAGGACCCTCGATGTCCCTCGGATAGCCTCCTCTTGGGCTTACAATACAAGGACCTGCGGGCTTCTCAAAAGCATCCCCCTAATCAATAATCAATTTATCCTAGAGATTTAGACATGTATCATCTCTATGGAATAAGTATCTCATCTATAGCATCACATATAAATCAAACTTTTTTTTCTAATCAACACTTTTTCAAACAAAACATCCTTTAATTGTATGTGGTAACGCTTGTACACTCAAGCAAAATTCCCAATGCTTACAATGAAATATTTAAACATCTTTCTTAACTCGTAAGTGGTAACGTTTGTACACTCAAGCAAAACACCTAATACTTACGATGAATGATTCAATCAATCAACCCTTCAAAATGTATGTGATGAAATAGATTAGATACATTTTTCATTAAGATGAAATTTGCCTTTGTCTCTTAATAACACCCTTTGCTTCCACTAGCATAAGTGGGAACTACGATTGCTCTGACTTTCTCAACCTCCCTTTGAGAATACGTAGGCACAAGGTCTCATCCTTGGCGAGCATACTTCTTTCTCCCTCAAACCAAAAATACCATAGCTCCCTTAGATCCGAGCTACAGATGCTCTGATTCCCATTAAGGGATATGTATGCAGAAGATCCCAATGATCTTTGCGAGCACAATAATAACAAAACCTAGGATCCCACATAACCTACCTTTCTTAAAATCCAAAGGAGAAACTTCCCAACTATAGAATAGCAAATTAAAACACACAAACATATCAAAAATATTCATATATATAAATAAGGCTATAGATAACTATATATATATAGGGTACCACATCTTTTCCCTTTATATAACAAACCCCCTTGCTCAGATATATCCCCAATGCGTTGCGTCTAGCTCACGCTAGTCGCAGCGCATATCATAATTTATTGAGGGTATTGCAGCTTTCCCCTTTTTCATCTCATTTTTCTTGTTTTGGAAATAATAAAGCTTGATGCTCGCGGCATATTTAAAAACAAATCAAAAGAGTAAATCGTTTCGAGTCAGAGATTCGAATTCCGATTCGATTCCCTCGTTCATCACTTTTTAACGCGAACAGTATCCTTGTGATATTTTTTTTGTGATTTGATTGTGAATTATTTTATGTTATGTTTCTAATGTAATCACTTCATATTTAAACTCTCTTTGCATGTTATGTATGTCACACACTTGTATTCACTTCACTACACACAATTGTTGCATGCTTGCGCACTCTTGTAGAATTTCATTCGTGAATTTTTTGTGGCTTTGTTTGCATGATGTAAATAAGATGTTAAAATGTTAGCTACTGATTTTTATTTTATTTTACCTTATAATTCTTCCTTCATATCATTCATGCTTAAAATCTCACGCAATTTGCTTTCCGTATGCTTTTAGGACTAGTTTTGACGTAGTTTGTGAATTAACTTTGCATGTATGTCTTCATAGTGATGTTTGATGTTTGTTAATGGTTTGTATAAACCTTGTATATATATTTTGTGTCTACTGACCTCACTTCACATGAAACCTTGCATTATTTCTCACTCACTTCTTTCCACTTCATGTTCTTCCCCATTTTCTTTGTGATTAGCTATTATGCTATCGTTTGTGATGTGTTGTCGTCACCCATTATCTTTTTGATGTATCAACATCTGTAGTTTAGTGTTTTATCACTCTACCGTGTTATTGCAAACCCATATGTTGAGTGTGTAAGATATTTTGAAAAGTAGTCGATCTTGAAGCGAGAAGCTTTATCTGACGTCTTAAAGTTCACCTGAGGCGATTTCTTGCACCACTCGATGAAGTTCTTTATTTTTTTAGTTAGTTATTTGATTTATTTTGATTGGGTTGTATTATTTAGACTTTTTATTCTGACTTTTGATTTGATACATCCTCATTCATAAACTTGTACCCCTATTCCCGTATGGTTTGTAATAGTTTAGGATTTTATTTCCTTGTGTATTTTAATTACTGCTTACTCACGCGGTTATCATTCAATTATAACATATAGCCTCCTCTTGGGCTCCTCATCAATGAACAAGTATACATACATAGTGCACACTCGTACACATTCATAGTTTGGTCCTGGGCTTTTCTACAGTGACAACTATTCGATCAATTGTTCCAATTGGTCGTTTAGAATACAAGTGTCACGCTAGTCCCACTTTTTTAGGAGCATAAATATGTCCACCTTGTATGGCCTCGCTTGATTTCCATCTCATGACCTCTTGGTTCTTATACCAAGTTCCTTTAAAGGGTTTCATAGTTGAGTTTGGACATATCCATTCTCACAAGGTTAATCAAAATTCGAATTTCATTAATCATAACCCGAACCGATCACCTTGGTCCATATACCAAGTGCTCCATGTAAAAGGGTCTCATGGTTGAGGGTAGGAGCACCTACTCTCACAAGGTTAATCAAGTATTTCCCTTGGTTAATCGTAACCCGATTAAATCCTTCATCCATACACCAAGCATTCCAAGTATTCTTTTTACGATACTAATCATTTTGTTGATATTGTTGCCAGGAGTTCGTGATTGTTTATTGGCGCAACTTGGACACACTTGGATGGTTGACGGTGAGACTCATAAGCTTTTGAGAGTGGATATTTAAAGCGGATTAAGAGAGCAATCCTTATCGTGGGAGTTTAAAGACGCTTTCAGCAGAGTTTGCTTATTTCATGCGCGTTGAAGAGGCAACAGACTTTCTCCGTTAGGTATCATTGTCACCTTCTTTATACATGATGTTTCACCATCATTTGCATGCATGTTTTATCATTCTTTATATGATGTTTTGCCATCCATATCTGTTATCTTGATGTTTTGTCATCCATTCCTAATGTTTTGTCATCCATGCATATTTTATCTTTCTTTACATGACGTTTTACCATTCATGCCTGTTATCTTGATGTTTTGTATCCATGACTGATGTTTCGTCATCCATGCATATTTTATCTTTCTTTACATGAAGTTTTACCATCCATATCTGTAATCTTGATGTTTTGTCATCCATGCCTGATGTTTGTCATCCATTCATATTTTATCTTTCATAATTGATGCTTTGCCATCTATGCCCGATTTTTTGTCATCCATACATGTCTTATCATTCATTACTTAATTTTTTGTCATTTGTACTTGTTCTCTCTTGTTTAAGTGTGATTGCTTGCTTATTTATCTCTTTTACGAGATTTCCATGTTCCACATAGGATCTTTAGCTCACTCTTCTCCAAGTTAGAACTTAATAGACCTTAGGTTTGTTATACATGCATGATAACTTTAGGTAGATTCTACCCTCATGTTCATACCCATAACTTAGAAACAACTTTTTATGATAATAATTAGGATTAGAAATAAGTTAGTTTCCCTTAGCTATTTTACCTTTATCCTTTTTCATCCTTAAAATTAAAACCTTGTTTTTCCAAATGCATTAAAATACTCTAATAATTTGAAACTTTTTCCAAAGTAAAAGATACAAATCAATGTTCTTAGTCTTAGGGTGTTTCGTCATCCCGTCTGCTGATGTTTCTCATCCCGTCTATAGTTGATGTTTCGTCATCCCGTCTGTAGCTGATGTTTCATCATCGTGGGGGTGTTTCATCACCTTTGTTTGATGTCTCGTCTTCTAAACTAAAAAGCACAAACCAACCAAAATATGTGAGCCGAACTACGGCGCTCTAACTTTCCCATTGCACGAGGGACTACGTAGGCATATTGTCGTGGGGCTAGATCGAGCAACCTTTGTAAATATTTTCTTCTTTTCCCTGTGTTTTCTTTCTTTTATTCTTTTCTTAATTTCTTTATTCTTCTTTTCTTCCTGCATGCATTATACCTCATATACATATATAGATAGACTTTACACCCATTAAATAGAAAGTAAAAGCGGATACCGGAGAGTACTACGGGCGCGTGGCGTGCTAATCCCTTCCCCTCGCCTAACAGACTTCCTTATCTGATATCTCGGTCGCAAGACCGTGATTTCTCTGTTTCAGGTTTACTTGGTGTTTACCTTTCCCTCTCGGTGGGATAAAAAACGTCCGATGGAGACTTCATTGATATACCCTATATCGGATGATTTGTTTGGCTTGTTGTTTCAACTAGAAGTTTTGATTAACCAGAGTTATGTTCCTACTTCTAAACTCATGCTCATAGAAGCCTCTAAAGTGTAAAAGAAAGAAGATAATGTTAACGTGGTACATTAGTACATGGTACAAACAAACGTTTCATTCCACTACCATGAAGGATGGACGCTACGTACGATCTTTTCTCCCACGTTCTTTCAAGCCGCCATAAATTTCATATTTCCATAAGTACCCTTCAACTGTTACATCACATGCATGGAAGTATATAAGGGCTTGAAGACTTGAAGAAATAGATGTTAATCTCATGATGAAACTCTCTACGCTTGAACGTTATTTTTCTTTGTAAAAAGCTGTAAATTCTTTCAAGTCATTTGTACTAAAAATCTGTTTACATATCAGCTTGTGTAGAAGCATATTGTTTAGAAACAAACTTGTTATCAAACTTTTGTTTGATTGTTCCTTGAGAAACCAGTTGGACCAGCTTCTCAAGAAGTCTAGGACAGTTAGTCTTAGAGATTGTTAGTCACATACAGTTGGTGTGTGCAGGTGTTAGTCATCGGCGGTTGTCGTGGAAGTGTAATTAGTTTGATTATAGTGGATTAAGTCCTCGGTGGAGAGAGTCAAATCACCTCGGAAGGGTGGACTAGAGTAGCTTGAGGTTTTCAAGTGAACTAGGATAAAAAAATTGTGTTCTTTACTGCTTTCCTTATCCTTCAATCTTCATCAAAAGCAAAGAAATTTTTAAAAGGGTATTATTTTAAGAAAAAGTTTCAAAGTATAAAACTCAATTCAAACTCCCCTTTCTTGTGTTTTTCACACCTTCATCTCTGTTTTGTTTATGTCGTTTTGAGAGATTGTCGATATGAGTAGCACGGTTGACTAATGTGTTGTTAAGGTTGGTTGAGAGATCGTCACCGAGGTGATATAGTGGGTGTTTTATTTGACACGTGATGACATTGGTGAATATTGTAGGTTGAGTATAATTGATCGATAGGTTTAAGTTTTTGATGATGGATTATGTGCATGCCTTATAAGTTACTCCTTTTCCTTTTTATACATTTTCAGTTGATAATCTTTACCCTTTTCATTCAATCCCCTTAACTCATTAACTAAAGTTTTGTCGAATGGCGACTCGATAGCACTAATTTCTGTGGACATGATACGATATAACATATATCACACTGTAAAATAATACTTTACTATTTGCTTACCACTATATCGTAGGCTCAAGATGACTATGCCACTGATATCTTGTCGATATGTCAGAGGATACACTTGATTGGGCTAGAGGCCTTGGACCAAGGGATCATTCAGAGGAACAGTGATGAGACGGTGGCCATCGTATAGAGGATGCTTAGGGAAGCATCGAGTGTAGCGAGTTACACTAGGCGGAGGAGGGGCCATGTGGTTAAGATTAGGCATACGCGATAGAGTTTACTTTATTTTGTATTTTTCGATGTAATCGTTTGTCATTTCGTACATTATGAACAACTTATATATTACATTTCTGGTATTTCTAATCATTTTATTTTTGTATCATTTCGATTTTCAATTTTTCTATACAAATCAAACGACTTACGTATCAAATTATGTGTTTATTTTTGGTACGTTTGATAAAAACCTTACCACACCCCCACTATTCTGCCTTCTGCCTCCATTCTCTCTGGTTCAGTGGGAGTTTCAAATATGCATATCTGAAGCACGTCAAACGTGGATCGGATGTGCATATCTAAAACCTTCACTGAATGTTTAAATTCAACATTTAAAATTTAGTAGCGTGCAAAAATAGGGATTTCTAATATACATATTCGAAAAATATTTTTAAAGTTCTTTCGAAAATGTATCTCCGAAAGATATTATCGAATTTTTAGAGGTGTTTTCAACTGATAAGGATGTACAAAGAAATTCCCTATAACTATACGCAGGCATAATGAATTACTTAGATCCTTTTTTTGATGACAATCTCTATGCGGTAATTAAACTAAACGTCTGCATTAACATGAATTTTTACTGCATCAGAATATCAACAATTGGACTGCAAGGTTGATGTCACAGAATGCAGAACAATGTTGACGTCACTAACTGCAAAACGGTAAGATCTCAACTGTTGACTTTATTTTTAATTTGATTATGCTTAACGCAACTTGCACTTTCATATCAGTTCATATGTTTTCCACTGTCCATGTGACCAATCTTGAAATATCTATCCATGTATAATTTTCCACTAGTTTTTAGTTGAATACCATTGTCATGATAATGCTCCATAGTCTAAATAATCTTGAAATACCTCAATTTTGATTTATTTTTTTTCCAGACAAATTTCATTGTCCATTAATCACAGTTGTACGTCATTTGCAACCTGAATCTTGAATTATGGCACATTCAATTTCCTTTACATTTCCATTGTCTATTAAAAATTGTATGGATAGCTAAACTCATATACTTGATCATTTAGGTCAAATAAAAGTGTTTTCAGTTTAGTTTCTTCTTTGTATTACTCAGCATGAATTATTCAATTTAATTTGAAATCTTTAATGTAGTTTTTTGTATTATTTCTTCATTTACCTGCTATTACAAGTAGGCATTTACATAATTCCGTGGTTGCATGCAATCCACTTTACAAACTCAAGCTTAAATTCAAAAGTATCTTACAGTATAAACTGTCTAATAAATACACAAGTGAGGATAGTTTGTTAATATTCTTTATTATGTATTTCATTCTTTCTATAATATTTTTGAATATATTATTGAAATATATCATAAAAGACATGGGACACTATCATTTCAATTTAGACAAAAATAAATATATAATTATTAATTTTATCGTGCATTTGAATATAATTCTATTCTACAAAATTATTTTTATTTGAATATAATTCTGACGTACAAAACTATTTTATCCATACAGACACATGAGTATTAAACTAGTTACCATATAAAAAGACAAATGTAATCTCTCTGTATTGATAAAGATGGGATAATATAAATAAGTTAGATGAATAATTTCAATATAAAAATGAGATGCATGAAAAATTCACAATATTATTGATAAATAACTATTGAGTTGGCGATGACATAAAGCGTGACACAGCATAGTGGCGTCTTATAAATAGTAATGCCATGGTAGGTGAATGTTACTATTGAGAAATTAGTGTTGGCTAAATTGGAGATATGAAAGTGGCGTATCTAATTTTTGTGTTAGGTTCGCTTTTTTGTATTTTTGCGTGGTAGCAGGTCAAGGTGAGACAGAATCAAAGGACAAAATCAAGTTGATGTTTCAAACTTCATTGAAAAAAATATTGGTGAACACTCCACAATCCTTATATTTAATTGTCACCGGTGGCCTTAACCAATCAAATATATAATTCAGTTGGATATCAGTATCTTTAACTAATTAAATATTATAATTCAGTGTCATGTAATTTTTTTATTTTATTTAATTTTAAAATAAATTAAGACTGTAACACAATTGTACTAAAGATACCATAATCCACTACTTATTATGGGTACCTAAGAACTTATCAAGTGAACGCTTTGGTATACGATAATTCAGTGTCATGTCATTTTTTTATTTTATTTAATTTTAAAATAAATTAAAACTTTAACACAATTTGTATTTAAGGTACCAGTACCCCACTACTTATCATGGGTACCAATCAAATATTATGATTCTGTGCCAAGTCATTTTTTTATTTTATTTAATTTTAAAATAAATTAAAATTTTAATACAATTTGTACTAAAGGTACCAGAACCCCACTACTTATCATGAGTACCTAAAAATTTACTAAAATTAATACGTTTTGGAATTGAACTTTAGATTTGTTAATACGTTTTGGAAGCGGTCTTAATTTTGAACTCCCTTAATTATGTCATAGTTATCCATGGTTATTGATTTTTTATTTAATTTCCTTACAAAAATATATATTTAGATTTTGGTTGTGAATTTAGAGAGGGGAGGATTGAACTTATTGAAGGTTTTGATGGAACAAATTTGGTTTCTTGAGAGTGAAGAAAGAAAATTAAAGCAAGTTTGTTGTATGAAATTGTTCTAATTTTATTGAGAAGAGAGACTTATGTTTATACACAATAGCATGTGTTTATATACAAGTGCATGATAACTACTTTAACTAACTTTTAAAACAAATTACATTACATGTGTTATCAGAAAAAGCTATACCATGAATTGCATGCCCTCAACACTCCATCAAATTCATGTTTTTCAAACTTTTCATTCTAATGAGTTCTTTTAGCATCAAACCTTGTCTTCTTCAATAGTTTTGTGAGTATATAAGTTAATTGTAATTTTAACTTGCAATACTCAAGCTCGAGTTTTCTTTTGTTCATTTGGTCTCTAAGGAAGTGATATCTCCCCTCCATATACTTATTCCTGCCATGACACATATAGTGGTTAGATAAGTCTATAGCTGATTTATTATCTACAAACAACTTCATACTCTTAAGTTTCATGATCTTGAGCTCATCTAACAATATTTTTATCCACAGAGCTTGGCACGCTGCATAAGAAACTCTTACATATTCAACTTCACAAAATGATAATTATAATATTCATTACTTCCTTGAAATCCAAGAGATTAGAGAACCTCTAATCATGAATAGGTAGTCTGCAATACTCTTCTTCTCATCTTGATATCCATTGAAATCTAAATCAATGTAGATATGACAAGCTCCCTATATCAAAAAATTTAAATTCATGCATGAATTCAGCCTTGCACTTCATGATCTCATCTTCATCTGATCCTAAAATTAGCAAACACGCTGATCTAAACACTTTGAAGTGGCCAATATTTGGCTTCAACCTTGTCTGATACTCATAAGGTATCTTATGAAACATATTCTTGGTTGGACATCTATAAGAATGTATAGTGTTGTTAAAATTGTTTCACCCTAAAATCTTGTTGGCATACCCTTAACTTTCAAAATACTCCTAGCCATGTTTAGTATACTTCTATTTTTTCCTTTCATCTATTCCATTGTGTTATGGTGTGTAAGGTTCAATAATCTTATGCTATATGCCTTTATGGTACATAATTTTGAAAATTCCATAGAGGTGTATAATCTCCACCATTAGTTCTCAATTTTTTAATATTGCATTCACTTTGTTTTTCAACATGCAATTTAAATCTTTTGAATAGTGTGAAAACGTTACTCTTTCTTTCAATCAAATAAACCACATATGTCTTGTAAAATCATCTATTCAAGTTAGGAAATAAAAATTATCTCAATTTGATCTCACTTCAAAGGAGCACATGCATCGGAGTGAACAACCTCTAGATTTTATTTTAACTTCATAGGAAAGTCATGTTTGAATGACTTCCTTATTTGTTTGGCTAAGCAACATTCTTCACACATTTGACTCTGCTCTTTTACTTGAGGTAGACTATACACCATCTTCTTCATGTTGAGCATACTTAAACTTCTAAAGTTCAAGTGTCCATACTTGTAATGCCATAACTAGTTCTTGTCTTATTTTATAGTTGAAGCAAGAAATTGATGATCAACCATATTGATCTTAATTTTGAAGGTTTTGTTGTCTGCTAATGGTGCTCTCTGTAACAACCTAAAACCCCAAAAACATTTTTTAGTAAAAGATAAATAATCATTTCACTAAAACAGGTGCTACACATTCTCAACAATCATACTCTTCCAAATAAAACATAATACAACAATGAAACTCAACGAATAAATATACTTTAAATTATCTCAAGAAGATAAATTACTAAATTACTAAATAATTCAAACAACAACTCAAAACAACGATAAAACGTCTCAAATCCTAGTGTTACGGATTAGAGCACCAACAAAAGACTAAATAACACAGAAATTGATAAATAAACAAAATGGCCTCATTTCCATCTTCCAGCTCAACAACTACTCATGTACATAATCTTATGTACTCCAGGAGAGTACAGAACACCACAAACAAATAAACAAACAAAAGTTAGAATAAATTCACAAATGTTATCGGTGTATAAAACAACAAGGATATTTTTAATAACATTAATTATCATTCCCACACAACAATTCAAAACAACAACAAAACTCTCAATTCAAATGTATGGTGTAATGTACTTATCCTCCAAATGCACATGGCGCTAAGTTTTTGGATGTCAGAGTTATGTTATTGAATTATCCATGTTTTTGCTTCCTCTCTGAACCTAAGAGCATCATTGGTTACTCTCTAAACTGTGAACTCGTTGAACCAAAGTGCTACCTATCTCTGATATACATGAACACATAAATCATAAAAATAACATTCACAACTCATAATCAACAAATGACATTTACATCTCATACTCAACAACAAATACATTCATATCTCATACTCAACAAGGTTCCTTTCTGAACCCACAAAATTGTCAATGTAAGCTAACTTTGTATTTCCTCTATGAACTACTCAACACAACATATTATACAATTGTAGCTCACTCAATGATCATACAATATTAAAAAATACTCATCGATAGAGCAAATTATTAACATATAAGCTCATAATACTTATCAATAGAGTACATGCATTATTACTTGTGTAAGCCCATGAATAGGGTAATAATAATAATTCAACAACCTTTACAAGGTTAATAGAGTCAACTCAAAACATGTTAGAGTTTACTAGCAAACTCTAAAACAACTCTAAAACTCAAAACAACTCTGACAACTTTATAACAACTCTAACAAGCACTCTCATAATAAATTTGACTCTTAAATTTATCAAAAAGGTGACGAAAACCCACTCAAAATTGCTCAAAACTCGCTGAACTGGACATCAAACTCGAAAGAACGACTTGCCGCCCATAATGACTCGTCACGACCCGTTGTCCCACACAGTGCTGCTTATCATGGATGTTGTCGTTGGGTCGCTGCTTGTTACCAGCACAGACTCGCACTCACGTTGTTGAGGCACCTTGTTGCAAGCACATTTGTGTGTTGTCGAATAGGGCATCACGTTGCTAAGTCGCATGCTCTAGAATCGTGCCCAACAGCTTCCAACCAGGAGCAACATTGGGTCGCCGCCATGGGAATTCCCTTCCCCTCTCGATTCCAATTTTATGATTTTTTGACTTATCCTGTTATTTTAATTTTTCAGGAAAAATCTCAGTTAGGATTTTTGTGGCCTTTTTGGTTATCACTCAAAAATACAAATCAACCAAAACCAAGTTATATACCATAATCCAATTATTAAAAAAAACAAGGGCACAACCATCGATTATTATATAACAAGGAATTAAACATGGATTCAAGTAACAAAAATAAAATAAAATTCAAGAATCAATCTAGAAGGGTCAAAGCAAATCCATTAGGATACCAATATACAATCATTGACATAGAATGAGAAAAAGAAGATAGTAGTGTAAGGATCTCTTACTATCTGACTCCCTAAACACCCACAAGTGAATAGTTACCCCTCCCTTACCTCAAAATTATAGATCGATGAAAAATCTTAGCCTATGGGATCTACCTATATCTTTCTTCCTAGTATCTACCCCTCTTTGCCTCTTTTCCCAAATTTTCTCAATTTCACGATATGACAAAAATCCCCTCAAATTAATTATATATTTTAACCTAATATCTCAATTAATTCCTTCACCTCCCAACCCAAAAATATCTCTAATTTTATAATATTAGTCAAACAAATTAAATACTAATAATTCCAATAAAACACATATAACACTCAAATAAATCAAATAAACTAATATAAATTCAATTAAAATAAATAACTAAAATTGGGGTGTTACACTCTCAAGATAAATTCATTCACCATCACACACCTTCATTTGATTATCAACTATCTTCTCATTGTGACCTTTTGCAAGTAATTGACCTATGCTTATCAAGGTACTTGTCATAGAAGGTACATACAGTATGTCAAAAATGGTGGCCTTTTGACCATATTTTCTTACTACAATTATGTTTCCCTTTCCTTTTGATGTGGCATGCTTGACATCTGCAAACCTTATCACCTTCTTCACTAATTCATTAGAGTGTTGGGGATACCTTTGCTTGATCATACATTTTCTTGATCATCATTATATTGAGTGTTGGCCATTAGAATCATATTTGTAGAGTCATTTCCTCATGCATGTGCATATTGAACTTCTTCGTTATCTTTTGCCCCCTGACTCCTTTTTCATATAACAGTCTCCTACATAATGGCCAAGCCTTTGACAATTAGAGCATTGCACCACCTTCATGTAAATATTTTTCTTTTAATTATTATTGAACATGCCTTTCTTGATTGAATCATTATGATTCTTTCAATTCCTATTATTATTTCCTATTCAACCTCTCTCTCTCTCTCTCTCTCTCTCTCTCTCTCTCTCTCTCTCTGAGTTTCTTTGCTTCAATCTCATCTCATGAGCCTCTAATAAAACTTGAAGTTCTTATAACTTCCTATGAGCTAGGTCTTTGGATTGTTATATAGATATTATAATGTCATGATAGCTTGCAGTTAAAGATCTCAACACTTTCTCGATATTTTGCAAATCATTGATTGATTCACCATATGCCTTCATATGGTTTGTTAGCAGCCTTAAGCCTTTTTATCACACCTTTAGGAGGAGGTATACATTGTAACTAGTAGTTAGAATTACCAAAAATTACACTATTAATCATCGGAATCCTCCCAGAGTAGCTTAACATATGGTCAATCCAATGTTTTATTCAAGCCTCAATCTTTTCCAAAATACTTAGACATTGATTGTTGGTAAGTTTATTACAAGTCAGAGGGATCAAAGAGTATAGGAAGGGCAGTTCACCACCTGCAAAACCAGTAACCTTAACATTATTCTTCTCAGTTTCTTTGTTCATGCCCCCACAATACATCTTACACTTGTTAGCACTCACAAACAACGTTGTGGATCTTGAGAAAGCGTTGAATCTATCCATAACTAGTTGTACAAACATCACATCTCTCCTAGTGAAGAGTAGTCAATTATCTACAAAACTAATATCAACAATTTTTAAGTTCTTACACTTCGAATGAAAGTTAAAATTAGGACTTTGAAGCTACGTGAAAAAATATAATAACGCACAAAGCTTCCTAAAACAACCAGAATCGTCACCTAACTTTATTTATCCCAAAAAAATTGGGAAAGGAAAATATAGAGAAAGCCTCAAAATGGGAAATTACATGGCCTCGCCACCAAATATCGGGTAAGAAGTCTATTATACAACAGGAAGATATTAGTATCCTTCATGTCCATTGTACTCAATAGGATCAACTATTGTTATTCTAATCAATGTGTGTGTGTGTCTAAATATTACTTGCTAAAAGGAATGCATGCATAAATTCATTGGGTAAAAAATGAAAAGGGTTTTATTATTGTGTTCACTTGAGCTTTGCAACTCCATGCCTATGTATCCACGAGGGAATAAGAACACTGTAGTTCTTTTAAAAAATGTTTGTTTGTTGTGTATTTTTTAAGGATGATGTTAAGTTCGTCACTCGACCTTTGGTGACTTATGTGTTTTTGTATTGTGTGGAATGGAGTTGACATGCCCTTTTTGAAAAGGTCCTTAAGGAAAAAAGTCAAGTGGCAAAATGATTTGGATTTGGTGCGTGTTTTTTGTTAGGAGAGAGATAATGAGTGGATCATCATCCAAGAAGACACTCATCATCTTTACATCTTTAGTTTTTAAAGGGTTTTTTATTAATGTTAAGTGTTTTTGGATATTAATTAAAAAAATGTTTTAGTCTTAAAGAATGCAATGCAAAAGAACACAAAGTCTAAAGGGAGACTTGAGATATTAATGTTGTCATTCAAAGTGGCCCTAAGGTTATGATTAATGGGGGGGTCTAACCTAATATTGTCATGCCATGATGGGCTTAGAGTTTATATTGAAATGGGAAACTTCAATAATAATGTTGTCATATTTGGATTAAAATCCTAATGTCTATCTTGATTCAAATCTTAATTAAGAATTAAGACAAATCAAGTGAGCTTAAGGGATCATATGAATCACACAAGCAATGAACAAATAATTGAACGAATTCAAGTGATGAAAATCAATATGCTTAAAATTTGTGACAAAAGGGTGGAAGACAAAACATAATTTGAAGAAAATAATACTCAAAAACCAATCAAGCAACATGTTTATGGTTTGTGGTTAAAAGGAGTTTGTGAAGGAAATTCATTTCCAGAGACAAACAAGCTTATAAAATATGGAAAAATATAAAGGAGAAAAATAAAGCATGGAAAGCATATGAAGTTTGTTAAATATGCTTGGATCTCAACCCTAAAAGCTAGCTCAAAGGGTGAGGTTTCTCTCACATATTTATACATTCAACAGCCCGGGAACTTAAGCAATGTGGGACTTCAAACAAACTCTAACAACACAAATATCAACTTCAACACCCACATTCACGCCTAGCGTGGGCATAGGCCAAACGCCCATATTGCAGTCCTTAACCCGACTCTAATACCATGTTAAATATGCTTGGATCTCAACCCGAAAATCTAACTCAAAGGGTGAGGTTGCATCACACACACACACACACACACATATATATATATATTCGACAGTCCGAGAACCTAAGCAATGTGGGACTTCAAACAAACAACAACAACACAAATACCAACTTCAACACCCACCCTCACGCCTAGCATGGGCCTGGTTCAAATGTCCACATTGCAGTCCTTAACCCAGCTCTGATACCATGTTAAATATGCTTGGATCTCAACCCGAAGATCTAGCTTTTAGGGTTGATATCCAAGCATATTTAACAGAGTTTACATCATGTTATCAAAAATTAGAAGCACACATGTTGTGAATATTGTTGTTATTTACGACAAAATTCAATATCAATTTGCGGGGCAAAAAATAGTAGCAACCAAAATAAATGGTCTGCAGCAATAATAATTCTTACATAGAAAATATAACAGAATAAGGTGAGAAAAAGACGAAGGTTTGTTTACCCAGTTCGATCAAACGATCTGCTATGGGGGAGAGAGAAGTTCTCCAATTCACTATACTCAGAACATTGTTACAAGAGATTAAAGATGAGTTACAAGAAAATAGTCTTCGCCTTCAGGTTCCCAAGAACAACCCTGAAGGTGCCCAAGAATTACCCTATTTTCTACCCAAGTGTTTCCCAACCCCTTCAACCTTTAATATATGCATAACTCAAACTCAAGGTGTAAACTAGTGTTTCCCAATTCCCAGTAACCTTATATAACCCCAAAGGTTTCCAAAACCTTTGCCTTCTAAGATTTCCCTTGAGAATAGCCAAAGCCTATACTATATCTTCAAACCCTTATTCTTCCTTTTGATGTAAGCTCTAAGATTATCACACCTGCAAACATATAAGAGATGCATATTTATAATAACAAATACCCAACAAACAAAGCCCAAAATCACAGGTATCCATGGACAAAATAAGAAAGAGGCGAAAAAAGCCCGAAAAACCTGAAATCACTATTCACCATACTAACAACACTAGTCACCGTACATACATCACTATTCATCTGTACGGATGTCACTATTCATCGCACGAATGTTTTTCGATATCTATTTTTCGAATTTTTGTCCGACTTTCTAAAACTTCTGATTTTTGCGGTAAATGCAATCTCTAAAATATATTTTCTTTCTCTTCATCAACAAAGGTTTTAAGGCATATTTACAAAAATCTCCATAATGACTTTAAATCATGCTGATACCAATTTAACAATCAACAACGCTGCTACTCTCTACTATGTTGAAACTCTAATCAATAATCTTGATCAAATTCAAACAATCTTTGAATCTTGATCTCGCCACTTGCATTCACTTGTTTCCAATTACCTTTTTCTGCCTAGGTAATTTAACAAGCCTACAAATATGATTTTACAACCACCCTTGACTCCACATATTTTCAAATTCCTCTTTGAAGATTTTTTTCTTTTATTTTGTAGTCCTTCAGCCACATTAAAAACATAATATTCAAGGCTAGCATAATTGTCCCTTTGAGATGCTACAATAACCCTCCTTACCTTATCACAAGTCAAATGATAATCAGAGATATCTATAATTGTTTCCTCACAATTTCTAGAATTCATTGTAGGAAACTCCACCTCAAACTGAGTTTTCTGCATTATATTTTTTATCAGGTTTCTCTCTTGGTTTTCATTATTCTTCTTCTAAAGAAATTCTCTACCAACCAAGTAAGTTGTTTTAACCTCATTTTTCCCCAAAAACTCAATACCAACTCAGCGGTAACATGCATTTTTATCTCTTGATTTCTGCAAAATTCATTATACTTCTCTGAAACTTTCTCAAGGCATTCATAACGCCTTAAACTCAAATCTCATAGTTCTTCCTTGTCATGAAAGCCTCCACTAGTTACTGATGAACTAATAACAACATTTAAACCTTCTAAAATATATAGACCACATATTTTAGACCCTTTAACAATAATCAATTCATCACGCGAAATCTTCAAAATTCCATGTTCAACTCTAGTACAATAGCCTAGATCATCAAACATACTTATATATAACAAATTTCGCTTGAGTTCTGGAACATACCTCACATTGTGAATAAGAAGTTCATGATTATCAAACATTGTAAGTTTGACCGTACCAATACCATGAACCTTACAAGCCTTATTATCACCAAGACGAACAACTCCACCTTGAACCATCTTCAAAGTTTCAAAGTATTCTATTATTGGATGCATGTGATGAGAGCAACCTGAGTCAATTAACCAACTATCTTCAGTTTCCAAACTCGATACTACTAGTTCTTCGACATAATCATAACTTTTCTCACCCAAGGCAATGACAGCTTGAACAGAATCTTCATTGACCTTTCTCTTAGGATAATCCCTTTTAAAGTGACTGATTTTCTGACGATTAAAATATTTTACTTTTAACTTGTCAGACCTCTTTGATTTGGATATCCTTTTACGTTGACCTTCTCCTCTTGACACATTTAAGCCTATGTAAATTCTTTGGACTTTGTCAGACCTCTTTCGACTTTGAAAATTCTTTGGATTTCACCTTCGTATGGACTTCATCTAATGTAATATTACCTTCTTACCATAAAGAAGAGCACTCTTAAAGTGCTCAAAGAATCTGGGTAATAAACTCAATAATAGTAAAGCCTTGTCCTCATCATCAATCTTCACTTCAATATTCTCAAGATCATCAATAATACTGTGAAATTTTGTAAGTTGCTTAACTATGGATTTATGCAACACCATATGGAATGAATAGAGTTGTTGTTTCAGACACAACATGTGAGCCAAAGACTTAGTCATATACAATGATTCAAGTTTTGCCCACATAGCAACCGCAGTTTTCTCCCTGGAGACCTCTCTTAGAACTTTATCCTCGAGACACAAGATAATGACACTTCTAGCCCTATCCACCATCTTAGTCTTCTGTACCTGTTTAAGACTTGCACGCATCAATGCTCCACTCTTCAAAGCATCAATACACTTCTATTGAATTAAAATTGCTTGCATCTTAATTTTCCACAACCCGAAGTAATTGTTACTAGAAAATTTCTCGATCTCCCATCTTCTCATGGTTCTTTATACCTCTTTGCTCCACGCTCACCGCACCACTTGTTATGAATCTTGTTATTAATTACGACAAAATTCAATATCCATTTGTGGGGCAAATAATAGTAGCAACCAAAATAAATGGTCTGTAGCAATAATAATTTTTACACAGAAAATATAACATAATAAGGCGAGAAAAAGACGAAGGTTTGTTTACCCAATTCGATCAAACGATCTACTCTAAGGGAGAGATCAGCTCTCTAATTCACTATACTCAGAAAGTTATTACAAGAGATTACATATGAGTTACAAGAAAATAATCATCGCCTTCAAGTTCCCAAGAACTACCCTGAAGGTGTCCAACAATTATCCTATTTTCTGCCCAAGTGTTTCCCAACCCCTTCAACCTTCAATATATGAATAACTCAAACTCAATGTGTAAATAAGCGTTTCCCAATTCCCAATAACCTTATATAACCCAAAAGGTTTCCAAAATCTTTGTCTTCTAAGGTTTCCCTTGAGAATAGCCAAAATCATATACTATGCCTTCAAATCCTTATTCTCCATTTTGGTGTAAGCTCTAAAATTGTCACACCTGCAAACATATAAGAGATACATATTTATAATAACAAATATCCAACAAACAAAGCCCAAAATTACAGGTATCCATGGACAAAACAAGAAATTGGCGAAAAAGCCCGAAAAACCTAAAATCCCTATTCATCATACGAATAACAGTATTCACCGTACTGACAACACGATTCACCCTAGTTGAAACACTATTCACCCGTACGGATGGCACTATTCACCGCCCGAATTTTTTTCTTCCCGATTTTTATTTTTCAACTTTTCGTCCGACTTTCTAAAACTTTCGATTTTTGTGATAAATATAATCTCCAAAATATATTTTCTTTTTCCTCATTATTAAAGATTTTAAGGATCATTTACAATAATACATGTGTATATGATCAAGACATGGTCAAACTCAAGACAAATATGCATCAAGTATTCATTAATCAAATAAGAAGCAATCATTAAATAAGTTACATGCATCAAAATCAATGGAATGGATCATGAAGCATGTTATGACAAATATATATATATATATATATATATATATATATATATATATATATATATATATATATATATATATATATATATATATATATATATATATTCAAACTTTAAATTTAAATTGGTTGACTAATTATTCTTGCCAATTGGCAGTAGTGGTGTTTGGAATGAAGGGGGTATTTAGTCATAAAAAATCTCAAAAAAGTAAACACTTCGACTTGGTGTCATTGCCAACCCCCACTGGAAAAGGTCTGAATAAATGACATGAATTGGTGCACAATCTATCAAAAATAGAGATAGAAGGTTTTGTGCCTCCCTTGTGGCCAGCCCAATCCTAATTTCACCTTTATAATACACTACAGCCCTCATTTCTTTTTGAGTTATTTATTTTTAGTTCTATTTTACTCTTATTTAGTTTTTTGCATTTTACTTTTAAATTACTATTTTTTTATTTTTTTAGTTTGTTTTGAATGTTGCATTCTGTTGTATTTATTTGATTTTATTTCGATTAATTATTTTTTTAGTTTCTTGCTTATTTTAATTAGTGAATGGTGTCACCCATTTGTTGGTTGGATTTTTGTCTCTTGGTTGTACATAAATTTCAATTTGTTGGTAACTTTGTGTTGAGGATTTTAAAATTTAATTCTACAATATTTACTGAATAGTTTAAACGCATAGACTTCATTGTCCAACTTCATATAGGTTGATTTTTACATGAATTCTTTTACGATTGTTTAACATAATATAATATTCAATATTTTTAGTCTTTATTTCTTTGCGTGAAGCTTTGTTGGTAGTTTTGCATCGTGATTTTAAAATTTAATTCAATATTATCTTTCGAATCGTGTATGCACATAAATATCATTGTCCGGCCTCAAATAAGATTAATTTCTATATGAATCACCTTATGATTGATTAACATGGCACTAAATCTTGTGGCTTTCAATTCAATTCATCTCGGCCCCGTGACTTTCTCTTGGGCCTTCTTACAATGACTTTCATCTTTTAATTCTCGCACCCTATTATTGGCTTTCTCTTGGGCCTTATTGCAATGAGCTTTGATTAATTGAATAAATTTTATTTTAGTTACTTAATTAGGTTAATTAAAATAGATTAGTTTAACTAATTAGTTTTTATTAACTTAATTACTTAGTTCCAGCAATTTTTAATCGATTAAATGATTCAATCCACTTGTGTATTTATTTATGGACTTGTAACTTTAATCATTTTATTGCATCCTCATTCGATCAAGTGTACATGCCCTCTCATGTGACGTAATAACTTAACCACTTTCTATTTATTTTGTTTATTGCTTCATGTATGTTTGTTAATCAAGATCATTGATAAAATCATCACTTTAATAAAAAAGATTAAAAAAACCAACTCGCTCCAACGTCGAGTCTTTTTTCTTAAATAAATTCCAAATCAATTGCAACATGAATCTTGATCCAACATCAAGTCTTCTTTCTCTATTCACTCAAATACTTTCATAATAAATTTTCTAACACTCGATCCAACGTCGAGCTTCTTTTCAAAAACCTTTTACATAATAAATACTCAATCCAATGCAGAGCTTCTCTTAATAAACTTGGAAATGATGGTTGGAACAATTTTATCTCCTCCGTCTCGAGTATTTGGTTGTTGATCGTCTAAGCTTATGAGCCAAGGCTTGGCTTCCATTCTTCAAATAACATTAACTAAGTTAACCTTGTTTTGTCTCACAATGTTTTGATAAAACTTTTTGGGATAAAAAAGGATGGTTGGGATAAAAAACAATCTCAACTCATCAATCTTGTTTTTTCGCCCTTGCGCGACTTCGAAAACCTTTTTAAAACGAGAAATTCTCTGTGACGTTGCAAACAAAGTTCCTTCCACATGTGAATGTTGAACCTTTTCCACTCAAATGAAATGATGGCAAAAGTATGTATAAATCCATATTCAGTTATCCGTTCTTCAAGTGATTTGAATGTTCCATTATCCGTGTTTTGGCAAACAATGTTTTCGTTCGAATGTGATCGAGTACCTATCACTAAAAAGAACCAACTCACAAACATTTGCTACCCAAACCACGAAGCTCCGACTTTTCCATTTCATGAGGGAGTATATAGGCACGAGATTGTGAAATATTGCCGAGCTCAATAATAAAAAATCCAAAAAAAAACATTTTCCTCTCTTTTATCTTTTCTCACATAATAATTAGAAGATCACAAACTTTCACGCTAACATTCGATCACGAAACTAACTAAATATATATGTTGAGTACAACGGATATGAGGGTGCAAATATCTTCCCCTTGCGTAACTGACTCCCGAATCCACTTTTGGTTGCGACGACCATTTCTTTTCTTTCGTGGATTTTATCGATATTTTCATGTTTCTTTGGAACAAATAAAGTTTAGTGACAACTCTGTTGTATATTTCGAGTGTGCAGTGCGCTCGAATATTTTTCGCACCAAGACATCTTTATACCTAGATTGTCCTTGGCACCACCGATATCATAATTTCTTTCAATACAACAATAACACGGCTAAACTAACAAATTAGCAATAACAACAAAAGGTTTCAATATAGATAAATTAACATGTTTCACAACTCAAACACGCATCAAAACTATTTTTTATCAACGTTAAAAGATATTTTGTTAAAGAAGAAATAAAAAAAGGAAGAAAAAAATATATGAAAACTATAAAAAAGAATTTGAACTAGAAGGAGACCAGAACATATCAAAATAACGGTGGCAAGAGAAATAATAGTGGTATTGTTGTTTCATGAGAGAAAATTTTTGTATTTCTAATTTTTATGTTTGGAGTTTAGTTCTATCAGCGTGTTTATTTGAAAAGTAGGAAGCATAAACAAAAATAGAGAAAAGTTTGACTCATATAAAATTTGAGATTAAGAATAGACTGAGTAAAAGATTAATGAGTAATTATAGTCACCAATTTAACAATTCTTATAAACTAAAATCGAAAACCTAATCAAATTACTTATGTTTTCATCAGTTTGATTCAAATTTTGAATCAAATCAAAAACAATTAATTTTTATACTTGATTTTATTTAAATTATCAATTTAATCAATTTTTTCTAATCCATTAACAATCTCAATAAAGCATATGTACTCTTGTTTTTGTTTTTTATATAGTGAATATATTTCTATTTACTTTTATTATAATCCTAATCAAATATAAAGTATTCGAACAACGCATGGATAAGATAATCTAGTTTTTTATAATCCTTATTAAATATAAGGTTTAAATGTATTTTTGGTCCCCCTACTTTTAAATTTTTTAAGTTTTAATCCTCCTATTTTAAAATCCAGGTTTTTAGTAGGCATGGCAAATAAATCCGGCCCCGTTGGGGCCCGCCCCAAATTAGCAGGAAAACCGGTTTAGCAAGATGCGGTAAAACCGTTTTATTCTGGTGCGGGGGTGATGGTAATCCGCACCCGCACCCAACTAAATTTATTTTATTTTATTTGTTTTTAATAGTTTTATTATTTATTTACACTTTTTATACTTTTTAATGTTATAATATTATGTTTATTAGAATTATTATTTATTTTTTTGAAAATAAAATTTAAATAAAACTATCAAACTTGAAAAATACTTTTAAAATAATTAAGTATTTAGTTTAATTATTAATTTTAACTTTATTGAAAAAATATAAATTTAAAAATAAAATAAAAATTTTATTCAAGGGGTGGTGAACCCGCTTCTTGTTGGGGTGGGGCGGGTGAACAAATTTTAGCGAGGGGCGGTCAGGTGTGTTTAAACCCGACCCGCCCCGTTGCCATCCCTAGTTTTTAGTCCCTAAACTTTACCTCACTCGGAATTTATTTAGTCCCCCTCCATTTTTGCATAGCTAGCAGTGATGATTAGAATAAAAAATTATTTTTCACTATGTGTCATTGTTGACTGGATTAATATATTTATTAATAGTATTTTTTAGTTAATAATTTTAATTTTAATTATTAATTATGTTTTTTCAAAATTGTTTATTTATTAATACAAATTTTTAAAAGAATATTATTTGGACCTTAAGCCCTTAAACCCACTATAGTGCGATTTCTATTTGGCCCATATGTAGACACTTTAGAATGTTTGAATTCCAATGTATAAACAATAAATATTACTCTATCAAATTTAATGTGGGACTTCTAAAAAAAACTAATCCTCAAAGTCACAATTTCAGGCAAAGCTTCAACATTAGTTAAGCATCTTAATGTTCTGTCACTAGTCAACCCTTGTCCTTGAAGCTTTACTTTTTTAACTTCTGCAATTTAAACCGGGTTAGAAATCACACGATGAAGATTCATCTCTAGAGTAAAATAATAACCATGAGAGCTTTAATGTAGTTTCTCATATTTGATTAAGGTTGTGTTGCCGATTACGGCTACTTCCTTTGAGGCAAGTTATCGTTATATCTAATATAGTTTTACCTTTGCTTTCAGAAGATTGTTCAAGATACCATCTTAAAAGTTCTTCGCCACAAGCATCCCTTGATTAATGAACGTAATTCCATCTTCTCCAATGCTCTCTAATTTTCCACGCACAATAAACACCATCTCCTGCACTAGACCACCTTGACTCAAAATTTTACTTCCCTTGATGTATGTCTTTTGTACTAGTCGCTCACGAATGACATCTAAGATAGGCTCATCCTCATCCATCAGGGAAAAAATACGAACCTGTAAAAAGAGCATTCGGACTTGTTTAATATAATTGGTTTGATGCTTCATTGTTTTAGTTTCAAGTCACCGTGCATAAAAGTTCATAAAAGTTTCCGCATTCAATTTAGATTGGATGGTGGTAGACAAATAGGGAAAAGATAATTTTCTTTAAAATATCATAAGCGAGGTTTTGAAGTTCACGTAAAATCTAAATCCAATAAACAAAATGCACTTAAAGAGCAATCATGAACTTCTTTTAAATGTTTGAATGCATACCTTATTAACAAATTTGAAGAGATGACGTAGTATGTCTGTCACGAGATCTTTTGGAGAATTCTCAAAAATCATTTTTCATAAACACCTCTTGTTGCAGCCCAACTATACCGTTCAACCTTACGAACTCTCCTGCACGAGCGACATAGAATCCATCATTTGTGCATTATGCATAATCCATTATTTGATGGATGCATTTTTGGCAATGTTGTTGTGATTAGTTAAAAGAATTAGAACATTTCATACCTTTTGAGGTCTTCTGGTAAGCGACAATGACTCATCCATTGTTCAACATCCCGACCTCTAAGCTGCATTTCCAGCCTCCTGATAAATACTAATATGAAGAATGATGATACTGAAGTGTAATGATCCTGTCTAGAAAACAATGTCAATTAAATACAGCCAATAAAAAAGTTTCAAGCTTTGATGTTGTTGAACTTGCGAATTATTGTGTGAATAAAATCACAACTTCCACAAGCATTGTTCTAGACCCCTTGATATTCTATCCTGCAATGCAATGTTATTGAGAATTCTACCTTTACTGCTTTATCAGAATATGCTCTACATTTAGAAGAAGAACATTTAGATTTGCTGGAAACTGTGATTTTGAGGATTAGTTTTTCTTAGAAGACCCACGTTGAATTTGATAGAGTAATATTTATTGTTTATATAGTGGAATTCAAATATTCTAAAATCTCTACATATGGGCCAAATAGAAATCTCACTATAGTGGGTTTCAAATAATATTCTTTTAAAAATTTGTATTAATAAATAAACAATTTTGAATAAACATAATTAATAATTAAAATTAAAATTATTAATTAAAAAATATTATTAATAATATATTAATCCAGTCAACAATGACACATAATAAAAAATAATTTTTTATTCTAATCATCACTGCCAATTATGCAAAAATGGAGGGGAACTAAATAAATTCCGAATGAGGTAAAGTTTAGGACCAAAAGCACATTTAAGTTTAAATATAATTAAAAGAGGATCGATCAAAGACTAAAGAAAGTTACATTAAAGACATGTAAACTCTTGAACCACTAAATATAAAAATGAAAATCTTCTTTATTTCTTTAACATTTTGCTTAATAGAATTAAATTGAAACATTGAACAATAAACATGTTCGATGTATTATTGTGATTTAAATCGTGATAGATCGTAGGGACTACAATCACTAGTATATTTAAACTGGTTGACTAACTATTTCTTGCCTGTTGGCAGCAGTGAGAAACAAAATTGAATAATGTTTAGAAGTAATCAACACTTTGACTTGGTTCGATTACCAACCCCAGTGGAAATGGTCAGAATTAATAATGAAAATGAATTGGTGCATAATAATCTGTCAAAAGAGAAAAGCAACTCGTGCATAAAGCTACCGTCTATTGAAAAAGTTGTGGCGACGGCACACGGCAAAAACTTTACTTGTTTAATTTGAGTTTTTTTTTTATCTTTTCAAATTATTCATTCTTCTATTTTTTTTAATTGTCACACTTTTAAAATCTCTATAATTAAAACAACAACAAAAATCAAATATATTCACTTGTTTTCTAATTTATCTTTATTTTTATTTTATTAAGCCTTCTATTTATCTTTTCTAAATAATTTTTATTTAATGTGACAATTAAAAAGTAAAATAACAATTGACTTTATATCTATAAAAATGTGACAACTAAAAATTTTTTTTTAATTGTCATTTTTTGACTTTTTACGCATACCAATAGAATTAATGATTATTGTTACTTTTTAAGTAATAATTTTTCTTTTACTTCTAATATCCTTAATTTTTTATTACTTTAAATTACTTTTCTTTCGATAATAAATAATTCGAGTTAATTTTGACAAAACAATCACTAGCACTACTTCAAAATTTAAAAATGACAATTAAAAAGAAACATAAAATGTTCACAAAAGTGACAATTAAAAAGGAACGGATGGAGTAATTATTTAACATTATTTGATTTTATTAAAATTAATTTTTAAATTAATATGATTTATTTAATTTAATTATTATTTTCATAAATTAAAATAGGGTCATGATCAAATGAGATTAAAGCGTCAAACTTAATAACATGATACATCCGATAACTCTTTAACGCGTCATATTCATATATGTATAACAAAATCTACTATTAGATTGAAAGTTATTTTTATATTGATCATGTCTATAAAATTTAACATCAATCAGAAATCATTTGACATGTTAATGAGATGCAGAAATATTAACGTCTTACCAAATTTCATGAAAATCGTTAATTTTGATCGTTCTCTTTAACATATCAAATGATTTCCGAATGGTGTTAAATTTTATATACATGATCTATATGATAATAAATTTCAATTCAACAATGGATTTTGTTATACATATATGCATTAAATAGTTATCAAAGGTGTCACGTTACTAAGTGTGTGATAAGTTGTCGCTAGATCTACCTTAAAACTGGTGGAATCTATGAAGTGAGTGTGTTCGACCATATGAACGCAAAGGTAGATGCTTTTTACCAAAAAATTGATAGTTTAAGCATCACTCTTCCCACACCTGTTTCACCTACCCGTGTTGCTTATGTTGCCCCCACTACTTTTAACGGTAAGATATGCGAAATAAATAGGTGTTGTACCCCAAAATATGCTCTCCCATTTTGAGGTCGAGTGATTCAAGAAACATCCTCATGCTCAAGGTTATTCAAGATTGATCAGACAAACCCCCTTCTAACCAATGGACTTCCAACTAGGGTTTGACTTTGCTTAAAGGAAATTAAGTTACCAATGTCTCAAGTGGACTTCATGGTGTCTCATATGTTTCAAAATATCTCCATGTCAAATTTCAAGCCTCACAGTGCAAGTTTGTTCAGTCAATTGCTCCGATGATTGAAAATCAGTTGTATCAGACCAAAAGTCAATTGTGGTCAACATATAGTCAAACTTCATCATTTTTTGTCAACATTAAGATTTTGAAGTTATATTCATCATTTGATTAATATAAAAGTTATTACCAACCCCTAGTGGAAATGATCAGAATAATAATGAAATGAATTGGTGAATAATCTGTCAAAAGAAAAAAAGCAACTCGTGCATAAACCTACCGTCTATTGAAAAAGTTGTGGCGACGGCACACGGCAACAACTTTACTTGTTTAATTTGAGTTTTTTTTTTCTTTTCAAATTATTCCTTTTTAATTGTTACACTTCTTAAAATTTCTATAATTAAGACAACAACAAAAATCAAATATATTCACTTTTTTCTAATTTATCTTTATTTTTATTTTTATTAAGCCTACTATTTATCTTTTCTAAACAATTTTCATCAATTAAAAAAGTAAAGTAATAATTGATTTTATATCTATAAAAATGTGACAATTAAAAGTTTTTTTTAATTGTCGTTTTTTGACTTTTTACACATACCAATAAAATTAATGATTGTTGTTATTTCTTAAGTAATAATTTTTCTTTTATCTATAATCCCCTTAATTTTTTATTACTCTAAATCACTTTTTCTCTCGATAATAAATGATTCGGGTTAATTTTGACAAAACAATCACTAACACTACTTTGTAATTTGAAAATGATAATTAAAAAGAAACATAAAATTATTACAAAAGTGACAATTGAAAAGAAATGGAGTGAGTGATTGTTTAACATTATTTGTTTTTATTAAAATTAATTTTTAAATTAATATAATTTATTTAATTTAATTATTATTTTAATAAATTAAAATAGGGTCATGATCAAATGAGATTAAAGTGTCAAACTTAGTAACATGATACATCTGATAACTTTTTAACGCATCATATTCATATATGTATAACAAAATCTACTGTTAGATTGAAAGTTATTTTCATATTGATCATGTCTATAAAATTTAACATCAATCAGAAATCATTTGACATGTTAATGAGATACAAAAATATTAACATCTTACAAAATTTCATGAAAACCGTTAATTTTGATCTTTCTCTTTAACATATCAAATGATTTTCGAATGATGTTAAATTTCATATACATGATCTATAGGATAATAAATTTCAATTCAACGATAGATTTTGCTATACATATATGCATTAAAGAGTTATCAAAGGTGTCATGTTACTAAGTGTGTGATAAGTTATCGCTAGATCTACCTTAAAACTGGTGGAATCTGTGAAGTGAGTGTGTTCGACCATATGAACGCAAAGGTATATGCTTTTTACCAAAAAAGTGATAGTTTGAGCATCACTCCTCCCACACCTGTTTCACCTACCCGTGTTGCTTCTGTTGCCCCCCGTTACTTTTATCGGTGTGATATGCAAAATAAATGGGTGTTGTACCCCAAAATTTGCCCTTTCATTTTTGAGGTCAAGTAATTCAAGAAACATCCTCATGCGCAAGGTTATTCAAGATTGATAAGATAAACCCCCTCATAAACAATGGACCTCCAACTAGGGTTTAACTTTGCTCAAAGGAAATTAAGTTGTCAATGCCTCAAGTGGACTTCATGGCGTCTCATATGATTCAAAATATATCCATATGAAATTTCAAGCCTCACAATGCAAGTTTGCTCAATCAATTGCTCAAATGATTGAAAACTATTGGTATTGGACCAAGAGTCAATTATGGTCAACATATAGTCAAAATTCATCATTTTTTGTCAACATCAAGATTTTAAAGTTATATTCATCATTTGATCAAGGGTTGATCATGATTCATCAAGAAAACTCAAGATTCATCAAAAGTCAAAAGTTATTAAATTAGGGTTTTCTTAAGGAGAAGTCAACTGAACTTTGACCAAGCATAACTTTCACATACTTCATCAGAAATTCCTCAAACAAATCTCATTTTAAAGGAAATTTAATTCTCAACAACTTTGTCTTTCATAGGTTTTTCCTAGAAAATGCATTATTTGAGAGATATGGGCCAAGACATTATAGGTCTTTTCAAAAGGCAACAAAAAGTCATCTTTTCTCAAAGAAGTGTACATGAACATGAAAGTTCAAGTGAGATAAAACAAAAGAGAGGTTTTATAGGACATCTTAAGATTTCTAAAAAATCCAAGATCATCCTCAAATGTTGAGAATATAGCAAGATATGATTGGTGCAAGTTTGGCAATTTTTGAGAAGTGCATGAAGTGCAATTTGAGCAATCTTGAAATTTTGACAAATGGGCCTATGCTTTAAGGTTTGAAACATGTTTATAACATTGTCAAGGACCTCTAAACCCATCAACGCATTATCTTAATTTTATTTTATTTATTTTTTATTTTATTCATTTAAATTCAAACTAAATTAAATAAAATGAAGAATTGATGAATAAGGCGTGTAAGGCTTTAAATCTACATTGCTTGAGGTCCAAACAACACTTAGTAAGCTGGAAAAAAAACGCACAAGATTGATTGGAATGAGATTGGTATGATTGGAAGATATTTTTCAAAGATTGACAATCAAATATTTTCTCATCAATGCCATATAATTCCTTCACAATTCTTGACCTAATTTGTTCCTCTATAAATACACAACAAGGCCATATGCTCGGGACACGGATTGCTGCTCTCAAGAACCCTAGAGAAATTCTCAAAAAAATCAAAGTTTAGGGCAAACACAAATCCTATTCTCCAGCCGTTTTCAATCCAAACCAAGCACTTTATATCATCCTAAGGTTTCCAGGAGTCCATCCATATCCTTAACCAAGTCAGATCGTGCCCAGAACACCTCCTCCCAAGTTGCACCGATTTGGTAAACTTCTTGAATTTCAAACCTTTCTTTCATGCAAAATAAATGAATTCAATGCTTACATACATGTTCATACTGATGTTTGTGATTGTTTATAACCATCATTTTCGAGATTTGATGCAGGAACCGTCTAACACCATTATTAGGGCACGAAGCTTCTACTTCATCATATCCTTATTTGCAGGCGTTTTTAGAACAAATGAAGAGCACCATTGAACTCGCAGGGGTCGATTTATGGGGGGTAGGCTTAATCTCTTGCTTCGATTCTTTTTATTTTACATGTTTAGTGTTTGGGGTAATCGGAGAAGACGAACAGAGTTTGACTCCGATATCTCTGACTCTGGTTGACCGGCTAGGGAGCATGCATTGCACAATATCACATCCTGATTGGTTCATTCAAACACAAGGGCCCCGCTTGCGCATGTTTTGATTTAAAACTGGTTTTTAAAAATTATTTTCAAATATATATTTATGAAAGTAAGAATATAATCGGATGTATCACCATCCCAGTGGTTAAACGCGCACACTTGAGACTTTCACCTCTCAGGGCATGGGTTTGATCCCTGCCTTTTGCCATTTTATCATTTTTTTTTATTTTACACAGGAAACGCACATTTACTTTCCGGATCATTTGGATTACACCATAGGCGTCTGTCCTAGCGGCAAACTTTTGAGCTAGGAATCTCAGGGTCCTGGGTTTAACCCTTGGCAGGACCATCCTATTTTTTAATCACTTGTTTTTCTTTATTTTCTATTTCCTTTTTACTTTTTCTTTTTATTTAATTTCTTTTCAAAAATCTTTTTAATTGTTTTATAAAACCACAAAAATATTTTATTTTTAGTTTTAGGGTAAGTAAGTATTTATTTAATTTTTGACATAAAATAATTTTATTTTTAATCAAGTTTAAAATTATTTTCACAATTAAATTATAACTAACTAATTTAATTTCTCTTCCTATTAAAATTAAATCACATTAAATACAAAAATATGTTTTTTTTAATACTTAGGGTCTTAGAATATTTTTGCATTACTTAGAATATTTTTTCTATTTATTTATTTATGCTTTCTGCTTTTAAATTCTAGAAAACGATGAAAAGGGTGCTAACACCTTCCCTTTTCATAACTTACTCCCCCGAACTCAAAATCTATCAAATGTCTTTCCTGTTCTTTTCACCTTTTTTTATTGGATAAAAGAAAAGTCGGTGGCGACTCTTGCTAACTGCAACATTTGCGATAAAACGCAAAACAACTAAGTCAGTTCTTCAACCGTATTACAATGGTAATATTGTTAATGATTGTCAAATGATTCTCATCGGAGGATCTATTCAACAGAATTTCAATTATGTGAACAACCAGCAGAATAATTTGTAATCCAATACTTACAACCCCAGGTGGCGAGATCATCAAAATTTCTCTCATAAGAGCAACCAACCTCAACAACCTATAAGACCATTGAGTTTCCAAAAAGATGCACATGATAAATCTAATTTAGATCTTTTAATAGAAAACTTTATAATCACACAAACTCATCAAAATGAGGAAGATGCAATGCTTAGTTTGTTAAAAGTTTTATCATTTTGCAAGAGAGTGCAATGCGAACAAGAAGGAACCTTAAGTGGATGAAGCCAATGTTGCAAGATAAGAGTTTGATGATGATAACACACTCTTAGTCATGATCAAATATGGGGGAATGAAGTAGCAACGGTTTTAGAAACACTGTATAACCATGCTGCAACCGGTTACATAAAAGCTACAACCAGTTACAAGCATAAAAAATGTACTGTGATTGTGAGAGAAGTTGTTCAGTACAGTAAGGAATTGTATTTGGACTCCATACATTTTAGGCATATGATGGGGATAAAGGATTGGTTTTTTAAAATCAACGGTGCCATGAAGAACAAAGTGAATTTTGTGGATGAAACCACTATAGCGGAAGAATGGATCAATGATGTATCGATCGAGAGAATTAATGATAGACACTCTTTAATAAAGGATGTGTTGTGCATTCTTGGAATCAAGTGTAACCTTATAAGTATTATTTAATTGCTTGAGAAGGATTACAAGATTCGTATGGAGAACAAGACGTTATGCATTATGTAAGCAAACAAGGTTTTGATCCCTAAAGCTCTTATAACTGGAAATAAAACTTTCAAGGTTGATTTGAAGGTTATACAACGACTAGTCGAGAAGAGTGAATATGACACGATCGTCTTGCGTATATCAATTGTATATATCTCAATGCATTACAAAATAAAAAATGGTAATGGGGATGCCATTGATCAAAATATCAGCTGAAATTTACGAAGAGTGTGTGCAAGCAAAAAAACATAAGGGTTGGTTTGGCAAGTATAGATGTTATAGAACCAAGCATCGCCTTGAGGTGATGTATTCTTAAGTATGCAGATCTATGCAAGTTTATTTGATTAGTAACAATAGATATTTTGTCACATTCATCAATGATTAAAGTAGAAAGTGATGGACGTACCTAATCAAGATAAAAGAGAGGTGTTCAAAGTGTTTAAGAAGTTCAAGTCCATGGTTGAGAGAAAAAATGGTCACAAACTCAAAGTTCTCAAAATTGATGGTGGAGGAGAATACATCTCAAATAACTTTGGGAGATTTTGTGATTAGGAATAGATAGTACATGAGGTAGTACCACCATATACACTGTATCAAAACGGTGTTACTAAAAGATAGAATTGATTGATTATTAACATGGTGAGCAACATGTTTACGTGGGAGAGATTTCTAAAAGAGTTATGGGGAAAATAATATCCACAACTGCATATTTGTTCAATAGGTGTCCAACAAAGAAACTTGAGAAGATAACATTGGGAGAGGCTTGGTCCGAGTTCAAACCAAATCTGAATCACTTGAGGGTTTTTGGTTTCTTAACTTATTGACATCTGTCGAGGCAGCTTAGTTGGTATACTGGAAGAAAAGAAGTCAATTGGTGTAAAATAAATCTATAAGGTGAAGGAAAATACTAAAGGTGAAAAAATCAAGCATAAGTCTTGATTAGTTGCAAAGAGAAGGCATAAACTTTGAAGAGGTATTTGCACTGGTTGCTAGAATTGAAACCATTATACTAGTTGTTACTATTGTGAATAACAACAATTATTCCATCTATCAAATAGATGTGAAATTTGTGTTTTTGAACATACCGCTCAAAGAGGATGTTTATGCAAATCAGTCTTACAATTTTGTTATGAAAAACCAAGAGTCAGAGTTTTACAAGTTGAAGAAAGTGTTGTGCGGTTTGAAACAAGCTCCAAGAGCTTAGAACAAGAGGATAAATGGTTTCTTAAAGGAGATTAACTTCAATAAGTGTGTATCTGAATATGGTGTGTATGTGAAGAAGGATATAATTGAATGGGTGATAACCTTTTGTTTATACATAGACAATTTGTTGATAACGGGCAGCGATGGAAAATGCATTTCTAAGTTCAAGAGTGAGCTTATGGAAGAGTTTGAGAAGATTGAGCTTGGCCTCATGGCATACTTCCTCAGTATTTAATATTTTAAAAAAGTTTGAAATGGAGCATTGTAATGTTGTCATTACACCGGCTGAACCAAGAGTACAATTGTCAAAGAAGAGGATGAGAAAGAGGTGAATCCAACTCAGTATAGAATGTTGATTGGATCCTTGTGTTACTTATGCAATGTGCGACTGTATTTGACATTTAGTTTCGATATTGTGAGTAGATTCATGGAGAGACTGAAGGTTTCTCACTTGGCAACAGACAATAGGATTTTAAGATACGTCAAAGAATCTATTGTGTGCATAATTCTCTTTCCCGCATTGAATAAGGACATAAAATACAATTTACTCGGCTTTACCAATTCCAATTGGTGTAGAGATAAAGATGATCGAGAGTCTACAACTGAGTACGTCTTCATGTTCGGTGTAACACAAATCTCATGGTGTTAAAAAAAGGAATCAGTAGTAGCATTCTTGTCTTATGAGGCCAAGTACATTATCACTTTGTTGTGTGTGTACCAAACTGTGTGGTTATTAATGAATCTATTGAAGGAGTAGATCAATGATGAGGGTGGCGTTGTAAGCTCATGGTTGATAATGTTTCCGCAATAAATCTTATTAAGAATCCAATTGCACAGGGAAGAAGCAAGCATATTGAGATAAGGTTTCACTGGTTGATTTGTTGACAAGGGGAGTCACAATTGAAGTGTTCAAAAGATTGAAGATGAACATGGGCATGAAAGACTTAGAGCACTTGAATTAAGGTGATATGTTAAATGAAAATACATAATTCAAGTGTTGTAATCGGTTACCACAAAAGTGTAACTGGTTACATGCATGTGAAAAGTCAAATAAACTGAAAATATGTGATTTTGTCGTGGATGAAATCGATTACACATTCACAATAATCAATTACACTATTATGATTTTTAACTTTTGTAACAACTGTAATCAATTACAAATTTTGAGTAATTATGATCATTACAAATACACAATTTCTCCTTTTCAATAATTTGATGTTGTTGCTTGCGTATAAATCCACTTATATATAAAAATAAGTGCATTTTTTCACTATCAATTATATCTAATTCTTCTTTATTTCGCTGTCTCCGCATTCAATTCCTTCATTTTTATCATCAATTATAAATACTTCTTCTTAAAACCAAACCTCCAATTATTCATTAAAAATTTGCTTTTTAAACTTAAAAATCGTTGGTGTTACCATCATTTTCTTTATGTTTTGTCTATAGCATAGATTATGGAGTAGCAACAACAACAAAATGACAACCAAATAACTTTATTATTAAAAAGGAAATTCTCTTTATATAATTTAAAATATGACGTTAAAATATAATTGTAGATGACGTACATATATATTGTAGTACAATTAATATTGTAGCTGGCTTTGTTTCAGAACGGATATATTTCAGGTCTTAAAAAAATACAAGAACTAGCAGCCACCACTGAGATTGCAGTAGTCCTCAGGGGTTTGAGCACCAATCCTAGTATCAATGAAATAGATTATTATAAAAATAGCACCATTGCATCCATTCTCTATTGTACACCCAAAAAAGTTAATTAAAATATTCAATTGGAAAAAAAAGTTAAAATTAAAATATTATTTTTCAAGGAGTACCACTTGATAAATATTAAATACAGCGCATGTGAACTTAGAAAAAGAAATACTATACCATATAAAATGTTGACATTAAAAACCATACCAATTTTATAATACTTTACTTGAGTCATAGTGGCTTACAATATTTACAATATTGATTAATTATGCGTAAGTAGTAAGTAAATACTGTAAATGGTTTAAAGAAAAAGAAAGCCACCAACCCCTCTCACCTACTACAATCAAAAGTACATCGTGGACTGTCGAATGAATGAACACATGACCTCTTGTCTGGATTTCTGCTCCTAACACTGCTACCACTTGCTCACCAAAAAGTCAGCATCATCTAACGTGGTTACTCTCCCCAACCACGTTTTTTAATATAATAATATTAAATAATACTTATTTTTATGAGTGGAGAGACTATTTGTATACCGAATACCGAGTGTATAATTCTTTTACACAATTAATTAATAGAAATCAACAATTAGTATGTTATTAAAATATTAAAATATAATTATATATATAATTGTGATTAATTGACATTATATATTTTATACTGTTAAAGCATTATTTGGTTTCTTTTAATTTATCTTGAATTTATTTTTTTATAAATCAACCTAAATATTTATGAGAGATGTCGCATTTGTATAAAAAAATAATTTTAATTGTGACATTTTGTATAAAAAATATTGGTTTTAATTATTTATTACTACTACTTTGATTTTTTAACATAACAGTAACTATTAATTTATTAAAGTTCAATATAACATTTAGTTAGATAAGTAAAGTATTAAATTATTTAACATATAATAAGAAAAACTTGACAGTAAAGAATTAAAAAATAATAATATATTTTTAAATATATATATATATATATATATATATATATATATATATATATATATTCGAGCGTTTGTCGGGTAGGTCACGTTCTTCGAGATACGCCCTTCGATAGAGATTCGTGTCGACATTGAGACTGTCAGTTGCTCGGAACACATGCCACACGACGTCTCTTGCTTGGTGTCTGCCGAGCAGATTCGCTGCTCATCACATCAAGAGTTATGCCCATGACACTCCCTTTGCCCGACACAACGGCTAGTTACGAGCGCCATTGTCCGACTTTGACCTAGTCAGCTCGAACGACTACATTTGCAAACCTGTATATCTCGGCTCAAGTATAGCAGCCAATGAGGATCTTCCTAAGATTATTATATAAACCCTCGTATCTTTGAGGGCAAGGTATCACATTCTTACTCTAACAACCCTAATATTCCCTTGTCCTCATCTTGATCATTTACTTACTTTAGCATCGGAATGCCTTGCAGGTACACCACCCTCTCCTCAACATCAACATTGCTCAAAGGATCTTCGTTCACTCCGACCGTCTCCGATTCTAATCACTTGTTCAAATCAGTGGCACCGTCTATGGAAACTATCTTCCATGTCTTCATTCGTCATCCCGAAATATGAAGATCAAAGACACTCTCGAAATTCCTAACGAGATAACTGACAACAACGATCAACTCCTTTTCGACAAGACCGTTCTCTCACCTGTCCAAAAGATGGACATGACTAATTCATTTCCTCGTCTAGAAGACACCATTGATCACAGAGATGGCAGGACCGCATCCCCAGATTTTGAAGATATTGGCAACCAAGATTGTCTCTTGTATACCAGAAATCCAAAGATCAAGCTAACGACCCCGTCACCCCTCAACACTCGGCACCGTTGTCGATCAATGAAGACCCAGCATTAACTGTCATTCTGTCCGCCCTCAATCAGACCAACAACCTCCTCCTCCAGCAGGGCCAGCACATCGATGCTCTAGAAAAGAACTGTCCATCGTCTCCACCTCATAGACCTAAAGCGGTCGTTTCCCAAAGTCCCTCACCAAGAAGACCTTCTCGGAAGGAAGACCTTCCCGACCGATCTTTTATGAAAAAGAGGGGACATACCCCACCTCAAAAAAATCAGGGATCTCCCTCGCACAAGAAGACGAGGAACGAGTCGTATCACTCTCACGATCGATCCCCGTCACCCAGATCGAGGGAAGATAGAGAACTCTCCCCCCGTAACAAGCGAAACAATCGTTCCACCTCCTTTTCTCCCGACCAGAGTGATGAAGACGAACATCATGGTCCTTTTTGTCGGGATATCATAGACATCCCTATTCCCTCCGGTCTGGAAAAATCTCCCCGACTCGGTCAATACGACGGTACCACCGACCCCGACGAGCATATCGAGAACATTGATGCCTTGGTCGATTATCGCGGAGTTTGTGGGGCCATTAAATGCCGCCTATTTCCTACAACCCTGAGGAAAGGAGCCATGGCGTGGTATAAGAGTCTGCCCGATGAATCAATCACATCATGGAAGCATATGGGGAGACTATTCTTCAGACACTTCACCGCCTCCTAACGCCACCCAAAGTCAGAGGCATCCCTAGAAGCCATCATTCAGGGCAAAGAAGAATCTCTCCGAACATATATCGAGAGGTTCAACCAAGAAGCTGTCCAAGTCTCAACTACGGACGATATGAAAAAATATCTCCTCGAAAGAGGACTACGCCCTCGTAGCGACTTTGCGAAGGCTGCGGGTATCGAAACTCCCTCCACATTGGATGCTTTCCTCCTGAAAGCCCAGACGTACATTCAATACGAGGAAAAGGAAGCCGCAAACTCTACTCGTGACACCCAACATAGGGAGAATGTCAAGAGCTCCAAGAATCGGGACTCCTCGACATCCCGTAGAGGGAAGAAAGACGACAGGAAGACAAAACCCGCGATTCTAGAGATCACAAAGGGTCGATGGGTCGATTCAATGACTACACCTCCCTCACTACTTCTCAGGAGCATATCCTAACCGACTGTGCGAACTCCAAGTTCAAACAAGGCGGTGTACGCTTTCCTCGGCAGACCACGGATAAACCGAGGACAAACAAAACCAAATATTGCAGATTTCACCGGAGTCACAGACACGTGACAGACGACTGCATCCACCTAAAAGATGCGATTGAGATCCTAATCAGAGACGACCATCTCAAACAGTACAAGAAAAAGGAATCTGCAAAAGAAGAAACCCCCTCGTCTAGCAAGGTCGAGGAAGAAAAGCCCACAGAGGAGTCTTCTATGCACGTGGCAATGAGCATATCCAGGTCGAAAGACTTCTTTTTCCCTAATTTAGATATCACCCTGACATACTTCGCCGCCCACATCCCTTGGGAATCTTTCCCAACGTCCATGGTCATCTTCGGTGAAGGATTCACCAAGAACTCCATTGGATCGATCAAAAGAAGATTCGACGACCTCGTTAGGACGAGTCCGAATCTGTAACACCCTTCTAAAATACCTCACGATTATTATAATAAATTCAGAGTTAACATGTATAAAAGGGCATCAAAATTGATTAAAATAAAATTTCATATAATGTCATGCTTTACTGAATAACATAATTCAATTAATCATGAAAGTAACATGTTCTACACAGCGGAATAACCTCAAAACTTGAATAATTCAAACCAAATGATTATCATAAGGTCAATGCCTTAGTTCGCGAAAACAATTATCCAAACAACCTCAAATAAATTAACAGAGTTTAATCATAACTCTAAACCAAACGTTCCCCAGTGTTACAAGACTAGAGCATGACACCGACACGCGAATAAAATAAAAGCATAGCTCTACGAGCCATTCTCACCAACTCCTAAGCCGTTATTGCTTCAATCTAAAATCATCAAAGTAAGAGTGAGACTTTATCATAATTAAAATGCATTACAAATTCATCAAAACAACAGAATTTCACAAGTTATTAGTCCATCCTATTCAACATAATCAGATTTATTTCACAATCCAAGTCATAACATACATCATACACAACCACAAGATTATAACACTGGAAACCATCCTATCATGTTATAATCCATACAAAAATGCAATGCAAGACTCTATGCATGTGGTACTAACAGTGAACTAAATTCACATACTGTTCAATTCCAACTCGGACACATCATTAACATCTATTCCCTTCCAACTCGGACATAGATAAAACTTCACCGCCCATTCCAACTCGGCAAAAGATATTGGCCAACTCACTAATTCCACACAATGGGAATTAGCTACCACCAATATATATGCATGCACATCAACAACATGCTACATTCAACAATAACACATGATATCAACAACTATCATGGATATACAACATCAACAATAACACATGATATCAACAACCATCATGAGTATACAACATCAACAACAACACATGATATCAACAACATCATGAATATACAACATCAACAACACATGATATCAATAACATCATGAATATACAATATCAACAACACATGATATCAACAACTATCATGAATATACAACATCAACAACACATGATATCAACAACATCATGAATATACAATATCAACAACACGTGATATCAACAACTATCATGAATAAATCACCAGAAATATAGCATGCAAGCATTTACTCATCAACCAGTAATGCCACTAATAACACATACACGCAAGCATCAATATGCATCCAATTCATTAGTACAATAACATACTAGTTTCCTCCACCAAGTACACTAAGTACAATTATCCACAATTCAGAAAAACCAATACTTTTCAAAATAAAACGATTAATTACTATTTTCTTTATTTCGTAAAATAGAGTATTTAATTTAAGAAACAACGTCCAAAACGGTGACTAAAAAGGACTTACGGTTTGAAAGTTATGAGTTTTTGAAGTTTCCAAAATTTTGTCAAACGGGGTGCAATCGATTTGCACCAGACTGTAATCGATTTCACACAGCTCCAGGGGCCAAAAATCATATTTTCGAAGTAGTGCAATCGATTTACACCAAACAGCAATCGATTGCTTGTTGTAGCAGAAGCCAAAATACTGCATTTAACAACAATAGTGGTTCCCGATCCAACCAATTTCGACCGCAAACATATGTATCATCAAAACCATTCCAAAAACATGATTATAATGCAATTCTATCATGGTACAACAACATCTAACAACACCATAACATCAATTTGCATCAAAACATCAAAATTCATGGATTTGGGGTTTAAACTCATAAACCTAGAAAATCTTAAATTGAGATTCCTAACTACTCAATCAATTCTATCATTCTCCAAAATCTATAAGGCATAATAACTAGATAAAATCACCCCTTACCTTAGCCAATTTCTTGAATTCCTCAAGCTTTAAGTTTTCCTCTTCCTTCTGCCTCTTCTCTCTTTCCACGTATGATCAGTTTCTCCAAATAACTCCAATTCTCTTTTTCCTCTTTTTATTCCTTTTATTATTATTCTATAATAATAATAACAATAAAATAAATTATTAGAGGCTTTTACTCCATACACCCCTCTCCTCTACTAATCACCACATAAGCCCAATTCTTTTTCTTTATTTATTTTCCAATAATTCTAATATTTCAATAATTTCAAAAATCAAATTTTAATTAATTAAACAATTAAAATTTCAATTTAGTAATAATCGAAAATATGGGGTGTTACATGATCTAGGTGCCACCCTTGACAAGATCCAAGGCAAGTCTCACCCACTAGCCTTCTACAAGGAGGAGCTACCCGGGGTGTAACCCCCCGATTTATTAAATATAATATTTATATTATTATTTTTAAATTATTGGTTAATAATTATTTCGTGATAAATTATATTTTTAACCGGTAATTATTTATTTAGAACGGTAATTATTTATTCGGGTTTATTTAGTTTATTTGAGTTTTTATTATATTAAGTTGCAAGACTAGTTTTAAGAGTGTAGTGTTATTTAGGGTATATTAGTAATTACCCCATGTCTTGAGTCAAACAAACCAAGACACATATATAGTAATTAGTGTGTGGTAGTAGTTAGTGTGTTGGTTTGTTATCAGAAAAGGAAAAATAGAAACAAAGGTGAAATAGAGAGAAAGAGAGGTACTTGGGGAGTGGAGAAGAAAAAGGAGAAAAAACAAGAACAAGCTAGGGTTTTGTGATTTTGAAGAAGAATCAAGGAGAAATAGGAAGAATCCTTTGTTGTTCAAGCTTTCTAGGAACAAGAGGTAAGGGGTTTGGTAATTTCTATCCTATAAATAGATTGATGATGGATTGTATGTGAGTTAGGGTTGTGAAAGTTTGGGTGTTTTCTTGAAATTTCTTGGTTTGATTTGGTGTTTGTGTTATGTTAATGATGGTATGTTATTTGGTATTGTGAAACCCCTTGTATGTACCCTTTCCATAGGTGTTGTTCCTAGCTCTTGAAAACTAGCAGAAAAATGAGAAAAACAGTCCATGAGCCGACTTATGCAGGAAAGAGAGAACACGTGTGCCTTCCCGTGCAGATGAGAAAAGAACTCCTTCAGGCATGAGCCGACGCATCACTCTCATGAGCCAACACATGCCTTTCCAGAATCCATGAGCCGACGCAACAAAGCCATGAGTCGACGCATGCCTTTCCAGAACCATGAGCCGACGCATGGAGAAGGCGTGCGCCTTCCCGGGCGCTGCCAGACCTTATTTGTTCACTCATGAGCCGACCTAAGGGCCCATGAGTCGGCTCATGCAGGCTATTTTTGAGAAATTTGCTTATTTTTGATGTTCCTCACTTGCACTAGTTTGAAGCATGATATTTGTTGATGATGATATGCATGATGCAAAATATGATGATGTTAATGACAATGTTTTACCTCCAAGGTTTGGTAAATAAAATGACGAGTATATTTTGGTGAATGTTAATCCGTAACGAAATTAATTGAATAGTGAATATTGTCGATTAATGCTTCTAATTTATGAATGCATGATATTTGTTGATGAGGATATGCATGATGTAAAATATTATAATGTTAATGACGATGTTTAACCTCCAATGGTTGGTAAATTAAAATGACGAGGGCTTATGCCATTTTGATGATTATGATGATGTTGACATATTGTTGTGGGTATGTGTTGTCTTTTGTCGAGTCGCATACATTGCATAAATGACGAGGGTTTTTGCCAAAATGACGAGGGATTTTGCCAAAATGATGAGGGCTTTTGCCAAAATGACGAGGGCTTTAGCCAATGTTCCTAATTACGAACAAAATGTGTTGGTACCACATGCATACATAGTCGAGTCACATTGTGTCGGTTATGTTTGTTTGAGTTCATTGTTTATGTGTTGTTTTATGATGATTGTGACGATGGTGATGAATTGCGATGATTTATGTGGTGATGATAAAAGTGTGTAAGATTGTAATATATGTTGAATATTCCTTATTATCGGTATCTCTTTAAAGTTCTGAAACTATATATTAATTATCATCTCTTTATTTATATGATTTGAATTATCTCACCCTTTACTTGTTTCGCCGTTACCTTTATATTGGTAACGTGCAAGTGATCCGCGTTGATGAGGTGGATTAGCTCGAGTCATTACTTTTTGAGTCGCCTTGCTCTGATAGTGTAACACTCGAGATGAGCGCTTTTGTTGTTTTGATTAGGATATCATACTTGTATATCTTGATAACTATGTGGATTATGTTTATAATATGACATGATTATTTTGTCGATGTATATGCTCTTATATGGCATAGACGATGATGTATACGCTGCCTTGTGCATATTTATATGCTTATGTGATGTATGATGACATGATCAGTATATCTGACTTTTGATTATTTTGATGATGCATTATATTACAAAACAAAAACCATGAATATATGATGCCTCAATTTTTTAATGAAATTTTATTACTCTGATTTATTATTTATTCCTGTAACACCCTTCTAAAATACCCCGCGAATATTAACATTTAATTCAGAGCTAACATGTAAAACAAGGGCATCACAATTTATTTAAAAGAAAATCTCATACAATTGTCATGCTTCACTGAAGAAATTCATTAAAATAATTAAACCAAAAGACATGTTCTACACAGCGGAAATTATCATCAAAACGGAATAAATTCAATCAATAATTATTCCAACGTAAACCAAAAGAAAACAAAGTTTTAATATAACTTGCAACTAAACGTTTCCCAGTGTTACAACTACCAGAGCATGACACTGACACGCGGATAAACTAAATGCATAGCTTAAAATCCATCCTCACCAGCTCCTAAGCAGCTAGTACTTCGATCTGAAATCATCAAAGTAAGGTTGAGATTTCGTCACAATTAAAATGAATTATAAGTTCATCAAAAGCAATAAAATATCATAAGACATCAGTCCACCCTATTCAGCATAATCAGATCTGCTTCATACACAAGTCATAAATATACGTCATACACAAACAACAGACTATAACACTGAAATCCATCCTATCATATTATAATCCATACAAAATACAATGCAAGACTCTATGCATATGGTACCAAACGTGAACTAAATTCACACCATGTTTCATTTCCACCTTAGACACAACGTTAATCATCGATTCACCCATACACCATTGGGACACGAATCCAGCCTCACCACCACTAAACCACTGGGTACGGGTATTGGCTCTGCAGGTTCAATTCCACACAATGGGAATTAACCACACTAGAATGCATATGCATGCACATCAAAAGCATGCAACATTCAATTAACGGAATATGATATCACAACATCATTCCATACATAGACAACACCAACAAACATCACATGATAACAGCATAATTATGAATAAACAACAGGAACAACACATAAGCATGTAATCCTCATTCCAATCAGTCAGAACAATCTTTAACAGTTCATCACCATTTCTAGAACTACTATTGTGTACAATTCAGATAATCGACTCTTTTTAAAATAAAATCCATGAAATAGTATTTCCTTCATTTTATAAAATAGTATTTTTTAATTTAGAGAACGCTGCCCAAAACGACACTCGAATCGGACTTACGGTTTGAAAGTTAGGAATTTTTAAAGTTTAGTATTTTTCAAAAAGTAACAGTGGGAACGGGTTCCTCCAAATGGGGAACCGGTTCCTGCAAAAAATGTCATTTTCATGTGTAAAATTTGCACTGGGAACCCGGTTCCTCCCCAGGAGTAACCGGTTCCTGCATTCAAAAATGATAATTTTAGTGAGTTTTACAAAGGGAACCCGGTTCCCCCATATTGGGAACCGGTTCCTGCGCGTTCTGTAGCAGAAAATACTCAATTTGATAGCATTCTTCTTCCCAACTCAAACCCCATCATTCCTCTACGAATCAACTCATTCAATATCATAAAAATCATCCCAACAACAGTATAATAGTGAGATTTAACACAATTCAACCACATCCAACAATCTTATAACATCCATTCATTCTAGTTTCATGTAATTGGGTAAATTTGGATCAAATCCTACAAACCTAGAGAATCCTAAATTGGGATTTCTAACATGTTAATCAACTCTATTGATTATCAAAACTCATAAGGCATAACAATCAGACAAAATCACCCCTTACCTCGTGAGAATTCGTCGGATTCTGACACTTTTAGCTTTTCCTCCTTCCTTTCCCTCTTCTCAATTGCACGTATGATGAAAACTTCCCAATTGTGTCTCTTTTTCTCTTTTCCTTCTTTTATTCCTTTTATTATTCTAAAATAATAAAAATAAAATAAATAGTGTGAGTAGAGCCTTTTACTCCTCACACCCCCCACTTTACACTTCACACCACCAAAACTTCCACTTCTTTTATTTTAATTAATAATTCCAATAATCCAAAAATACCAATAATTAAATTTCTAATTAAATTAATAATTCAAAATTCTAATTATTTAATAATCGAAATATTGGGGTGTCACAATTCCGACGGGTAGAATTGGGGTGTTACACAGGGCGCCCCCAACGCAAACGTCCCCTCGCTCGTGCGTGCTCGAATAGCTAACTTTGACGTCATGCGCATATTAGTCGACCAGGGAAGCTCGAATGATATCATGTACACCCAAATCTTCAGGACTCTATAACTTAACAAGATGCACCTGACTCCCTACCTCGGCTCAGATCTTCAGGGATTCAACGACTCCACAGCGAAGCCGTGGGGGTATGTCGAGTTGATTGTAACTTTTGGTGCCGGAGAGACCGATAGATTAATCAAAACACGGTTTTTGGTCATCGACTTCCCATCTCTATACCAATGTATCTTTGGCCGACCCACACTCGCCGAGCTGATTATTGTACCATCCACGGTACACTTGAAGATGAAATATTATACAGCAAGTGGGAAGGTGGCAACGTTGCATGGAGACATCCAAGCAGCTCGAAGATGTTTCGAGGCATCAACAAAGGGCCTAGACTCCATCAAACTCCAACCCCAGACCAGAAGTAGAGTCAATCTCCCAAAAAGCTCTCACAAGCCCGAACCCTTCCTTCGAGTCGATGACATCGACCTCGACAGCCGTCTGGAGTCGGAGGACTTGGCCGAGAAGATGGGGAAGGGAAAAACGCCTATGACCGAAGAAGACTCTCCCATTTTAAGTAAATCCGGAGGACCCTCGGAGCAACACATAAGTCCAATCCTGGACGGGGATTTCGAGCTCGTTCCACTCGGTGACGACCCCAGCAAAGGAGTCAGGATCGGAACAGATCTCCCGGAGCTAGCTCGAGACCAGCTCAAAGCATGCTTGAAAGATAACGCCGACCTCTTCGCCTAAAGTGCAGCCGAGATGCCCGATCTCGACCCCAAGGTCGCATGCCACCACCTTACTATTGATCCTCCCCTTAAGGTCGTAGCACAGCGCAGGCGAAAGCAGTCCCCGGAAAAAACCGAGGCTGCCGAACAAGCTATTAGGGACCTTCTAGAGGATAATTTTGTATCAAAAGCCCAATATACTACATGGCTATCCAACCCTGTACTCATGAAAAATAATAATGCAAAATAGCGCATGTGCATTGATTACTCTGATCTTAATAAGACATGTCCAAAAGATGCCTACCCCTTGCCCAACATCGATAAACTCGTTGATAATTCTGCAGGTTTTAAATTGCTTTCATTCATGGACGTCTATTCGGGATATAACCAAATCCTAATGTCCAAAATGGACAAAATTTATATGGCCTTCATGACTGAATCGGGTAATTATCACTACAACGTGATGCACTTCAGTCTGAAAAATATCGGCGCAACATACCAACGAATGATGAATAAAGTCTTTAAAGATAAAATTGGAGACATGCTCGAGGTGTACATGGACGACATTATCGTAAAATCCCAAGAGGATGTCGATCATGCCCTGCACCTCAGGAAGGTCTTCGATCAAGCCAGAAGAGTCAAAATGAGGTTCAACCTTGAAAAGTGCACCTTCAGAGTCTGGGCCGATAAATTCCTCGGCTTCTATCTCACCGAATGTGGGATAGAGGCTAATCCCAACAAATGTCGGGAATTCTTAGAATTTCCCACTCCGAAGTCCAAAAAATCCATTTAAGTCCTCAATGAGATGTTGACCTCGTTATCTCGATTAGTAGCAAGGTTGGTCCAACACGCACTCCCATTCTTCAAACTACTAAGAAAGAAGGTTGCGTTCGACTAGACCGAGGAATGTGAGCAAGCCTTAATTCATCTCAAGGAAACCCTATCCCAACAATTCGTGTTGTCTCGGCCTGATAAAGAGGAGATATTATATCTGTATTTGGCCGTGACTGCTGAGTCTGTTAGCGTCACACTCATCCGAGAAACATGGGAAGGACAGAAACCTATCTATTTCACGAGCAAGGCCTTACAAGGGCCCAAATTAAGGTACCAACAAATCGAGAAAATTGTCCTCGCAATAGACAACGTCGCGAGACGGCTTCACCACTATTTCTTGGCACACACCGTCATAGTTTGAACGGACCAACCCATCAAACAAATATTGCTCTTTCTTAGGCTCCTCACACTTAGTACTAACATGACCTTGTTCACCACAATTGTAACAAGTCACATCCGCACTAAATCTACAATTAGCAATTTTGTGACCCGCCTTGCCACACCTAAAGCACTTTCCAACATCCTTTCCACCATCCTTTCCATAATTAGAAGCATGATATCCTTCCACACCACACTTGTAACACTTAAGCAGAGTAGATGATCCTCCCCCACTTAGCTTCTTGCCACCACCAGCTTTCCTCTTATCATCATACGTCCATGGAATTGACCTTTTCCTATCATTCACATTCTTGTAGTAAGAAGCACTATCTCTACTATCCTCATCATAAATCCTACTCTTGTTTACCAACTCAACAAAACAAGTTATCTATTGATATCCAATAGCCTTCTTGATATCAGGTCTCAAACTATTCACAAACTTCAGAAACTTAGATCTCTTAACATTCATAGTATTGTAATGAGGACAATACTTAATCAACTTTTGGAATCTTGCAGCATACTTAGCCACGGTTCCATTACCTTGCTTCAACTCAAGGAATTCCACCTCTTTATTTCCACGCACATCTTCTGGAAAATAGTTCTCCAAAAATGCATCACGGAAAAGAGCCCAAGAAACTTCAACACCTTCCTCATCAAATCTCTTAATAGTGTTGCTCCACCAATCTTCAACTTTCTTCTCCAGCATATGTGTACCAAACTGCACCTTCTACGCATCAATACAATTCATAAGTCTGAAGATCTTCTCAATTGCTTTGAGCCATGCTTGAGCCTTGTCAAGTTCATGCTCACCCTCAAAGATAGGATAATTGTTCCTCTAAAACTTCCTCAAAGCATGTAACTGATCTTCCTCTCCTCGGTGTCCAACATTCGCCTGCAGAATCTGCCCAAGAGATCCAGCCAACAATCTCAAAGCATCAGCAATAACATGACCATTCCTCCATGCAACCATCGTCCTAATACATCCAACAACAGACAACATCATTGATCATGTCAGATACACAAATCAAATACAATAGGAATTAAATCAATTAATAACCTGGCCAAATAAATCTGACAGACCATTGCTCTGATACCACTAATGTAACACCCCATAATTCCCCACATAAATATATTGCACAATTAGAGTAAAATAGAATGCATATCAAGAGGGCATTACATATTTTTGTTTTAAATAGAAACAATACATACGCTGGTCATAATCATAACACATATTTGAATCTCATGCTTTAAAACAAATCATGCATTTCACAGCGGATCATTTCTTATTCATAAATACTATCAATGATTACATCCCATACTATAACCATTGGATGAAAAATAAATGAATCTATAACATAATCAACTCATCAGAATTCATACATCGGCACCAAGGTCACATCAACATAGAATCTCAACATACAAATCAAAATAGATGAGAATACATAACAAATATCTCATCAAAGCAGAAATCCAGATAAATCCCGTGTTACATGACCAGAGCAATGACTCAACTACCTGGTATAGGATAACTAGCTAACTCCTCAATTAGTCTCGTGCGAAGTACCATTATCTTTGGAACCTGCACGTTACCCACATAGAGGCAACATCACAACAGAAGGGTGAGAATTCACATCATTATCCAAATGTATATAATTGGAAGCAATATAGAAATAACATTTATTCAAGAATCACACATACTTCAAGTGATATTTCAAAAATAACATGATTATACAAACATTCCAAGTATAACATATTCACATTTATCACAAATAGCATAAATGTCATCAATCCAAACAATTCAATTATTCATATAATCAAATATCACAATTCCAATACACACATCACATATTCATCAATGACTCATGAGACAACAATGAAATGTGACTCAATATGCATGTGGTACCATTGAGAACAATTCGTTCACCTCGCTTCCGATTTATTATATTAGAATCAAAGCCACGCTTCCGATCCGGATAAGACCAAAGCCACCATTGTGAACCCAAAGTTTCACTGATACTTATCCATTCAAGAATCAAGCCAGATGTGAACCCAAAGTTTCACCACCTCTATTTTCAAGGTCAACCATCTATGTGTAACACCCCAATTCTACCCCTCGGAATAAATAATAAAATCAGAGTTTTAAAATTTCATCCAACATAAATTGAGGCATCACATATTCGTGTTTACATCACTTTGCATTATAATGCATATCACAAACATCAAAAGTCGGATATACCGATTCATATCATAATTCATCATATAAATATATGACTATTCACAGCACAACGGATGTATTCACCAAATATACATACCATCATGTTATCATTAATACATAAAGTTATAACATCATAAGATAGTATACATAAACTATCCTATCAAAATAATAACGTCGCCCAAATCCCGAGTGTTACTACGACCAGAGAAGAGCGACTCAAAATAACGAGACTCGAGCTAATCCTCATCATCCTCGTGGATCACCTGCACGTTACCAATATAAAGGTAACGACGAAACAAGTAAAGGGTGAGATACTCCAAAACATATAATTAAAGGCATGATAAAATATATAAATAGTTTTGGAATTATAAATGATATAAGTTAATAAGAGTATGTCAACATATAACAAAATCTCACATACTTTAAATTAGCATTTAGTGTATAAAATTAACACTTTAACTTCGTCACATAATCATTATACTCGTATCAACACAAGTATCATATATCATCGCAATTCAACATCATCCATCAATTAAAACCCAACGCCAAACAAATTCAACATAAACATAACCGACTCCATGATACACGACTATGTTATGCATGTGGTACCCGTCGTTTTGTCCATAATTAGGAACATTTGGCATAAAGCCCATCGTCGCTTGGCATAAAAGCCCTCGCTGCCAATGCAATGTATGTGACTCGACAATACAAACAACACAACAAAAACATCATCATCGCTCATCAAAATTGACATAAAGTCCATGTCGCCATATTTATCCACATCAAGATAAACATATCATCACATCGCATATCATCAAGTATTCATTAATAAATACACTGTCGCAAACATCATGTTTAATCACACCACATCATTATCAATTAATTCACCAAATTCCAAATACGGAAAAAATAGTCAAAACACCAATAATCGTCGCAAAAGCCATTCTTAATAACCGGCATTAATAATAATCGTCAACATCGCAATCGGATTGTCCATACGTGTCTTAAATTGACTAAAACGCAATCCGATTCAATTTAACCGTAATTGGGCCTATTTCGGGTCGTTTCGTAAAAACTCGTAATTTCAAAAAACTAACCTTACCACTAGGTTGTACACGTCGAAATTAGCTAGTACGTCAATTTTCGTTGAATTCGGAGCAACTTGCTCCGTCGCCGAATTTACCAAAATCGGAAAATCGGGACATAATCGAGTTCTAAATTTAATCGGCTAACTTATGTCCTAATTATATTTTATTAATACCAACTAGTAGTATATGGAATTAATGAAATTAAAAGAAACAGAAGCTAATTGGAAAATTATGCAGAACAAAAATTATGCAGAAGCAGAATTACAAAATACAGAAAACAGCAAAATGATAATTTTCCAAAACCACCCCCAGCATGAAGGGACGAACGTCCCAAGGCCACATACAGATGGAGGCGGGCGCCTAGGGAAGGGGGACGGCCGCCCCTCATAGTGAGGTGGGCGCCTCCCCCTTGTTCCATCCTCCACGCATTTTCTTCTTCCCTGTTTCTATATCAGACAGTGTTATTTCCATGGTTTTCTCTTACAGTTTCTTATTTCCATTTTAATGCTTCTAGTTCCTACAAGCTAGCAATAAAACACCAATAATTCATACTCCTAACCCAACCTTTCTAATTTAATTGATCAATCATTCAACCAAAACTCATGAATCAACCTATCAATTTTCCCCAAATCCAAAATATATCACCAAACCCTAACTATAATGAAATGGAAGATCAAACCCCTTACCTCAAGTGCTTGGATGATTGCAAGATGCTCCAACAAAATCCAAACCTCAAGCTTGCTCTTGCTCTTCTTCTTCTTCTTCTTCTTCTTCTTCATCTTCTTCTTCTTCTTCTAAAACCCTTTAGTTCTCTCTATGTTTCTAAGTTTGGCTTTGGTGTTGGAATGGAAAGAAAATGAGGAGAAAGTGTTTTTATGTAGTAATCTAGTACTAGCCAAGGGTGTACACCCAATCCTAAGCAATTAATCCTCACACCCCTAACTTATTCTTATTAATTAACACACTAATAATATATAATAATATTATTAACCCAATTAATTAAAATAACTCCAGGGAATTAAATATCGATCCGAATAATATTTTACCGAACCGAACGGAATAAAAACCGGACCGAACTAAACGTCGCCAAATATATTAATAGATATATCGATTAATATAAATATTCTCGTCGCCAAAATAATCGTCAAACGGTAACTCAAAAATATTAATATAATATAATATTAAACAAAACAGGGCGTTACACTATGCATGTGCAATTAATCAAACATCATATGCAAATTAAGATTATCCACCAACCTCAATTACCCAAGCATATCATGATAAATTCAACTCATGTGAATTATCCACCAATTGCACAACATCATGTTTCAACAACAACAAGCATTACATGTAGCATATACATATCACCACACATAGCATATCATTCCATAAATGTTATTCACAATATTCCATCAAATAAGATTTGCACACACTATACTCAAGTAATCAAGCATACATTGAAATAATATTCAAAATAATCCAAAATGCATTTAATTTTAATCGGATCAATAAATCACATATATGAAAATACTACAATAAATATAATCCTATAAGACTTAATGTCAAAAGATCCTAAAAATAACATTTTCCATTCCGGTTCACAGTAAGTTCGGTCTATCACGCTAAACGCCCTTTCATGAACAGACAAACCTAATCTTACAGAACATTTCGCGCTAAGCCAGGTCCTAATGGCGCTAAACGCGATCTGCGAAACATCACTTTTTCTACTATGAACCAGCTTATTTCTCTCACGAAATTACCACATAAAACTCATTCCAATCAACCAAATAACATCATTAAAAGGTATCCTAACATGTTTCTAATCATGGTCCATCATTTCTAAGTTGAAAAATACAATTTCTCTTCAAACCCTAACATTCAAAGATTCTAGAAATTGAAATTAAACAACCTAGCATGTTACTAATTACTACCCCACAATATACAATCAAATAATAACATGGATTCTCCCCCTTACCTCTTGAAGATTCCTCTTCTAGGTTTTCCTCTTCACTTTTCCTCTTTCTCCTCTTCTCTTCTCTTCTCTTCTCTTCTTTCCTCTTTCTCTTCTTTCACCAAATGATAATTCTAATTATGATTTCCTTCCAACTCTTTACTAACTAGGTTTGTCTTATTGGGCTTAATACTTAACACTTCTTTATTATTGCTATTCATAATCTTAGGCCCAATACCAAATAACCAAAATTCTACTTAATTATTTAGATAACACACATATTCAAATAATTCAATTTTCATTTAAATCGCTCAATTAAATTAATTATCACATAATATAATATAATAATTAATAATTAATAATTAATAATTAATAATTAATAATTAACTATTAAAATTGGGATGTTACAGGTCACACATAAATATACATGGATTGAATGAGCATACCTTGAATAGTATTCTTAACCAATACAAATCTACCTGCAAAGGTATGGAGGGAACCTTTCCAAGACGCAAGCTTAAGAATGATTTTATTTGCAATTGGTTGAAGAAATTTAGCTTTATGCATTCCTTTAAAAATAAGCACCCTAAGATAGATAAAAGGACTGGAACCAATGTTGAAACCAAATAGAGCCGACAAAATGCTAATGCGAGATGGAGACACGCCGCCTCCAAAAATATAACACTTCACACAGTTAATGACTTGCCTAGAAACTAAAGAGTAATCTTTGAAGACAAAAACAAGTGTCTTGATGTTGGAAATACTGCCTTTATAGAAAATTAGAACGTCATCCGCATAGAAACTGTAGGAAGGAACCTTTAAGTGACTTGGCCCAATGATTAAATCAAGAGAACAAGAGTCAACCATCTTTTGGATATTTCTGCTAAGCACTTCTTCTGTGAGGCAAAAAAGAAGAGGAAAAAGAGGATCTCCTTAGCAAACCCCTATAGTGCAATTAAATAATTCATGAAGGGACCTGTTGAGTGATATAGAAATCCAAGCAGAATTCAAAATATTCTTGATCCGCTGACAAAAAGTTTCATTAAAACCAAACGTTGCAGAACTTTGAGGAGAAATTGCCAATTTAGCATGTCAAAAGCCTTAGTAGTATCCACCTTGAGAGCCACATTACCATACTAAGACTTAGTATCAAGCAATTTAAAATCCTCAGATGTCAACTCAATGCAATCTTTAATATTTCTACCTTGCATGAGTCTATGTTGTTCATAAGAAACCAAATGGGGCATTATGGGGGCCACAAACAAAGGTAAAACTGAGGCTGCAATACGACACACACTTGATGTTCTTATTTCTCTAATTTCCAATCAAATTTTCCAACTACATATATGACATATAGCCGACATAATATACAATTTAATAGAGTTGTTTACTAATTAATTTTTATGATATATTCTTAACCTAATGATTTGAATTTGAGCTGGCCTAGATAACGTATTAAAATGCATAATTCATAATAAATATTTAGGATACATAATTAAGCATAAAAGAAACGAATTTATCTTTCAGAGATATCATATGGGATCAGAAACTACACATTTTAAGCATAAAAAACTTCATTTTAGGTTTTAGAGATATCATGTGGTACCAACAACTACAAGAACGAAAAAATAGCATATGTGACCACATACTACAATGAGATCGCAAATTACATACCTTACACAAAACTTCACTTCTTCATTAGTTTTTAAAGGTGTGATGCCCTTTTGGCAATTCCACCCCTTGGCCCTTTGAGGTTGACCTCTTTGGGTTGAAAGGTTTTGGCTTTCTTCAACTCTAGTTTTGGTTTCAGTGATGGTCATTCTCGGCTGTTCGATAACAGTTGTTTCAGATTCTGGATCATAGTGTTTTCTCCTTCCTCCAGTCAGTGTCTTCATTTTGGCGGCATTTCAGTCTGTCGATCTTGGTTGTTCCGTGGTTTGTGGAAGCTAATTCTCCTTTGGGTCTTTTGCTTATTGGTGTTTTTGGTACAGAGTTGGATTTTCGAGATTTTGTTTCTCTGATTGGTTTCAGATCTATTGAGATCTTTAGGTTCCAATAGTTTGAGTTTGTTTCTCTACGTAGACACTAATTTTATATCCTCACCAGTCTTCGGATTTAATGTGTGATTGGTTTAATATCTATATCATTTAATATGATGTAGGATTGTTGGACTCGAAAGAGTCATTCTGCTTGCTGGTTTTTTCCAGAGGTTGTTGGTTCGTGAATTAGTCGTGTTGGCGGTTAATTCATATATCAGGTTAAAAAGTGATTACTTATACTTGACTCTTTATTTTGCTATTTGGTTTCGCGTCAATAATCGGGTACACGGGATAGTGTTTGTCATGTGTGCACTCTTATTTTAGTTTTAAATTCCAAATCACTTTTGTTGTTTTGGATCTATCTGTATAGCATTTCGGGTTAGCTTCGTGTTTGGACTGATCTTGGTTTATGTCCCCCCGTCTTTGTTACCTCTTTTTTATTTTATATATATATATATATATATATATATATATATATATATATATATATATATATATATATATATATATATATATATATATATATATCTTCATTTCAATGATGCATGAAGGTTATTCATTGCAGTTAAACTTCATGCTTCCTTCCATGGTGAAATTCGTAAATAATAGTTAGATGAACAAAGAACAACGATTGCTGTAAATAATGATTGGGCGAACAAACAAGAATCACGATGAATAATACTGGTTGAATGAAGATGGTTTGATGCTGAACAATGGTTGATGAATGAAGAAGAACAATGATTTTATGAATTTTGAATTTAAGGTTCAACAAAGGAGTAGAATGAACGATGAAATGAGATGTTTAGATTTTAAATTTAAGATTTTAATTCACATACAAAGAATTATAGAATAAATAAAAATGTTATTAATAATTAAAAATATAAAAATAATATTTGAGATTTTTAAATTGAGTTGTCAACGATTTCAATGATGTAGTGCCATATACGGACTGCCACATTATATTTGAGGTGCTAGCTACACAAAATTGGAAGATAGAAAAATTTTTAAAAAAGTTAAATCAGAGGATGAAAAGGCTAAGTTATTTTGAAAGAAATTTAAAATTTATAAAAATAAAAAAGGTGATATTAACATGTGTTGTATCCTGTATATATCTATTATAATTAGAAAAATATAAAGAGAATACGTAATCAAATAACTTATTAATTTTGAATGTACTCATTTCAAAAAAATATTTTTATAAATGATTTAGTACTCACTCCTTCTATAACAATTTATTAAAAAAATATATATTTAACAATTAATGTGTAGTTTATACATGAAGTAAATACACTCGTTGTAAAATATACTAAAAAGATCCATTTTAATTATAAATGGTTATGGATAGAGTATATATTTTTGCAATTCTTATATTACAATTAAAGGGCTTTTTGTGTTTATATATCATTTTAATTTTTTAAAAAATATTTAAATCAAATAATTTATTATTTACATGGAAAGTATTTTTCTGATTTTAAATTAGTACTTTGTTTTATAAAATAAATTTGTATTAAATTTTAACTCTCTATAATTTAATGAAATATCAATGTTTATTACTCTTTATTCTTTCTATTTTTAAAATTTCTCTTTTCAATAACAATTTATAAAAAAGGTTATATAATTTTTTCAAATAAAAGTAACTACATTTTTAAATTTTAAACTGTGTGAAATAATAAAGCATCTTGTAATTTAGATCAGATAAAGTAATTATTTTTATTTTACATCATTTTATTTTATTAACTTCGTAAATGTTAACATTTTTATTTTAAAGTTTTTTAAAATCGAGTGTTTTTAATTTTGTTTTTGTTAGCTGATGAATAAACATGTAATCAATTTTATTATTTCTTAAGAAAGTATTTTTTATAAATAGATGTTATTAAATTATTTCTTAATCCATCTTCAAATGTCTTAAATTTTAGATATGAAATATTGAATACTAATTATTCTATAATATTTATATAATAAATACTGAATATTATCAATATTTATTAGATAAAAATTGAGTGTCCTATAATGCAAGAGTTTAAAATAATTTTATATCATAAAAAATTACATAAAAATGTTTTTTAGTCTGAATTAATAAAATTCAAACTTATTTCAAATATACTCCGGTCATGTTAGTAAGAAACTTATTTGAATTTATAATTTATCAGACAATTTAAACATGTATGATAATAATATTTTAATCACACATTTATAATTTGTTTTATTAATTTATAATTTATTTTTTTGAATATTATTTTAAAATATATTTAAATTATAATTTATATTTTTTCTTTCACTTTTAATTTTATTATTTAAAAAAGTCCACAAAATTAATTTAATTTAAAATAAAATAATTATTTATTAATTTTTTTATGTAATTTAATATTTATAAGTTAGTTTCAACAGTTAATTTTTATATTTATATGTTAGTTTTATAGTTAATTTTATCAAATATTAAATTTAGTTGAAGAAATTAGTCTTGTACAACATAAATAATTAATATTTAAGAATAAATATGGTATTATGATATTTTAATTGAATTAAATGAGTCTAAATTATTACTATTATAAAATTTAATATATGAACAGTTAGTGAATCCAATCATAATTGGTGTTGAACTTTAATAGTTTTAGAAATAAAATCCGATAACTAATTTTATTTAAATATATGCATTAACAAAAATAAGTTGATTTAATATTTTTTCAAGAATTAATATTTAAATTTTTTGAACGTTCGCATCAGTTTCAATCTACATTATAAATTAATTAATCTGACTGGTATATTAAAAATGAGAACATTAATCAAATATTATTTCTATTTAAAAAACGAATTGGACAGTCTCCTTATTCCGACCTTAACATTTCAAATGAAAGAATTATTTCTATTTTGTGTTCAAATAATTCCATTAGTAAAATTATCGGATAATCTTTTGAGAAACCTATAAAAAAGATAAACATGTCATTATAGTTAAATGCTTCTTGATAAAGTCAATCCATCTTCCATTCAACCATAAATTACCTGGTCAATGCTCACTCAAAGGTTCTACGCTAATAAAATATATTTTGTAAAATTCATTTTTTATCATAAATAAAATATAAACTAGTTTTTAATTAAAGAGAAGATGTGATATAGATAGTTTTTAATTAAAAATAATAATAAATAAAAGAATGAATAATTATTTTATCAAATTATTTCGATTAATTTTTAGTATTAATAATAAATAAAAATAAAAATTAATAATATTTATTAGAGAATACAATTAAATAATAAAATATAAAATATTTTGAAATGATTTTTTTCTTAAATATAATATTTATTTTGAGAGGGATGGAGTATTATTTATTAAAGTATTCTTTTCAGAGTAGTTGAAAAACATGAAAACTAATTTAATTAGTATATAGATAAATGAGAAGAGACACCAAAACCACAAACTCAACCTAACCCACCTAACCAAAAACTCAAACATGTCATCCCCAATCACCAAAACTTCTCTATAAAAACTCAACAACCACCCCCCAAACAACACAACACAAAATAAAAAATGGATCTCCTCCTTCTGGAAAAGACCCTTTTAGCCCTCTTCCTCGCCGCCATAACCGCCATCGCAATCTCCAAACTCCGTGGCAAACGCTTTAAACTCCCCCCCGGCCCCTTCCCCGTCCCCATCTTCGGCAACTGGCTCCAAGTCGGCGATGACCTCAACCACCGCAACCTCACCGACCTAGCGAAACGCTTCGGCGAAATTCTCCTCCTCCGCATGGGCCAACGCAACCTCGTCGTCATCTCCTCCCCGGAACTCGCCAAAGAAGTCCTCCATACCCAAGGAGTCGAATTCGGTTCCAGAACACGAAACGTCGTTTTCGACATCTTCACCGGAAAAGGACAGGATATGGTTTTCACTGTCTACGGCGAACACTGGCGCAAAATGAGAAGGATCATGACTGTCCCTTTCTTCACCAACAAAGTTGTCCAACAGTACAGATTCGGTTGGGAATCTGAAGCGGCAAGTGTTGTCGAGGATGTGAAGAAAAATCACGAAGCTAGTGTCAATGGAATTGTCATAAGGAGGAGATTGCAGTTGATGATGTATAATATCATGTATAGAATTATGTTTGATAGGAGATTTGAAAGTGAGGAGGATCCTTTGTTTGTCAAGTTGAAAGCTTTGAATGGTGAAAGGAGTCGTTTGGCTCAAAGCTTTGAGTATAACTATGGTGATTTTATTCCCATTTTGAGACCTTTTTTGAAGGGCTACTTGAAGGTTTGTAAAGAGGTTAAGGATAGAAGGTTGCAGCTTTTCAAAGACTATTTTGTTGATGAGAGAAAGTAAGTTTTCTGAATATTCAACTGTCTTTTATTTTTGGCATTAGTACTTTGCTTCTTTAACCTTTTTTTTTTTTTGTTGAGAAAATGACTTATTCCTAATATGACTTTTATTTTTCTGTTTGAATTTTATGTTAATAGGAAGCTTGGAAGTACTAAGAGTACAGATAATGAAGGGATTAAGTGTGCCATTGATCATATTTTGGATGCTCAAAGGAAGGGTGAGATCAATGATGACAATGTTCTTTACATTGTTGAGAACATCAATGTTGCTGGTAAGATTTATATGATTATTATTTTATTATTTCAATTTATTAAAAATAATACTGTATTATTCTAGTACATGGCTTATGCTTTAGTGGTTAAAGAGAATTAGAATTGAAAATTTTATTCAAAATAATAAAAATAAAAATAAATACACTTTTTACATACATTGAATAAATAATACTTTTTACATACATTGAATAAATAATATATTTGCACAATATATTATTTAGATACATTACTTATTCAATGTATCTAAAAAATACATAAAATACATTTTTTCTTATAAATAGGACTGATTTTTTTGGATACATCGAATAAATAATATATTTGCACAATATTTTATTTAGATACATTTTTTTTTATAAATAGGACGGAGAGTGCAAAAAATATCACAAGTGAATGTATGCGTTTTGTCATAGTTGTGATTTTAATTAAATTATGAGAAATGCTGATCCAATGTCTTTATGGTAGTCTTTAAACCTTAAAATAGTTTTTTTTTTTTTTGAAAATCTGCTTATTTAATATCTTGAAAAATTGAAATGGTTAATTTTTTATAAAATATTTTCTTTTTTTGAACTCTTAAATTAATGAACATAATCACCTCCCATTAATATTTTAAAAATATTGTTTGCTTCCATAAAAGGAAAAGTAGGTTAATTTTTCATAATAAAAAAGAATGTAAGTTTTATGCTAACTTTATTTATATATAAAAAAAACTATAAAGAATATTAGTTTTTCATTTTTTCATTTATTACAATGTTGCTTTATATTAAGAAAAAATATTTTTTTAATTATATTAAATAATTAAATCTTTGATCCATATATAATTCAGGATACATATTCAATGTATTTAAATAATGTATTTAAAAAAATAAAAGTATTTGTTATAATAAAAATAATATTTTTTATTGACACTATATAGTACCTATAGCTATAACTATTATTGAAATGTGTACTTCATTTCTCAACCAATGGAGGACAAAGGACCACGTAGATTTGCCAACAAGCATTAAATTAAAGAAATTGGGTTTGGTGAAAAATTAAATAATCTATCGCTGGTCCATTCTTACCCCCCTTTCAACTTGCATATGCTAATGTTGGCTCCTTTAGAGGTAGTCACTTCATCTATACAAAGACTTTATCTAACTTTCTCCTTTAGAGGTAGTCACTTCATCTATACAAAGACTTTATCTAACTTTCAAGTGTTTCTCAAATTTCAACACTTTGGTGTCTCTATTCGAACCATGATACATTTGACTTAAAGTTGTAAAATGTAACATTTTGTTTTTCAATTATAATCAAATTAATCATATTTAAAGTCAAATTGATAATGACTCGATTATACACTTGGTCTCTTATGGCCACCAAATTTTGTTGGTGCACCTACTACCTTCCAATAAAAAATATTGGTCACCAAAATTTGTTGGTGCACCTACCTCCAAAAATAACATGATTGTTTTGGTTTAGATTAGAAGTTACGAGACGAAAAGGAAATCATATGAGACGAAAAGGAAATCATATGCATCTTGAATTTGTGTTCTTAGATAGAAAAGAAGGGGAAAAAAAATTAGAAATGCATGAATGTGTTCATAATTATGTCAATGAATTTGTTTTTTTTTTCCTTCTAATGTATAAAATATTGTGTGTTTTATTTTACAGCAATTGAAACAACATTATGGTCAATTGAATGGGGAATTGCTGAGCTAGTGAATCACCAAGAGATTCAAAACAAGTTAAGGGAAGAGTTGGACAAAGTTCTTGGACCAGGACACCAAGTAACCGAACCCGATCTCGAGAAGCTACCTTACCTACAAGCCGTGATCAAAGAGACTCTTCGTCTTCGAATGGCGATTCCACTTCTTGTCCCACACATGAACCTTCATGATGCGAAGCTCGGTGGTTTTGACATCCCGGCCGAGAGCAAGATTTTGGTCAATGCATGGTGGCTCGCAAACAACCCGGCTCTATGGAAAAAGCCGGAGGAGTTTAGGCCCGAGAGGTTCTTGGAGGAAGAGGCTCATGTTGAGGCGAACGGGAATGACTTTAGGTTCCTTCCTTTCGGGGTTGGTAGAAGGAGTTGCCCGGGGATTATTCTCGCTTTACCTATCCTTGGTATTACTATTGGGCGTTTGGTTCAGAATTTCGAGCTTTTGCCTCCACCGGGACAATCTAAGATCGACACTTCCGAGAAAGGAGGACAATTTAGTCTGCACATACTCAAGCATTCTACAATTGTTGCTAAGCCAAGATCATTTTAATTAGGCTTCATTCACATTAATACCCTTTTAATTTGCTTTTCTTTACTTTGTGTAATGCATTTTAATCATTCATCATGATGTGAGAATGTTATTAAAGTGTCTTATTGGCCTGCCATGGTAGGTGAATAATGTTGTTGATTTGTGTTTGTCCCATGTATAAATCTTTTGAAGTTGAAGTTATGGTTTTGAGATGATTTTGTAACAACACTTGTATCTTATATTCTCTGATGAATATTGTGTTCTAGTATAATGTTAATTAATAACTTTTCATACAACTTTTAGCTTTGGGCACAAATTCCACACTTGTACCATCCATTTCCAAATGAAAATGCACCAAGCAATCCCATAAGACAAACTTTTTACTCAACAAACATCAGATCATAAATAAGATGAAATTAAAAATCAACATTAATCCCATATTAGTCAGACACTAAGATGCATACTACACAATATAAATCTCGGGTCTTCACCTTTAGGTAAACTATGACGATTCATGTTTTTTACATGTAAAACCCCAAATCTAACAAATCATTTCCCAACTGAACTTCAATGTTTTATGTGAGAAATTCATGTAAGCTCTTTAGCTATGAAAGGGGAGTGTGAAAATAGTGTTGAAAGGAGAGTATGGAGTTCTTAATGGGCCGTTCTATATTTTAATAAGATTAATTTAGTAAAAAATTAATCTCATATGACAATATTATTATATTCCTTAACTCGTGTGCAAGAATTTTAAACGACAATTATTTTGAAATAGATGAAATATTTTTAAGAATTAAATATGTGATATCTCCTGCAATATTAGCGAGTTTTGTTTTATCCTATTGTAATTTATTTTGAATTTCCCCTATAATTTTTCTTTATGGATTTTCCCCCTAAGTGGACAATTTGAACATTGAATCTGGATAATAACTAAAATAACTAAAATAAATATTACAGAGGTAACTTGTGCATTTAGGGATCAAAAGACATAATTTTAACATTTTAAGGGGGGATTCAATTTTTTTACAGGGGATACTTGAAACAATATTGAAGTGTCCTGTATCAACGACTATCACCTTTATGAAGAGAAGCAATAAGGCTTGTGAAACAACAAGTGTAGTCGATCTCATTGCACGCGAAGAAGACTATCACCTTAAGGACGATTCTAAATGGAGAATTTGAAGTCACCAGCTGGACTACAACCTAATATGATAGGTGAAGATAAGGGTGGCCTACCCGCGGGAGTCAATAAAGAATAATTAGTTGAATACTTATGGACCATTATAAATCTCTTTGTCATCTCTACCCATGGGATGCCAGGAATAAACCCATGTGTAGCATCTCATATGTTAAACATCGATCATATTATCCGATATATGTCCTAGATGAAAAGGAAATAGTCTTTCGAGAAGGTCAAGGTAACCATGAAGATGATCTAATGTTTATTGGACGCTAACTTTATCTTTGAAGTAAAATTTACCGAATGTATATCTAAGGTAGTGTTATTCAATAAACCTTCAGGGGAAATAGAGAATGTGTGTCGATTACATCAATCTCACTAGAGCATGTTCAAAAGACTCATATATGATCCAGACGATAGACAAGTTGTTAAAATTTTGGTTGGGTACAAGCTACTGTCATTTATGGATGCGTATTTCGACTATAATCAAATACCCATGTATGAGTCGGAAAGAGAGAAGATAACCTTCATGAATAAACAAGCGAGCTACTAGTATAACATGATGCATTTTTCCTTGAATAATTCATTGGCAACATGTTAGAGGATGAGGAATAATGTAATCAAAGAAGAAATAGACAAAACACTAGAGTTGTATATGAACAACATGATTGTTAAGTCCATCAAAGAGGGATCACACTAGAAACATCTCGCCTATGTATTGTGATGAGTCCAACAATATAATATGAGGCTCAATCCATAAAATTTCACCTTTGGAATTAGAGTCAATACGTTTTTGGCCTTTTATCATTTAAAAAAGGGCATAGGAGTGTACCTGGGTAAATGCAAGGTTTTCATCCAAAAGGAAACACCAACGACCAATAAAGAAATAATTAAGTTGAATGGGATGCTAACAAACTTAAAAATATTCATCTCAAAATCAACACAGCAGACCTTTCCATTCTACACATTATTGAAGAAAGAAACATTTTTTAGTGGAATCTAGAATGTGAAGAGGCATTTGCATCCTTGAAGATGACTTTATCAAATCCACCAATACTATCTTGTCCCACAGTCAGCGAAATTATATAACTTTACTTGGATGTGTATGATGAAACGATCAACAATGTCCTCGTAAGATAACTGAACTCAACCCAAAGTTCAGTCTATTTCATCTCCAAAACCTAGACTGAATCAGAGACAAACTATCAAAATATATAAAAGGTGGCACTGGATTAAGTAACTACATCTAGGTAGCTACAGTGTTACTTCTTATCCCATTTTACAATCGTCTAAACTAACTTATAATTAAAGTAAGAGCGCCACTAAATGAATCTAGCGGAACACTAACAAAATGATCCATCTTGATGTTTATTTTAGGTCTGTGATTTTAATTGGCAGTAATTTTGTTAAAACATGTATCACAACAAGATGTTGAGCAACATGTCGTGACATGTTGATCAGACATCGTATCAGGCTTATTTTTTTACTTCTTGGAAGATTTGGTTTATTTTAGTGTGAGATTTGACAGAAATAAGTAAATACTACTTTTATATCTTCTTGCTTGTTTTATAGATCACAACTTTGGTCTTTATATAGACTCAGAGTTTCTGCTATTCTAAGGAAAAACAAAGTAACAGTAAATACTAATAAGAAGCCATTATCTTTTGGCCTTCCAACTACAACAGACTCTTACTCTTTCCACTAACTTATTAATAGAAACCCACTGATTATAACATTTAAAGTTTATTCAACAAAATTCCTCTGTAAACTTAAATGTTCCTTCTATCCATCATGCCTATCAATTTCTTGCCTCTGTCGAAATTTTTTTCCGATAATGGTTTTGTAAAAATATCTGCTGCTTGATCCTTGCTTGCTACATGCCTCAATTCGACATTTCCTTCCTTCACATGTTCTCGAATGAAGTGGAAGCGAACGTCAATGTGTTTACTCCTTTCATGGTTTACTGGATTCTTTGCTAACTCAATTGCTGATTTGTTATCCACTTGTATTACTTTTGCTTCTTCTGCTTGACTTCATCTTGCTCAACAATCTTCTTAGCCATATTGCATGACATACACACCAAGATCTGCCACATATTACGCTTCACATGTAGAAAGTGTCACTATCGGTTGTTTCTTAGAAATCAAGTAAATACGGTATTTCCATGAAGAACACATATCGGAGGTGCTTTCCGATCGTCTATATCTCACCAATCGGTCGGAGTAGCGATCGACTTGTAATTTTCGCTCTTGAGTAGAACATTCCAAGTAATCTGATTCTTGGACATATCGAAGGATTCTTTTCAAAGCCTTCCGTGTGCATAGGTGGTTCTTCCATAAACCGACTCAAAATTCCAACACTCGGTGAAAGATCGGTCTTGTGCATGTAAGATATCGAAGGCTTCCTATCAAGCTTGAAATTTGCTTTTTCGACGTTCTCCCCATCAAATTTTGAAAGCTTGGCTCCTGGTTCCATCGGTGTCGAAATTGGATTGCAACCATCCATCTTAAATCTTTTCGGATATCTCTTGCATACTTTTCTTGTGAGATGAAAATTCTGTTTCTTCTTGTCGAACCTCGGACCAAGAAAGAAACTCATCAAACCTAAGTCATCATTTGAATTCACGAGTCATTGTGCTTTTGAATTCTTCCATCATTTGATTATTGTTGCCCATGAAAATCGGTCATCGACATAGAGAGCAACAAGTAACATTTTTCTTTATCCTTCTTCACATATAAAGCATGTTCATAGGGACATTCTTTGGAAACCATGCTTTTGAAATATGTATCAATTCGACTATTCCATGCTCGTGGCGCTGCTTGACCCATAAAGTGCCTTCTTGAGTTTCAACACTTTTCTTTCATTTTCGACTTTCATGTACCACGGTGGTTGTTCGATATAGACTTCTTCTTGAGCACACCATTCGAAATCTTGACTTGACATCCATCGGAATATCGGCCATTTGAATTGAGCGACTTGAGAAATGAGCAATCTAATTGTCTCCATTCTTGCAACGGTGCAAATACTTCGTCATAGTCAATACACCGTTTGTATCCCTTCGCAACAAGTCGCGCTTTATATCGTTCTATTTCTCCTTGGCGTTCATCTTTTCTTGAATACCCACTTTACACCAATAGGTTGACTACCTTTTGGCAATTCGACTAGCTCCCAAGTGTTGTTGCGGTCTATTGCTCTAATCTCTTCGTCCATGGCGCTTTTCCACTTCTTGTCTCGCAATGCTTCTTGGCGATGTTTTAGCATCGCGGAAGGCATACAAGGTGTACCTCATTTGTCGAATCATATAAATCTTGCAAACTTCGCATTACGGGTTGTAGAGGTTCATCTTCATTTTCGGAATCTTCATGTTGTTGAAATGCTTGTTGTGACAACGATTCTTGACTTCGTCGATAACCACAATTGTTCGATCCACTTGCTCACTTCGTTTATTGAACATCTCTACTCACTATCACTTTCTTGCTTATGGGATCGAATAGCTTGTACCCTTTTCTCATCATACCCAATGAATATGTACTTAACTCTTATCTTCAAGTTTCGTTCTTCGTTGATCGGTACATGTGCGTAAGCTACACTACCAAATACTTTGAGATGAGAAGCTGCTTATGTCCGCTCCATGCTTCTTGTGGTGTTTGATCTTCTAACGAATGTGGACATCGATTACGAACATAGATGGCACATTGTGCGACCGCCGAATTCTTCGACATGTTCTTGCTCTTAAGCATTGATAGAACCATGTCAAGAGTTGTTCGATTCTTTCTTTCCCACACCGTTTTGAGGTGAATATGGTGCGATTAGGAATCTCCTTATGCCTGCTCTTCACAATACTTCATAAAGGTCGAAATGTACTCACCACCTCTCGGATCGAGCGCTTTGATGTGTGGTTGCCTTCTCCACCATTACTTTGAACTTTTGAACACCTCTAGTGCTTGATTTTTCTTTAAGAAATAAACCCAAGTTTTACGTGAGAAATCGTCGATAAAGGAAATGAAGTACCTTTTGCCACGAAAGATTAGGAGTGATTGGCCCATATGTCGGTATGAATCAATTCGAGGATATGTTTAGCTTGATACTCGCCTTCTTTTGAAATGAGGTTCTTATTTGTTTACTAAGTACACATTCTTCACAAAACTTTCCTTCATAATCCATGTCGGGTAGTCCGTGTACCATGTTCTTTTTCGCCAACCTTCTCAAACCCATGATGTAGATGACCAAAGCGTTGATGCCATAGTGACGCTTTGTCTTGCATATTGACTTGTAAGCATTTCTCTCGAGCGTTCCTCGATTCGGTTTGTACATTCGATTTCTTTCCATTTCGACCACGAGCAATAGGATGTCCCTCGTCCTTCAAATGCGATCCGATCTTTTATAAGTACCGAATAACCTTTTTCTGTAAGTTGTCCCAAACTCAAGATGTTGGTCTTGAGGTCTGGTACATAATAAACATTTTGGATTGATCCAATTAAGCCATCCTTCTGTAAATAACAGATTGTACCCTTGCCTTCGACCTTCACTTTCGATGCATCTCCGAAAGACACATTACCATCTTCAATTTTTTTCATTTCTTTAAACAAGTGTTTGTGACCACACATGTGATTGCTTGCTCCTGAGTCAAGATACCAAACATTGTCATTATTGGTGTTGATTTCATTTTGAGCCATCAAGAGAAAACCTTCATTCGCTTCAACTTCCAAAGCTAGATTGGATGTTTCTTCTACCTTCTTTTCGATTCGACAATCTTTTGCAAGATGTCCCACTTTATCACAGTTATAACATCTGTAGTAATTGCAATCTTTCGCGTAATGACCATACTTCCCACACTTATAGCATTCGAAGTTGGAGGAGTTCGATCGACCACCTCTTTGACCACCTCTCTCGAAGTTGCTGCCTCGACCACTTCGACCACTGTCACGACCTCCACGACCACGTCCTCTTCCTCTAAAGTTTTGAGAAAAGAGTACCTTTTCATATTTGATCGACTCCTTGGTTTGATTTGCTTCTTCGACTGCTTCTTCCTTCTTTTTCATCTTACGTTGTTCACGTGCTTCGAGAGAACCAGCGAGCTCTTCGACTGAGAGCGTCTAAAGGTCCTTCGACTCTTCTATTGCACATACGATATTCTCAAATTTATCAGTTAAAGATCTCAAAATATTTTCAACGGCTCGTGCATCGATTCTTGTTCGCCATTTCGGTGAGTTGGTTCACCACCTTTTGTACACGTGATGTAGTCGATCGTTTCGACTCCTTCATCTGCATCTTCTCTAATTCGCCACGAAGGGTTTGGAGTCGAACCTGCTTTACTCGGTCTGCACCTTTGAACGTTTTGTCTAACGTGTCCCATGCTTCTTTCGACGTAGTCGAACCGACAATCTTTTTGAAGCTGCTTCATCAATTCGAATAGTACATACAATGCTGTCTTATCCTTTGATCGCGTTGCTTTCAACGCTTTGTTTTGAGCTGCCGTATAACCTGTGTATCTGTTGGTTCTTCGAACCCTGTTTCGATTCCTTCCCACGCCTCTAGACATCCAAGAAGAGCTTTCATTTGGATAATCCAGTTTTCATAATTTGACTTCGTTAGCCGTGGCAATGGCATTTGATTCATCATGTTTGCCATTAGCTCTGATGCCAATTTGATAGAAATAAGCAAATACTACTTTTATATCTTCTTGCTTGTTTTATAGATCACAACTTTGGTATTTATATAGACTCAGAGTTTCTGCTATTCTAAGGAAAAACAAAGTAACAGTAAATACTAATAAGAAGCCATTATCTCTTGGCCTTCCAACTACAACAGACTCTTACTCTTTCCACTAACTTATTAATAGAAACCCACTGATTATAACATTTAAAGTTTATTCAACAAGATTCTTTGCTATTTTATCTCACATATTTTCATAGTTCAAGAAAGGTTACTTTTGGAATAACTGTCTTTATTCCAACTTTGCACTTGTTTCATAAAATAGAATGTTGAGATATTTTAGGAAACATGTGATATTGTTCCTTATTTTAAGGAGAATTTTCTGCATAAATCAGTTTTTGGATTTGCATCTCAATGATTGAAGAGCCCGAAGCCCATGTTTGCCTAAGACTATCTAAAGTACTTTATAAACCTAATTATATCAACTAAGTCGTGTGTATCAAAGGTTTTTTTAGGATTTAGTTTGGTCTTTGTGATCCACTCTGTAGTAGAGTTGGATTGTGTTTATTGTGATCCATTCATGTATCTCTTGGATGCTTGAATTTGACTTTGTTTGAGTTGTAATTGTAAATCACTCATAAGCTATTAAGAAATAGTGGGTTTTATGTCTTTGGAATAATGTCTTTTATTTCATCGTTTAGTTTGTTATCACTATTGTGTGATTGAAGGGAAGTGAAGGGGATCTCATATTAGGAGTTTCTTAGATAGAAATAGAAAGGGTAATGATTAGGTGCGAAGATCGTAAACTGAAGGTTGTTTACTTAGGCTTCAAAATAATACTACTATAGTATATTTCCTTCCTGACTTAGATTCCCCCAGGTGTAGGTGATGTTGCACCAAACTGGGTTAACAATTACATGTGTTATTTACTTTTATTTGTTTACTTTAACTCCATAATTATTTTGTGGTGTGTGACTGATCTGATATAGTGTCGTGACATCTGGTTCAATATCTGATATATGTATACCAGAATTCCAATTGGTATCAGAGCAGGCATGCTGCTCTATTTCTGGGTCAGATCTTGGAAAGATACTTTCTGCTACCATGGACCAGGAATTGGGATTCAATAACAGTCCACGTGTCTTATATGACACCAACTATGAATATTTGATGACACGTATGGTGGCTGTAACACCCCAATTCTACCCAAAGTTTAATATGCAAAAATCAGAGTAATTTTAAAATTTCATAAATTAAATACTGAGGCGTTATACCATCAAAAACAACTCACTTTAAAACAGTTTACTTTAAAATATAAATTTCGGATACATAGCATCGCAGGAAAACATAAATTGATTCATAGAAATCAAAACATCTTCTTTATTAAACTTCCTCATCAAAATCATGTTTTTATGAATTATGGTTCTTATTCACAAAAGGAATAGTAACAAAACAACAACAACAAGACGACATAAATATTTCCCCCCGAGTGCTACGTATCAGAGCGACACCGAGTCGACTAACAACAGCTATAGACTCCGTCTTCAAAACCTGCACGTTACCAATATATAGGTAACGGCGAAACAAGTAAAGGGTGAGATACTCCAAAACATATAATTAAAGGCATGATAATATATATATATATATATATATATATATATATATATATATATATATATATATATATATAGTTTCGGAATTATAAAGGGTATAGATTAATAAGTGTAATTCCAACACATAATAAAAACTCACTTACTTTACTAGTCATCCTATTGTGTATAATCTACACAGTATCACTGTAACTTCATCGGCATAAACGTCACTACAACACATAAACTCCCATCGCCACGAAATCGTCATGAGCTAATACATCACTAATTAACACGGTAGTCTTAAACAACAACATCAACCAACAACATTAAATAATGCTAATAATATAAGCAACACAAACAAATCATCACAAATTGGCTAAAGCCCATCTTCGCTTTTGGCATAAAGCCCATCTTCGCTCTTGGCATAAAGCCCATCATCGCTTGTGGCATAAAGCCCATCTTCACAACATCATCATAACATATATCATCGCAATTCAATATCATCCATCAATCAACAAAAAAAACCCAACGCCAAACAACTCAAACATAAACATAACCGACTCCATGAGACACGACTATGTTATGCATGTGGTACCCATCGCTTTGTCCGTAATTAGGGACACTTGGCATAAAGCCGATCTTCGCTCGGCATAAAAGCCATCATCGCTTGGCGTAAAGCCCTCTTCGCTTATGAAATGTATGTGACTCGATAATAAAACAACACAACACAAAAACATCAACATCGCTCATCCAAATTTGCATAAAGCCCACATCGCCATAATTTATCCAAAACAAGATAAATATATCATCGCATTATAATTGCATTAAGCAAACATCGCTAATAAATTCACCAAAAGTCATGCATTCACAAATCGGAAGCATATATTAACAACATCAATTTAATCATCACATCATCATGTACAAAACATATATCATCGCATTGCATATCAACAAGTATTCGTTAATAAATACACCGTCGCAAATCTTACGTTTATTCACACCGCATCATTATTAATTAATTCACTAAATTCCGAAAACGGGAAAATAATCAAACACCTATAATCGTCACGAAAACCATTCCTAATAACCGGTATTACTCATAATCATCGACGTCGAAATCGGATAGTTCATATATATCTTAAATTGACTAAAACACCATCCGGTCCAATATACCGTAAAATTGGCCTATTTCGGGTCGCTTCGTAAAAACTCACCATTTCGAAAAACTAACTTCACCACTACGTTCTACACGTCGGACTTAGCTAGCACGTCAATTTTCGTTGAATTCGGAGCAACTTGCTCCGTCGCCGAATTTACCGGAATCGGAAAATCGGAACATAATCGGGTTCTAAATTTAATCGGCTAACTTTTCCCTTAATTATATTTTATAGATACCAAAGATTACTATGTGGTATTGGAATTTTTGAAGAAAACAGAAGCTAAATGCCATGGAAAATTATGCAGGAAGTTTGACAGAAAACAGCAAAACGCATGTTACAGCAAAACTTCACAATTTCCGTTTTCTTTCTCTCAACAGGGGACGAACGTCCCACTCTTCATGGACAAGGGAGGCGGGTGCCTCAACCTAATGGGGGTGGGCGCCTCAACCCCCCCTTAATCCATTCTTCCAAAATTTTCATTGCCTGCGTTTTTTTTTAAATGCTTTACAGTTTTCTTAATTTTTCTGTTTTTCTTATTTTGCAGGTAGTTCTTCATTTCCATTTCTTCCTATTTTCATTTTCAATTTTGTTTTATAAACCCAACCCTACAACACTAAAACAACACCCATAATCTCTATATCAAATTCAACTCTTCTAATCTATTTCCATCAACAATCAACCAAACCCTATAATTCCATTGTCAATTTTTCTCCAATTCAAAATACAACTATCAAAACCTAATCATATGAAATAGAGAAATCAAACCCCTTACCATGGAAGCTTTGATGATTCATGATGATTCTTCAAGACCCCATCCCAAGCTTGCTCATGTTCTTCCTCTCCTTCTCCTCTTGCTCTTCTCCTCACAAACCCTTTCTTTTTCCTCTCAAGTTTCTATTCTTGGCTTTTGTTTTACAAATGGGAAGAAATGAGGAAAAATGTCTTTTATAAGTTATTTCTACTAGCTTCCTCACATGCTCTTGTTTGGTTTTGGTGTGTTAGGTTGGAAAGAAAAACAAGGAAAATGTTTGGATGGAAAGAAAATGAGGAAAGTGGTTTTATGATAACCTTACTAGTAAACTAAGGTGTAAACCCAATTCCTCCCAATTAATCCTCACACTCCTAATTTATTAATATAATTAATTCAATCAATTAAAATAATTCCGGGGAATTAAACATCGGATCCGAATATTATTTACCGAACCGAACGGAACGTCGCCAGATAAATTAATAAATATATTAATTAACACAAATATTCTCGTCGCAAAATACATATCGATCGGTAATTCGAAAATATTAATATAATATATTATTAATATAACGGGCGTTACAGTGGCATTCCTAAAATATATGGACAACAAAACTTGGAAAGTTGTCATAAAAGTTTGGGACTATATTGTTGAAAAGAACAAAGATGTGAGGGAGACTTTGAAGCCATAAGAGGAGTGGTCTAAAGATGAAGATGAAAGTGCTATTGGAAACTCCAAGTTCTTGAATGCTGAACTAGACAAAAACATGTTCATACTAATTAACACTTGTACCGTGGACAAATATGCTTGGGAGATTCTCAAAATCACTCATGAAGGGACATTTAAGGTGAAGATGTCTAGACTTCAACTACTTACTACCAGATTTGAAAATTTAGAGATGAAAGATGATGAAAGCATCTATGACTTTCACATGAATATTCTTGAGCTAGAAAATTCTTTTAGTGCCTTGGGAGAAAAGATGATTAAAGAGAAGATTGTCAGAAAAATTCTCATATCTCTACCTTAGAGATTTGACATTAAGGTAACAACCATTGATGAAGGCTAAAACATCTGTAACATGAGAGTGTATGAGCTTGTTGGGACACTTCAAACTTTTGAATTGATTGTTAATGATAGATCTGAAAAAAGAACAATAGCACAACCTTTGTTTCTAACAGTAAAGATGAAGAGGGTCAATTTGACTGGGATACTTATGAAGGAATTTCTAATTCCATTATGTTTTTTGAGAGTCAATTCAATAATTTTCTTAAGATTATGGATAGGAAATCAAGATCAAATGTCAAGAACATCTCATCTGACATCAATCAGAACTATGATTTTCATAGAAAATAAGACACATAGGAGAATCCTAATCAAGGTGAGGCTTGCAGTGCCATGAATATGAGGGTTATGGTCACATTAGGTCTAAATGTCCCATCTTTCTCAAGAAACAAAATATGGTATACATGATTATGATAAAGATTCTTGCAAATATGAGGCCTCTTATAAAGAATTAGTTGCTTTCTACAAGGAACTTTGTGTTAAAAGTGAAGAGGTTTGTAAACTAGGAGAAAAGCAAAGGGGGAATTATTTATCAACTGCATGATGAAAATGAAGAATGCTTATCTAATTGCTCTGGTCTACAAAATTAAGTGACCTTATTAACCTCAAAACATGAAAATACGACCAAGTTCATAAGGATGTTGAACAATGGTTATGATGCGTTGAATGAAATTCTTCAAGTTGGAGAAAAAGGTGGAAGATCTACTGGTATAAGGTTTAAATAGTAAAAGAAAAAACCATGTGATGAAATTTGTTTCTTCCTGAGTGAAGGATGAAAGCATAATATTTGACCAAATTTTACAACATCTTGCCAGGTTTCAGGAAACTCAGACAAGAGCCAAGTTCCAGCCTTTGAAATGCCATTATTATGAAAAATATGGTCACATAAAACCATTTTGTTACAAACTGTATGATTATCTAAAACATTCACCACAACCTAGGGATAATCATGAAGATTAAAACTAGAAAGGAGTGGAAAGTGGAGGATATTGTCACTTGTCTTATAGCCATGCCTCTCTTAGATTCTTATCTAGAGAAGACTGGTATTTTGATAGTGGGTGTTCTAGGCATATGACAAGAGTGAAGAATTTATTGGTGGACATTAAGTCTTACACCACTAGTTATGTCACTTTTGGTGATGGTGCCAAAGGAGAAATTAAAAGAGTTAGAATACTAGTCTGTGAAGGATTCCTTAGGCTTGATAATTTCCTTCTTATAAAAGGTATAACTGCTAATCTAATAAGTATTGGTCAATTATGTGTTCAAGTTCTTAAAGTTAATTTCACTAAGCCTATATATGTGGTCACTAATGAGAAGAAGGAAGTACTGATGAAGGGAGCGAGGTCTAAGGATAATTGCTACTTATGGACACCTCAAGCAATCACTTGTTTCTCCACATGTATGATGTGCAAGGAAGATGAAGTCAAGTTGTGGCATAAAAAACTTGGCCATTTGCATCTGAAAGGTACGAAGAGGATTTTGTCTAAAGAAGCTCTCAGAGGCATTCCTAAGCTCAAAATTGAGGAAGGGAGATTATGTGGTGAATGTCAAATTGGAAAGCAGACCAAGATGTCATACGAGAAGATTCAACATCTGACTACTTCAAAAGTTCTGGAGCTTCTTCATATGGTTTTAATGAGGCAATTTCAAGTTGAAAGTCTTGGTGGAAAGAGGTATTTCTATGTGATTGTTGATGATTTTTCAAGATTTACCTAGGTGAACTATAACAAAGAAAAATCATACATCTTTAAAGTCTTCAACGACCATTGTCAATGCCTTCAAAGAAAACAAAGGATAAATATGGATCCTAAAAGTGATGAAAGGATATTTCTAGGTTACTCTACAAATAGTAGAGCTTATAGAGCTTTTAACTCCAAAATCAAAGTCGTGATGGAATCCATTAATGTAGTGGTTGAAAATTAAATCATTGAAAAAATGACTGATATCGAAGAAGATGTTGAAACATCATATATGACGACTATTGCTCCAAAAATGAGGCAGACATTGAGTCAAATATTAAGCTATTAGAAGTTTGTGCAAGATATAAGGGTGGGCCTAAAATGAGTCATATTACTCAAGTGAAGAGGAATTTGAAATATATCAATGATATTATTGATTATGGTATGATGTACTCTCATAGTACAAATTTTATGCTTGTAGGGTACTATGATGTAGACCAAGAAGTTGAGGCTGAGTATATTGTTGCAGAAATTAGTTTCTCTCAATTGATTTGGATGAAACAAATGTTAAAGGAAAATAATGTCAAGCATGATGTCATGACATTATATTGTAACCATATGAGTGCAATAAACATATACAAGAATCTCATCCAACATAATAACCATATGAGTGCAATAAACATATACAAGAATCCCATCCAACATAATAGGACAAAACATATTGACATTCATCATCATTATATGAGAGATCTTGTGGAGGAAAAAATTGTTACTCTTGAGCATGTGGCTACTGAGAAGCAACTGACAAATATATTTACTATAGCTTTGGATGAAAATAGGTTTGAGAAATTAAGAAGTGAATTAGGATTTTATTCTACAAGACTCCATGGAAATAATTAAGAGTTATAACAATTATATATGTGGAGGCATGCAAATGATATTTCTCTTCCCTCCATATAATGGTACACAAGACTCCAGGAAAATAATACAAACTTTTCTCTTTCCTCCATTTAGTGTTGAATCCTTTTTTGATGTCAAGAAACCTTACTATGTAACAAGTCTGTATCCTAATCCTGTCAAATTTTATGATGTTACCTATGATAAAGATATTATTATTTCAAATGTTGTGGGATATGTTGAAACATTTGAAAAATCTGCTCATGATACTTTGGTAACCCTGAAATTGAAGAGACACTATTGACAAATGTTTCTGCTAATGGTACTATTGATAAAAATGTTAATTTGTTTTTCTCTAAGATTTTGGTTCTTGAACCTGAGACTGGTGTTGTGTCGGATGTTACAACATTCTTGTTGAATGTAAGATGTCTTCTGACAGTGAAAAGGTTGTGTCTAAGAAAGAGAAAATTGTTGGTTGTAAGAAGCTTCAGTCCTCTGAGATTGTCAATGTAGATGAGCTAGGTTCTGATAATGAACCTATAGGGGTGAATTTGGCTTCCGGTATTTCCAAAAGACTGAAGAATAGGAATAGGAGGTTGCAGTGTCTGAATGCAAGCCCTAAATGGTTGGAAGATGTTATGAGATGCTGATAAAGGAGTTCATTGTGAAACTTTCTAAGGATGGTGACAAGAAAATAGCAAGGATCACAGGAAAGTGTTTAATAGAGGAAAACGTGTGAAGTTTTCTCCTGAAATGATTAACAGGTTTGTGTAATTTTTCTTTATTGTTGGAACTAATTAAGTTTGATTTTCGGTGGTAGTATATGTGTGAGAAAACCTTGAAGCATGCTAATACTTGTGTTGTGAAGATGCCTATTTCATTCCCCTATCTGAATTATAGTATAGTTATCAAACAACACCCTAGTGTCATACTCTAAATTTGTCTGTCCTTTATTTCTGCAGTCAAAAATATTTTCAACATTATATTTTTAATTCAATTTTATTAACATTTTAACAATAATTTATTTCGCTCATTTAAAAATATATAATTTTTTTTCCTTCAAATTATTTGTATTTTTTAAATGGCAAACACATACTCACCTTTCATATATTTTTAATTGCCTTTTTATCTAGAATGGAATGACATAACACAATTGGTAAGAAAGTGAGCTTGAAATAGTCAAATTTTAGAAAATACCAAAAAAAAAAGATTGTGAGAGATTTTTTTTCTTTGTTTTATGATAGTAATTGATATGACTAATTTAAAAAGAATAATGAATTAAATTTCAAATAAAATTTGTGATTATTCTTAATTTATCATAATTAATTTGATTGATTTTCTTCCATCTTTGTTGACCTAATTTTCTATATATAAATAGGACTTAATAAGGAGGCCAAGGAGGACCCCTACGGATGCCTACTCAGATCTGCTCCAATATGTGATTTAATTCTCTCACATAAATCATCACACTATAACAAGCTAAGATTCAAATATAGTGTTTTTTTATGTGGTACTATTTTTGTGTTTAAACTTTAAACCAAATCTAACCATTTTTTCACTACAAATTGCTTGTAAAACTTTTTCTATGTTGTGCAAGAGATTTCGCAGTACAATTAACAGAAATTGAAGGAGTACACATAGGGGTGTAATCGGTCCCGTTTGGACCGACTTTTGGTCAAAAATTTGTCCGAACCGATGATATTTCTATCGGTTTGGTTTGGTTTTTAATACTTTTTAAAAATAAAACCAAACCAAATTAATCGGTTTGATTTAGTTTGGTTGATCGATTTTCAACCCTTTTTTCTAAATATTATATGCAGTATAATTAACAGAAATTGAAAGAGTGCACGTAGGGGTGTAATCGGTTCGGTTTGGACCGACTTTTGGTCAAAAATTTTTCCGAACCGATGATATCTCTATTGGTTTGGTTTGGTTTGATTTTGTTTGGTTCGGTTTGATTTAGTTTGGTTGATCGGTTTTCAACTCTTTTTTCTAAATATTATATTCATCAGTGTATTATCTACTATCATGTTTTTTTTAAAAATATATTTTATGTTGTTTTTCAAATAAAACATTTCATATAATATATTTCATATTATACTTTTCAAACAACTTACAAGTTGTTCTTCATCTATATGAAGTATTGACATAATTTTCATACGTCATGAAATAACTTCACTATCGAATATAAAATTTGGCACTTGGCATGAAAAGGTTGGGAAGAGATTTGAAAGATTAACAAATAAAGGACAACAATAAAACAAAAGGTTTCAATACACATAATTAACATGTTTCACACATCAAACACATATAAAATTATTTTGTAACAAGACTAGAAGAAAATTTGTTGAAGAAGAAACAAAAAAGATAATAAAAAGAAGAAAACTAATGAAGAGAACTTGAACACAAATAAGGAAACCATAACCTATAAGAATGACGATGGCGAGAGAAACAGTGCTAGCGGACAACCATAGTAGCAGTTTAACGAGAGAGTTTGTATGACTTATGGTTTCTATTTTTTATGTTTGTTGTTTGGTTTTGCCTACATATTTTGTTTAAAAAAGAAAGTGTAAAAAAAGAAGAAGAAGTGTTGGACCAATACAAATTTTGAGCTTAATAATGAGCTAAATAAAAGATTAAATAGGTATTTATAGTCATCAGTTCGGTTCATCGATTTGGCGGTTCCTAAAAACTAAAACCGATAACCAAACCAAACCATCTCGATTTTAATTGGTTTTGTTCGATTTTTGAACCGGATAAAAAATGTTCGGTTTTTCTTCGGTTTAGTTTGGTTTGGTTTATTGGTTTAATTGGTTTTTTTAGGTCCGCTTACACCCCTAAGTGCACAAAGATTGTTGGTGATGCAGATTGTTTTCGTTATTGTAACTGTAAATTGAGCAAAACAAAACTTCAATATATCAGATTCGCAACCCGCGGTCACGACAACACCTATCCACCGATCGACCCCTTCGGATGCCGACTTTAATCTGCTCCAATCGCGAAGTTATGGATTATTTTCATATTTTTTCTATGTCATAATTTTGTTTAGTCATAGGTTTAAATTAATTTGGCTTTGGAATGGGCCTTTAGTGATATTTAGACCCCCTCAACTTTATTTAATTAATTAATTTTTTTATTATAATTTTATTTGTAAATTCATTTGTTTAATTATTATTTACTTAAAAATTATTTTAATTATAATATTATTATTAAAAAATATCTAATATATTTTAATAAAATTATTATGTATTTATTAACTAAACTTTTTTAATACTAACATCTTTTTTATATTTGTATTAAATACTCTTTATTCAAATTTATTTTCACATTGCAATATATAATCGAAAATAGCTAACCGACAAACACAAACATTTTTTTCGCTAACTTAATTCAAGTTATATTATTTTCAAAAAAAGGATGTCTTAATATTTTTGATAAACTGCGAGCTACGTCCACGATTCCGCAAATTTACAAACCCGGACTTGGTTCAAGGAGAGTTCGAAATAATTTTACAACCTATAAAAAAAACTAACCAAACACTACTAACTACGAATTGAGACTCTGATTCCTCATAAGAGGATACATAGGCACACAGTTTAAAAACTAAGACGAGTCCCCTAACTAATAATTAAAATATTTTCTTTGTTTTTGTAAATAATAAATAAAATAAGGCATTATACAATAAACTTTAGCAAACACGCCATACCCTAAAATTAGAGAAGGCTCCCCTTGAGTACAAGGGAAGTGAGGGGTGTCTGACACCTTCCCCTTGCTTAATTGACTCCCGAACCCTTAACTTAGTTACAACGACCGCCTTATCCTTAATATTAGGGTTTTCCCATTAGATTCCCCGTTTGTAGGACAAATAAATAATGGTGGCGACTTCATTAATTTTTCCAGGTATTACACTTGGAAATTTGATCAGGTTTGATGTTGGAAGTAAGAGCAAATGTCAAATATCTTTGCATTATAGGTTGTTTGCAGGGATACTTATCCCGCAAATTCTTGTGACATGTGGTAAGGAAATTTTCAGCTCAACTTTAAGGTGGTGAAAATTAGGATGAAGGAAATGCTCTGCTATATTTGTTTCTGTTTCTTCTCATCTTGGATTCATGGTGTTGTTGTTTAATTTATGGCTAAAAAGGGGGAGTAATGGTATTGATGATTGTTTGGCTCTGTGAGTTATCTGTGATAATATTGTTGTTGTTTTAATTCACTGTAGTAGTTTGTGTTATAGGGGGGATAAGATGTTATACCATATGCTATGACATCATGTCTATTCAAGAGAATTTATTTTTCTCTACATAATGTCTAGGAAAATTTGTTTTTCCCTAGCAGAATTCCCGTGTGTAGCATCTGTATGCTTGCCTTCATTTTTTATACTTGTGGAGGTTCTCTTGAGGGATAGTATTTGTTCTCTATAGGAGGAGTTTTATCCTATGTGACAGGGGATTAAGTTAGTTTTGTTTGATTAGTGATGACCATGCTATTCAGGGGGAACATGATGTTGGTCTGTTGAAAGTTATTTCTCTCTTGTGTGGTTGCTGTGTTGTTGTGATGTCAGACAGAATATCATGACATTTGGTCTCTTAAGGAATACTGGAGTGTGAGAGTTTATTTCTCTGTGTATTTGTTGTTTGCGAGGCCGAGTCTCTCTTTAGTTTTGTTTCATGTGCCTCTAATATATTTTAGATGATATACCAAGTATGCATGTGATTTATGTATCTTGTGTGTGTGGTTGTTTGGTGTTGTATTATCCTTTCTCTCCAGCTATATTAGGCAAATGTTGTTTTACTTAAAATTTTATAAAGTGGGAGATTGTTAGGTCTGTGATTTTATGATTAAAATTAATTTTGTTAAAACATGTTTCACAACAAGATGTTGAGCAAGATGTCGTAACAGTTTGATCTGACATCTAGCAAGCTTTGTTTTTACTCATTGGAATATTTGGTTTATTTTAGTGTGAGATTCTATGCTATTTTATCTCACATATTTTTGCAAATCAAGAATGATTAATTTTGTAACAACTACTTTTGTTCCAACAGTGCACTTGTTTCCTAAAATGGGATTTTGTGACATTTTAGGAAACATGTGATGATGTTCCTTATTTTAAGAAGAAGTATCTACATAAATCAGTTTTTGGATTTGCATCTCAATAATTGAAGAGACTGAAGCCCATGCTTTCCAAGGACTATTTAAAAGACGTTCTAAACCTAATGTTATCAACTAAGTTATGGATATTAAATGATTTTTTAGGATTTAGTTTGTTGTTTGTTCTTTGTGATCCACTCTATAGTAGAGTTGAATTGTGTTTATTTCATTCATGTAATTCTTGGCTGCTTGAAATGGACTTTGTTTGAGTTGTAATTGTAATCACTTATAAGCTTTTAAGCAAGAGTGCATTTTATGTCTTTGGAAGAATGTCTTTTGTTTTCATTGTTTAGTTTGTTATCATTGTTATATGATTGAAGGGAAGTGAGAGAGATCTCATATGTAGGAGTGTCTTAGATAAAAATAACATGAGTAGTGATTAAATGCAAAGATTTTAAACTAGAGGTTGTAGATAATGTTGCATTGAACTAGGTTAACAATTATATGTGTTATTTACTTTCAGTTATTTACTTTAACTCCATAATTATTTTGTGGTATGTGATTGGTCTGATATTAGTGTCTTGACATCTGATTCGACATTTGATATTTGTATACCAGAATTTTAGTTAGAATTTGATGTTTTCTTATAATCTAGGAAAGCGCTGAAAGAAAAGATGCTCGTAGACTTTATAACATAATTGACCACATGAACGTCGAGTCTGGCTCATACCTAGTTAGTGTACATATCGGTCGTCAAACAATCAAGGATATGGAGTCGACCCAATGATTGAAGTATATCCATGTTTTAAGATTTTAACCACCAATAATAAGTTGAGTATGATGGAGTTATTGTCAACCTCAAATTGGTCGCGTAGATGGTGGTAGAGAGAATTAGATTGAGAACATACTCCTAGATCATGGTTTAACAAGTTAAAGGAGAATCCTAGACCAAAGAGTCCAATACTATAATAAACCCCTTTTGCATTTGTTGGATAAGGGGTTTTACCTAAATTTCATAGATAGGGTAACGAAGGGCGTCATGGAAATTTGTCACTTTTCCTCTCGGTTAAAATTCCATCAATGGACAAAATTGCAATGGTCATGGACTTCAACTTTTTTTTTTTTAATTTTCAAAACTGCACAACTTTTTGCCTTGGTTGGAAATAATACCCCCGGTAAAATAACTTGTTTACATAATTTTTGTTTTAACCTATTTTTTTGTTTCATTCTTCAAAGTATTAAATTTGCTGACAAGTTTTGAATCTTCCTTAACGTCATTTTCAACAACGTCGACAAAAAATAAATAAATAGAATCATTGAGCATTAAATCTCAACAAGAAAAAGATACCTAAAATCTTTAAACATTAAATTCCAAAAATAAAAAATAATAACAACAAAGACAACCACAAATAAACAAAATAAATAGAATTAAAAAAAAAATTAATCTCAACAACATTAAACATTTTGCTTGACACAATAGCAACAAATAACCTTGGTAAGTTACATTCATGCTCTACTAATTAACATTAAATATTTTACACAAGAAATTATAAAATAAAAGATTATATTAGGGAACAAACCTTGAAACTTTTTATGGGTCTTGAAGTCAATTTCAACAAATGGTGTTTTACTTTCTTCAACATAAAGTGTATAATATGTTTTGGTGAATAAATAACACATGTGATAATAGATGTTCCAACATGTGTGCAAGATTTGACAATTTTCAGCAAACCAATGTTGTCGATGATCTGAATATGATTTCAGGATACGTGCAATGTGATTTGTTGCTATATTTGAAAAATGCGGGATTTAGATTTTTTTGGTTGATTGGATATGATCAAATTAATTGAAATGGAGATTTAAATTTGAATTAAAAAAATTAATCAAATCTTTTGTTAGAGGTTGCTTATAAACAAATTAAAATAGAATTTTCTACAAATCTGGACAAGATTAAAGCTTATGCCCATTGGCGAAAAGCCATACTACATTGCTATTTAAGGAAACTTATACCTAAAATTTGTAGGTGTTGAAGAATATTTGTGTTAAGGTTTCTATTTTGAGTCTTTTGTTTGAGTTATTATTTGTGCACCACTCTAGCGCGTGTATTCATATATTAAGGAATAGAGTTTGGTTTGTTAGTTGAGTTGTAATTCAAAATTCAATCTTTTGTTTATTGAGTTAATCACTAGGAATAATGATTGAGATAAAGTGAGGGGGATTCTCATATTTAGGGGAATTCATAAATAGAAATACACAAGGGTAGTATTAGGAAGGGCCATTGGACTAGAGTTGTTCATCTAAGACTAATTATACTAATAGTATTGAAAAGTGGATTTTATTTTTTGGGTTAGAAGCCCCAGATGTAGGTGAGGTTACACAAAGTTGGGTTATCAATTATCTTGTGTTATTTATTATTTTATGATTATTCATACCATTTTTCATCGTCTATCAAATTTTGGTGCAAGATGTTGTACATAGTGGCTTAGACATATGGTCCAACATTTGTCCCCTTATAGAAGAATTTCAATTGGCATAAGAGAAGACATATTATTATGTTTAGGTGAGTTCCAAGGTTCTAATTATGTTCAAAATGCACAACAATAAGGATGTATGGGCAGTTAATAGACCACTTGTCTTAGATGGCACCAACTATGATTATTAGAAAGTCAAGATGGTTGCTTTTCTTAAATCCATGGACAACAAAATATCGAAGGATGTGATAAAAAAACATAAACACCCTGAGATTAATTTTAAAGATGGAAAATATATCCAAGAAGGAGCATTTGGCCTTCAAATTTATGTTATAATGCGAAATGATCTCTATGTAGTATCTGAATGTGTGTTGACTGACTAAGTACTTATGGCTACGATGTATAATGGCTTTGAAGTGATTTTCCTGATTACTATTGACTTTGTATGCATGCAAGCTTGGTTATTTGATTATTTGTATGTGTGAATTATTTTTTATCTGTTTTGATAGTGTAGTAAACACATTTACTTTAATTGTTGGCTCTGAATGTTCTTTGTGTTGTATGCTTTAAATCCTCAGTTTGATTTTTATCTATACATATCTTGTAAGTTTTTCAAGAATTAGTTTTGGCAAAAATTTACTAAAAGATGGACTATTGTTCTATGTGATTGACTACATTGTGCATAACAACATGAAGTGTACACTATATTTTGGTAAAGAAATGACACATGTGGGACAACATATTCCAGCATGTGTTCAACATTTGGCTCTTATTAGCAGGCCAATGTTGGAGTTGATTTAAAGGTTATTTCAGGAAATGTGCAATGTGATTTTTTGCTATGTTTTAACAATAAATAAAATAGTGATCTTTATCATTATTCGCTGCATGTGGAGGAACTCCTGCCATTATGTTTGAATTCATAGTCTTTTTCTGACATGGTTAAGTGTTTGATATAACAATCAATACTAGGACCAGAACTATGATGTCAATTGAAGGTTTAATGAAACAAAAGAAAGGGGTTTGAATTGGGTTACAATATTAAAAGTATTTTGTTCGCCAGAACACAAAAAGCACAAATGTAACAATGATAATGGAACTCAAGTATTTTTGTCTGAGTTCACTATTAACTAGGTTACTCCAGTCCACCTACCGAAGTGATTTCGTCTTATCAATAAGGAATTAATCTACTAATCAAAAATTTGATTAAGACCTTAATGACACACTATCAAATACTTCTCATGGATTCTGACTATACCCTAGTCCCTCAAGGAAATTAACTAATAGGTTAAGATTAGAAGATTTATGTTTACAAAGTTTTTCTAAGAAAATTGATACTCATAGCTTAATACAACAAAATTTTCTAACAAAGAATGGAAGATATAAAGCTTTCAGAATCGCAACAACTTTCTTCTTTGTGTAGTTTCTCAAATTTTTCATTCTTAGTGCTTCTCACATTTTTCTTCTCACATCGTTATTTTTCAATGCTTCAAAGACTCCTTTATATAGATGATGAATAGATCAGTTGGAGGATGAAGTTAGAATTTCTTAATATCACAACTTGTGTGAAGACTTTTGATTGTACAATAGTAGAATGACGGTTACATCATAGTGGGAGGAAGGATGTGACGTGTTGAAAAGTTGGTACACTAGTACAATTTTTATCTTTTTTTGCAAGGTAGTTAAGAGGATATATGATATTGTATTATTTTAATATTTCCTTATTATCTTCCTCCAGTGTTAACTTCTTTTAGTCAGAGGCTTTGAATACGTTATGATGAAGTTTTATCATAGTTTAGAGTTGGTCTTTAGATCTTTGAGAGCGTCGAGACTCTAGTGTCTTGAATTATCATAATCATTATGGATAAGATTATTTCAAGAGTTGAGTTCAAGCTTTCACATACAGATTTGTTGTAAACACATATTTCTATTCTTCAATGGTTCAGAGTGTGCTTAATGTCCATATTTTATAGTTGCTTATTTATAATCCATAACTTCACTAATCTAGAGTCCAAAGCATGCTATTATAGAATTTATATATAATAATCTATGAACTTAATAAACCTTTAGAGTACAAAATTGTTCTTTATACAATGTATACTTTGTTATAATCAAAACTCAAGGATTAATTACATAACCAAACTTGTTCCAACATGTAACACCCCTTTTCTATCCCCAAATAATCATGGTATAAATCAGAGTAAAATAAAATGCACACATATAAAAGGGTGTCACATGTTATTTTCCATACTTAGGAAAACCAAAACAAACATTAACATGCACCTGGTCATACTCATAAAACATATTTAAATTTCATGCTTTAAAATAAAACTATCATTTTACAGCGGAGTATTTAATATTTCAGATACTATCAATGATTACATCCCATAATATAATCATTGGATGAAACAACAATGAATCCATAACATAATCAAGTCATAAAGATTCATACATTGGCACCACGACCACATCAACATAGTATCTCAACATACGGATACAAAACATATGAGAATACATAACAAACATATCATAAAAGCAGAAATCTAGATAATCCTCGTGTTACGTGACCAGAGGAATGACTCACTAACTAGTATAAGTAATAAATAGATAAACTCCTTAACTACTCTCGTGGGAAGCACCGCCATCCTCGGAATCTACACGTTACCCACCTAGAGACAACATCACAATATAAGAGTGAGAATTCACATCATTATCCAAATATATATAATTGGAAGCAATATAGAACAACATCTATTCACGAATTCCACACACTTCAAGTGATATTCCAACATAATATGATTATACAAACATTCCAAGTATAGCATATTCACATTTATTACAATTAGCACAATTGTCATCAATCCAAACAACCCAATTGTTCACATAATCAAGTATCACAATGCCATGACACATGATTCATATTCATCAATGACTCATGAGATAACAATGCAATGTGACTCAATATGCATGTGGTACCATTGATAACATTTACTTTACCCTACTTCCAATTAATTATCTTAGAATCAAAGCCACACTTCTGATCCGGACAAGACCAAAGCTGCCATTGTGAACTCACCGTTTCACCGCTACTTATCCATTCAAGAATCAAGCCAAATGTGAACCCAAAGTTTCACCAACTCAATTTTCAAGGTAAACCATGTACGAATGTGCAATTTATCAAGCAACATATGCAAATTAAGATTATCCACCAACCTCAATTATTCAAGCATATCACCACAATTCAACTCATGTGAATTATCCACCAATTGCATAACATCATGTTTCATAAACAACAAGCAATGCACATAGCATATACTATTACCACACATCAAAAATAACATATAGTATTCAAGCCAACACATGTTATTCCCAATATTCCATCCAAAACATAACATACATACACTAATTCAAGTAGCATGTAATTGACGAAATCGCATCCAAACATGATCCAAAACTCATCAATACAATTATTAGAAATCATGTAAATTAAGGATAAATCATAAGCAAACAATCCCCTAATCCATTCATGCATAAAACAGAATTATCATTTTTCTGCATTTAGTAAGTCGCGCTCAGCGCCCTTGCTGTTATGCATAAAAATATGCTACAGACCTGCATCTGTCCAGCCACGTATTCCAATACCAAAACATGTTCTAATGCTAATTTAACACCAAATAAACATCATATAACATGTATACATTATAGGGAACCTATTCATATCATCAAATCTAGTTCTAATCATCAAAATCCCCAAATTACAACTTCAATTTGAGAATCAAAAACCTAGAATTAGAGATACTGAATCCTATAACATGTTACTAATCACTACCCAACAACATACAAATGCATATTAATGAAGATTCTCCCCCTTACCTCTTGAAGATTTGACTTCCTAGGGTTTCACCTTCTTTTCTCTTCTTCTCTTATCTTCTTTTTCTTTCTCTTTTCTCTTTTCTCCAAATGACAACACTAATTATCTTTTTCCTTCTAACCTTTACTAACTAGTAACATCTCCCTATTACTTCTATTCATAAACTTAGGCCCAATGCCAAATAACCACAATTCTACTTTGTCATACCCCAAAATTTGCCCTCCATCTTCTCAAAAGATTTCATACATCTATGCTCAAGGATTCCTCAAGAGTTGATCAGACAAACTCTCTCCTAGACAATCAACCCAAACTAGGGTTTGGTATCTCCCAAGTCAAGATGGATTTCCAACATCTCCAATGGTCTTCATGCTTCCTCATATGTTTCAAAGATTCTCCATGTCAAGTTTCAAGCTTCACAAGTCAAGTTTCCTCAGACAATTGCTCAGATGGTTGAAAATCAGTTGTATTGGACAAAAAGTCAACTGTGGTCAACATACATCAAACTTCATATTTTTGGTCAACATCCTCATTTTGAAGTTACATTCATCATTTGATCAAGGGTTGATCATGATTCATCAAGAAAACTCAAGATTTGCTCAAAAGTCAAACTTTCTAAATTAGGGTTTCTAGGTGAAAAGTTAACTGAACTTTGACTGATCATAACTTTCTCAGAAATTTTCCCACCAAAGCTCATTTTGAAGGAAATTCAATTCTCTACAACTTCATGTCTCACAAGAATGTCCAAAAAATGCTTCATTTGAGAGGTATAGCTCAAAACATTACAGGTCATTTTCAAAGTCAACAAAAAGTCAACTTTTTGTTTTGAAGATATATTGAGCATGGTAACTCCAATTGATATGAGACCAAAGACGTTGGTTAGAGGACTCTTAGAGCTTTCCAAAAAGTCCAATAACACTCAAAAATGTGAAAAATTGAGCAAGTTACACCATCCACAAGTTGGGCAATTTTGAAAGAATGCACAAAGAGAGATACTTCAAAAAATCAAATCTTTTGCAAATGGGCCTACTTTTTCTTCATCCAAACTTATTCCTCATGCAAGTAGGAATGTCCAAGCCCAATGCCACGATTTTCTATTTTATTTTCCTATTTAATTTGGAATTTATTCATTTAAATACAAATTAATTTGAAAAATAAAGTATAAAATCAAAATTAATTGAAAGATTGATTTTTATTGCTTGCTTGTGATCCAATTAACCCATAAATGCCAGCAATTTCGAAATTGAATCAAATATGGGAAGATTTGATTGGAATTGAACAAGTTTTGAAAATTTGATTTTCATGGAAATATCAAAATTGATTTTCATTGATTATTGATCAAATCTTTCCAAAAACAATGCCAAATCCATCCAGCATATATACTTGATGCATATCAATCACAAGAGAACGGAAAAATGGCTCAGAAACCCTATTCCCAAACTCAAAAAAATTGTGACCTGCAAGCTATTGGCAATCCTATTTCCAGCCGTTCTCAAGCAATTTTGAGGTTTCCATTGCATTCCTTGGCATCTCCAGAGTCGATCTAGATACTTACTTCATGCAAAACCATCAAGAATCACGAAATCTGAATTCAATTTGTTCTTGAAATTTCAAAATTCGAATTCCTTCATTCATGCATTATTAACTCGATTTGTTGTTGTTTTTGTGTTTAGTGATAAGCTTGCAAACTTTCTGGGTACTTTAATTGGATTTCCATGGCCAGGAACGTATGTTACCATGATTAGGGTTCCTGGTATCGAATTAGGGTTCCTCTATACAGGAAAAATTGGCCAACAAGACCTATACCATTAAACTCGGGATGACCTGAGGAATCGAACCATGGTTTCAAATGTTATTTATATTATGTATACTGCGTTTTTGATATTTGCCAGGAACCTTGCGTCGAACAAAGACCGACGCTAACTTCAAATATTTAAAACGAAGAAGATGAAGTCTCCCGCGGAGAAGAAGCAAGTCAGGAGGCGACGCGTGTGAAAATCCACTAAGTCCGTTTTCAAACACAGATGTACACATGGTGTAGTGGTCAGCGTGTTGGTTCTCAAGGTATGAAGTCAGGGTCCCGAGTTCGATCCCTATGGGCACCAGTTTGCATTCTTTTTTTAAAAACTTGCATATTTTCTATATTTTTCTTATTTTCAATATTTTCATATTATTTTAATTGTTTTCATAATTTTTATTCTGCATTAAAAAATTACCAAAAACATTTATTCTTTTTGCATTATTGTCATAAAAATGTTTATTTAATTTAATCAATTTAAAAATATAATTTTTGCATGCATATTTATTTTATTTTTAATTTTGCATTTAATTCACTTTTAATTGCATTTTAATTATTAAATCTTTTCCAAAAAATCCCAAAAAATTATTTTAACTTATTTATCTTATTTCCAGCATGTAGTAATTTTCTCATTAAAATTTGCATTTTTCTAACAATTTTTCTCTTGTTCGATTCATATTGCATTTTCCGATTTCTTCCTTTTGTACAGGTTGATCCGATTCAGACGATTTTCTCTTTATCATTTTATCATTCTATTTTTTCAAATAATGTAATTGCTCATGGGATGTAATAGTTTAATTTAGGACTTTATTTTCCGCATTTTAAATTATGTATCTGCCCCAAAGCCATGTAATAGCGTAGGTTTATCTTTCCGCACCTTTACATTTCCGCTTTTACATTCCGCATTTTACTTTCCGCACCCTTATCAATTGCTAGTAATTAGGCGTGTATGGCAAGATAATAATTGGACATAGCTCACACTAATCTTCAAAATAATATATTCTGAATTCAACACATCACACACCCCTTAGGGTAATTCTCTCTCGATGCCTTTCGATTTCAAAATGGTCATTTCCCTCGAACGTAGAGGTATTCTAGCACCGTTGCCTTCCAAACAAATCATCATAGTCCCTTCGATACAAAGATCGTAAGACCCACAATGTCGCCTCCGAATACATGATTTTGACCCTCGATTGTCGCCTACGAAAAATGATGATAGTCCCTTCGAATGTGCTAGGATACTTCCTACAAGTTGCCTTCTATGACCATCCGATGTCCCTTCGAATGACCCGTTTACATCCAACGAATGGAGCTACCTACTAACTAATGGTATGGCTAGCGCTATTCTAAAGGAATGTAGAAGTACAACAAAACGACCAATTCTGAGTGGGTAAATAAGTCTCTTAGTTGCTTGCTCTATCAAATGCTTTTCACACCACACACTCTTTTTCAAAGTTCAATTTCTTTCCAAAAACAAAACATTTCCGAACACTTTGTATACACTCCTACATGAGTCATTGCAAAGTCAAAGCGAAATGCCTTTTCAAAACATTTTTGTCAAACACACAAGAAAGCAATTTTAAAAAGTAATCTAGAGCAACTAAGAGCCCGTAGATAACTACGGATGGAAAGGGGTGCTAATACCTTCCCTTTTCATAACCATTCTCCCGAACTCAGAATCTAACGAAGGTCTTTTACATTACTTTTACCTTCCCTTAATTGGATAAAAATAAAAGTCGGTGGCGACTCTTGCTATCCACATTTGGATACAAAATCCTACAAAGTCGGTTCACGTATCACATGGCGACTTGGGGACTACATCCTAAAAGAGAGAATACCTTAGGGATTTCTAGATAACTTTTACCGCTTTTTGTTTGACTTGTATGCTTTATCTTTAAGGGTTGCTTGGGTATTATATTTGTGGGGGATCCTACACCCGGATCCGGGTTTCCTTTTAGGTAAGTGGCATTAGATCATCGCGACCGCTAGACGTATAACTAAACGGTCAACATGATGGCTACGTTAGCGTGACACTTTGGTTGTCCGATACTCTTCATTCCCAAGTTGAAGATAGTATTTGGCTTGCGTGGTGTCATCAGCGCTAACTAAACTTTTAGAACCTTAATTGACCCATCTTGGCCATAAGAAGGTAGTGAGATGGCCGGCTTTGGTGTAGACCGAGGTTGGTTGATACTCGATGCTACGCTCATTGAGATTAGACTTTTGGGACATTTTCGATCGACCACTTGGCCGACGTATTGAAATAAGCGCCTCGAGAAAGATCGTGATATGAGATTCCTAGAACCGGTTACTATTATAGGACGGGATGAACCAACTCAAACTTTTGGTGGGGTAATCACCTATACCTCATGCAAGCCTTAACCCTAGGCTCATTGTGTGAATTGTTTGTGTGTGCTAAACATGACATCATGACATCATTCGCATTGCATATCATTTCTAACTATTTCAAGGACCTAGGGATTTATCTTTGCTCTGTTTTGTAGGGATTATGGCTTCTAGAAAGACTATCCGAATCAACTTCATGGGTATCCCTTCTCAACTCAAAGAATTGGTTTGAGATTCCCGACCATGCTCAGTTCATCAAAAGACATGGTTATCGCTTGATTTGGTTATCTCCGGTTTTGAAGAAGATATGATGCATGTCCTATTCCAGTTCTTTGATCCGAAACACCATTGCTTCACATTTCCCGATTATCAGTTGGTTCCTACCTTAGAAGAGTTCTCTAAGCTACTTGGGATACCTATTCTTGACCAAATGCCATTCACCGGTTTGGAAAAGGTTCCTAAGTTCGAAGACATCGCATCCGCCTTACATCTTAAACGCTCAGACATTGAAGCCAATTGGGAAACCAGAAGTGGAGTTAAGGGTTTACTTTCCAAGTTCTTAATCAAGAAAGCCCGAGAATTCCTCAAAGTTATGAGTTTCCATGCATTTGAGAACATTGTGGCCTTGCTAATTTATGGTTTGGTTCTATTTCCTAATTCGGATCAATTCATAGATGTCAATGCCATCAAGTTGTTTCTTACCCGCAATCCTGTGCCTACGTTACTTGGAGATATCCTACATTCTCTCCACACTCGTACTACTAAGCGACAAGGAACTCTCATGTGTTGTGTCCCGTTACTTTCAAGGTGGTTTATTTCGCACCTTCCTCCATCAGTTTTGAAGAACGAACAAAGGTTGAGATGGTCTCAAAGATTGATGTCACTCTCTCATTCCGATATCTGTTGGAATCTTTTCTCTCAAAAGGACTTCACATTCATTGAGCGTTGTGGAGAGTTCCCTAATGTACCACTCCTTGGTATAAGGGGAGGTATTACTTATAACCCTTCCTTAGCTCTACGTCAGTTTGGTTTTGCTTGAAGAGATGGTCCACATGATATGCTTCTCCAAGATGTTGTGTTCGACTACAATCACGATCTCCATAATTACCGACGAAGGTTCATACACGCTTGGGGCATGGTAAAGAAGACCGATACCAAGACTTTGGGGCACCCGAACTCCATTCCTTGGGAACCTTACCTCAGATGGGTGCGAGCTCGAGCTCAAAACCTCATGATGCCATTCACGCTGTTTGTAATTATGGAACTGTTGCTATAGGTGACGTACCCTATGCTGTTCTCCATCCTGACATGCCTACTGATTTTGAAGACTTGAAGAGATCCTGGATTCAGCTCAAGGAAGAAAGGGATACCTTTGAAGCTCAGTGTTACGCAAGCGAGAAGAAAGTGTTAGAGTTGACAAAGCTACTTCATGAGGAGCGAAGCATCAATGCCTACATCGGCACCAAGAGAAAGCGCCCATGGGAGACTTAGAGCTTTAGGATGTTTATGTTTTCTTTTATTGTTTTGAACTATCTCTTGTACTTAAAAAAGAAAAAGAATAAAAAGAGTACTAATAAATGTTTGTTCATTGTTTGTTTAACAAATTTAAATCTCTTAGGTCCTTGAAAACATTGCATTGCATTCGCATAAACATTGCATATCATGGCATAACATTGCATCTCAGGTACATTGGAGATTGGTTTTCTCATTTGCTCGCTATTTATTTTAGCAGAAATGGCTCTTGAACAGACTGTCAAAGATCTCGGGCTCGAATGCTCGGTTTAGAGATGTTTACCAGCTTGGTCCAAGGCCAAGAAGATTTGAAGAAGCTCATCAACAAGAAGAAGAAGGTTGTTGGTCTCCTCAACATGGGTAGACGTTTCAAAGGTGGTCCAAAAGTGGTCAGTCGGATCGAGCTCTCTGAAGGAAGTGTCCATACCGAGGGAGTACCAAGGGTGATGAAGGTGATCGTGAGCCAAAGAAAGGAGGAGGATCACTCGATTATAGTCAACACTCGATGAAGATGACAAGTACAAACAACTTGAAGACCGTCTCGAATCTTGTGGAAAACTTGAAAATGTCAATTGAACTTTGATGATCGAGTCTTGTTCTGGTGTTGTGATTCCTCCCAAATTCAAGGTTCCTACTTTTGCTAAGTATGATGGCATGTCTTTCCCTAAGCATTTGAAGTCCTATGTCCGAAGATCAACCCCCACGATGAGAAAGTTGTGGATGCACTATTTTCAAGAAAGTTTGCGGAACCAGTTGGAATGGTACTATCGGCTAGAGAACGACCGTATCCGTACTTGGGTGATTTGGTGATGCTTTCTGAATATGAGTACAATGCTGAATTGACACCCACTCGCATGCAACTACGAAGCATGTCTATGGGTCGTGACGAGAAGTTCAAGTATGCTCGAAATGGAGAGATCTAGCGAGTTCACCACCCTTGTCAATAGGGAGTTGGTTGATATGTTCATGGGGACAACAGGCCCATTCTTCAATCATCGATTGGAAATTCTTCATCCGGATTCACCGAGTGATATTGATGACGCATTGAAATGGTATCAAGTGGGAAGATCCATGTAGAGTCATCTTCAAATCTGCGAAGAGATCTTTTGGTGCTAAGAAAGAAGCCAATGTTGTGTATGGTCGGAAAAGCCGAGCCAAGTCCGACCGTGCTCAATCTGTGCGGTTGTGATCTCGATCCTACATCGGCCTGACCTCGGTGAGACAACGCGTAACGAGCAGAAGGCGATTCGAAGATCAACATGCCTTTGTCGCAAGCCTTGCAACACATGTTGAGCAGAGTGATAACCTTGGGATCCTCCTCGAATGTCAACACTTCCTCTCGGTACAATCCTAATGCTAAGTGTGCTTATCATTCCAACCCGAGGACGCAGCGACAATTGTTGGGCTCGAAGAACAAAATTCAAGATATGATTGAATCTAAGCGATTGAGTTTGATCCTCTGTTGAGACTCGAATGTGATCAGCGCCTATGCCTAATCATGACAAGAGTTCCAATGATGTTGGTGATGATACTTATGTTTTCAACATAGATGACTTGACCATTCCTTTGATAACTGTTAAGAAGAATTTGTTGCAAGCCGGTGTCAATCCAGGATGCCTAGAGGATTGTCGTTGGTGCCCGTCACGATGGTTGTGCTTGGTTGAGAAGCGTGTTCGATGTATGATGGACAACCGTGAGATACTATTTCGAAACCACCGTGCGAAGCGTGTGAAGATATGTCTAAACTGAAGATCGAAGATGTGAGTGAAACAGTACCACCTGTGTGGGACACCTTGGGGCAGCCAAGTGGAAAGTATGATTACATGGTGAAGTACACTTCACGATAGTTACAAGATTCCTATTGAAGATGTTAAGGCGACCGGATGGGGTGACGATTTCCCGAAGACTATCTTGATGTTAACACAATAAGAATTTCCTCTCGATCCTGTGCCTAGAGTGGCACCTCTCATCATCACTTCTCAAGACCTTTCCATATTCCTCGACAAGGCTATCCCTTGGAATTATGGAGTGATGTTTACTATCATGGTGTCAAACAAGATCCTCGACCATTGAAGATCTTCTTCTGAAGTTTCTATTCGACATTGACAACATCACCGGATCGAAGGTGACGAGCGGAAGGGTATTCTCTCGAGATCTCTCCTCCAAAAGACACTGCGACTCGGCTCGCATTCCGCTACTCAATCAATATCCCACTAGAGGAAAGAACCGGTGACTCATCACCTCACCGAAGTACCAAAGGAAGTTCTTGAAGACACCTCAAACAGAAATGGAGAAATTCGAAGATTATCAAGAAGAGTGACTATAATGTTGTGGAGCAGTTAGGAGACTTCGTCCAAGATTTCCATGCTCGCTTTGCTCTTGTGCTCGAGGCTCATGCTAATGCCTTGGTGAAGTTTGAAGAATTCTCACGTGCAAGACACTACCACCGACCAGTTCGAAGTTTGTATTGCTAGCACACAACAACGGCCTAGGCTTCTCGATCTTGATTTGACTCCTTCGGAAAGAAACACAACAAGGCCTTGCACATCTCTGAATGCAAAGGCGTTACCTATCTCATGTTTTGGTTGATAGGTTACTCTGAATATCCTACCAAGCTTTTGATCGGCTTGATGTCGAAGGGTTGGTTACGAGACCAGTGACATTATTGTGAGGGCTTTTGATGGTTCTAAGCGCCGTACTTGGAGAGCTCACTCTGTTAAAGTCGGTTCCCGGACTTTTGACTCTACTTTCTTTGTCATGGACATCCGTCCACTACTCTTGCCTACTTGGGCCCTTGGATACATGGGCAATTACCTCTACCTTACATCGGTGAAATACCGGTGAAAGGGAAGGTTGTTCATATGTGGTGAAGAAGAATATATGGTCATCATCTCATTCCGCTATCTCGAGATGGAGGGTGAATTCTTGAGACTCCTGTCAAGCTTTTGAAACAATCCCAGTCATGCTGTTGACTCTCCTGTCCTCTTGAAGTTGCTAAAGCTCCGCCTAGGATGGCCTCATTGAAAGATGCTCAAGCTCATTGAACAAGGAGGTAGCGCTATTTGGGGTCAACTCACGATCTTCCCTTCAAATTTGACAAGAAGTTTAGGCTTCGCCATCAAGGTCGAAGATGATACGCCGTGACGTGCCGCCAACTTCCTTCCGCATCGGCCAGTGGAATCCATGCTATAGAAGGCGAAGACGACTCGACATCGACAAGTGGATCTTCAACTCCGAACATGGGCTCAATTGGAAGACCGAACGTCATACCAATCTCCTTTAGTCGAGTAATTGCTCTTGTTTTGTTTTGCTTTTCGTATCTCTTTATGTTTTGAACAATAAACTTTGAAAGCCTAGTGCCTTGCGGGCATCATGGCTCGTTCGAGGTTATTATCATCGTTGCGTATTTTCATTCAATAAATTCGTTGGACTTTTGCATTCAATTGTTTGTTTTCTTTCTTTACTTTATCACCCTTCAAAAGCTATGTGTTTCTTACACACCACGTGATACAACTAGAATCACTCGAATCTAGTTAATTGCTATGCTAGTGCTAAATATGACTTGATAATCCGATCTACCAAGCGAAGGCGAAAGTGAGGAAGATTGTGAAGTGCCGGAGAACTTGCCTACTGCAAGAAGAGCGAGTTATACAGCCACCACGAAGAGCAAGTTGAGGTTGTGAATTTGAGTCAAGACGAAAAGAGATCAAGATAGGAGCGGGTCTTGAAACGTGTTAAAGAAAGGTTGGTTCGGATGCTACGAGACTATGTTGAGGTTTTGCTTGGTCATACGAAGACATGAGGTTGGACATTGATATTGTGGTACACGATTGCCGACAAAGAAGGTTTTCTCGGTAAAGCGAAGGTTCGTCGTATCGTCCTGAGATGTCAGAGAAGATCAAAGCTGAGGTTATGAAGCAGTTCAATGCAGGTTTCTTAGCCGTTACCTCCATCCATGGGTTGCTAATGTGGTACCCGTGCCTAAGAAGGATGGTAAAATACGAATGTGTGGATTAGAGATGAACAAAGCGAGTCCGAAAGACGATTTCCCACTTCCTCATATTGATGTTCTGGTAGACAACACCGCTCAGCATAAGGTTTTCTCCTTCATGGATGGTTTCTCCGGTTACAATCAGATCAAAATGGCTCCCGAAGACATGGAGAAGACTACTTTTGTTACGCAGTGGGGCACTTTCTGCTACAAGGTTATGCCGTTTTGAAAAGGCGCCACTTATCGATGCTATGGTGGCATTGTTTCATGACATGATCCATCACGAGATAGAGGTCTCGTGATAAGAACATCTTGATCAAGAAACTATTTGATTGAAGAAATGCGATGAGACTCAATCCTAACAAGTGCACCAGTGGATCGGAAAACTCCTAGGGTTTGTTGTCGTGGAAAAGGTATTGAAGTTGATCCGCCAAGGTTAAAGCTATTCAAGAGATGCCAACTCCCACCGAGAAAGAAGTCGAGGTTTCTTGGGCCGATTGAACTACATTGCATTCATTGCACACTAACTGCAGAGCCAATCTTCAAGTTGCTAAAGAAAGATCAAGTAGTGGAATGGAGCAGCGATTGCCGGATCGCTTTCGACAAAATCAAGGGTACCTAGAATCCTCCTATTACGATGCCACCGAAGGAAGACCTCTTATCATGTACTTGGCGGTGTTAGAGAACTCAATGGGGTGTGTGTTGGGGCAACATGGCAGTGCAGTCGAAAAGATGCAATATACTACCTTAGCAAAAGTTTACGTGAAACAAGATACTCAACTTGAGAAAACTTACGCTTTGCTTGGCTGCTCGCCGATTAAGACGATATGTTGACTCACACTACCTTGTTGATTTCAAGATGGATCCGATAAAATACATATTTGAAAACGACTCTCTGGAAGAATAGCAAGATGGCAAATGATCTTGACCGAATATGATATCCAGTACACTTCTCGAGCGATCAAAGGAAGTGTGGTAGCCGATCATTTGGCTCATCAAGCCGTAGATGACTATCGATCTATGCGATTCAATTTCGAAGATGTTTTACTAGTTACGAAGAACCGGCCAGACGAAGGACACGAACAAGGATCCCGATGGACTATGGTCTTTGATGGAGCCTCAAACACTTGGCAATGGCATTGGCGCCATCATTACATCCCTGTGGACATACTCCTTTCACCGCGATTATGTTTCATTGCACTAACAACATGGCTGAATATGAGCGTGCATCATGGGTATCAAATCGCTATTGACTTAAGAATCAAGTTCTTACAAGTGTATGGAGACTCGGCTTTAGTGATCGATCGGCTAAGGCGAGTGGGATACGAAGCATCAAATCTCATTCCGTATCGAGAGCATGTTACGAGTTTGATCCCTACTTGAAGAGATTACTTTTGATCATATTTGAGAAGAGAATCGGTTGGCGGGCGCATTGGCTCTTGTGTCGTCTATGTTCAAGGTTAGATGGGACAACGAGGCTCCCGGATCATCATTGAGAAATTGACGAAACGGTATTGTTGTGAGCTTGCGAAGAGAAACCTTGGTACTATGGCGTGAAGAGGTATCTTGAGACTCGGGAATATCCAGGGCATATTAATGATAAAGTTCATGAGAAGATTTGCTTCAAATTCTTTCTCAAAGCGAATCTTATACAAAGCGCAACCACGACTTGTGCTTACTCATTGTGTAGACGAACGACAATGCGTATCATGGAGGAGTTACGGTAATTTGGTCGGTGGACACACCATGGCTAAGAAGATTTTGAGAACAGTTACTATTGGTCCACCATGGGCGATTGTCACCGCTATGCTCGATCTTGTCACAAGTGCGGTTATCGACAAAGTACACGTACCCAATAACTCTGAATGTTTTAACTTCTCCGTGGCCTTTTGCAATGTGGGGCATTGACATGATTGGAGAAATTAAGCCCGACTTCAATGGACATCGTTTCATCCTTGTGGCAATAGATTATTTCACTAAGTGGGTAGAAGCGGCCTCGTATGCATCATTACCAAGAATGTAGTGGCTCGATTCATCAAGCATAATCTCATCATCGGTATGGCACTCACGAAAGGATTATCACAGATAACGGCTCCAATCTCAACAACAAGATGATCACAGAGCTCACGCGATTCAAGATCAAGCATCACAATTCTTCTCCATATCGGCCTAAGATGAATGGCGCGATGGAAGCCGCCAACAAAAACATCAAGAAGATTATCTGAAGATGGTGTGACTTACAAAGATTGGCATGAGATGTTACCGTTTGCTCTTCATGGTTATCGCTTTGACGAACATCAGCAGGGCAACCCCTCTCTCTTGTCTACGGTATGGAAGCCGTCTTACCCATCGAGTTCGGATACCCTCGACGAGTCCTCCGGAGGCGAGTTGGCGAGGCGATTGGGTCGATTCGGCTTGACGGATTAATTTGATTGATGAGAAGCGACTCGCATCCATACGCCATGGGCAGTTATCGAAGCGAATGGTCGAGCATTTAACAAGAAGGTCAAGCACGAGTCTACCAAGTCGGTGATCTAGTAGTCAACGCATCATTCTTCCACAAGGTGATCGGGGAAAATGGATTCCCACCTATGAGGACCGTTTGTAGTCAAGGCGGTATATTCAGACTATGATACTTAGCACCATGGATGGTGAAGACTTCCCACCACAGAGCAGACATAGTCAAAAATACTACGCATAAAGAGACCCGCTAGGTCGGAACCTAGGCAAAAATAAGGGCATCTGGCGAGCCAAAGGTTCGGGCAAAATTAAGGATATATACAAAACATGTACAAGTCGAAAACACGAAAGGCGGCTTGGGCAAAAAGGTATCGGTGGTGAAAACCGAAAGGCGGTCTAGGCAAAAGTTAGGGATTTAAGCGTACGACTATGTCTCTTCGGATCACACCTTCGACTACTATCGGCATTCAAGATTCAAATGGCGAAGATCGGTCACTCACTTTCTCTTGTGTAAGGAGATGAGATAGTCGAAATGTATGAGTACTAGCATAGTTGGAACTTAACGAGATTGTTTCCGCATAACTTTTACCTTTCTTGTGTACAAAACTACTTGGCCATCATACATTTCAAATAAATACAAGTTCTTTCTCTTTACAATTTTCACGTTGTCGGTTGCAATAAGTCCAACGTTTGCTTTGAATGATTATCCTTTTCGACGGTAAAAATCTCTTTGCAAACATACGAAAAGTGAACATGCAAAGGTACTTACTACGAGTTCGGAATTGGGATGACGAAAGTCACCAAATAATTCCCGAGCATAAAGGTGTCACTCAACACACCTTCCCAGGTAGTATATGTTAATCCACAGCGGTGATTCCACTCACCGAACAACGTTACATCGATCTCAGCGGTAACACTTCATCCCGGATATTTCTCAATCCTCCCCCTCCCGGTATCCGGACACAAGACTTGGTCGGATAGTGCATCGGAGGAAACATACACCTTTATTCCCTAGCGGAGATTACAACGGACTCCGGACTCTTCTAGCCCGGTCTCGGCAACCATCATATTCTCCGTGAGATCTACACTCGGAATCCCGGTGGGCGCCTCCTAAATTTCCTCGGGGTCTACATACAAGGTCCCCAGCGGATCTCCCGGACTCTCCTCAGCGGGGTCTATGAGATCTCCAACAAGCGAGCTTCTCAAATCTCTACCTTCCTCAACAATATCTAGGCCCAAGACTTGGTCGGATAGTGCATCGGAGAATCCGGGATATCTTTCTTCTCCTTCAAGCGGGGTTCTCACCTACACATTCCCCAGCGAGAAATCTTCAAGCAGAATATCCGCATCTTCTTCAAGATGGATATGTTTTGAAATATCACAACATCTATCATCCATACATTTCTCATAAAGTCATAATTCATGCATATGTCATTCATATACCTTGTCATGCATCATACTTTGCATAAAACTAACGAATATTCTATCAAAGTTTCTCTTGTTTTCTCCAAAGCAGTGTGATCCTTGGCTTAAACAGGTCGAGTTAAGCCCGAACCGGCGGAAAACTATCGAAAGACCGCCCTTGGTTGTCCTCACAATGGTCGAGATTAAGCCCGAACCGGCGGAAAACTATCAGAAAGACCACCTCGGTTATCTTAGATAACGGGTAATGGATCAAACACCGATGCAAGGGAAGCTATCCACATTTTGCCAACTCTGATCTCCCTCGGAGTAATCAACACGAAGATTTACGATTCCTTATTATCAGCAGCAACTCTGAGTCTAGCGTCGACTCGGTTGCCTTGGATGGCATCTTAAGCCCATCTCGAGCTACTTATCAACATGCTTCACTTTGAATCTGCATATATGGTTAAAAATCAATGCAAACCAATAACTTCATTCAAAGTGAACACGAAGTCTAACGTCGACTCCTTCGGATGGCATCTTAAGCTCATCTCCTCTCCGTTCGGGAACATCTGAGTCTAACATCGACTCACTCCCGGCATCGACCTTTCTAGATGGCATCTTAAGCCCATCTCCGTCGCTCTCCTATTAACAACCTCGAGTCTAGCGTCGACTCGTTCCCAGTGAAGTCTCCAACTTCTCCAAATGGCATCGTAAGCCCATTCCGCATCGTCAGCCAATAGCGAGTGCAAATTTTCAGGTGTACTCGAGTGTTCAATCATCTTCTACCTTCAGGTCACGAAAGACAAGCATGTCAATCTAACCCTCCAGTACAAGAAGATTGAACAGGGGCAGCTGTCATACCCCAAAATTTGCCCTCCATCTTCTCAAAAGATTTCATACATCTATGCTCAAGGATTCCTCAAGAGTTGATCAGACAAACTCTCTCCTAGACAATCAACCCAAACTAGGGTTTGGTATCTCCCAAGTCAAGATGGATTTCCAACATCTCCAATGGTCTTCATGCTTCCTCATATGTTTCAAAGATTCTCCATGTCAAGTTTCAAGCTTCAAGTCAAGTTTCCTCGGACAATTGCTCGGATGGTTGAAAATCGGTTGTATTGGACAAAAGTCAGCGTGGTCAACATACATCAAACTTCATATTTTTGGTCAACATCCTCATTTTGAAGTTACATTCATCATTTGATCAAGGGTTGATCATGATTCATCAAGAAAACTCAAGATTTGCTCAAAGTCAAACTTTCTAAATTAGGGTTTCTAGGTGAAAAGTCAATGAACTTTGGTGATCATAACTTTCTCATACTTTCTCGAAATTTTCCCACCAAAGCTCATTTTGAAGGAAATTCAATTCTCTACAACTTCATGTCTCACAAGAATGTCAAAAATGCTTCATTTGAGAGGTATAGCTCAAAACATTCTGGTCATTTTCAAAGTCAACAAAAGTCAACTTTTGTTTTGAAGATATATTGAGCATGGTAACTCAATTGAGATGAGACCAAAGACATTGGTTAGAGGACTCTTAGATCTTTCCAAAAGTCCAATAACACTCAAAAATGTGGAAAATTGAGCAAGTTACACCATCCACAAGTTGGGCAATTTTGAAAGAATGCACAAAGAGATACTTCAAAAATCAAATCTTTTGCAAATGGGCCTACTTTTCTTCATCAAACTTATTCCTCATGCAAGTAGGAATGTCCAAGCCCAATGCCACGATTTTCTATTTTATTTTCCTATTTAATTTGGAATTTATTCATTTAAATACAAATTAATTTGAAAAATAAAGTATAAAATCAAAATTAATTGAAAGATTGATTTTTATTGCTTGCTTGTGATCCAATTAACCCATAAATGCCAGCAATTTCGAAATTGAATCAAATATGGGAAGATTTGATTGGAATTGAACAAGTTTTGAAAATTTGATTTTCATGGAAATATCAAAATTGATTTTCATTGATTATTGATCAAATCTTTCCAAAAACAATGCCAAATCCATCCAGCATATATACTTGATGCATATCAATCACAAGAGAACGGAAAAATGGCTCAGAAACCCTATTCCCAAACTCAAAAAAATTGTGACCTGCAAGCTATTGGCAATCCTATTTCCAGCCGTTCTCAAGCAATTTTGAGGTTTCCATTGCATTCCTTGGCATCTCCAGAGTCGATCTAGATACTTACTTCATGCAAAACCATCAAGAATCACGAAATCTGAATTCAATTTGTTCTTGAAATTTCAAAATTCGAATTCCTTCATTCATGCATTATTAACTCGATTTGTTGTTGTTTTTGTGTTTAGTGATAAGCTTGCAAACTTTCTGGGTACTTTAATTGGATTTCCATGGCCAGGAACGTATGTTACCATGATTAGGGTTCCTGGTATCGAATTAGGGTTCCTCTATACAGGAAAAATTGGCCAACAAGACCTATACCATTAAACTCGGGATGACCTGAGGAATCGAACCATGGTTTCAAATGTTATTTATATTATGTATACTGCGTTTTTGATATTTGCGGGAACCTTGCGTCGAACAAAGACCGACGCTAACTTCAAATATTTAAAGCGAAGAAGATGAAGTCTCCATGGAGAAGCAAGTCAGAGGCGGCGTGTGAAAATCCACTAAGTCCGTTTTCAAACACGGATGTACACATGGTGTAGTGGTATGTTGGTTCTCAAGGTCTGAAGTCGGGTCCCGAGTTCGATCCCTATGGGCACCGGCATTTTTTTAAAAACTTGCATATTTTCTATATTTTTCTTATTTTCAATATTTTCATATTATTTTAATTGTTTTCATAATTTTTATTCTGCATTAAAAAATTACCAAAAACATTTATTCTTTTTGCATTATTGTCATAAAAATGTTTATTTAATTTAATCAATTTAAAAATATAATTTTTGCATGCATATTTATTTTATTTTTAATTTTGCATTTAATTCACTTTTAATTGCATTTTAATTATTAAATCTTTTCCAAAAAATCCCAACAAATTATTTTAACTTATTTATCTTATTTCCAGCATGTAGTAATTTTCTCATATTAAAATTTGCATTTTTCTAACAATTTTTCTCTTGTTCGATTCATATTGCATTTTCCGATTTCTTCCTTTTGTACAGGTTGATCCGATTCAGACGATTTTCTCTTTATCATTTTATCATTCTATTTTTTCAAATAATGTAATTGCTCATGGGATGTAATAGTTTAATTTAGGACTTTATTTTCCGCATTTTAAATTATGTATCTGCCCCAAAGCCATGTAATAGCGTAGGTTTATCTTTCCGCACCTTTACATTTCCGCTTTTACATTCCGCATTTTACTTTCCGCACCCTTATCAATTGCTAGTAATTAGGCGTGTATGGAAAGATAATAATTGGACATAGCTCACACTAATCTTCAAAATAATATATTCTGAATTCAACACACTTCTATCACACACGCACCCCTTAGGGTAATTCTCTCTCGATGCCTTTCGATTTCAAAATGGTCATGTCCCTCGAACGTAGAGGTATTCTAGCACCGTTGCCTTCCAAACAAATCATCATAGTCCCTTCGAATGTGCTAGGATACTTCCTACAAGTTGCCTTCTATGACCATCCGATGTCCCTTCGAATGACCCGTTTACATCCAACGAATGGAGCTACCTACTAACTAATGGTATGGCTAGCGCTATTCTAAAGGAATGTAGAAGTACAACAAAACGACCAATTCTGAGTGGGTAAATAAGTCTCTTAGTTGCTTGCTCTATCAAATGCTTTTCACACCACACACTCTTTTTCAAAGTTCAATTTCTTTCCAAAAACAAAACATTTCCGAACACTTTGTATACACTCCTACATGAGTCATTGCAAAGTCAAAGCGAAATGCCTTTTCAAAACATTTTTGTCAAACACACAAGAAAGCAATTTTAAAAGTAATCTAGAGCAACTAAGAGCCGTAGATAACTACGGATGGAAAGGGTGCTAATACCTTCCCTTTTCATAACCATTCTCCGAACTCGAGAATCTAACGAAGGTCTTTTTCATTACTTTTACCTTCCCTTAATTGGATAAAAATAAAAGTCGGTGGCGACTCTTGCTATTCGCACATTTGGATACAAAAATCCTACAAAGTCAGTTCACCGTATCACATACTTATAAAACTCAATTAATAAAATAACACACATATTCAAATAATTCAAATATTCATTTAAATCGCCCAATTAAATTAATTATCACATAACATAATATATAATAATAATAATAATTAATAATTATCTATTAAAAATCAAGATGTTACAACTCTCCACCACTTAAAAGATTTTTTCCCTCAAAAATTACCTCAAGCAAATAACTCATGATACGAATCCTTCATTTGACTCTCAAGCTCCCAAGTCACATTACCATTAGTAGGACCTCCCCAAACCACTTTCACAAAAGTGATTTCCTTCCCTCGAAGTTTCTTAACTTCTCGATCCTCAATACACATCAGTAAAGTCTCAACCGTCAAATTATCTCTAACTTGCACATCATCTAGCGGCACAACATGAGACATATCTGCTATATATTTCCTCAATTGAGATACATGGAATATGTCATGAAGATTATCAAGTGACGGAGACAAATGAATTTGATAGGCTACTTCACCAACTTTCTCAGCAATTTTATAAGGACCAATAAAACGCGAAGTCAACTTCCTTGAATTCAATACTCTACCAACACCAATCACAGGAGTAACTCTCAAAAACACATGATTCCCTTTCTCGAAGCTAAGATCATTCCTCCTATTATCATGATAACTCTTTGGACGACTCTGGATAATCTTCATCTTCTCCCGAATCATCTTAATCTTATTCGTAGTCTGTTGAACTATATCAGGTCCAACCACAACACTCTCACCAGATTCATACCAACATAAAGGCGTCCTACACCTTCTTCCATACAAAGCTTCAAACGGATCCATTCCAATACTCGAATGAAATTTAATGTTACTGGTAAACTCAAACAAAGGCAAATAACTATCTCAAGCACCTCCATGCTCTAAAACACAAGCTCGCAAAAGATCTTCCAATGATTGAATCGTCCTTTCAGTCTGACCATCAGTTTGCGGATGATATGCTGAACTCAAATGCAACTTAGTACCCAAGGCACTTTGTAAAGCTTCCCAAAAATGTGAAGTAAACCTTGGATCTCTATCTGAAACAATACTCGATGGAACACCATGCAAACTCACAACTTTCTCAATGTACAACTTAGCAAACTTTTCCATAGGATAATCCATCAAAATTGGAATAAAGTGAGTAGATTTTGTCAATATATCCACAATAACCCAAACAGAATCATCACTACTCGGAGTCCTCTAAAATTTAGAAACAAAATCCATAGAAATGTTGTCCCACTTCCACTCAGGAATGGATAACGGCTGTAATAAACTAGACGGTTTCTGATGTTCAATCTTCGATTTTTAATAGATTAAACAAGAATACACAAACTCAACAATATCCTTCTTTATACCAGACCACCAAAATAACTTCCTCAAATCTTGATACATCTTAGTAGCTCCAGGATGAATACTCTATCCACTACGATATCGTTCACCAAGAATTCTCTTCCTCAAATTGATAACCCAAAAATGTATAGATTATTTGGATCAATTTACATGAATTTTATCTGCATTTTAATTAATTAAATTACTCTTGATTCGTATTATGCCGATATTTTCTATGTTTTTAGGTTTTTACTAATTATAAGGCATGTGCGAAGAAAGTCGAGAAAAGTCGAATAAATCATACTCAAAATCCATAAAAGAATAACATTTATGCAAATGTGGGGTGTATGGAAAGAATAGCATTATATGGCATTTATGAAAAGTCGAGAAAAATGTATTGCAAATTAAAAAAAGGAGTTCAACTAGGCCTAACCCACTTACAACGAGCAAGCTAAGTCCACAACGCGGCTGACGCAACTCGTTTTTCAAAAATCATTTAATTTTCAAACCAATGAAATCGCCACCTAATTTTATTTGTTCTAAAAGAAGAACGGGAAAATATAGATAAAACCCACGAAAATCGGATAAGACGGTCTACAAAATTAAAGAGATGAAGGTCCGGGAGTTGGTTATGCAAGGGGAAGGTATTAGCACCCCTCACATCCATCGTACTCGATGGTACCCATTTAGTTCAAAATATGGTCGTGTGTTAGTGTGAAAATTTTACGATCTTCTAAGTTTTGAAATGAGAAAGAAAGAGAAAAGAGATGTTTTTATTATTTTTGTTTTGCTCGGCTTTGGTCGTAAGACTTAGTGCCTACGTACTCCCTCGTGCAATGGGAAAGTCAGAGCGCCGTAGTTCGACTAGAAAATGATTATTTGTTGATTGATTTTAAATGAAAAGACAAGTCGTCATTTGTTAAAGAGAAGACTTGTCTAACGTCCACAAGGTGTGATAAAGAATAAAAGACTACACACCAACATGAGGGAGAGTTTGAGAACACCTCTAGTACTCAAGTGGAAAAGTCGAAAACCTTGGGAATAGAGGAAGAAACATCTCGATTATAAATGAATCATGTCTAATCTTGAAAAGGGTTTAAAAGGTAAAGGTGCTCGAGCGCACAAAAGAAGTTTGAATGAGTTGGGATTGATTTTAAGTTAGGGATGACAAGTATTGAAACATTAGGTTATCATCTAATGATTCAAATACTAGAAATTGGCGAGTGAGCTCAACCAATCATCTCTCATCCCAAAAATTTATTATGAAATTGGTGTTTTGAGTGAGATGAAATATTTAAATTATTGGGCTATCATCCAACAACCTAAAGACTTTAAATTCGATTAAATCGTCGGGCTATCATCCAACAATTTAATGAATGTCACTCCACTATTTTTATGCGGATATAAGTATTTAGTTTATTGGGCTATCATCCAACAACCTAAAGACTTCCAATTCAAATAAATCGTCGGGTTATCATCCAACAATTTAATTGAATACCGCTCTAGTATTTTGACATGGATAGAAGTTTTATCTTATCGGGCTATCATCCAACAATCTAAAGACTTCAAATTTGTTTAAAACATTAGGCTACCATCTAATGATTTAAACAAATTACATCCAAGTTTATTATGAAAAACTTTTTGAAAACAACTCGACGTTGGATCGAGGTTTGAGAAGAAGACTCGACGTTGGATCGAGTTTTATTGAAAGTGTTTTAAATGCTTGGTGAATGGAGAAAGAATCAAATTATGATCAATCAAGCCAAAAGACTTGATCAATCTCGAGAGAATAGCCAAGCCTATTCCATACCATTGAACCCTTATGGAGATGAGAAGAGGATCAAAATAATTGTAAATAACAAATAAAATCGACAAAGCCCATACAAGGTGGCCAACCTAAGTATAAAACGATTAAAATTAAAGTGTACTAGCATAGTGGGCTAGTCTACTAAGACGACCAATTGGGACAATTGATCGAAATAGGCTCACTGTAAGAAGGCCCAGGATCAAGCGTACATTTGTGCATGTGTGTCACCGCGACGCTTCCAAGCTTTGTCGACTTACGGGTTAAAAATGATTTACAATTATTAGTTTAAAAATGATATTTTTGGTTTTGTGTAAGTCACAGTTAAATTGAAATAAAATAAATGCAAACTAGATTATTACAAGAATTATTTTTGGGAGAGAGATACATCAATTATAAATGGGGATTAAATAGTAAAATAAAATAGAAAGCGGTAAATTATTTACAACGCAACAAGGGGATTGGGATACATTTTTCCGAATGGGGATGAAAATAAATTAAAGAAGAAACGATAAATTAACTGTATCTTAACGAAATATTAACAAAAGTTAAATGCGGAGAAACTTAAATGCAGATTATTGTATTTTATTAGATTAATTAACTTTAGAATAAATTTATGAAATTAATTCTAAGAAATGCAACCACTATATTACAGTATAATTCGAATTTATTTACCGATGAATAGATAAAGCATAAAAATAATATGTACATAGTATATATAATACTAAATATTAGAAATAAATATAATATGTATATTTGAAATAATAAATATAAGAAATAAAAATAATATGTATAATTATATTTACAGTATTAAATATAAAGAATAAAAATACTAAGTATATTGTTTGTACATTACTAAATATTAAATATAAATAGTAATATGAATATAAATAACATTGTATATATAAAAAAAGTATATAGATGCTAAGAGGAAACAATATTTGAACTATTCTTGAATGCTTTCACAAGTAACAAATCCGTTAGTAGCACATGTGGAATAAAATTGAAATGAAATGGCAATAAGATAAACATGGTTCATAAGCAAGAACTTAAAATCGAATGCAACTTTTATGAATGAATGAACAATTCAAGAATCAAGAATTTATTCATGATTATCGATTCACAAATGGACTAACCAAAGAACTCATGCTATTAATCAATTGAAGAACGGAAAATTGAGTTCTAAACGCATTTAAACCACATGAACCGAAAACGGGTAGCAACTTAATTATATTAAGAAACACTCAAAAATTCCACTTAAATCAATTAAACTACCGAAACACCATTGTCATTGCATCGAAGATTCCATCGTTCAAATACAAATTGATTCTCGGTTTAAGTCTTACGCAAATAATGCGACATAGACATTGAACCATCATCGAAACCAAAATGGAATCCTCTTATCAAATCCAATCGAAATTAAAAATAAATGAGAATAACATAATACACGGTGCCTCAATGGTTTCTCGGTTAGAATTACACGCGAGTAACGCGGCCTAATCATTAAACCGTCATTGAAACTATCCTTGAATATTATTCAAACACAAACTATAATCGAAATTAAAATGAAAACAAGATGATATCCTAATGGTTTCTCGGTTAGTTTCTACGCGAATAAACGCGGAAACAAAATCACCTTCATCAAAACTACATTAATATTGCTTCACTCGCAATTCCAAATGAAATTAAAACATGGACAATGCAATAGCGTGGCGTTGGCACCGATAGTTTCTCGTTCACATCTTACACAAATAAGTGTCAATGTTGAACTCTCATCGAAACTATATGAACGTCAAATTCAAATAAAATTAAACAAGGATACGCTTAGCATAAAGCAAAACTTTAAAATCCAAATCCGATTTTAGTAACGTTATAAAACTAGCAGTTTCAATAATCCGATTCAATCAAACACAATAACTTTAATATTTATCTAAAACAAACACCCATTATAATCATAATTTTATCATAACTTAACATAAAATCCCTTTCAAATTTCCTAAGTAATCAACACAGAATGACGCAAAGAAGAATACATAATCCAGAATTTACAAACTAATGGCATCAAATCTGCAGCTATCATAAACAGAGTCCCAAACACAGAGTTTAAATTCCGCAGATTACATTCCTAAATCATAACAGTTTAACTCAAACAGACACAACCTGAAAAGGAAATGAGGTATACTGGGAAGTAGCAGAGTTGCAGCGTCGAGACCGTCGAAGGCAAGGAGCTTGTTGCTTGTTGCTGTAATGGAGAGTGACGGTGAGAGGAGATAGCAGCAGAGGTTTGGAGGTTGTTCAGAGGGGACGAAACGATGGTTGTTTTGTGATACAGATACAGAGGGTAAGGGTTACGGTTGAAGGTGGTTGAGGATGTTTGAATGGTGAGCGGCGACGGAGGAAGCGCTTACGGTGGAGAAAAGGAATGGTAGCAGAAGGATTGGGATGGAACGGAAGAATGGAGGAATGGCGACGGCAGGGAGTATGAATGGAGCGAGAGCTAGGAAGATGGGGTTTCCGGTGATGATGGTGAGTGTTTGAGGGCTGACTATTGGAGGAGTGGGATTGGGACAAAAGGAGACTCGGTGGAAGAGAGTGTGTTGTTTGGAGGTTTATGGAAGATGGGGGTTCCTGTGGAAGACAGAAGCGAGTGAAGAAGAGGGAGGTCACGGTGGAACGACGGGATGATGAAGGGGTTTACGGCGAGGGTACCGGAAGGAGGAAACTGTGAGTGGAAATTAAGGGTATAGTGAGGAAGAAGACGAATGTGACAGACAGGGGAATTTGGGAGTAACGAAGAAGAAGCTGCGTTTGTTTGTCATTTTTTTAATTTGGCCTCTTTCCGTTTTTTTTATCTGTTGCCATTTGTTCCCACCAACAGTAACATAAGTTATGATATATATACACAATAATTAGGTTTAGCCAATTTTAACGAATGCCAAAAATGCCCTTCATGATTAAATGGGCCATAAAATGGGTTGGGTAAAAAATGACAAGCCCAAAAGTGTTTTTGTTTGATTTTTTTGGAGATAAAATTGGACACCTAAAATTGTCAAAAACGGTAAAACTTCGGACAATAAATTATCTGGAAAAAAATAAATCAGTACATTAAAATAAACTACGAATTTCGAAGATTAAAGAAAAATTGTTGAAAAGGTTCAAATCAAAATAAAATGATAATACATAATACCCGGTTTTAAAACGTTTACGGTAAAAAACGAGACTTTGAAATGTACCAAAAAATTATGGAAAGCACATTTTTATGATTTACGCGATACGTAAATTTATATAACAGTGAGTAAAAGATGAAAACTTGAAATATTTTCCCCGTCTACTTTTCACACAGTATCGAATTGCTTTTAACAGTTTATTTATAAAATCGAAATATCGATATCATCGACATATAAATAATTTAAAAAGATGCAATAAACAGGCAGAGAGGTAAAAAAATGAATGAAGTGAAATAACAGGTATTTTTATAACAAAAAATAATATGAATATTGATTTAGACTGACTTTTGATCAGTTTAAATACGACGAAATGATGCATGCGCAATGAGTGAATGACTGTTTTTTTTAAATAAATACAATACAAGTAGAAAAATAGCAGGGTAAAATTTGGGGTGCAACAGTTGCCCCTATTTAAATATCTTCAACCAGATGATATGAAGATGATCAGGCTTCATATAATCGCAGTAGGAGATAGTTAAATATCAAAAACCCAAAATTTTGCCCTGAGATGCAATGGGTATGCTGTGAATAAAATATAATGAGAAAGTGTTGAATGCAATGTTTTTTTGACATATATTTTTTAATGATGCATGATATGAGACAAACTCTATGGAAATTGTTGGAAAGAACTTGAAATTAGAAATTTCTGGTAAATTGATTGATACAACACGGAAGACAAAACATCCAATAATGGCTTTGGATGAAAAAAGGACCCGACATCTAATAATGGCTTTAGATGGAGGGACTTGACATCTTATAATGGCTTTAGATGGAGGGACTCAACATCTAATAATGGCTTTAGATGGAGGAATTCGACATCTAATAATGGCTTTAGATGGAGAAAGATCACAATATCCAATAATGGCTTTGAATAAATTGAGAAAGGCATAACACCCAATAATGGCTTTTGGATGAAAAAGGACTCGACATCTAATAATGGCTTTAGATGGAGGAACTCGACGTCTAATAGTGGCTTTAGATGGAGAAATATCACAATATCCAATAGTGGCTTTGAATAAAGTGAGAAAGGCATAGCACCCAATAATGGCTTTGGATGAAAAAGGACTCGACATCTAATAATGGCTTTAGATGGAGGTACTCGACGTCTAATAATGGCTTTAGATGGAGAAAGATCACAATATCCAATAATGGCTTTGAATAAAGTGAGAAAGACATAGCACCCAATAATGGCTTTGGATAAAAAAAGGCTCGACATCTAATAATGGCTTTAGATGGAGGGACTCGACATCTAATAATGGCTTTACATGGAGAAAGATCACAATATCCAATAATGGCTTTGAATAAAGTGAGAAAGACATAACACCCAATAATGGCTTTGGATGAAAAAGGACTCGACATCTAATAATGGCTTTAGATGGAGAAAGATCACAATATCCAATAATGGCTTTGAATAAAGTGAGAAAGGCATAACTCCAATAATGGCTTTAGATGAAAAAAGACTCGACATCTAATAATGGCTTTAGATGAATGGTGAAATAAGGCATCCAGGAATGGCACTGGAGTGAAAATAGACAAACATCCAGGAATGGCACTGGAGTGGAAATAGACAAACATCCAGGAATGGCACTGGCTGGAGTGGAAATAGACAGATATCCAGGAATGGCACTTGAGTGGAAATAGATAGATATCCAGGAATGGCACTGGAGTGGTGATAAATGATGCATTGGGGAATGTTACATCCAATGGTGTTGAATAAATTTGAGGTTTAAAATAATGAAGAAATAGTATTGGACGAAAAGAGATATAGACTGATAGACATTTGTTTTGGCAGGTACCAAGTAAGTTGGATTTTGACTGCAAGGTCAGACATGGACTGCAACAAGACCTCGGGAAATGCAAATGAGGATAAAACACTCTTGCTATGCAATAATATTGAATTTTGCGATGCATAATATATGAATGTTCTATGCATGCAGTATGTAATGTAGACGTTTATGACAACGGAGATTGACTCTTTTGTGGAGGTAAGATGGGAACTCTGATTCCTCAACACAGAGAAAACTGCCAACTCTGCTTAGAGAGAAAATTTCTTGAGAGACACTTCTAACACACTGGTGAATTGCATTGAAATGAGGATCCTTGGAGAAAAGACTGAAGCACTGCTCGGGGATTTCCCCAAATTAACTAATTGTTGAAGATAAATTGATAATGGCTTCAATTGAACATTGATGGAAATGAACTGAGGGAAAGGAGTGCCCCGGTATAAGTCTTGAAAAAGATCTTCTGATTAAAACAATTTTGATAAAGACTTGCACTGAGCAACAACTCTTGAACTGATTCACAACAGGATCTGGAAGATACTTGCCCCTGATTAGGATCACTGACCAAGTTTCTCAACAGTTTGGACTTCCTTGATGAGGAAAACTTGTTTACAAGCAAAAATTGTTTATTCAAACATGGTAAATTTAATGCAAAGTTCATGCACAGTTTTGAAATAAAAATCATTTTTGGAATGACATAATTGTTGTATAGAAAATGAACCACTAGTTAAAACACAGAGGTTAGAAAATTTAAAAGTGAGAGAAAACCAAGGTATGGATATACCAAGACAATTGATATGCAAAAATCTTAGGAGTCATATTACGCAAACTTGTTGTAGTATGCTTTCAAAAGAAACCTGGCTTCAATTAGGTCTTTTGAGGGTTGCAACGTGGTCTGGTTCACGGTTTAAGAAACAAAGGAAAAAGGTCAAGATTTATTTGTACCCAACCCAATCTTCGTGATGTTCTTCAGTCCTACGCTCAGTTAACTCAGATTGTGCATTTAGATTCCAATAGATTTTGGATTGTACACCGATATTGCTGATGGCTCAGAAACTGATATATTCTTGAGATAGCAGTCACTTCTTTTTTTGCAACATTTTGCTGTTTGAGGACTTTTGTCAACTTTTGTTTGAATTTGTCATCCCTAAATTTTGCCTGAACAGTTTCGTTTAAGATTACGGTCAGCAGGATGCCCCAAATTTTTTTTTGTTGCCTAAGTTGCCTTTTAGTTTTAACTTGGCGGCTTTTTCTTTTTGATATATGTTTTTTAAAAAAAGACAGTGACTGCTTGACTTTCATGATTACGGGGAACCATCACCATCACTTTTTGACTTGGATGACATCTTCGACACTTTATTGATGTGTGTGAAGAAAAGCTGATTGAATACAACCTCTATTGGAAGGAGTCTTGAATGAATGCACATCTGAATTAAACTGAGAATTACCCTGCCCCAGGTTAAAATTGCAGGTTTTTTGTATAGAAAGAAACTCCAACTTCTAGGCTCGAAGGGGTTGACAAGGGATTAACTTCCTTATTTCTCCAGTGTTTGGGAATTGAAACAATGCTTGCATATCATCAGCAAAGTTTTATTCAAAAGCATACCAACATCAATTATGGGTATCTTGTTTTTATCATCCTCTCTCCAATCTTTGCAAACACAATAGCTCAGTAAAGAAATTAAATAGAGAAGATGTATATTTTTGAAAGTGATAAATATAGATGATTTAAATCAAAATAGTGCAATGCTCATTTCATTAAAATTAACATGAAATTACAAACAAGATTTGAAAGCAATAGTTTAACATAAACTAGGGAAAATGCAAACAGAAAGAAACATGGCCTAGTAACTAATTAGTAACAAGGATGAGTTGTCCTGTCTGAAGCACTGGCTTTAGGAGATAATTTGAAATATTCTGACCCATCAGCTAGTTGATCTCATCTCTTAATAGCTCTTGGCCTCGTTGAAGTTCTTCCATAATTCTCTGAACCATGCTTCAAATCCAAAGTGTTGAGGAATCAGTTTGGCGGTAAATCAACAACTGAAGACGAAGACAGACGAAATGAGTTCTTTTTGACAACTTGAATGTATGCATGAAATATACAGATGGTGCACTGAAATGTAATGTCATCAATGAGAAAGATGTGATGAAATGCAATGCCACATATACAAATGGAATGCAACATAGTGATAGTACCAGGTTCACAGAGATGTGAAATAGGGATGATACAGGTAAACAAAACAACTTATTTAGGTGGGCTCCTATGATAGGATAGCTCTAAGCTTTCTACCCAAATTCCCCACAGGAAGGTTGTAAGGTTTTTGCTAAGTGTTCCTCAGAGTCTCAGATCCCCTTTTAACAAACACTATCATCACGCAAGAGGCCTACATGGTAATAGTATTTGGAAAAGTATACCCCAATAAACGGCTCTTAACGGGATACTCAAAATATTTTGAGCGGTTGGTCCAGGTGGTGATATCATAAACAAACTTAGAGTTATAGGTTATTTGTCTAGAAATTGAAATCCTGCACTATCATGTGGGTCAACAACCTCCTTAAAACAACCAACTCTAAGCCGGAGTCTTTTCTTCGGTCCACAAGACACTGGAGTCAGGGGGACCTAGGCTACGCAACTCCTTTATTCCTAAAAAGGTTACCTAGAAGCCTGGGTAGTGGGCTTATCTATGTATAAATAATCCCATCAAGAATTCCCACACAATAAATATATACACATGATAATAAATAAAGCATAGGGAATAAAAGACTGAAACATAAATAAGAGATAAAATACAAAGAAGAAAATAAAATACAATGATAAACTAGGGTTAACTCGCTTGAGAAAACTTCCCCAGTGAAGTCGCCAACTGACGCAACTCGTTTTTCAAAAATCATTTAATTTTCAAATCAATTAAATCGCCACCTAATTTTATTTGTTCTAAAAGAAGAACGGGAAAATATAGATAAAACCCATGAAAATCGGATAAGACGGTCTACAAAATTAAAGAGATGAAGGTTCGGGAGTTGGTTATGCAAGGGGAAGGTATTAGCACCCCTCACATCCATCGTACTCGATGGTACCCATTTAGTTCAAAATATGGTCGTGTGTTAGTGTGAAAATTTTACGATCTTCTAAGTTTTGAAATGAGAAAGAAAGAGCAAAGAGATGTTTTATTATTTTTGTTTTGCTCGCCTTTGGTCGTAAGACTTAGTGCCTACGTACTCCCTCGTGCAATGGGAAAGTCAGAGCGCCGTAGTTCGGCTAGAAAATGATTGTTTGTTGATTGATTTTAAATGAAAAGACAAGTCGTCATTTTTTAAAGGAGAAGACTTGTCTAACGTCCACAAGGTGTGATAAAGAATAAAAGACTACACACCAACATGAGGGAGAGTTTAAGAATACCTCTAGTACTCAAGTGGAGAAGTCGAAAACCTTGGGAATAGAGGAAGAAACATCTCGATTATAAATGAATCATGTCTAATCTTGAAAAGGGTTTAAAAGGTAAAGGTGCTCGAGCGCACAAAAGAAGTTTGAATGAGTTGGGATTGATTTTAAGTTAGGGATGACAAGTATTGAACATTAGGTTATCATATAATGATTTAAATACTAGAAATTGGCGAGTGAGCTCAACCAATCATCTCTCATTCCAAAAATTTATTATGAAATTGGTGTTTTGAGTGAGATGAAATATTTAAATTATTGGGCTATCATCCAACAACCTAAAGACTTTAAATTCGATTAAATCGTCGGGCTATCATCCAACAATTTAATGAATGTCACTCCACTATTTTTATGCGGATATAAGTATTTAGTTTATTGGGCTATCATCCAACAACCTAAAGACTTCCAATTCAATTAAATCAGCGGGCTATCATCCAACAATTTAATTGAATACCGCTCTAGTATTTTGACATGGATAGAAGTTTTATCTTATCGGGCTATCATCCAACAATCTAAAGACTTCAAATTTGTTTAAAACATTAGGCTACCATCTAATGATTTAAACAAATTACATCCGAGTTTATTATAAAAACATTTTGAAAACAACTCGACGTTGGATCGAGGTTTGAGAAGAAGACTCGACGTTGGATCGAGTTTTATTGAAAGTGTTTTAAATGCTTGGTGAATGGAGAAAGAATCAGATTATGATCAATCAAGCCAAAAGACTTGATCAATCTCGAGAGAATAGCCAAGCCTATTCCCTACCATTGAACCCTTATGGAGATGAGAAGAGGATCAAAATAATTGTAAATAACAAAAAAAATCGACAAAGCCCATACAAGGTGGCCAACCTAAGTATAAAACGATTAAAATTACAGTGTACTAGCAAAGTGGGCTAGTCTACTAAGATGACCAATTGGGACAATTGATCGAAATAGGCTCACTGTAAGAAAGCCCAGGATCAAGCGTACATGTGCGCATGTGTGGTCACCGCGACGCTTCCAAGCTTTGTCGACTTACGGGTTAAAAATGATTTACAATTATTAGTTTAAAAATGATATTTTTGGTGTTGTGTAAGTCACAGTTAAATTGAAATAAAATAAATGCAAACTAGATTATTACAAGAATTGTTTTTGGGAGAGAGATACATCAATTATAAATGGGGATTAAACAGTAAAATAAAATAGAAAGCGGTAAATTATTTACAACGCAACAAGGGGATTGGGATACATTTTTCCGAATGGGGATAAAAATAAATTAAAGAAGAAACGATAAATTAACTGTATCTTAACGAAATATTAACAAAAGTTAAATGTGGAGAAACTTAAATGCAGATTATTGTATTTTATTAGATTAATTAACTTTAGAATAAATTTATGAAATTAATTCTAAGAAATGCAACCACTATATTACAGTATAATTCGAATTTATTTACCGATGAATAGATAAAGCATAAAAATAATATGTATATAGTATATATAATACTAAATATAAGAAATAAATATAATATGTATAATTATATTTACAGTATTAAATATAAAGAATAAAAATACTAAGTATATTGTATGTACATTACTAAATATTAAATATAAATAGTAATATGAATATAAATAACATTGTGTATATAAAAAAGAGTATATAGATGCTAAAAGGAAACAGTATTTGAACTATTCTTGAATGCCTTCACAAGTAACAAATCCGTTAGTAGCACATGTGGAATAAAATTGAAATGAAATGGCAATAAGATAAACATGGTTCATAAGCAAGAACTTAAAATCGAATGCAACTTTTATGAATGAATGAACAATTCAAGAATCAAGAATTTATTCATGATTATCGATTCACAAATGGACTAACCAAAGAACTCATGTTATTAATCAATTGAAGAACGGAAAATTGAGTTCTAAACGCATTTAAACCACATGAACTGAAAACGGGAAGCAACTTAATTATATTAAGAAACACTCAAAAATTCCACTTAAATCAATTAAACTACCGAAACACCATTGTCATTGCATCGAAGATTCCATCGTTCAAATACAAATGTATTCTCGATTTATGTCTTACGCAAATAATGCGACATAGACATTGAACCATCATCGAAACCAAAATGGAATCCTCTTATCAAATCCAATCGAAATTAAAAATAAATGAGAATAACATAATACACGGTGCCTCAATGGTTTCTCGGTTAGAATTACACGCGAGTAACGCGGCCTAATCATTAAACCGTCATTGAAACTATCCTTGAATATTATTCAAACACAAACTATAATCGAAATTAAAATGAAAACAAGATGACATCCTAATGGTTTCTCGGTTAGTTTCTATGCGAATAAACGCGGAAACAAAATCACATTCATCAAAACTACATTAATATTGCTTCACTCGCAATTCCAATTGAAATTAAAACATGGACAATGCAATAGCGTGGCGTTGGCACCGATGGTTTTTCGTTCACATCTTACACAAATAAGTGTCAATGTTGAACTCTCATCGAAACTATATGAATGTCAAATTCAAATAAAATTAAACAAGGATACGCTTAGCATAAAGCAAAAATTTAAAATCCAAATCCGATTTTAGTAACGTTATAAAACTAGCAGTTTTAATAATCCGATTCAATCAAACACAATAACTTTAATATTTATCTAAAACAAACACCCATTATAATCATAATTTTATCATAACTTAACATAAAATCCCTTTCAAATTTCCTAAGTAATCAACACAGAATGACGCAAAGCAGAATACATAATCCAGAATTTACAAACTAATGGCATCAAATCTGCAGCTATCATAAACAGAGTCCCAAAAAGAGTTTAAATTCCGCAGATTACATTCCTAAATCATAACAGTTTAACTCAAACAGACACAACCTGAAAAGGAAATGAGGTATACCGGGAAGTAGCAGAGTTGCAGCGTCGAGACCGTCGAAGGCAGGGAGCTTGTTGCTTGTTGCTGTGATGGAGAGTGGCGGTGAGAGGAGATAGCAGCAGAGGTTTGGAGGTTGTTCAGAGGGGAGGAAACGGTGGCTGTTTTGTGATACAGAGACGGAGGGTAAGGTTTACGGTTGAAGGTGGCTGAGGATGTTTGAATGGTGAGCGGCGACGGAGGAAGCGCTTACGGTGGAGAAAAGGAATGGTAGTAGAAGGATTTCGATGGAACGGAAGAATGGAGGAATGGCGACGGCAGGGAGTATGAATGGAGTGAGAGCTGGGCAGAGGGGGTTTCTGGTGATGATGGTGAGTGTTTGAGGGATGACTATTGGAGGAGTGGGATTGGGACAGAAGGAGACTCGGTGGAAGAGAGTGTGTTGTTTGGAGGTTTATGGAAGATGAGGGTTCCTGCGGAAGACAGAAGCGAGTGAAGAAGAGGGAGGTCACGGTGGAACGGCGGGATGGTGAAGGGGTTTACGGTGAGGGTACCGGAAGGAGGAAACTGTGAGTGGAAATTAAGGGTATAGTGAGGAAGAAGACGAATGTGACAGACAGGGGAATTTGGGAGTAACGAAGAAGAAGCTGCGTTTGTTTGTCATTTTTTTAATTTGGCCTCTTTCCGTTTTTTTTATCTGTTGCCATTTGTTCCCACCAACAGTAACATAAGTTATGATATATATACACAATAATTAGGTTTAGCCAATTTTTACGAATGCCAAAAATGTCCTTCATGATTAAATGGGCCATAAAATGGGTTGGGTAAAAAATGACAAGCCCAAAAGTATTTTTGTTTGATTTTTTTGGAGATAAAATTGGACACCTAAAATTGTCAAAAACGGTAAAAGTTCGGACAATAAATTATCAAAAAAAAAATAAATCAGTACATTAAAATAAACTACGAATTTCGAAGATTAAAGAAAAATTGTTGAAAAGGTTAAAATCAAAATAAAATGATAATATAGAATACCCGGTTTTAAAACGTTTACGGTAAAAAACGAGACTTTGAAATGTACCAAAAAATTATGGAAAGCACATTTTTATGATTTACGCGATACGTAAATTTATAAAACAGTGAGTAAAAGATGAAAACTTGAAATATTTTCCCCGCTACTTTTCACAAAGTATCGAATTGCTTTTAACAGTCTGTTTATAAAATCGAAATATCGATATCATCGACATATAAATAATTTAAAATGATGGAATAAACAGGCAGAGAGGTAAAAAAATGAATGAAGTGAAATAACAGGTATTTTTATAACAAAAAATAATACGAATATCGATTTAGACTGACTTTTGATCATTTTAAATACGACGAAATGATGCATGCGCAATGAGTGAATGACTGTTTTTTTAAAAAATAAATACAATGCAAGTAGAAAAATAGCAGGGTAAAATTTGGGGTGCAACAACGGCAACGTGTAATGACCGTTACACACTAACCCTAGAGTTGTAGCGACCGCGATGGAGTAGGAGCCGAGTCTTCCTCACTAAGGCAAAAGTGTAACGACTGTTATGCATCACTCAGCAAGTCCGTAGCGACCGCTACGGAGGAGATATTAGAGGCCCGAATAACGCAACCAACCCAGCTACCAAGCGCAACCCTACTTCTTTAAATAGGCCGCCAGTCTACACTTTTAAAAATGCTTTTTCTCTGCACTCTTTACTGTTACTCTGCCAAAATTATTTTCAATTCAGTTTTATTTTACGGGTTTCGGTTTATTTAGTCTAGTATCTGCTTTCTTTTCTCGTAACAATTTCCACTTAGGGAATTGCTGCGAACCTTTGTCGATTCTAACCTTATGTTAGAATTGTGCCTTTTAATTTCATTCATCGCATTTGATTTTCGGAGCAACGAAGGGCAGATCTCACTGACCTGTGGGAGACACCTGAAGTTTGCCAAATATTCTGCCTTTTATTTTCAGGTTTATTTTAACTGATTAATTTAATTGTTGGTTTAGTTTAATTGTTTATGCCTAAATGATCTAAAATGCATGTGTTATCCGGATTGTTTGATATTGTTTATTACCGTTGCACTATAACTGAATCGTATAACATGCTAGGCTAAGTTTAGTTACCGGTATATAAGGTTATATAGCCGACATGGTTTAACAACATCATTCGATCTATTCCGTTTTAAAAAGATTAATTTTCTGGTTTCAATTACTAGTTCTTAATGCAAACTTTTTTGTTACGAGAGTAAAATACAGATTAGAAGTTAGGATCAATAAAAGAAGAGTTTGAGATAATAACTGGACATTAGTAATTGTGCATCAACTTAAAATACAGCGAGGGAGCTTTTAAGTTAATTAGGTTTTATTTATTTTCAAAAATTATTTTTAAACTCTAATTAAACAGCAAGAGCACTCACTTAGGTTTGATTATAGGATCTGAATCAATAAACGCGAGAGTGTGAGAAGAGGGTTTTCAAATAAATATTCCCTACTGAAACTGTTTTGATAATAAGAGTTTAAGTCGATGAGTTGCTAAATCCCCGAAGTACGACCATTACATACCGATATTTTCCCCTCTGAATCTAAACTAGATTAATCAGTTAGGTTCCCTAAACCCAAATCATTTACATTATTAGCCTTAGATTTACGTAGTAACCTTAGATAACGATAAGTCGACATTTAGTCCCTTGGGATTCCATAATCTTTAAAGCTACACGCGATAGGACTGTATACTTGCGGTCTAGATTCTTTAAGACATACAAAGTTGCGATCAAGTTTTTGGCGCTGTTGTCGGGGACTAACAAGTCGATATCGTAAGTCTTCTAGTTATGTTGTAGAGACTAAGGCACCATTCCCAATTGTATGCCAAGTACTCTCTCTAAAGATGAAGACTTAGTCCTATCAATTCCCGAACCTGAGTGCTCTATTATTAAAAGACGCCACGTACGAGTACCTCGTACAAATCAACCCCTTTCTCAATCTTCTATTTCTGCCGAACTAGTTGAAGGACCAGACATGGGTGATCATCCACGTCCGCTCAAGTCATATGTTATTCCTTCGCAAGAAGAACCACACAATAGCATTGTTGCTCCTGCCATCGAGGCAAATAACTTCAAACTCAAACCTTCTCTGCTGTCCGTTATACAACATAACTAGTTTTCTAGTGGTTCAATGGATGACCCTAATCTACATCTATCGATGTTTCTGCAATACGCAGATATAATCAAAGCTAATGGGGTCAGTCAAGAGGCGATAAGACTCCATCGTTTCCCTTTTCATTAAGAGATAGAGCTCGAGCTTGGCTCCAGTCTCTACCTGCTAACTCAGTTACCTCTTGGAACGAGTTGAAGAAAGTATTTCTTACGCGATATTTTCCACCAAGTAAGACAGCTATGCTAAGATCCCAAATAAGCGATTTTCAAAAAAAAGACAATGAGTCTCTTTTTGATGCTTGGGAAAGATACAAAGACATGTTGAGGCTCTGTCCACATCATGGCCTAGAAGAATGGTTAATTATCCATACCTTCTACAATGGCCTCATGTACAACACGAGATTAACGATAGACGTCGCTGCAGGTGACACACTTAAGGATAAATCCTATGTTGCAGCCTATGCACTTATCGAAAGTATGGCTCAAAACCACTATCAGTGGGGGAGTGAAAGACGCCAAGTATACAAAGCTCCTAGAGATTAAGCACCGACGAAAGGTGGTATATACAAGATCAGCAGTCTTGACAGCGTCCATGCTAAGGTAGACGCTCTCGCCCAGAAGATAGAAAGCCTAACCGTAATACCTCCAACCGTCGTGGCTGCCATAACTCCAAACTGCGAGATATACTGAGTACTTGGACACACTACTGTTGAATGTCAACTCTTAGCAGGAACTCGCACCGACCAAGTGAATTATGCTCAAGGAAACCCGTACTCAAACACATACAACCCAAGATGTAAGAATCATCCAAATTTCTCATACAAGAACACCAATGCGTTGTATGCGCCAAGACAAGCACCTGCTATACCACCTGGATATCAAAAAGCACCTGCATCCACTCCTAATATTCCTAGGAAGTCTAACCTCGAATTAATGATGGAGAATTTTATAGCTAACCAAGCTCAAACCAACAAGGATTTCCTAAACCAAAACATTCACACTAGCGAGAAAATTAAGCAGTTAGTGAATAAAGTAGATGCTTTAGCCACCCATAACAAAATGTTAGAAACCCATATTTCACAAGCGGCCCAACAACAAGCACCTACCTCTCCACCTGCTGGCACATTTCCAGGTCAACTTCAACCGAATCCGAAATGGTATGCTCATGCTATTATATGGCGAAGTGGGACTGAATATGATGGACAAACTGATCCTAGACTTAAGAATCCAACCATGTCCCAAAGCTCTGGAAAAACATCTAAGAAAGAACGCAAACCGAAGAGAAAGAGAAAGTAGATGATGGAGAGACAGTAGAAAAAGAAAAACCCTATGTGCCTCCGCCACCTTAAAACCACCAATCCCTTATCCTCAAATACTCACTCAATCTAGAAGCGCATGGCAATTCAAGAAATTTGTTGAACTTCTGAAACAGCTAAATATTACGATACCATTCATAGAAGAAATCAATCAGATGCCCTTGTACGCTAAGTTTCTTAAAGAAATCTTGTCTAACAAGAAAAAGATAGAGGATAATGAGACAATTACACTCATTGCCGAGTGTAGTGCAATCATTCAGAAGAAAATGCCTAAGAAGCTGAGGGACCCCAGAAGCTTCTCTATACCCAGTAATATAGGTAAGTATGTCATAGACAAAGCTCTATGCGACTTAGGCGCTAGTATCAGTGTTATGCCCTTATCCATATCCAAAAAGTTGGATATGGGAGAATTAAGACCGACTAAGATGTCAGTACAACTAGCGGATCATTCAGTAAAATACCCCGTAGGAATTCTTGAAAACGTTCAGGTACGCATAGGTCAATTCTATATCCCTACAGACTTTATCATTATGGACATTAAAGAAGACAACGTCACCCCTATAATACTTGGAAGGCAATTTTTAGCAACTACTGGAGCTATCATAGATGTTAAAAAAGGAAAATTAACTTTTGAAGTTGGAGAAGAGAAAGTCAAATTCATCCTGACACAGTTCCTACAAGCCCTAACTATAGATGATATGTGTTATCTTTTAGACGTCATAGACGAATGTATCAAAGAGATGAAGTCAGGAGAAGAACCTCATTCCAAAACCATAAATATTTCGACGCCCCTGATTTTTGAAGATGATAATTGGTGTCCCGAATATCAAGATGACATCCTAAGTGAATGTCTAGCACTGACACCAAATCATATGCCTTGTCCGAAGAAACCTAATTTGGAAATCAAAGTTTTACTGAAAACCCTAAGATACGAATTCCTAGATTCTGTACTCATAAAATGAGTGATAGTCAACGCAAACTTAGGACAACTTGAGACAGAAAAACTATTGCATGTTTTACGAAAATATCCATCTTCCTTAGGATACAACATTGCTGATTTAAAAGGAATAAGTCCTTCCATTTGCATGCATCGCATCATGCTGGAAGACGACTGTAAATCTTCTAGAGACCATCAGAGAAGAATCAACCCGATCATGAGCACTGTAGTAAAGGATGAAGTAACCAAACTTCTAAATGAAGGAATCATTTATCCAATATCTGATAGTCAATGGGTTAGTTCGTTCCACTGCGTACCCAAGAAGGGAGGAATCACAGTCTCAACGAACAAAGTTGGACAACATATAGCAGAAAGAGTCGTGAGTGGAGCCAGAATGTGCATTAACTATATGAAGCTAAACAAAACAACTTGAAAAGACCATTTCCCTCTACCATTCATTGACCAAATGCTTGAGCGATTGGCTAAGCATTCCTACTATTGTTATTTGGACGGTTATTCAGGATTCTTTCAAATTCCTATCCACCCTCACGACCAAGAAAAGACACCATTTATGTGTCCCCATGGTACGTTTGCTTATCGGCGAATACCGTTCAGACTATGTAATGCGTCTGCAACATTACAAAGATGTATGATGTCCATCTTTGTCGATATCATGGAAGTATTTATGGACGACTTCTCTATATGCGGGAAACATTTTGAAGGATGCTTGTCAAACCTGGAGAAGGTACTGGAGAGATGCATACAAGTGAACCTTGTGTTGAACTGGGAAAAATGCCAATTTATGGTAAAACAAGGAATTATGCTTGGACACAAAGTTCCCAAGAAGGGAATCGAAGTGAAAAAGCTAAGATTGAAGAAGTAGAAAACCTCCAACCTCCAAAAACTGTAAGAGAAATACGAAGTTTCTTAGGCCACGCCATTTTTTACCGACGTTTCATAAAAGATTTCTAACTGCTCAACAACCTATTAATGAAAGAAGTTGAATTCATATTCGATGATGATTTCCTAAAAGCTTTTCAATGGTTAAAAACAACTCTCATATCTGCACCTATCATTCAACCACTTGGTTGTAGTCTGCCATTCGAGATAATGTGCGACGCGAGCGATTACGCAGTAGGTTCAGTCCTGGGACAAAGGAGAGATAAAAAGCTCCATGCCATATACTATGCAAGTAGAACATTGGATTCTGCACAAATAAATTACGCCACTACAAAAAAGGAACTTTTGACAATCGTTTTTACATTAGATAAATTATGTTCTTACCTAGTAGGTGCAAAAATTGTTATCTATAATGATCACGCAGCCATTAGATACCTATTATCTAAACAAGATGCCAAACCAAGATTATTAATATGGATCTTACTCTTGCAAGAAGTTGATTTGGAAATCAAAGACAAACTAGGTTCTGAAAACTTGGTAGCCGACCATATATCTAGAATGGAAAATCTTAAACCTGAAAAGATACCTATTAATGATGATTTTCCATATGAACACCTACTATCCCGGATGGAATCTGAAGCCTCAACTGAAGAATGCCCTAAATTTTGCAACAATAACGAGGCAACTGAAGAAGTGGAAGCGATATCTTCTCAGATCTCACTGCCCTGGTACGCTTACTATGTCAACTACTTGGCAGCGAGAATTCTTCCACGCGATCTAACTTACCAACAAAAGAAGAAATTCTTTCACGATCTCAAACATTATTATTAGGACAAGCCCTTATTGTTCAAGCGAGGTCCCGACGGTATCTTCCGTCGGTGCATTCCAGAGAACAAAGTAGGGAACATAATTTCTCATTGTCATGAAGCCCTTTATGGTGGCCACACTAGCACTTCAAATACCTGCAAAAAGATTCTACAAGCTGGCCTTTATTGGCCCAGTCTATGGAAAGATATTCATGCTGCAATTATAAAATGTGACCGGTGTCAATGCACTAGCAACATATCTAGACGCGATGAGATATCGCAAAAAGGTATCCTAAGAGTAGAGGTCTTTGATGTGTGGGGAATTGACTTTATGGGACCTCTCCCATCTTCTTTTGGAAACAATTACATACTAGTTATAGTAGATTATGTATCTAAATGGATAGAGGCAGTAGCCTCTCCAACAAATAATGCACAAGTAGTGATTAGATTATTCAAAAACATAATTTTTCTGAGATTCGGTGTGCCGAGACTAGTCATCAGTAATGGTGGGTCTCATTTCATTTCCAGAATTTTCGATAAACTCTTAGCGAAGTATGGAGTCTGACACTGCGTAGCAACACCTTAACACCCATAAACAAGCGGGCAAGTGGAAGTCTCTAACAGAGAGATTAAACAAATACTTGAGAAAATTGTTGCCACATCTAGTAAAGATTGGTCGTCTAAGCTACATGAAGCATTATGGGCATATAGAACATTATGTAAGACAACCATCGGAACCACACCTTTCAAACTAATCTATGGTAAGTCATGCCATTTGGCCGTGGAACTCAAACATAAAGCCTATTGGGCTATTAAAACCTTGAATTTGAATTACAAATCTGCTGGAAAAAAAGAGAATTCTAGACATCCATGAATTGGAAGAGTTTAGGCTAGATGATTATGAAAATGCCAAGATTTATAAGGAACAAACTAAGAAATGGCACGATAGACGCATCTCTAGGAAAAAATTCAAAGAGGATGATGTAGTACTCTTGTTTAACTCCAGACTTAAACTATTTCCAGGAAAACTCTGTTCCCGATGGTCATGACCTTTTAAAGTTATTAAAGTACTCCCGAGTGGCGCTGTTGAAATTAAAGGAAAAGCTTGTGATCCGTTTATTGTAAACGGGCAGCGTTAGAAGCATTATCATTGTATCAAAAATAGAGACTACTCAGCTAGTCTGAGACTTATATAACTGTTGGCTGAATCACCAAAATAGGTTTTCGATTTTCAAAATAGGTCGAGCTTCAGACGTTAAACAAAGCGCTTTGTGGGAGGCAACCTACCATTTTTTTGCTATTTATTAAAAATTCTATTTATTGAAAGTTTTAATTTATTTTCGTTAAATTTTTTTTCTTAAATTTTTTATAAAATTTTCTGTTCTTTCCTTCTTTTCTATTTTTAGGCATTAGGCCGATGTGGATTTAAAACTATTTTGACTTACTTTCAAGATTCATATTTCTTCTTCTTCACTGATTTTTGCTATGGATTTTTCTGACACTATGCATATCGCATTCGTGAGTGATGCTCAATAAAGACATTTTGAGATGCTTGCTCAGAGAGAGATGTGTTCCACCATTTATGTGCATGATCCCATATTGTCCGCCTTGGGCATCAAGGAGAGTATCCGCTTCATGTTTAACAAGATTGGTTGGGATTACTTTATTCATCACCAACATTCTACCTACCGCAGCCTGATCTTGGAGTTTCTCAATTCCTTGCACTACAACCCTGATGTTGGTTTAGGGTTGGCTAGACGAATTGTCTTGTTCATATTATTTGGTTTTACTCACAGGTTCACCACCCGTGAATTTGCTGCTCTATTGGATATCCTGGTTAGTGTTGATGTTGTCATTGAGATTCCAGATGACGAGTATATAGACAGCCAACTTGACTACTTTTGGGGAGAGATATCTGATCTACGACATGGGAGCTCTATTCCTAGACACTCGTCCGAGATTCATAACCTAGCTATTAGGTATTTCCATATGATTTTGGCATTTACCTTATTTGGAAAACCTCATAATGATACCTTAGTGTCTAAGGAGAAGTTGTTTATTATGTTATGTGTGTTTCGGTCCAGACCGGTAGTTGGTGCTTTTTTTTATGCTTTCTCGTCTGCTGAGTATAGCCCAGGCTCCTCATGGCCCGATATGTGTTAGAGGATTAGTGACTATGATTGCTACTGACCTATTTTTGAGGGAGACATTCTCCCGTCTGACCCTTGATGCTGACTTTATGCTGCTAGACTTGTCTCTTTTTTTAACGTGGGGAAGATCAGATATTTAGAGCCGAATCAGTTTCAGTTACTGATTCATCATGAGCCGATCTACCATTTTACACTTCCTGACATTGCACTATCCAATGTGTATGACAAGAAGAATTGGATTTATGACCTAGAAGGTGTAACTGAGAATGACATGGAAGAACATTGAGGGCACTGTTCACTCTTAGTGTAGGGGAGGGGTGTCTATTTAGAGGAATTTTTATTTATTTTAGTTTTTCATTAGCATCACTTTAGATTTATTTCAGTTATTCATTTTTCGGATTTATTATTTATTTCGGTTATTTTATTTTATTATTTTATATTCATTTTATGTTATCAAACTATATCTCTCATTGTGCTCTGCTATTTTATAATATGATGCTATTTTGTTATTATTGTATTCATCTAAAAATAAAAATGCATGCATATTTATCTAGTAGACCTAGTATATATTTATCTTTGAATGATACACCTATGACACACCTAAATAGTCACTTCATTGTCTCCCATGCTCAATTTTTTTCTCCAATTAAGACATTGAAATGGCACAACCTTGCCTTGCCACAGTCTACAAGAGAAGAGAATCTCATGCATGCTGCCATGTCCCGACCGTTGTAGGAACGCAAAATTCTAGGAGTCAACACCTTGTAACGACCGTTACATGAGTGGCATGCTTGGCTTGCAAAAAGAAGCCATGTGTAACGACCGTTACACACCCTAGACCACCCAAATGTTATAACTTGGCCAGCAACCCATTCATTCTTCATTCATTTCCATTCAAACCATTTCAAACTTCCACCCGTTTCATTTCCATTATAAACACCACCCTTAATACCCATTCAATTCCTTCACAAAGCTTCCCTCCACCATTAAAAACTTACTCTTATATAAACTCTTGAGAAGAACATCACCATTACATCAACTTTCTTCAACAACTCTTCTGCCTTCTACACATTTCCATTTCCAAAACCTTTCACAAAAATGGCCAGAAGAGCTCAAGAAGAAAGAGAGGAACCATACCTCAAAGATATGGTATTCAAAGATGGAGAAGCCGGAGACAAGAGCAACTTTATCGGAGGTTTCACCAGAGAGGTATACTTCCCACAAAGTATACCGATGAAGATTGTCTATGTTACTTGGGGTTGCTTGATAGTGTGCAATTCATGCTTCATGAATCTGGTTTACACCACATTGCCACTATGAATCTGCCAACTTATGAACCCCTCATGTTGGAGTTTTTGAGTTCTTTTGCATATCAAACACCACCTAATCCAGAAGTCGGTCAGTGCCTAATCGACGCAACAACTTTTAGATTATTCAACACGGGGTACATCATGAACCAAGAGACTCTGAGTCAGGTGCTTCACTTTAACCATGGATAAGGTGTAGAATACTGAATTCCGCATGATGAAGATTGGACGACAAGGTCGTTTAAAATTTGGGAGCGTTTAACTGGAACTCAAGTTGATGATTGGGCAGAGCTTTTGTCCACTCATATCCACAACCCGTGCATCCACTACTTCCACCGTGTCCTAGCTAATACAGTGATCGGGCAAGCAAACAACAACAAGGTGAATGCTAGGGAGATGTATTTTCAGCACTACACTTTTAATCTCGATCCGAGGATAAATGTTGTTTTATTTCTTCTCAACCACATCCAGTCACTGTTATCAAGAAATGCAAACACATCACCTTTCTGTATGGGGGAAATAGTCACCGCAATAGCCGAGTATTAGAATTTGCAAGATAGGTTGGATGAATTACCATACTAGCAAGCTGAATTTCTAGGTATTGATTACTGCCAGGCTGGTCATATTGTCAAAGCAAGAAGGGGTGGAAGGTACAACTTGATGGTGCAGCACAGGGTCGTTCTAGGAATTATTCTACCAAATCCAAATATAACAAGAATTGACGTAGCTGCGAATTGGATTTATGATCTTCAAGCACCATCCCCCGGAGTACATGTGCAGAATAATCAAGCAGATGTAGGAAATGCAGCACCATAAGTAAATCAATAAGCGCCTCAACCAGACGTCCTGCCACAAGACCAAGTAGGAAATGATCCTCATCCAGCCACCATCTAAGCAATATATGCATCGCTTTTACTTCAATATTAGCATCAACAAGAACTGATGCAGATGATGTAAGAACTGCAGTGCGATCAACGTGAGACCACCTACTGGAACCATTGTGACATTTCTGATCTGACTGATGAAATGCGCTACTTATCATTCCGCGTTGAAGGCCTGCATGCTTATGTTTACAACACTGGTGAGGAGCCTCCTAGACCCAGTAGAGGTGGAGTGAGGACACGCGGTGGAGGAAAAGCACGAGGTGGAGCATCAAGCAGCAAAAATGTCAGAGACAACAATGAAGATTGGTCTATTTTCTTGTTTCCTTGTATTTATTTCTATTTTCCTAAGTTCTTTGTTAGTTTTTCATTTTCTCACTTTAGTTGTCGCATTGAGTACAATGCTCAGTTTAAGTGTAGGGGAGGAAACCTTTATATTCCATTTTTAGTAAGTTAGTTTTGAATTTCAGTTATTTCCCTTTTCATTCAATAAAAAAAATTCTAATCAGATCGGTATTCATTTCCGTAAGTTATTCTTACTCTCACATTTTTCTTGAACCATAACAAAATTTATTTATTTTTATTTTCGACGCATTAGCTCGGTACATTCGAAAAGTATATAGGTTGCTCAATTAGGCTTCGTTAGAACTTTGAACAAGATTCGACAAAAATAATACCGCCTTGACACCTAAATCTTCCAGATCATGCAAATCAGTTTGAGTATTTATGATACCGAGACCTTAAGTTTTAAGTTTTAGATCAACCCGAGTAGTTTATACAAGCAGTCAACACTGTCTTATCCACAAACTATGTAGAGAGCTGATGAATATAAGTGACTGGTCCTAATAAAAAACAATTAAGCATCAAGATATAATAGAGAATGCGCTAATTAAGTTAGGTGACCTCACCAAGTCATTTAACTCAAGAGTTGCAGAACCTACAAGAAACTAATATAACAACCAGTTATAAGCCTGTTCAGTGGTATCTGGTGCTGAACTTGGTAGGGTGGGCCATGGCTCGATCCCCCAAGGCCTAAAATCTGGGAAAGAGAGAGGGTTACCAACTTGTGTACCAGAGCCCTGTGCAAAAATGACCAGAATCACTAACCGGCTACTCTACTATGTGCGTGCGAAAGATAAAAGGCTTAATGTGATTGCACTAGAACGAAAGTGGTTGATTTCGAACAAAAAGAATTAGGTTGAGCTATGATAGCATGATTCAGACTGGTTTGCATAAGAAGAAGGATTTCGACCATAGTCTATGGTTTCGTGTCACTTCTGTATCATTAGTGTCGGAACCCAGTTCCATCTTTCTAATGTAACACCCCTCAACCACGTACGACTCGAGTCGTGTCGTGCAATTGTGTCAAATATTATGCGATAAACGATTTTTATTCTATTATTTGCTTGAGTACAAGCAAAGGTTCAAGTGTAGGGGAGTTTGATAACTCGAAAATGTATCGATTATTTGGATCAATTTACATGAATTTTATCCGCATTTTAATTAATTAAATTACTCTTTATTCGTATTATGCCGGTATTTTCTATGTTTTTAGGTATTTACTAATTATAAGGCATGTGCGAACAAAGTCGAGAAAAATCGGTTAAATCGTACTCAAAATCCACAAAAGAATAACATTTATGCAAGAAGAGGGTGTATGACAAGTAAAAATGTCTTGCAAATTAAAAGAGGGAATTCAAGCAAGCCCAACATACTTCCAACGAGCAAGCTAAACGCACAACGCAGCAACGTGTAACGATCGTTACACGCTAACCCTAGAGTTGTAGCGACCGCGGCGGAGTAGGAGGCGAGTCTTCCTCACCAAGGCAAAAGTGTAACAACCGTTACGCATCACTAGGCAAGTCCAAAGAGACCACTACAGAGGATACATCGGAGGCGAGAAAAATGCAACCAACCCAGATACCAAGCGCAACCCTACTTCTATAAATAGGTCGTCAGTCTACACTTTTAAAAACGCTTTTTCTTTTGCACTCTTTACTGTTACTCTGCCAAAATTATTTTCAGTTTAGTTTTATTTTACTGGTTTTGGTTTATTTAGTCTAGTATCTGCTTTCTTTTCTCGTAGCAATTTCCACATTGAGGATTGCTGTGAACCTTTGCCGATTCTAACCTTACGTTAGAATTGCGTCTTTTAATTTTCTCCATCGCATTTAATTTTTGGAGCAACGAAGGGCAAATCTCACCGACCTGTGAAAGACAGATGAAGTTTGCCAAATGTTCTGCCTTTCTATTTTCAGGTTTATTTTAACTATTTAATTTAATTGTTGGTTTATTTTAATTATTTATTTATTTATTGGCTTATTTTAATTGTTTATTTATTTTATGCCTAAATTATCTAAAATGCATGTGTTATTCAAACTGTCTGATATTGTTTATTACCGTTGCACTATAACTGAATCGTATAACATGTTAGGCTAAATTTAGTTATCGATATGTAAGGTTATATAGTCGACGGGGTTTAGCAACGCCATTCGATCTATTCCGTTTTAAAAAGATTAATTTTCTGGTTTCAATTACTAGTTTTTAATGCAAATTGTTTTGTTACGAGAGTAAAATACAAATTAGAAGTTAGGATCAATAAAACGAGAGTTTGAGATAATAACTAGACATTAGTATTGTTCATCAACTTAAAATACAGCGAGGGCGCTTTTAAGTTGATTAGGTTTTATTTATTTTCAAAAACTATTTTTAAACTCTAATTGAAATAGCGAGAGCACTCACTTAGGTTTGATTATAGGATCTGAATCAATAACCACGAGAGTGTGAGAAGAGGGTTTTCAAATAAATATTTCCTACTGAAACTGTTTTGATAATACGAGTTTAAGTCGATGAGTTTCTAAATCCCCAAAGTCCGACCATTACATATTGATACTTTCCCCTCTGAATCTAAACTAGATTATAATCAGTTAGGTTCCCTAAACACAAATAATTTACATTATTAGCCTTAGGTTTACATAGTAACCCTAGATAATGATAGGTTGACATTTAGTCCCTTGGGATTCGATAATTTTTAAAGCTACACGCGATAGGACTATATACTTGCGGTCTAGATTCTTTAAGATATACAAAGTTGCAATCACAAATCACCAACATCAAGAATTCAAAATCTATTGCAACACCTCATGATACCATTCTCATCAATCCAAAAATCACCACCACGACCTTGATTGATCAACAACAACTTATCAACCAAAACCAAATCAGATTTCTGACCTTCTCGAATCTCATCCAAAATACCACTAGTAAGCTTCAACATACCAAGATTAACACAAGAAGAATTCACTTCACAAACCAAACTTAAATCTCAAAATTTCTCAATCAAATCCAACTCTTGCACCATCAACATCGACATATGCAAAGACTTCCTACTCAAAGCATCAGCTACAATATTCGCTTTACCCGGATGATAATTCAAACTAAAATCATAATCTTTCAAGAATTCCAACCATCTTCTTTTCCGCATATTCAACTCTTTCTGATCAAATGGATACTCTAAACTCTTATGATCTCTATACACCTCAAATCTAGAACCAAACAGATAATGCCTACAAATCTTCAAAACAAACACAACTGCGGCCAACACTAAATCATGCGTCGGATAATTCTTCGCATGAAATTTAAGTTGCATTGAAGCATATGCTACCACTTGCCTATTCTGCATTAACACACCTACAATACACCACAAATGGTTCTGCCGGGTTAGGCAAAATCAAAATAGGAGCAATTGTTAACCTTCTCTTAAGCCCTTGGAAATTAGCTTCACACTGCAAAGTCCAAACAAAAGCTTGACCTTTCCTTGTCAACTGCGCCAAAGGTAACGCCAACTTAGAAAATCCTTCAATAAACTTCTAATCTCAGAAACAAAGTTTGGAGCTTCCCAACGAGATACAACCTCAACCTTTGAAGGATCCAAAAAAATTCCACCACTCGAAATCACATGTTCAAGAAAACTCACTTTCTTCAACCAAAATTCACACTAAGAAAGCTTCGCATACAACTTCTTCTCTTTCAACATAGATAACACAATCCTCAAATGCTTAGCATGATCCTCTTCAGTTTTAGAATAAATCAGAATATCATCAATGAACACAACAAAAAATTGATCCAGATACTCATGAAAAATCCTATTCATATATTCCATAAACACACCAAGAGCATTTGTCACACCGAATGGTATTACATAATACTCATAGTGACCATACCTTGTCCTAAAAGCAGTCTTCTGAATATCTTCAACTTTCACACGAATCTGATGATAACCAGACCTTAAATCAATCTTACTGAAAGCACAAGCACCAACCAACTGATCCATCAAATCATCAATCCTATGAAGTGGATACTTGTTCTTAATAGTCACCTTGTTCAGTTGTCTATAATCAACACACAACCTCATGGAACCTTCCTTCTTTTTAACCAACAAAACAGGTGTACCCCACAGAGATACACTCGAACGAATAAACTTCTTTTCAAGCAAATACTCAAGTTGACTTTTTAACTCTTTCAACTCAAAAGCAGACATCAGATACGGATCCATCGAAACATGACTAGTGTAACACCCCGATTTAAATTAGAATTTATTTATTTAAAATAAATAGATGGTTCGGTGTATTTTTATGAATTGATATGATTGTGACACATTGTTGATGATTAGACAGCTTAGAATTATAGATGATGAGTGTTGGAGGGGTGTATGACTAAAATTGTAGAGAATAGAGGTGTTGAGAATATAAGACAATTAGTAGCAATATTAATATTAAGTCTATTATTATTAGTATTATTATTTTATTATTATTAATAAATAATAATTGGTTTAATGAAGGGCGAGATGGGAATTGAGAATTAGGGGTCCAATGGTTATTATTGGGAAAAATAAGGAATAGGAATCACATTTTCTATTCGATCGTGAAAACCAGAGAAGAGGACAAACGAGGAAAAGAGAAGAGAAATCAAGTTAGGGCAAGAAGATTCACCGTATGAATCAAGGAAATTAACCAAGAACCTAAGGTATGGGTGCGGTTCTAACTCTATAAGGGTTTGTATGGTGATGGGTTATGGTAGAGTTAGGCTATGTAATTAGAAAATCATGTTTTGTGTGAAATTGTGAGGTATGAAAAATTGCATGTGTGTTGTTATTGATGATGATGTTGTGTCAAAGTTTGTGTTTTTAGTGATTTATATAACAGCCCGTTTTTTTCGTATTATTTATTTTATTATATTATGCTATTATTTTATATCATTTTGTGTGTTAATTATTTTATTATTATGCGAGATAATAATTAATCAAGATAATTATTTTATTTGGTGTGTTAATTAATTATTTAATTGTTATGTGAAATAATAATGATTATTTGAATTAATTAACTTTGTGTGTATTTGTGATTATTTGATTTATTGGGCTAATAGAATTATTAGGTGGATATATTATATTGGGCCTAAATATTTTAGCATGAGTAATTGTGGGGTGTAAATTACTTAAGCCCATTTAGAAATAAGCTAGTAAGAGTGTGAGAGAGTAAAGAGGAAAACATATCTCATTTTGTGCAAGTTCAAGAGAATAGAGAAAGAGGAGGAGAGAAGCAAAAGGGAAAAGAGGAACAAGTTCTAGGGTTCAATCAAAATTAAAGAGGTAAGGGGAGAATTTGTGTTATTATGGGTTAATATAATTGGGTCAATGGGTAGATTAACATGAGTAGATTATTTGTTTGGTTAAATCCCTAATTTTCTATGTTGAAATTGATTGTGTTGTTGTTAAAATTGAGGGATGTTTGGGGACCTAATTTAATTTAGGTGTACTAAATAACTATAATAATGAAACAGTAGAGATTGGAAACGGAAATGGTGAGGGAAATGCTCTTTCTTTTTTTTCTTTCGGAACACACTGTAGCATGTAGCATGTTTAGTAACATTTATATCACAATATGTTTACTAGGCTCATGATAATTGATGATATACTTTTGATAAGTTATGTTTATTCCATGTAGCAATTATGCAGAAAAAGAAAAATATATACCCTGTTTCTTTGACAGTAGACTAAAAACAATTCAAAACAGTCTCGTTTAGTCCCGATAGCCGAATTAGGCGGTATAATTAGTTGTTCAGAATTTGATAAAAATTTACGTGGTAACTAAGTTTAATTAGTAGATAAATGTGATTACGTTATTTTGTTGAAATTGTGATATTTTGCGAATCGACCGAAAATGTGAGTGTTGTGTAATTAGAAAAATAGTAGTACCACTTTGAATTAAATAATGTATAGTATTAATTATAGGAAGTAGCATTTTGGTAAAGTAGCTTATTTAACAGGACAATAATATACCAGTAGCATTAAAATAAGTTGAAAACAGTCTCGTTTAGCCGAATTAGGCGGAATAATTAGTTGCCCGAAATTGGATAAAAATTTACGTGGTAGCTAATTTTAATTAGTAGATTAACGTGGTCGCGTTATTTTGTTGAATTTCGGTATTTTGTGAACTGGATTGAAATTGCATTTTGACTTGGATAATTATATTGAGAATGAAATATTATTGTGTCAACTATATTGATTTTGCGAGTGTTCTTTGTGGGTAGCCAAAAGGCGTGAATCCTTGGTTAGGATATATTTGTGAACTTGTGCATTTTGTGTACATTGGCAAATTGGTGAATTAACATGAGATAGTGTGAATGCTGGTGTTAATTGGAATTTGTGTGCGTATTTGTTGATTGGCCGACATATGTGAATGTTTTAATTGTTATGAATGTGTATATGTACAATGGTTGGATAATTCATAGAGTTGAATTATGGTGATATGCATTATGGTAAGATGGTAGAGATGATCTTAATTGCATATTTATTTGTGATATTGTACATTCATTCATGGCATGGTTGACCTTGAAACAAAGGTGGTGAAACTTTGGGTTCACGATGTGCTTTGAAACATAAGCGGTTGCTTGATCCTAGAGTGGAAATAGTAGCGGTAGACTATATGTTTACATCTTGGTGGGCTTTGGTCTTGTCCGGATCGGAAGCGTGACTTGGATTCTAGATATGGAATCGGAAAGTGGTGAAACATTGGGTTCACATTTGGTACCACATGCATAGAGTCACATTGTCTTGCATTGAGTCACATTAGAGATGTGTGAAATTTGAACATATGCAATTATGTGATTTGTTGTGCATGTATGGTTTGTGATGATTGATATTGGTGATGTATTGTGCTTGTTCCATAAATGTGATATGTGAATATGATTTCGTGATTATGCATATATGTGTATTTTGGAGATGATATGTGAATATGTGATAATGATGGTTTATGTACATATTTGGATAATTGTGTCGAAATCTTTAATGATTGAATCTCTTGAGTTTTTGTTGCATAATTGAACATGTAGAATATACTTGGAAATGTTATTTACATGTAATATGTGAAGTGTGTTGAATTCCTATGAATGTTGATTATATCGTTGTACTTGATTATATTATTTCTTAATAATGTGAATTCTCACCCTTCTGTTGGAATGATGTTCTTTTCGCGACATCGCCGGTGCTCGAGGGAGGTAGCATGCTGCACGTGGAAAGTGAAGAAGCATAGTTGTTTCTTTTCTTTTGCTAGGTAGTGAGTCATGCTCTGGTCGATGTAACACTGGGTTGGGATTTTGTTAGCATTGAACTCATGTTTTATTTTGGTTATGTATTATGATGCTATGATATGAACATGTATGTTTTATTTGTTTGATAAACGGCCTTAGTTCCGAATATTCTGGATGTTTATGTTGATCATCCTGATGAATATTATGGAGTTATTGATTATGGTATGGGACATAATCTTTTATGAAATACATGAGTATTGTTATTTCCGTTGTGAATGCATATTCTTGATGAAATTATGACAAGAGAAAGTGTTATATTTATGACCAGGTGTATGTATCATTTGACATGATGTGTATGTATGGTTTTCGAAAACTTTTAAGTTTTTGGAAACATCGATGTGACGCCCTTATGTTATATGCATGCCTATTTACTCTGATTATATTTGAATTATTTTGGGGTATTAGAAATGGTGTTACAATTTAGATTAAACCCCAAATGATGGTTATGAACCTGGTATGTTTGGTGATAAATTTTTGCTATTTGATCTTGGAAAATTGGGTTTTTAAGAGTTGGAATTGGCAAAATCACAACCTGCATTGTTGCAAAATCACAACAGTTTATCATGATAACTCTTTTGTCGACTTTGAGAATTTCTCATCTTTTCTCTAATCATCTTCACCACCTCCAAGCACCACACTTTCACCCGACTCGTGCCAACACAAAGGATTTCTACACCTCCGACCGTACAACACCTCAAACGGTGCCATTCCAATACTAGCATGAAAACTGTTGTTATAAGTAAACTCAATCAACAGAAGATATGTATCCCATGAACCACCATGTTCAAGAATACATGCTCGTAACAAGTCTTCCAACGATTGAATCGTCCTTTCCGTCTGACCATCAGTTTGAGAATGATAAGTTGAACTCAACCGCAACTTAGAGCCTAAAGCCTCTTGCAAGCTTTTCCAAAATTCAGAAGTGAACCTCGGATCTCTATCTGAAACAATACATAAAGGAATACCATGTAATCTAACAATCACATGCGTATAAATCTCCGCCAACTTCGATATGGGATAAGTGATGTTAATAGGAATAAAGTGAGTCGACTTCGTAAGCCTATCAACAATCACCCAAATCGTATCGTGTCCTCTTGGTGTATTCGGTAACCCCGTTACGAAATCTATAGAAATGTTATCCCATTTCCATTTCGGAATCTCTAACGGTTGCATCAACAAGTTTCACATCAAGCTTTTGAGCTTCTCTAATGCTATCAAGGAAATCATTATTCATTTTCAACATTCCCAAGATAACACCCTTCGGCGTCACTTCTATCACAAGACTCATATCTCTAAACTGTTCAATCATTTCTAACTCTTTCATCATTAAAAGTGACATATGCAAAGTCTTTCGACTTAAAGCATCGGCCACCACATTAGCTTTACCAGGATGGTAATTCAATCCAAAATCATAATCTTTCAACAACTCAAGCCACCGCCTTTGCCTCATATTAAGCTCTTTTTGATCAAAAATGTACTTCAAGCTTTTATGGTCACTAAATACCTCAAATCTAGAACCATAAAGATAATGACTCAAAATCTTAAGCACAAAAACAACCGCTCCAAGTTCCAAATCGTGAGTAGGATAGTTCTTCTCGTGAACCTTCAATTGCCTAGAAGCATAAGCAACCACCTTGCCATTTTGCATAAGCACACCACCTAAACCCATCTTAGAACCATCACAATAAATAACAAACGGTTCTTAAGGATTAGGTAGAATCAGGATCAGAGCCGTTGTTAACCTTTTCTTCAATTCAACAAAACTTTCTTCACACTTGACATCCCACACAAAAGCAGCTCCTTTACAAGTTAACTTTGTCAAAGGAAGTGCCAACTTAGAAAAACCTTCAATGAACCTCCTGTAGTATCCAGCCAAACCCAAGAAACTTCTAATCTCAGTAACAGACTTAGGAGTTTCCCATCTTAACACAACATCAACCTTAGAAGGATCAACCGCAATTCCATCACCAGAAATGACATTGCCCCAAAAAGCCCACTTCACTTAACCAGAACTCGCACTTTGACAACTTAGCATAAAGCTTCTTCTCTTTCAAGACTTCTAACACAATGCGCAAATGTTCTGCGTGCTCTTCTTCCGATTTAGACTAAACCAGAATATCATCAATGAAAATAACCACGAAACGATCCAAGTAAGGATGGAAAATACGATTCATGTACTCCATGAATACTCCCGGTGCATTAGTGACACCGAAAGGCATCACCGAATACTCGTAATGTCCATACCTCGTCCTGAAAGCAGTTTTCTGAACATCTTCTTCTTTCACCCTTATTTGATGGTAACCCGATCTCAAATCAATCTTGCTAAACATGCGAGCGCCAACCAATCGGTCCATCAAATCATCAATTCTAGGAAGTGGATACCTATTCTTGATAGTCACTTTATTCAACTGACGATAATCAATACAAAGTCTCATGCTACCGTCTTTCTTCTTCACCAATAACACATGAGCTCCCCACGGTGACACACTTGGTCTAACAAACTTCTTCTCGAGCAAATCTTCTAATTGGCTCTTCAATTCTGCTAACTCAGATGCGGACATCCTGTATGGTGCCATAGAGATAGGTCTGGTACCAGGGACAAGATCCACAGAAAATTCAAATTCTCTTTCTGGAGGTGCACTAGGAATCTCATCAGGGAATACTTCGGGAAAATCGCACACCACCGAATATCATCAATGAAAATAACCACGAAACAATCCAAGTAAGGATGGAAAATACGATTCATGTACTCCATGAATAATCCTGGTGCATTAGTGACACCGAAAGGCATCACCGAATACTCGTAATGTCCATACCTCGTCCTGAAAGCATTTTTCTGAACATCTTCTTCTTTCACCCTTATTTGATGGTAACCCGATCTCAAATCAATCTTGCTAAACATGTGAGCGCCAACCAATCGGTCCATCAAATCATCAATTCTAGGAAGTGGATACCTATTCTTGATAGTCACTTTATTCAACTAACGATAATCAATACAAAGTCTCATGCTACCGTCTTTCTTCTTCACCAATAACACATGAGCTCCCCACGGTGACACACTTGGTCTAACAAACTTCTTCTCGAGCAAATCTTCTAATTGGCTCTTCAATTCTGCTAACTCAGATGCGGACATCCTGTATGGTGCCATAGAGATAGGTCTGGTACCAGGGACAAGATCCACAGAAAATTCAAATTCTCTTTCTGGAGGTGCACTAGGAATCTCATCAGGGAATACTTCGGGAAAATCGCACACCACCGAAAAGTTTGCAATCGCAGATTGACTCTCCACAGAAAGAGTCGCCATCAACAAGAAAACCAATGCTTCATCTTTCATGAACTCATTCAATTGTTTCATCGACATCAACATAGTTTGATCTTCTTCCACGAAGGAGAAAAACCTCACAGTGTTGTCATAGCAATTGATATGGACATAGTTAGCTTTCAACCAATCCATACCTAGAACCACGTCCAACCCAACAAGCGGTAAACAAACAAGATCCACCACAAAGTCTCTATCAAAAATTGATAAAGGGAAACTTGCAAACACAAAAGAAGTAGTAACCGTTCCCTTAGTCGGAACTTCAACCACCATATCTCTATCTAGAGATGACAAAGTGAGACCCACTCTCTTTACACAATCAGAGAATAAACGTTGAGTAGCACCAGATCAATAATAGTAATAAGAGGAATGCTATTAATGAAACTAGTACCTCGAACAAGACCATCTTCGTTTGCCGTCGGAGCACCCGGCAAAACAAATACCTTCCCCGCTCCTTGAGTTCTCTTAGGCTTCTTACATTGAGAACTAATGTGACCTCCCTCGCCACAATTAAAACAGGCCATATCCTTATGCTTGCAATCACGAGTCATATGACCCACTTCTCCACATCGAAAACATCTCACCTCATTCTCCTTAGCTCTCACATCACTACGACAAACATTACTTTTGTGGCCAGGTTTCCCACACTTGTAACAAACAATACTAGCAAGAGCATCTCCCCCACTATTCCTTCGCCCTTGAAACGCTTTCTGTTTCCCTTTACCTGCCGGAGTATCATTTGGTTTCCCACGGCTCTGTTGACCCTTGTTCCTCTTATCAGACATAATCTTATAGTGTGCATTACTATCTTCCTCGAAGATTCTACAACTATCAATCAAATCTGCAAAGACACGGATTTTCTGATATCCAATCGCTTTCTTAATCTCAGGACGCAAGCCATTCTCAAATTTAATGCACTTAGAAAACTCAGCATTCTCTCCATCATAGTGAGGATAGAACTTAGCCAACTCGGTAAACTTTGCAGCATAATCAGTGATAGACATATTCCCTTATTTCAGCTCAAGGAACTCTATTTCCTTCTTTCCCCGAACATCCTACGGGTAATACTTCCTCATGAATTCCATACGGAAAACTCCCCAAGTCACTTCCTCATTAGAAACTTCAAGCCTCTGACGGGTGTCAACCCACCAGTCATCAACCTCATCACTTAACTTATGAGTACCATAGCGGATCTTTTGCACAGGAGTGCAATCCATCACACGAAAGATTCTTTCAATCTCCTTCAACCATGTTAAAGCACCTCCAGGATCATACTTTCCTTGGAAAATAGGGGGATTCTCTCTTTGGAAGGTTTCCAAACTATGAGACCCAGCGTTCTCGTCAGCATTCGGCGAGTGTTGGAAAGCCTGAGCTATTGCCTGTATAACAGCAGCAAGAGCCTCATCATTCCTTCCAGCCATAACAACTTCTGCTCACAACAAAATAAGGATTAGAATCAACAAATAACAATACTTGATTGTTAGATAACAACAAACTCAACAACTTGGTCGGACAGACCGACCTGCTCTGATACCACTAATGTAACATCCCAATTCTACCCCTCGTAATTAATAATAAAATCAGAGTTTCAAAATTTCATCCAACAAAATTGAGGCATCACAGATTCGCATTTTCATCACTTTGCATTACAATGCACATCACAAAAATCAAAAGTCGGATATACCGATTCATATCATAATTCATCATATAAACATATGACTATTCATAGCACAACAGATGTGTTCACAAAATATACATATCATCATGTTATCATCAATACATAAAGTTATAACATCATAAGATAGTATACATAAACTATCCTATCAAAATAATAACTTCGCCCAAATTCCGAGTGTTACTACGATCAGAGCAGAGCGACTCAAAGTAAAGAGACTCGAGATAATCCTCGTCATCCTCGTGGATCACTTGCACGTTACCAATATAAAGGCAACGGTGAAACAAGTAAAGGGTGAGATACTCCAAAACATATAATTAAAGGCGTGATAAAATATATAAATAGTTTTGGAGTTATAAATGATATAAGTTAATAAGAGTATGTCAACATATATCAAAACCTCACATACTTTAAATTAGCATTTAGTGTATAAAATTAACACTTTAACTTCGTCACATAATCATTATACTCGTATCAACACAAGTAGCATATATCATCGCAATTCAACATCATCCATCAATTAAAACCCAACGCCAAACAAATCAAACATAAACATAACCAACTTCATGAGACACGACTATGTTATGCATGTGGTACCCGTCGCTTTGTCCATTGTCGCTTGGCATAAAAGCCCTCGTCGCCAATGCAATGTATGTGACTCGACAATAAAAACAACACAAAAAAAACATCATCATCGCTCATCAAAATTGACATAAAGTCCACGTCGCCATATATATCCACATCAAGATAAACATATCACCGCATCGCATATCATCAAGTATTCGTTAGTAAATACACCGTCGCAAACATCATGTTTAATCACACCACATCATTATCAATTTATTCACCAAATTTCAAATACGGAAAAATAGTCAAACACCAATAATCATCACGAAAGCCATTTCTAATAACCGGCATTAATCATAATCGTCAACATCGCAATCGGATTGTCCATAGTGTCTTAAATCGACTAAAACGCAATTTGATTCAATTTAACCGTAATTTGGCCTATTTCGGTTCGTTTCGTAAAAACTCGTAGTTTCAAAAAACTAACCTCACCACTACGTTCTACACGTCGAACTTAGCTAGCACATCAATTTTCATTGAATTCGGAGCAACTTGCTTCGTCGCCGAAATTACCGAAATTGGGAAATCAGAACATAATCGGGTTCTAAATTTAATCGGCTAACTTATGTCCTAATTATATTTTATTAAAACTAACTAGTAGTATGTGGAATTAGAAAATTGAAAAGAAACAGAAGCTAGCAAGAAAATTATGCATAAAACAATTCTGCAGAAAACAATTCTGCAGAAAATAGAAAAACACAGTATACAGAAAAATGCATAACAGCAAAAATCCGTTTCCTCCCCCTGCAATAAGGGACGCACGTCCCAGCCTTTTTCCATGATGGAGGCGTATGCCTTGGAGTGGGGGACGGCTGGCCCTCAAGCTGAGGTGGGCGCCTCCCCCTTGTTTCATGGCTCACTCATCTTCTTCCTCCACGGTTCAAGTTACAGGCAGTGTAATTTTTCTGGTTTTTATAATTTTCACAGTTTCTATATTTTCTTCTTCTAGCAACTCATTCCTACTAGCTTAACAATAAGACACCAATAATCCATACACCTAATTTAACCTTTCTAAATTATTTCAACACTCACTCAACCAAACTCATGGATCAACCTATCAATTTTTCCCACATCCAAAATATATCACCAAACCCTAACAATAATGAAATGGAAAATCAAACCCCTTACCTCCAGTTATTGGATGATTCTTGATGATTCAACAAACTCAATCCTCAAGCTTGCTCTTGCTCTTCTTCTTCTTCTTCCAAAACCCTCTATGTTTCTCTCTATGTTACTAAGTTTGCCTTTGTGTTGGAATGGAAAGAAAAATGAGGAAAAGTGTTTTATAATGAATTCTTACTAGCAAGCTAAGGGTGTAAACCCAATTCTACACAATTAATCCTCACACCCCTATATATTCTTATTAATTAACACACTAATAATATCTAATAATATTATTAACTCAATTAATTAAAATAATTCCGGGAAATTAAATATCGGTCCGAATAATATTTTACCGAACCGAACGGAACGTCACCAAATATATTAATAGATATATCGATTAATATAAATATTCTCGTCGCCAAAACAATCGTCAAACGGTAACTCAAAAATATTAATATAATATTAAATAAAACGAGGCGTTACAACTATCCTCGGAACCTGCACGTTACGCACATAGAGGCAACATCACAACAAAAGGGTGAGCATTCACATCATTATCCAAATATATATAATTGGAAGCAATATAGAACATCATCTATTCATGAATTCCACACACTTCAAGTTATATTCCAACATAATATGATTATACAAACATTCCAAGTATAACATATTCGCCTTTATTGCAATTAGCACAATTATCATCAATCCAAACAATCTAATTGTTCACATAATCAAGTATCACAATGCCATTACACATAATTCATATTCATCAATGACTCATGAGACAATAATGCATTGTGACTCAATATGCATGTGGTACCATTCGGAACATTTCGTTCACCCCGCTTCCAATTCATTATCTTAGAATCAAAGCCACGCTTCCGATCCGGACAAGACCAAAGCCACCATTGTGAACTCACCATTTCATCGCTACTTATCCATTCAAGAATCGAGCCAAATGTGAACCCAAAGTTTCACCACCTCAATTTTCAAGGTCAACCATGTATGCATGTGCAATTCTTCAAGCAACATATGCAAATTAAGATTATCCACCAACCTCAATTATTCAAGCATATCACCATAATTCAACTCATGTTAATTATCCACCAATTGCATAACATCGTGTTTCATCAACAACAAGAAATGCACATAGCATATATTATCATCACACATCACAAATAACATATAGTATTCAAACTAACACATATTATTCTCAACAATCCATCCAAAACATAACATACATACACTAATTCAAGTAGCATGTAATCGACGAAATCGCATCCAAACATGATCCAAAACTCATCAATACAATTATTAGAAATCGTGTAAATTAAGGATAAACCATAAGCAATCAATCCCCTAAGCCATTCATGCATAAAACAAAATTATTGTTTTTCTGCATTCAATAAGTCGCGATTAGCGACACCCCGCGCGCTCAGCACCCTAACTGTTATGCAAAAAAAAATTGCTACGGACATGCATCTGTCCAGCTACGAAGACCACTACCAAAACATGTTCTAATGCTAATTTAACACCAAATAAACACCATCTAACATGTATACACTATAGAGAACCTATTCATATCATCAAATCTAGTTCTAATCATCAAAATCCCCAAATTATAACTTTAATTTGAGAATCAAAAACCTAGAATTAGAGATACCCAATCCTATAGCATGTTACTAATCACTATCCAACAACATACAAATGCATAATAATAAAGATTCTCCCCCTTACCTCTTGAAGATTTGACTTCCTAGGGTTTCACCTTCTTTTCTCTTCTTCTCCTCTTCTCTTCTCTTCTTTTTCTTTCTCTTTTCTCTTTTCTCCAAATGACAACACTAATTATCTTTTTCCTTCTAACATTTACTAACTAGTAATGTCTTATTAGGCTTAATACTTAACACCTGCCTATTACTTCTATTCATAAACTTAGGGCCAATACCAAATAACAACAATTCTACTCATAAAACCCAATTAATTAAATAACACGCATATTCAAATAATTCAAATATTCATTTAAATCTCTCAATTAAATTAATTATCACATAACATAATATATAATAATAATTAATAATTAGCTATTAAAATCAGGATATTACACAACACACCCAAGTCAGTGAATGAGAGAGAAATTAGTTTGAGTGTGTGAATGAGAGAATACCTAGAATAAGGGGCATTGTGCTTTATATAAGTTACATAATTAAATTTGTTTCTGTGAGATCCAGCACCTTACGCGGGGACTACTCAATAAATTCCAATGATAAAAAGTGTGTTGGAGACTGATCTGATAACACCAAAACACACTATACTTTTGACTCAACTCACACATGTTTTATCATCATTTTACCTTTATTTATAGTGTTATTGTAACACCCTTCTAAACCCAATGAATTTTTTACAATTATTTTAAACAAATAGATCAGGGTACATCACCAACAAGGGTGTCACATCTTCTTAAAAATATCATAATAATATATCCTGCTCCATAACACAGGTTGCAAAACTATAAACCAAATTATATGTGTTTAGCATCTCCACATCATTGCAGCAAAAATCATAAATCTCAAATTGAAATTCCAGTTACTTCATATAATTCATCAAAATAAACATGATGATCCAACATGGATATTAGTACTTGTGAAAAGACAATTTAGAAAGCATCAAAGTAATAGAGACATATAGTTATCAACTGCGATCCTAACTCCGATATTACATATCCGAGCAAGACTCTCTTATTCTACTGAAAACAAGTAAACACATCCTGAAGCTATTCTCTAAGCTCCCACAGACTACTCTTGATCACTTGTGTGTTACCCTTGTGGAGGCAACATTCAAACAAAATGTGTGACACCCCAAATTAATTCAATTATTAAACAATTAGAAATTTATTTATTAATTTAATTAAAGGTTTAATTATTGGCATTTTTGAATTAATAGATTTAATTGATTAATTAAATAATGGAAGTGTTGGGGGTGTAAAGTTGAATTGTAGGGTGTATGGAGTAAAAGGATCTACTTAATTCTAATTTATTTATTTCTATTATTTGGAAAATAAAAATGAATAAATAAAGGGGAAAAAGTGAGAAGAGGAATTAGGATTTGCATTTTACGTGAGATTGGAAAAGAGAAGAGAAAGAGGAGAAAAAGCCAAACGCCGAGAATTCGAAGATTCATCGCGAGGTAAGGGGGGATTGAATCTGATTATTATGCCTTATAGATTTTGATGATCATTAGAACAAATCGATTCGTAAGGAATCTCGAATTAGGATAATTGAGTGTGCCCTAACGTTATAATCCGACGTAAAATCATGATTGGAACGGTTATGAGTGATTAATCCATGTAAGATGATTCTAGGTTAATTAGAAAACATGTTTCGGTGATCAAAAATATGTAAAAATGTAGTAATAAATTCTGTTTTGTGGTGATATGAAGTTTGGTGATGAGTGGAATTAATGGGAATTCGTAACAGTGCAGAAAAATTGAGTTTTTGGTGAAAAACAACAGTATGAGTCGACACATAGCTTTATGGGTCGATGCAAGCAGCAAAATTTTGGAAAACCAGAGGCGTGGAAAACACTTGCATCGATACATAGAGTCATGCATCGACTCATAGGGCAAAATACGCACTCTTGTATCGACACAAGAGAGTTATGTGTCGACTCAAGTAGTTTTTGTATCGCCACAGGGCTATGGGTCGATGCATATTGAAGAAACTTTGAAAAATGGAAAATTTTATTACGTATGAGTCGACACATACGTGTTTTGTGTCGACACAAGCAGTACATGAGTTGACACATGGGGTTTTGGATCGATGCATACTGTATTGGACAGAACATGGGTTTTTCTGAAAATGATTTTGATCATATCTTTTTAACCGTAACTCCGATTTAAGCATAGTTGGTATCGTTGGAAAGCTTAGAATGAGTACTATCTAATAAAAACATTTTCAACACCAATAATTGAGATCTGGAAGAATTATTTTGGCTTCCGTAATAAGAACTCGTGGGGAATTTGTGAATCATGTGTTGAGTAAATGTGCAGTATGTTAATTCTATGAGTTGTGATTAACATTTGAGGTTATGATTGTTGTTACCATATGCTATTGTTGTTATTGATTTATAATTGGAATAATGTTGTGTGATTCTATTCCATGTTTGAATTGTTGCATGCTTCTAATATGCATGCATGAGCATTTTGGTAATGGTTCATTCCCATTGTGCAGAATTGAACTTGCAAGGCCAATAACCGTACCTAATGGACAGAGGTGGTGAGGCTATATTCTTGATCCAGTGGTGTATGGGAAAATCATTGATTTACGCTGTTTTCCGAGGTGTAAGCAGAACAGGGTGTGGACTTGGTTCACGATTGGTACCACATGCATTTGAGTATGCATTGCATATGTAATTGTAACATGTTAGGATGATTTCCAATGTTTCAATTGCATCTAATTGTTGTTGTATGCATAATGAATGTATGAATTGGGTTTGTGAATCGTATGCTAATGCTGTTAACAAGGGTGAATAGTGAATTGATTGTTTTATTGTTTTTGAGAAATGTATAATGCATTTTAATCTTGATGAAATCTCATCCTTACTTTAATGATTTCAGATTGAGGAGATTAGCTGCTCGGGAATTGGTGAGGACAGCTTTTAGAGTTGTGCTATTTAGATAATCTGTGTGTCAGTGTCATGCTCTGGTAGTTGTAACACTGGGGAACGATTGATTGGAATTTTTTTTATGGATTTAAAATTGGTTGTTTTGTTTTATGTTTTGGTTTATGTTGGGAATAATTATCGATCGAATTATTCCGGATTTTATGTTATATTTCCGCTGTTTAAACATAATCCTTGGTTTCGTTTCTTTCATAAGTTCTTCAGTGAAAAGGCATGATTTCTGTTTTTGGTTATTTGAATTAATTAAATTGTGACGCCCTCGATGTTATGAATGAACTCTGATTAAAATTATATAAATCGCGGGTAAATTAGAAGGGGTGTTACAATAGTGGTATCAGAGCATAGTCGGTCGTGTCTTAGAGTCTTTATCCCTTTCGTATGCGACTAGTGCAAGGTAACACTGTCTGTCGATACTTGTGTGCTGATGTGATTGTTTTGTAATGTTACAGAACAATTGCCGGAAGAGGTAACAGAAGAGATGATGTTGCTATTGCTGAAGCCTTAGGAATGTTAGCTAGAGTGCTTGGAGGGAACCAGTTGGGAGCTGGTATTGGTGCTGATAGGCAGTTGGGAAACTTTCAGAGGAACAATCCTCCATTGTTCAAGGGCACTCATGATCCCGAAGGTGCTCAGAGATGGTTGAATGAGATCGAGAGGATCTTCAGAGTGATTGATTGTGCTGAGGAGCTGAAGGTGAGGTATGGTACTCACATGTTGGCAGAGGAAGCTGATGACTGGTGGGTGGCTACCAGAACCAAAATGGAACAAGATGGTATTGCATTGAATTGGGCTGTGTTTAGGAGAGCTTTCTGAGAAGATACTTTCCTGAAGACATTCGGGGCAAGAAGGAGATTGAGTTTCTAGAGCTCAAGCAAGGCAATAAGTCTGTGAGTGAGTATGCTTCGAAGTTTACTGAGTTGGCGAAGTACTATGCTCATTACACTAAATGCAGATGGAGAATTTTCCAAGTGTATCAAGTTTGAGAATGGTCTTCGTGATGAGATCAAACAGGGTATCAGGTATCAGCGCATCAGGAGGTTTTCTGATTTGGTAGACTGACTGTAGTAGGATTCTAGAAGAGGATCTTGCTAATACTCGGACAAATGCTCGAGGGTATGTGGATCGTAAAGGAAAACAACAGATGGATCGTGGTAAACCCTATGATAAGAATAACCAGAGATCCGGTGGTTGAAAGAAGCCTAGTGGGGGAGATTCTGGATCTTCCATTAAGTGCTACAGGTGTGGTGAAATGGGGCATCGAGCTAATGAATGCAAGAATGATGCGAAGAAGTGCACCAACTGTGGAAGATTTGGTCATGTAGCTACTGAATACAGAGCAAGAAAGGTGACTTGTTACAACTGTGGTGAAGAAGGTCATACTCGTCCACAGTGTACTAAGCCAAAGAAAGAACAAGCTGGTGGTAAAGTGTTCGCTTTGTCAGGATCAGAGACTAAGCCAGATGATAGGTTGATTAAAGGTACATGTTTTATTAATGGCATACCATTAATTACGATTATTGATACTGGAGCGACACATTCTTTTATTGCTTTGGATTTTGCTAAAAGATTGAACTTGGATATTTCTAATATGGATGGAAGTATGGTCATTGACACTCCTGCGTCGGGTTCAGTGACTACTTCATATGTTTGTAGGAATTGTCCTATTATAATTTTTGGTAGAGGTTTCGGTATAGATTTAGTGTGCCTACCGTTAGAACAACTTGATATCATCCTTAGAATGAACTGGTTGGTATTCAACCAGGTTCATATCAACTATTTTGAGAAGACGGTTATTTTTCCTGAAGAAGCTAGAGTTGAAGATGTGACCATGTCAGTTAAGCAGATGAATTCAGCTGTTAAAGATGGTGCTGTAGTGTTTATGTTGTATTCTTCGACGAAGGTGAAATGAAAAGCTAAGAGTGATGAAGTACCTGTTGTGAATGAATTTCCAGAAGTGTTTCCGGAAGATGTTAGTGAATTTCCACCTGAGAGAGAAGTGGAGTTTGTTATAGATTTGATTCATGGAACTAGTCCGGTGTCGATGGCGCCTTATCGCATGTCAGCATCTGAATTGTCTGAGTTGAAGAAAAAATTGGAGGAATTACTTGAGAAGAAGTTTATTCGTCCTAGTGTTTCGCCGTGGGGTGCTCTAGTGTTGTTGGTTAAGAAAAAGGAAGGTTCAATGAGACTGTGTGTTGATTATAGGCAGTTGAACAAAGTGACAATCAAGAATCGGTATCCATTGCCGAGGATTGATGATTTGATGGATCAATTAGTTGGAGCTTGTGTATTTAGCAAGATTGATTTTAGGTCTGGGTATCATCAGATTCGTGTGAAGACGGAAGATATTCAGAAAACTGCATTTAGGACGAGCTATGGATATTATGAGTATTCTGTTATGCCGTTTGGAGTTACTAATGCACCTGGTGTTTTCATGGAGTATATGAACAAGATATTTCATCAGTATCTTGATAAATTTATGGTAGTATTTATTGATGATATTCTGATCTATTCAAAGAATGATGAAGAACATGCAGAACATCTTAGAATTGTGTTGGAACTATTGAAAGAAAAGAAGTTGTATGCGAAGTTGTCTAAGTGTGAATTCTGGTTAGGTGAAGTAAGCTTTCTTAGTCATGTAATTTCCAAGAATGGCATTGTTATTGATCCTACGAAGGTAGAAGCGGTATCTCAGTGGGAAGCGCCGAAGAATGCTTCTGAAATCCGTAGTTTTCTTGGTCTTGCAGGTTACTATAGAAAGTTCATTGAAGGATTTTCGAAGTTAGCTTTGTCGTTGACTAAGTTGACAAGAAAGGCTCAAGTGTTTGTTTGGGATTCTGAATGTGAGAAAGGATTCCAAGAGTTGAAGAAGAGGTTGACTAGTGCTCCGATTCTAATTTTGCCGAATCCAGCAGAATCTTTTGTTGTGTACTGTGATGCTTCATTGATGGGATTAGGTGGTATTTTGATGCAAGATAAGAAGGTTGTAGCTTATGCTTCAAGATAATTGAAGGTTCATGAACGTAATTATCCGACTCATGATTTAGAACTGACAGCAGTAGTATTTGTTTTGAAATTATGGAGGCATTACTTGTATGGTTCTCGATTTGAGGTATTCAGTGATCATAAGAGTCTGAAATATCTCTTCGATCAGAAAAAGTTGAATATGAGGCAGAGAAGATGGTTGGAATTTCTGAAGGATTATGATTTTGGTTTGAATTACCATCCGGGTAAGGCAAACGTTGTTGCAGATGCATTGAGTAGGAAGTCCTTGCATATGTGTAAGCTGATGGTTCGTGAACTGGAGTTAGTCGAGCAGTTCAGAGACTTGAGTCTGGTATGTGAGACTACTTCTGATAGCGTTAAGTTGGGTATGTTGAAGTTGACTAATGGTATTCTGGAGGAGATTCGAGCTGGACAGAAATCTGATGTTGGTTTGGTGGATAAGTTGACATTGATCAACCAAGGTCAAGGAGGTGAATTCCGAATTGACAAGAATGGTGTTATGAGGTTTGGCGTTAGGGTGTGTGTTCCAGATATTGCAGAACTTCGGAAGAGTATTTTGGAAGAAGGACATCGTATTGGATTGAGTATTCATCTCGGCGCTACTAAGATGTATCATGACTTGAAAAAGTTATTTTGGTGGCCTGGAATGACAAAGGAAATTGCTGAGTTTGTTTATGCCTGTTTGGTTTGTCAGAAGTCAAAGATTGAACATCAGAAACCGTCAGGATTGATGGAACCGTTGTTTGTTCCGGAGTGGAAATGGGATGGCCTTTCTATGGATTTTGTATCTGATTTTCCAAGGACAGCGAAGAATTGTGACTCTATTTGGGTTATTGTTGATCGGTTGACGAAATCTGCACACTTCATTCTGATAAGAATGGATTACCCAATGGAGAGGTTGGAAGAATTGTATGTTGAGAAGATCGTAAGTTTGTATGGTATTCCCTCTAGTATTGTGTCGGATAGAGATCCGAGGTTCACGTCTAAGTTTTGGACGGGGCTGAAAGAAGCTTTGGGTACTAAGTTGAGGTTGAATTCCGCTTATCATCCGCAGACAGATGGTCAGACGGAGAGAACGATTCAGTCGTTAGAGGATTTGTTGAGGGCTTGTGTGTTGGAGAAAGGTGGAGCTTGGGATAGTTATCTACCATTGATTGAGTTTACCTACAACAATAGTTTTCATTCGAGTATTTGTATTGCTCTGTTTGAAGCATTGTATGGTAGGAGGTGTCAGACACCGTTGTGTTGGTACGAATCTGGAGAAAGTGTTGTGATTGGACCGGAGATTTTCCAACAGACTTTAGAAAAGATCAAGATGATTCAGGAGAAGATGAGATCTTCTCAGAGTCGTCAGAAGAGTTATAATGATAAGAGGAGGAAGGATCTCGATTTTAGTGAAGGAGATCATGTGTTTATGCGAGTGACTCCGATGACTGGTATTGGTCGAGCTTTGAAGTCAAAGAAGTTGACTCCGTGTTTTATTGGTCTGTATCAGATTACCAAGAAGGTTGGAAGAGTGGCTTATCATTGCTACCGCTTGAATTTGCATGATGTCTTCCATGTATCTCAGTTGAGGAAGTACATTCCTGATCCGTCTCATGAGATTCAGGTAGATGATATACAGGTGCGAGATAATCTGACCGTTGAAGCATTACCTGCTAGAATTGAGGATCGGAAGGTGGAGCAGTTACGTGGTAAAGAGATAGCATTGGTGAAAGTAGCTTGGGGAGGACCAGCAGGTGGAAATGTAACTTGGGAACTTGAGAGCCAGATGAAGGACTCGTATCCCGAACTTTTCGTCTAAGGTATGTTTTCGAGGACGAAAACTCTTTTTAGTAGGGGAGAGTTCTGACACCCCAAATTAATTCAACTATTAAATAATTAAAATTTTATTTATTAATTTAGTTAAAGGTTTAATTATTGGCATTTTTGAATTAATAGATTTAATTGATTAATTAAATAATGGAAGTGTTGGGGGTGTAAAGTTGAATTGTAGGGTGTATGGAGTAAAAGGATCTACTTAATTCTAATTTATTTATTTCTATTATTTGGAAAATAAAAATGAATAAATAAAGGGGAAAAAGTGAGAAGAGGAATTAGGATTTGCATTTTACGTGAGATTGGAAAAGAGAAGAGAAAGAGGAGAAAAAGCCAAACGCCGAGAATTCGAAGATTCATCGCGAGGTAAGGGGGGATTGAATCTGATTATTATGCCTTATAGATTTTGATGATCATTAGAACAAATCGATTCGTAAGGAATCTCGAATTAGGATAATTGAGTGTGCCCTAACGTTATAATCCGACGTAAAATCATGATTGGAACGGTTATGAGTGATTAATCCATGTAAGATGATTCTAGGTTAATTAGAAAACATGTTTCGGTGATCAAAAATATGTAAAAATGTAGTAATAAATTCTGTTTTGTGGTGATATGAAGTTTGGTGATGAGTGGAATTAATGGGAATTCGTAACAGTGCAGAAAAATTGAGTTTTTGGTGAAAAACAACAGTATGAGTCGACACATAGCTTTATGGGTCGATGCAAGCAGAACAATTTTGGAAAACCAGAGGCGTGGAAAACACTTGCATCGATACATAGAGTCATGCATCGACTCATAGGGCAAAATACGCACTCTTGTATCGACACAAGAGAGTTATGTGTCGACTCAAGTAGTTTTTGTATCGACACAAGAGGGCTATGGGTCGATGCATACTGAAGAAACTTTGAAAAATGGAAAATTTTATTATGTATGAGTCGACACATACGTGTTTTGTGTCGACACAAGCAGTCCATGAGTTGACACATGGGGTTTTGGATCGATGCATACTGTATTGGACAGAACATGGGTTTTTCTAAAAACGATTTTGATCATATCTTTTTAACCGTAACTCCGATTTAAGCATAGTTGGTATCATTGGAAAGCTTAGAACAAGTACTATCTAATAAAAACATTTTCAACACCAATAATTGAGATCTGGAAGAATTATTTTGGCTTCCGTAATAAGAACTCGTGGGGAATTTATGAATCATGTGTTGAGTAAATGTGCAGTATGTTAATTCTATGAGTTGTGATTAACATTTGAGGTTATGATTGTTGTTACCATATGCTATTGTTGTTATTGATTTATAATTGAAATAATGTTGTGTGATTCTATTCCATGTTTGAATTGTTGCATGCTTCAAATATGCATGCATGAGCATTTTGGTAATGGTTCATTCCCATTGTGTTAAATTGAACTTGCAGGGCTAATAACCGTACCTAATGGACAGAGGTGGTGAGGCTAGATTCTTGACCCAGTGGTGTATGGGTGAATCATTGATTTACGCTGTTTTCCGAGGTGTAAGCGGAATAGGGTGTGAACTTGGTTCACGATTGGTACCACATGCATTTGAGTCTGCATTGCATATGTAATTGTAACATGTTAGGATGATTTCCAGTGTTTCAATTGCATCTAATTGTTGTTGTATGCATAATGAATGTATGAATTGGATTTGTGAACCGTATGCTAATGCTGTTAACAAGGGTGAATAATGAATTGATTGTTTTATTATTTTTGAGAAATGTATAATGCATTTTAATCTTGATGAAATCTCACCCTTACTTTAATGATTTCAGATTGAGGAGATTAGCTGCTCGGGAATTGGTGAGGACAGCTTTTAGAGTTGTGCTATTTAGATAATCCGTGTGTCAGTGTCATGCTCTGGTAGTTGTAACACTGGGGAACGATTGATTGGAATTTTTTTATGGATTTAAAATTGGTTGTTTTGGTTTATGTTTTGGTTTATGTTGGGAATAATTGTCGATCGAATTATTCCGGATTTTATGTTATATTTCCGTTGTTTAAACATAATCCTTGGTTTCGTTTCTTTCATAAGTTCTTCAGTGAAAAGGCATGATTTTTGTTTTTGGTTATTTGAATTAATTAAATTGTGACGCCCTCGATGTTATGAATGAACTCTGATTAAAATTATATAAATCGCGGGTAAATTAGAAGGGGTGTTACAAAATGGGCGTGTAAATCATAATTATTATATAAAACATAAGGAATAGACATATCAAAATATGCACATAATTAAGGTATCATGCTTCATCACATCTCCATGTTATACTCACACCTTCGCCAATTCATCAATTAAGAACACGTATATCAGCATATACAAGGTATCATCATTCATCAATAAAATACATCAAATGCAATATCACATAGAATGTAATGCGTCATCATAGTCTCATGCATGTGGTACCAAAACTTCATTGATGACTCAGTCATCTTTAATCTCCAAAGATCCCCAACAACAGGATCGACTCCCACTTGGAACTAGAGCACTTCACTATTAAACCTAATCCACACTATGGGATTGTTTCCTTCACTTGAAAATTTTCCTACCAGCATCATTGTACCGAAGTCCTAATCACCATCACTAAACCAAGGTCCTACACCATGACATGAATGCAATGATACGCAACATCATAAATAATACGACCACAACTAGTCAACACGCATCACCATTAATGAATCATCACAAGCATCATCAAATCATCAAAGGAATCAAGACAACGTCATATCATCATCATATAAATCAACACATCATCATATACATCGCATACTCATCATTATGAGCCAAGCATTATCATAATATCGTCATATCATCATAATACTTCATTATCACAAAACATCATAACGATTCAACACGGGGGAACTAATTTTATCCTAACTTAGATACTAGAATTATCCTTCTTATTCTTCATTACACTCCACATAATTATAGTCCATCGCGTTAGCTATCCAACACTTTGAACAACACCTTATTCCAAGCTCTAGAACTAAAGTTATGACCATTTTAAGATTTTCAAAATATTCATCCCATTATGACATCCTTCGCCCAGCGACCAACCTCTGTCGCCTAGCTACGCATCTTTCGCGTTCTCTTTGCCCGACGATGTTAAACTTGACTGACATGTTAAACTTGACTGACTCTAGAAACTTGCTTAATTCTGCCTCCCTTCGCCTCTACCTTCGCTCGACGATGCTTCGTCGCCCGATGACTCATTCCCTATCTCCCGACGATCTCGCGCAAACATGGTTTTCCTGTTGTGATTTTATGCACTACACCCGTCCAACTTCCTGCAATTTCATCATATTATAGGTCCTAAAATCATCTAATCATATGGATTCATCATCTATTAACATCCTATGTTACTACATCAATTATACATCATTTGGGCATCAATTATACATCTCTAATTCATCAATTCATCATCCAATTATTCTACTTAATATATATTATTCTAAAATACTCCAAAATTCCTCAACACTTAAGCAACACACAAATTACCACAACATCACTTAATCCATCATATTCATCATAATATGCCTCATGCTCATCAAATCATCAAAACATACTTCATCGCAATGACTCACATAAAGCTCCAAAATATCATATATAAGCATCAAAACATAGAAACGTCATATATATCAAACACTTCACAAAGACTCATATATTTATGCTAAATTAATTAATTAAATAATTCATCTAGAATTCAGAGTGTTACAATTATGCTGGTGTTTTGTCTATGTTTTAGGTAATTAATCAAGTGAGAGAAATTACATGAAGACATACTTTACACTCACAGCACTCAGTTTGGCATTCTCCACAGAGGTCGCCATGAAGCCCACGTTCAATATCCCAAAAGCCCATGTTCAACATTTTTTGAACCTGTGGCGTTCGCCATAAGGTGTGTAGTATTAGCCACTCCTTTTGAATCCAGAAAAATGTAAACTGCTTGGAATGATGACCTACTTCTCCTTATTTTCTCTCACATGAATTCAACAACCTTGACTTCACTTTCTAGGGGTTTGGAACACTATAATTACATGTTATAACTCACTTTTCAAGGCATCCAACTTTAACACAACTTAAGCCATATATTTACCATTTGAAAGCTTTAACTTTTCACATTGGGGAATTATTACATCATTATAGTATAAAGTTTCGAGTAGTTATTTGTAGCAGTTAATATTGTCGACATTTGCTTTACTTTTCAAGTTTTTAGTTGATTTACTTTGTACCAGATTCAAGACTCCTTCGGAGCAGGTTTTTACTATTAAGTATTGTTTAATTATATTGTTTGTTTATTTATATGCAAGTTCTTGTTTTTACTTTAATTTCAATGTTAAGTGTATCAATTGCATGTTCGAAGTTTTAATTGTTTTTTTTATATGTCTAATTCTAATTTTCAATTAAATATTTTATTGTTTACCATAAATATGTTCGGTTAATCTATTAGTGCTGAAATGTGAAGACCATCGATTCGACAGTTCTCTATTTGTTATTCCTTTAGAATTAATTTTGGGATTGTTTTGGTTTTGTCTTAAGTTTTCAAGACTAATTTGATTGGTTACTACGTGAGTAGAACCATATATACGTTAGGTAAGATTGAAATTCGTATGGTACCTAAGAATAAAATTATTAAGTATTTTCTTAGTAAACATTGCGAAAATACTTTATGAATTATTTAGGAAAGTTTGATATTTTCACAAATTTATTTTAAAACTATTTTCGGATGCGTTTATAGGTTTAGGATAGCGGGGGACCCTATAAAGTTAAATTTTTTTAATCAAAACCACTTTTTAACTAAGTAAAAGAATATAATTTCAAAAAAAATTTGCTACTTTGAAGCAAAACGCATTGGGTACACGAGATCGAACAATCTAAATTAGAGAGTAAAATCTGAATTCGAATACGAGAGAGCGACTATTCTTTTTTAATTAATTCTTTTTCAAGGAAGAAAATATTGTCCCTTAGGCAGTTCCACTTAGGAATAATAAGAGTACTAATGATCGATGAGAGCCACATTCCAGTATTACATTCCTGAATTAAATTAAGTTTATTATTTTGTTTTATTTTCCTACTCCAATCCTCATTTTTCAACTGCCTTAGATAAACACCGTAGCAATAGAAAACGATAAACTACCCATTAGGTCTTTGTGAGTTCGACAACTTTTTATATTCTTCTAATACACTCTCTATACTTGCAAAAGTAACCCATCAGCAACATAAATCTCATACCTATAACTTGAGTGAGGTTTCACATGTTTCACATATTTTTCGGCATGATTGTTATTGGGCCTTACGAATGAACCATACAAATTTCACTCGAAATTTTAAATGTATTTTTAATATGATGTAGGAAGAAAAATCAAAAGTAGTGTTCGCCAGTATAGTACTATTTTTTATTATTTATCTTTTAAGTTTTGAATTTGTTACCGTTTTAAAATAAATGATTATTATAATATTAGATTTAAAAAATGTGATTTAAATTATAGTTTAATTTAAGTGAATAAAAATAAAATAAATAATTATTTTAAAAAGATCCTCATAAACATATTTCAAAAAGGTACATTCTTTTATAAAAAAGTGATAGAAATCTTGTTAAAATTTCAAACAATTAATACACGAGTTTTTTTTTTCAATTCATAAAATATACATTCGAAATTTTATTACTATATATTTTTCAAAACTCTTATTAAAATCATTTTAAAAATATAAAACACAACCATATAGTACTTCTCTAATAATGTTTGAAAATAGTCATTCTATTTCAAATTCAAATATTTTTAATATATTTTTTACATTTTTGTAAGGAAAATTAATAGCATGTCTATTTTTAATTTTTAATTTTATTGCTTTCAAAATGAGTTGCATGTCAATTTTTAATGGTATTCATTGATAATTAATTGGATATTAGTTGCAAATTAATTTAGATTTTAATTTTATTTTATGATAAAATAATTAAAAAAATAATGTGGCATTGAGTAATAATATTTTAGTAGAAAAAGTACTAATATTCAATTAAATATAAAGGTATTTGAGTGTTCGCGTTTTTAAAATTCTACAAAAAATTTAATATCTGATTTGTGACACATCATTTAAAAATAAACATGCCATTAATTTTAAATAAAATTAAATATAAAAATAAGAAAGGAAGAGTAAGAACCATTGACTTTTAAAAAAGGAGACTAGTTTTGGGTTAGTGGTGAATGGCAATTCACACTGGATTTTGTAGGAAATACATCATTATATATATTTTTTTTAAAAAAATCCTATTACTATTACTGATTATTTTAGATATTTTACACGTAAAATTATTTATCTTAATTATAAAAAAATATAAAACTATTTGGATATATTAAGTGATTAGTCTATTTTCTTATCTATTTGGATTTATTAAATGATTAGTCTATTTTCTTATCACATTAAAAAAAGGATTCGGCATAATGTACAATGTATTATCAATATATATATATATATATATATATATATATATATATATATATATATATATATATATATATATATATATATATATATATATATATATATATATATATTGAAAAAAGGTATATTAAAGGCATTTTATTATTAGTCTATTTTCTTATCACATTAAAAAAATTGATGCAGCATAATGTACAATGTATTATCAAAGTATAAAGTATATACAAAAATATATATATTAAAGGCATTTTTTTACAGAAGCCATAAAAAAATTAAAAATTATTTTAAAATATAAAAGAAAAATAATTTATTACTTCTCTAATATTAGTTTAGTTTTACTTTATTATAATTTTAGTTATTTTATTTTACTTTTTTCATGAAACTACTTACTCTATTTTAAATTAAAACAATTTTGATCTCTCTTGTATATATTTTTTTGTGAATTTTAATGATGCATCTATCTTTAGTGATATATTGATTATATTTTTTTAATCATGTAAAGTTTTTCTTTATTTTTTCTCTCTCAAAATTGACGACGTGTCAATTTTTAACGATGTGTTATTGATATTTTAATCTTGGGTTACATATATAACCTCCTTGTAATGTTAGCGAATTTTGATTTTAGTTGCTGGTAAAGTTTTTTTAAACGCCACTTTACGTTATGTTTCCCTCGTACATACCCCATATTGTCATGTTGCGTGGCTTTATGTTATATTTTTTTCCAAAGTAATATACACATGTTTGACAACATGGCATAATTAGCTTTAAATTCTAAAATTAGGGTTTTTCCCCAATGTCATCTTCTTCTTTGTTCCCCTTAATATTTTGTGCATTCGTCATCTTCTTCTAGTTCTTCTGCCATCATCTTCCTTTTCTTCCGCCATCGTCTTGGTCTTTTTCCGCTATCTTCTGTGCTTCCTCCATCTTCTTCTAGTTCTTCTTCCTTTTCTTCTGCCATTGTCCACCAACACTAGGGTATGGGTGGGAGTAAGTCATTCTCAACGAATGGTGTTGGAAATGATCTACTAATATGCAATTGCAACTCAACCATGAAGACGTGGATCTCTAACTCACTTGAAAATCCTGGCAGAAAATTCTGAAAATGTAGGGACGCCATGGTGAGTAATTTTAAGCTTGTAATAATATTGAAGTCGTAATTTTGGCTTTTATGTGTTGGTCCTGTTACAATAAAATTGCAGAATGGTTGCGGTCTATTTCTGTGGGATGATTTGGTTAAAGTGAAAGATGTTAATCCATCCAAATGTTGTCAATGCGATATGGACAAGACTTACTTGACAGAATTAGCGAAAGAGATTGTTGACGAGATCGATTGCAGAGTAGGAATGGTTAACAAGTTAGAAACATTGAGGACAAAGATTGTAATGGAAAAGAGAAAACAACTTCTGGATGATGTTTGTAATTTCTATGTCATGGATGGTTTTTGCAGTTGTTATTAAGTTAGTGTAGTTAAAATGTTACCCCTTCCAAATCCAATTGTAATCCAACAGGTTTATTAAGAATGAAATGTTAAGTCATGTTATCAATTTCATTTCAATATGTTAAGTTCTATTATATTGTGCTGTTAGAATTGATATAACAAGAATATAAATCAACAAGAACATAGTACAGAATAAATTTGTTACATAACTTCAAGTTTGTTACATTAGTCTGATACATATGCCCAAAATGAACACACTTAGTTATATTACACAAAATGAACACAGTTCAAAATGAAAGAGACATAACATATATCCAAAACAAGCAATCTTGGTGCATTAGTCCGTTACATTATATGATATTTGCCCAACAAATCACAAAGTTATACATATGTTGCAGAATTATAAAACATAACAATTAATCTCTCATCTTTTTGGTCTTCCAGGTCTTCAAAGAGCTAATTGAAACTCCAAGCTTGGAATCTTTTGAACTTGGTTTTTCTTCCATTTGTGGTATGGTGATTGGATGATCTTTTGACTCGTGGACTATAATTGGTTTTTTGAACCAACTCAACTTGATCCTCTCACTTTGCCTTCTTTTCATGACTGATTTTTTGCCTTCCTTCTGTCTTGTTTGCTTCTTGTTTGAATCAACCATACAAGAGCCTGTTTGACTCATAGCAATTATTATTGAGGCCTCTTACACAATTTCATTCTCAGTTCGCATAGTAGTCTTAATTGGTCTATCAGTTAGAATAGCAATATCAGTTTGTCCACCAGTTGGGGTAGCATCCTCATTATGCACATCAGTGTGCACTATAGTTTCTACATTTTTAGAAGTTGGTATATTTTTTATTTTTCTCTACACAATCAATAATAATAGAAAAGTCAGATCACTGTAAGAGACTATGTACATAACTATTAAGATAATAATTACCTTTCTTTTTAATGTATTTGGATCATGTGTAAATGCCTTGTAAGTCAATGCATTGTGATCAAATTTGTCATATTTTATGCACTTGTATGTTACGCCTGGTCTTCTCCTCCTTGTCCCATCTTCTCCACTTTCTCTTATACTAATTTTCCTAAGTCTTCCTGGACCATTCTTGTATGCAGGAGGCAGAGGTGATTCCATCTCGACTTCTGGCCACATATCTTATCCATTGATAGATCTTACAGAATAACCATAACATTGTGCAAATTTTTCTCTTGTATAACAGACATCAACAAAGTCATCAGGGTTTTGTTTCCTATAGCTTAAAGCAGCCACAACATGCCTACAAGGAATTCCTACTAATTCCCAAAAATTACAGCTACATGACCTTTTAAAAATGTCAACAATAAACTCTTGAGTATTGTAGCTATGTGTAACCTAGAATGTTTCTGTCATGGACCATTAAAAACTTCATTGTCTAACCTTCTTCTAGGTACTGGCATCACTTTATGTGGCCACTTTTCTAGTTTACTAGCATATGTGGCTAACTTATTCATAAGATATGTTCTTATCCATTTACACATAGTCAATACAGGTTTGTCCATAGAAACTAGAATGGTAGCATTAAAATACTCTGCTATGTTATTCATCAAGACATCACATTTTGGATAAAAAAAAGTAAAGGCATGCTTACACCAACTCTTTGGAGGGACTGACATCAGCCAAATCCAAGCATTTGAATCTACATTCTTCAGTTCATTCATCTTTTGTACCCATGCTTGATAGTAAGTAGCTTTGGCAGCCCCCATCATCAAATCCCTAATAAATACTCCACCACCAAAAAAAATCTTGAAATTGGCATACAAGTGCCACAGGCACAATCTATGCTCAATTTTATTTGACATTTCATCAAATACAACCGCAAGCCCGTACAACAAAATAGAATAAACATTTGCAATAATTAACAACCCATACAACAAATGCAGCCATAATCTATGCTGAAATATTGAATGCAAAGTTATAGTCCAATGAAAATAGAATACATACCTTTTTTTATCAGAGATAAATACATATCTTCTATCTTGTCCAATGTCTTCCATCAGTAGTTGTATAAATCATCTCCAACTCTCCTTTGTTTCATTTTCTACCAAACCAAATGCAATAGGAAGTATTGGTCATTTGCATCCCTACCCACAACAATTAATAGTTGTCCACCATACTTTGTCTTCAAGTGACATCCATCCACCCCCACAAGAGGTCTGCATCCATTAATAAAACATTTCTTACATCCATCAAAACAGAAATAAAACGACCCAAACCTTGGTTGTATGGAAGGACAAAGTCTCTCAACATTAATCTTGGCAGTGTTTCAAGGATTTACTCTTCTTAACTCAACTGCATACCTCCATATGAAAGCATACTCATTATCCGCATCTACTTCAATTATCTTCTTTGTAATTAACTTGGCCCTCCATGCTATTGTAAAAGTTATACCAACTGAATTTTTTTGCCTAATATCCTACATAATATCTCTTATTCTCTAACTGTATCACAAGTTTTCATCCTCTTAACCACATGCTTGGCCATCCACTTTAAACTTACAGACTTGTTCCAAAACCCTAGCACATGTATGGGTATCTACAAGTGTTTTTATAGCAAAGGTTTATTGGTGGCTCACCCTAGAGCATAAGACTAAAAATTCACATTTAGCCTTACACACTACCCTTACCCTGTGGGCCTCATTTTTCATAAAGGTAATTTCTCTCTCATTCAGCACTGACCACTCCCTAATTTCTTCCCTAAAGTCATTGAGGGAATTAAATTTCATGCCCCACTTGAATTGTAAGTCTTTATTTAAGTGTTATTTCCTATACTTCTCATACTTGGGCCTTTCATCATCACATGAATCATTTGGATCTAAATTATTCAATTCATCACTATAGTTTGGTCATCTTCATCCATACCCTTATTGGGCTACACAAAAGCCCACTAAGACTGCCATCTTCATTGATAGGCAATGTTACATATATTTCTTCAAAACCATCAACAAGAGCAATGACTCTATCATCCTCATTGTCATCTAACCCTTCAACAACCACTTCTTCCAACCCATCCATTTCCTTTTCCTCATTTACACAATTAGGTTCCATATCCCCGCGATCCATTTCCTTTCCCAAAGAGTGTTCCACAAATAAATATCCAGCAATATTCATTGAACTAAAGTACAAAGCAAAATCGACAGCATCATCATCCTTTCTTATCAAAATAAATCCTTGTTGAATTTCTAAGACTCTTGCCCATTCCTTAAAACTACCCTCCTTATACCCTAATCTACTCACCAATTTTCCAATGTTATCCATTGTCCAATTCAACATGCATACCAGTTACGGTTGATTCAGAACCCCCTCTGTAAATGATTTCATCTATGGTAATCATAACGAATTCACCCCCATGATGAACAGTAACACTAAAATGATCTGAATCACGTGAATGTACCATACCCATACATCAAAAATGTAAATTATGTACAACATTAAACCAACATTTTGCAGAAGTTGAAACATCAACTTACCTGAGACATGGTCGCTTCAGTGACAACGATGTCTTTGCTTCGTCTTCGCAAATGTATTCCTTCAGCTGAGTCCTAATTCTTGCAAGGGGGTATTTGACAATTATATATGTTAAATGACAAATCAGTTTTCATATAATAATTCAAAATACATGTGTGTAATTAAAGTGACATCGTGGCAAGCCCAGTTAAATATTCCATGACACCTGACCATTGAGAGGTCTGTATGAGGGAATCTATATAATATAAGGGGGTGTTTATAAAAACTTTACCAGGGACTAAAATCAAAACTCGCTAACATTACACGGGGATTTATATATTTAACTCTTTAATCTTTAAAAATCTATATATAAAAAATTATATTAAAATTTATCATATTTTACAAGTGACATATTATTTTAAAATAATTAATTAATTAATTTTAATTATAAAAAACTGAAAGAAAAAACGGTTGAATCCAACATTATCCGATACTTTTTATTTCAAGAAATTACTTTACACATATGTTTTTTCATATTTATTCACATTTCTTAAGGTAAGAAACCAACATTCTCATAAGAATAAAATTAATTAACTATAATTTTTCAATAGTATTTACATTGATATTTATTTTTATCTTTTATATTTTTAAATTAAATAAAATATGTAAATATTTCTGAGAAATTTTATTTTTAGTTAAGCACATGAAGATAAATATTATTAATATATTTTAAAAAAATATTATTTCATGATTTAAAACAGACACACCCTAAATAATATCTATTAAAAAAATACATAATATACCATCATATTTTTGAAAAAAAACACCAACCTTATTATTATTGATTGTTTTAAGATTTTATATGTAACATTGTGTATCTTATAAAAGTTTAATATAATTTTAATTTATAAAAGTAGTATAGTCTATCTATTTTCTTATCAAATTTAAAAAAAAAATGCAGCATACAGTACAATGCATATCAATGTATGAACTATATATATTTATTATAAAAAAAGGTATATTAAATACTTGGTGCTAAGAATATTCAGCCACATATACAATACAAACCGTCCCACGCAACTCCACACGACATTTTTATATATAAAAAAATGTTTGACTTTATGTTTAAATTTTTAATTCAAAATTTAATACTAAATTGTTTAGTGTCAGAATTTTATAACCACACATGCAAGGTAAATGGTTTTTTTAATGCTAAGATAGTACCACAATCCTAATTAACTTGTTAAATTTTTATATATAACCTTTTTAGATTCCCATATTTAATACCAATGGTTCGCAAATAAGACTAAGTATATATATATATATATATATATATATATATATATATATATATATATATATATATATATATATATATATATATATATATATATATAAAAGGAGAGATATTTTACTTCAAGAATAAATTTAAATGAGTTATTCTAAATTTTAATTCTTGATTTTATTAATCTAACGGTTTTAATTAATTGTTTAATCTATTTATTTTTGAAAACAATTAAAATCGTTAGATTCATGAAAATCAAGGGTTAAGATTTGAAGTAACTCATTTAAATTTACTTTTAGAATAAAAATATCTCTCCTATATATATATATATATATATATATATATATATATATATATATATATAAAAGAGGTTAAAGATAGTCTATTGACGGTGTAAGATACTGTTATCTAATATTCATTAATCAATAATTTTTTTTTAAAATAATAATATGACCGTGATTAGTTTACAATATAAAATTATTTTACAATTATCTATACAAATTCTTTTCTCTATAGATAATAATCTTCTGAAAAAACTACCAGCTCATAATTGAGTTCTATTTTAGAATTATAGATTAAGTTGGAAAATAATCTTTATCATGTCATTCAAATGCTTTGATTTATTTATTGCAAATACATATAATTTTATAAAAAGTAATTATCTGAATATAAATAAAATAAAACACGTTGTAACAAAGAAAGAAAAAAAAACAATCTAGAGTCAACCTAGAAAACCAGTGGCATAGGGTAACGTTATAAAATTTCGTGTATTGAAGAGAAGAAAAAGAAGAGACAGAAAAAAAGGTGAAACATAAAAATAAGGTAGTAAACGGAGTTATTATGGTTTTGTTCGAAATAATAATAATAATAATAATGAGTATTGAATTGTTATGCATGCATTTTGCACTATCGTTATCTCTATGCGTGCGTGTATTGTGTTTGTGTTGTGCATTTTGCATGCACTTTCTCTCTCTATAAAAACCTCTCTCTCTCTCTCTCTCTCTCTCTCTCTCTCACTATTTACGGTTATCATGTTCCATTCCATTCATATTCACCTTTTCATGTTTTCATCTTCTTCGAATTCAGTGTCAGTGTCTCGAAGTTAAACAGCAATTGACTTCGACGCGATTTTCTATGTGCATGGTTTATTGTTACAACAGCATATTATAGAAAACACTACAGAGCTGTTTTTGTTGTTTTTTTTAAGGTTGTTCTGTTTTTTTGTTTGTTCTGTTTATGTTTATCCTTTTGTTGTTTTTATCTTGAATCTGAGATAAGATAATCTGTGTTTTTTGTCTTGTTCTTGTAGTGTATTGGTTTTATCTTTGCTGAAATTTGAGTTTTTTGGTTTTGGAATTTTAGGGTTTTGACTTTGATTTTGTTCAATATGGGGGTTGAAGTTTGCATGAATAAGCTGTGTAAGGATGGTTCAAGTGGTGAATGGAAGAAAGGGTGGTCTTTGATTTCTGGTGGATTTGCAAAACTCTGCAACAAGTGCGGGTAAATTTCATTCCTTTGTCTCTTTTACTTGAGCTGAGATTTTGTCGTGAATTTGATTCTACAATGCTGTGATTTTGGGGATTTTACTTCACTGATACTACTTTTTGTTATTGTTTATGGAGTTTGAATGGCCTGTAGTAGTTGATTTGACGCATTCGTTGGATCGATATCAGACCGTCTAAATTTCAATGCAAGTTTTGATTTTTTTTAATGAAAAAATACGAAGCTTGAAATTTAGACGTCTGATATCGATGAAACAGTCATAGATGTGTGCTGACTATGTAAATGAGGTAGATTGTCGAATGCGTTGGGTTGAGTTTCTTGTAAATAACTTAGGGATTTGACTTGAGTCTTTTTATGAGATGAAATTCGATCAGTCAATAGTTTCAACCATTTTACTTCGGGTTTTCAAGGATTTGGATTCGTTGTATCCTAACCTTTGCGAATCTCAGCCTTTGGATGAAAATGAAGACTCATCGAATTTGAGTTTTATTTTTTAAGTTGAAGTCAAATTATGAAACACTCTGTCTGTCTTCATCCGACGAATGAGATTCCATGAGGGCGCGGCTGCCTAATACTCCATCTGAAACGAAATATGAGCAAAAAGAATTCAATAAGTCAAATGTATTGTTCTAAAATTTAGACAAAATACATTTGACTATTTAGATTTTTTTGCTCATTAGACTTAAAATCATTTTTGCTTGTATTTAACTCCAGAGGAAGCACCTAACCATTTCTGTTCTGTGCATAACTGTCCAAATGCTACTTACCTGCTTTTGTTCTGTGGTTTCTTATTATCTTTACAGTCAATGTTAAGCTTTTGTTGTCAACTAGTCTCTTTCATCTACTACTTCCTACTTACAAATTCTTGATTTGTCATGTTTAGACTTGCTTATGAGAATTCAGTTTTCTGTGATGTATTCCACCGTCATGAAGCCGGTTGGAGAGAATGCAGCAATTGCAACAAGGTAAAAAATGCTATATAAATTATACTTAAGTCTCGTTTGTCTCTCTTGAACAATGAAGTTTGTTTATTATTTGATTTGATTTGTTTTGCAGCCGATCCACTGTGGATGTATTGTATCAAGGTCTTTGTTCGAGTACCTTGATTCTGGTGGTATAGGCTGCATTAGCTGCATCAAGATTTCCCATTTTTGTCCGGTAAGATTAAGTTGAATATTCATTTCTCTGCCGTTGTGGCACATAAATTTTACCTATTCTCATTCTTGAGTGTTTTCTATGGATACAGAATACTGAAAAATCTAATAGGTTTACTCTATCGACCAAAAACAATGCAAGTGATCGATATGCTGAACGTGCTGCTGGCAAAGGAAATCTTTTGCAGTTATGTAGAACGGCCGAAGTTGGTGAGTCAAGCCGTTGGCCACATGCTCAAAGAGACGGCATGGTTTCATGCAATGGTCAAAAAAGCGGAGAAGTGAAGTGTCAATTCAACAAAGAGGATCGAGGATATTTAAATGTGATGAAGCACTCTAGTCCTTTATCGATGATTACTACATCGAAAAATAACAGACCAGCATGGGGGGAGACTAAAAATATGGACGAACTACTTTCGCTGAAGATTTCTCTTTTTCAGCAAGAGCAAAAATCTCACCCTTTATTGACTAAACAAACGAAGAATGGGGTTACGATGAATCTTGAAGCAAATAAAGGTTTGATTTCTCATGAACGCGTTGGCTGGCCACTTGCTGATATGAAAGGCAAAAGTCAGTTACTTTCTCGATACTGGCCAAGGATTACTGATCAAGAATTGGAGAAGTTGTCTGGCGAGTATCCTTTATAGTTTGACAGATAAACAACTTACTTAAGTGCTTATGCATAAGCAACTTTTTTAACTTACAAAAAAATGAAGTCGAACTATTTTCTTATAAGTTATAAGCTATTTTCATAAACTATACTGAAGTACTTACGAAAATAAGCTGAAAACAGTATATGATACACTGTTTCTACAAACTCTCTCAAAAGTACTTATGCCATAAGAAAGGCTCAAATAAGTCATTTCAAACAAGCCTTTATTATTTTGCTCTATTACACATCTACATTAAACTTGCAAAATTGATGCATTAATAGCTTCCCTTACATTATTATCAACTCAGTTTGAACTCTACTATAGTGCCCTTATTTGAGAAGGTGTTAAGTCCGAGTGATGCAGGTCGAATTGGTCGCCTTGTTCTCCCAAAAGCGTGTGCTGAGGTATCCTTTGTTGTTTATTTTATCGGGTTTTTTATCAAAGAAATACATATTCTTCTGTAGTCGAGACACATGACGAATCCACGTATGAATTTCAGGCTTTTCTTCCTCCGATTTCGCAATCAGAAGGTGTTCCATTACAGTTCCAAGATTTGAAGGGGAATGAGTGGACTTTTCAGTTCAGGTTTTGGCCTAATAACAACAGTAGGATGTATGTATTGGAGGGTGTGACTCCTTGCATACAGGCCTTGCAACTAAACGCCGGTGATACTGGTATACATCAATCTAAACCATGATTACTGCACATACCATCGTGTTTTCATTTCGCACGGTTATTCAAAGTTACTTGATATTCTGTTTCATCTCACTAATACGATCTTTATGCTGTAGTGACATTTAGTCGGATAGAACCTGGAGAAAAATTTGTACTCGGTTTTAGAAGGGCTACGAATTCTATTGATACACAGGTTATGACATGATTCTCAACTATACTATCTCTAGCTTCTTAACTTATTTTTTGAAAATATGATTAAAAGGGCTATTATTTAAGCAGGATGCCGCCACATCAGCTCATTCGAACGGAATTTTGTCGAAGGATACAAACCTTTCTGGTGGAACTAACATTTTGAACTCATTAGGTAATATTTCTGATCTTCTTCGAAAAATGAAAGGTAACGGGGAACCGGACTTAACCGGGCATTCAGAACATCTGCGTTTGGGTAACAGAACTTATGATTGGCTTAAAACCGCACATAGTGAGGCGGAGATAAACCCCGATCCATTGCAGCAACTGGTTTCTGTTTCAGAAAAGAAAAAGACTCGTAACATTGGGCCGAAAACTAAGAGGTTGCACATCCGTAGCGAAGATTCTATAGAGTTGAGAGTTACATGGGAAGAAGCACAAGACTTTCTTTGTCCTCCGCCTAGTGTCAAGCCGAATCTCGTGATAATCGAGGACCAAATATTCGAAGAATATGATGTAAGTGAGAAACTGTGAATGATATAGTTTGGAGAATCATGCGCAAATATTGTTACCTCGATTATTTTTTTGACTTCTACTTAATTTTATTTAGGAACCACCGGTTTTCGGGAGGAGAACTATAACCAATACTTGTCAATCTTCTGCATCAGAGCAGCTCAGTCCAGAGGAAAAAGAAAATCTTCTGAGAACCAGAAAAGGTACGATTATTCTATCTATTTTCTAATAAGTTCTGTAGTAGTTTTTTGTATCGAAATGCCGTTGGAGGTTGTTGATAATTAATACATAATTAATTTGTATATTTTGTGGCTGTGCGCGGTCTTTCGCAGTTTCTAAAAAGAGAAAAATTGTCGAAAAGAGTAAGTCGATGGAGCAAGACAAGCTTTCAAGCCTAGATGCTCTTGCAAGTGCAGCAATTTTAGGAGACAATCTTGCTGAACTCGGCGAGTCATCATCAGCTGGAGCCACCACAAAACATCCAAGGCATCGTCCTGGATGCAGTTGCATCGTGTGCATTCAACCACCGAGCGGACACGGAAAACATAAGCCAACATGCACCTGCATTCCCTGCGAGACTGTGAAGCGCCGGTTCAATACCTATATGATGCGTAGGAAGAAAAACAAATCAGAGTCTTCTGAAGCAGCCGCTTTCCAAAACGATCAAAAGAATCGTATAGATGAAGCCGATACAAGTGGCGGCGCATCGGGACAAGATACAAGCCACTCGACAGACGAGGGAAGCCTAAATGAAGATCAGCTCGAGGTTGCTGAGCCGAATGCGGCGGGACAGTTAGATCTGAATTGTCAACCCAATCATGAAGATATGGAAATGGATACATATGACAAGACAGATTATGACTAACTAGTCATAATGAAAGAACTGCTGAGGGAATACATGAAAACAGTCTTAAACTTAACTCTCAAGTGAAGTTTAGATTACATTCACTTTTATTTTATTTAGATAGTTTCATACCAATTTTAGATTTCTCCTTATTTGCACAGTCTAGTGTTTCTTTCCTTTTCAAAAGGGATGATTAAGATAGATTTTTTCTTATAGTTAAAATAAAGTTATAGCTTTTCTAGTTTAGGCCGGACATGTCATGCTCAACTTGTTATATCTATTGTTTTTCATGTTTGGAAGAGAAATTTTCTTAATGGTAGCAATTTTTTTGTGTAAATAGTTAGTGGCTAGAATTCCATCACGATGAATAAGTGATATGTAGCTTAGCAGATTCAAATTCATGCTCGTGCAGTCTGATGTTTTTGCATAATTATCAATAAAGTGAGATGTAGCACATTCGAATTCATGCTCGTGCAGTCTGATGTTCTTGCATAACTATCAATTTAAGTGAGATGTAGTGCAGTCTGATGTTCTTGCATAACTATCAATTTAAGTGAGATGTAGCAGGTTCGAATTCGTGCTCGTGCAGTCTGATACTCTTGCATGACTATCAATTAAGTTGGCTTAACCGAACAGTGACAATATTTTTATATAGTATTTTTTTCAAACAATTGACTTAATGTCTCTTACAAGGCAACAACCATTGATTAAAAAAAGTATATTTATAAATAAATAAAATAAAAGCAAAGCTAAGAGCCAATTGGAATCTATGAATTGAATCTAATGTACTCTTAGCTAAACATTTTAATTTTCGACCGGCCATATAACACGGAATGTTTGTCCATATATGATCGTCTTTGTTTCCAATGTAACCAAAATCACACGTCTAAAAACATCCTTTTGTGTCACCTTTTACCTTAAAAATTCCAAACCTATCATCATCAATTCATCATTATCATATATATAATATAGTTGTGGTCTTATCTATAACCATATAACATAAGGCTAAAGTTCTATATTATATAACACATAGCTATAGGCTAATCAAATATACTTGTCCTTAACATAGAAATTTGTAATGGATGAAAAACCAATTTTGCTTGATCTTGAAACATTGTACCTAGGAATCCCAGATGAATCTGTTAACCTGACTTTTCAAGACCTTGCTAATGTGAAGACAACAACCACTGATCAACATGTTTCTGAAGTTGCTAATAATATTCCAACAAAGGCAAATTCGTCATCATCGGCATCGCCTTTACCCTCACTATCCAAAATACCTAGTCTTGATTTTAGCGTAGGTTTGCAAGCTTCAATTCAACACAACGATATTGGTCGTGGTGGCTCGCCGTGGGGTCATTTTGGGCAACGACCTGAGGAGAATCGTGGACATGGACATGTACATGTGCATGATCATGTACATGATCCTCCTCAATTTAGTCATACGAGTGGAGGTACAAAAAGTCCTCGAGATACAAAGAGTCCTCAGATGAGGACGGGTGGAGATGATCGTTCGACGTATAGTATGAGCTATGATGATATGAGTATGGCCTCTGGAAGAGGTAGTGGTGGACGTCGACGACCTGGAATTCCTCACTCTAAGATTTGCACCATTTGTAGTACCTATGTTTATGTCTTCCGTACTAGATGTTTGGTATGTCAACAACTTTTCAATTTTTTTTCTTTTCAAAATTGGACAAAACTTAACTATATAATAAACTCAGATACAATAAATAAATGTTGTCGTCAGAGATTGAATCATGGACCTGCAGCTTAGTTATAGCTGCATGAGATAATGATTTAGTAACAGTATATTGATAATGGTGTGTGGATGCAGGTATGTGGAAGGGTTTATTGCTGCAGATGTGTGAAGCTAGGAATGGGAGAGATGGTAGAAGGAAGAAAGTGTATAGAATGCCTTGGATTGAAATTCAGCCAAAGGTACATAGAAAGAGCAGGGAAGGTAGGGTGTTGCAATTGGAGGTATCCAATAACAATGAAGCAAGTTGAGCTCATTTGTGCAGAAAAAGGACCAAGAAGGAGTAGAAAATCACATACTCAAAGTGGTGTGACAACTCCAAGATCAAAAAGTCCAATAGCACCTAGAAGCCCTCATGCTATTGGTAATAGCAATGAACACTCTTTTGCCTTGTCCTCTTCTTTTTCTCCTTTCTCTCCTCATCATAATAACCTCCCTTTTTAAAATTATTTACATATCATATAGAGTTCTCATGGCACATGAGATAGTTTTTCGTAATAATAATTTATTTGTGTTTCACTTTATTGAAGTTGTTTAATTTAATTTGTTATTAGTAGCTTATTACTTATAAGATTATTGATCAATATTTTAATTCTATGATATCTTATTTTGCAAATTCTATATTAGTATAGTCACCTATTGTTACTTGGAGTTGGTAGCATCTATTGCATATGCGTTTTTTTAATCTAAACGACAAAGAAAGATGTCATAACAAAGGACAAAGAAAATGTTAAATTGTGTAGCTAATAAAGTTGAAAGAATTCAAGTGTAAGTGGGGTGTGGCATCTTTCCCGCCCCGCATAAGCACCTTCAAAAATGGGTTTAAGCTAAAAAAACAAAACAAAAACTAAGAGAACTCATTTATTAGGGCTATAAAACTAAAAAACTTACGGCCTAAAATGGACTCTATGAAATAAAGAGTTTCATCGAAAATTCTCGTGAACTTCTCTAAACCACTTTTTACTAGAGTATCAACATACAAATTATCTTATCAGTGAAGGTTGTACTTGCAAATATTTTGACGTCCAAGTTTGTGACTATCGGATGTGAGATATTTATGTTCTAAATTTGTGTGTACATTGATTCGACGCGTGTGACTCCTTTTATATGGGTTTTTTAGGGTTTATAAAGGTCTAGAATCTTTAGACCAATAATATAATTTGTTTGGTCATCCGACTATCCATCTTCAATTTTTTATCGAATTAAATGTCTCCGTAGGACAAGTCCATGCTAGTTTCTGATATCCTGGAATATTCTTTTGGTGTGCAAATATGAGTTTGATAGTAATGTCTTCTAATGTCATTGATATGATATTTTTAGGACAAATTAATATGGATATCTCTTTATTGAGCTTCACATCATTGGGTTTTAGATCTCTTATATTGTGATATTGGTCGCGAACTGGGTTGGAACATAAATCCATAAAATTAAAGATTTTTTTTAGGGAATTCATGATTAATTTATTCTAGGATTTTCTATGGAATGAATTATTTATGGTGACTTGGTGGTATTCTTAAAGTTACAATTAGAGCTGATAATTTTTTGAAGCAATCTGCCAAAGCTTCCTCTCCTTAGGGTGAATTTACGATTAATGCAGCAATTATCTTTGGAATTAATGCATTTTGGGTTGTTCGAAACGTGGTATGTTATCATCACAAGATTCAGGTTTTTAATTTCGTTTGTGTGAAGGTTACGACCCAGGTGAAGCTCTTGTGTTCTAAGGCCAAGCTTCATTTATGTCATAGTGTGTTTGATTTCCAAGTGTTAAAAACTTTTTTTCGATCAATCTAATAGAGATTGTTTGGCATCCGCCTTGTCATTAAAGAGATTGTTTGGCATCCGCCTTGTCAATGATGAATGAAGTGTAATATAAATGGTTCTTTTGTTACGGGTGCTCTTTCCTCTGGCAGTGGCGGAATTTTTTCGTAAAAACTCTGAAGAATTTTCTTTGGCGTTTGCAGAGCCATTGTCTTGGAATAATTCCTTTTTGGCAGAATTTTTATGGTGTGCTAAGAAGAATTGAAATTGCTTTTGACAGAGGTTGGTTAAATCTTTGAGTTGAATCTTACTCTACCTTAGTTGTTAAAACTTTTAGTTATGCCAATGATGTCTTAATTCCTTGGCAACTTAGTAATAGATGGATCATTGCTCTAAACTTTAATTAGACATGAATTTTATTATCTCTCATATTTACAGGGAAATCAATACTTATGCAGATTTTTATACTAATATAGATCGTACAACTAATATCTTTTTATTTTTAACTCTTTACCAATTGAGATTAGAGGTGATTCTATTAAAAATTAAACTCGATTTGTATCTCTTTAAATTTAAATATTTTTTGAATGAGAAAAACTTTTTAATATATACCAATCTGCTTTTAAGAGAAATGCTATTTGTACACCAATGTGTACACTAAATACTAAACAATGTTCAACATTGTTCCCCGTATTTATACGGTGAACAGTGTTTAGTAAAATAAAATAATAATATTTATAAAAAAAATTATTTATTTTTAAAATTATTTTTATAGCACAAATATAAAATTTATTATTAACCAACTTCACTATTGTATTAACCAGAAAAATACATGTTATTAACCATATATTTTATTTATAATACATTAACCAAGTTTACTACTTCATTAACCAATAATTTACATAACATTAACCAAGTTCTGAAATTAAAATATGAAATATAAAATCAATCGTTACACTATATTAACCAAGTTTTGATATTAAATTATGAAACATAGTAAATAAAATTGGTAAATGGAGTGTAAAAACTGATTATTATATTACATATTTTAATGTCGAACAGTTAATAATAAATAATAGTAATTTATTATAAATAAAATGTATGATTAATAACATGTATTTTTCTGATTAATGCAATAATGAAATTGGTTAATAATAAATTTTATATTTGTGCTATAAAAATAATTTTTAATATTATTATTTTATTTTAAAAAACATTGTTCACCGTATAAATACGGTGAACAGTATTTAGTGTAAATATTTGATGTACACAATGCTGTAAAAAAAGCATTACTGCTGCTTTTAACACGTACTTCTATTAAAAAAAACTTTTGGATCTACTACACGTTTAAATGTATGACATAAAACCTTTCCCATAGTCAAAACACCAATACATGGATAACATGCAATGTATCCTGACAGATCGCTAAGCCTTTTCAACCGAATCACATGTGGTGCTACACGGTGATTGAAAATGACATGCATAATTTATATTGACACATATAAATAAACGGTACGGATTAAATTACACTCTAGATAATTTTCTAAAACAAATGGATTTAAAATTATGAATTTGATCACAAAAAACAAAATGGATTCACGTTGTTTTTCTAGTCACGGTACTTTACACTATGTTTGTTTCAAATTGTTTGATATCACTGCCAAAGAGAGAAGAAAGAAGATTTCATATGAGACCCACGTACTCTTTCTTTCCTCTATAAACCTGACGGAAAGAACAATATTGCACCAATATTTTATAAAAAGACAAAAGTGACCCATTTTTATCCATATTAAAAACTGGAAAATAGAATATTACTCTTAGCATAAAAATACAACAATTCTCATAAATATTTGGACCAATATTAGAATTTTAGCATTTAAACCTCAAAAATTATTATTTTTGTTTAATTAAAATATATAAAGCTCTACATAATTAAATAAAGTTAATAAAATTGATTGGGTTATTTTGGTAATTGTACAAATATGAATCTTTTCATATTTTTATTTTTTAGCTTTTTTTTCTTTTACTTTCTCTCATACCAAACAATTAAAAAATCATTTTATTTTCTACTATCTTTCTCTTCTTATACTTTCGTTCTTTTCAATTTCTTTTCTCTCATTTTCTTTTGTGATCCAAACATACAATTAGTTTCCTATACAAGTAAGAGGGTATCGTAAAAAAATAAAATTAACGAGAAGAGTTTTTTCTTTACCAGTATAAAAGTTTATTATAAAAAATAAATTACATGTGTATCCAATATATTAGAATTTAATTTTTATACTTGTTTTTGGTATAAAATTTCAATACTTTTAATATAAAAGTTAAACGATATATGTAAGACATTTAAATACATTACTATCCATAAGGATGGTGTGCACATCAGCACATGCATTCTTTGAATTTTTGAAAATTACAATTACTATCCAAGTTGAAAATTGCAAATGTATCTTTTGAATATTAAATGTTTAACTCTCATGCTGACATAAGGGGTCTCTGATTCTTTACATATGTTCATTTTTCGAAGTACTTTTTTTTAGAATGCCCAAGAGTTTTATACCTACACTTTTTAATATTTAATATGTTTGTTTTTTCTATCATATTTTTATGAGTTTTTATAAATATAGATATTAAGGTTCTGTTTGATAAAATATTTTTTGAGCTTATAAATTTATATGATAATAATAGATTTGTTTGGTAACATTTTTTTATCACAAGTTTATAGTTTATTTTATTGATTTATAATTTATTTTTCAGACATTATTTTTAATAGTTTATCATTTTTCTTTCTATTTTTATCCTTATTATTTTATCTAAAATCCACCACTACCCTTTATAATTTATGTTAATTTAAAATAAAATAATTACATATTAAATGTCTTTTATGTCATTTTAATTTATCAACTAATTGAATTGTTAATTTTACCACACTCTTCAATTAGCTTATCAATTATAAGTCGTCAGCCATCAGTCATCAGCTATAAGCTATTAGTCATCAACCATCAGTCATAAGCTATCAGCTATAAGCTACCTTATCATCCAACCGCTATTTTTACCAAAAGAGCCTAATATATATTTTTATAATTTTTAATCTTTAAAGAGCTCGCAAGTTTGTCTTTATTTTTTATAAGGCCTCAAGTCTACGTCATTCACAATCCTGCACCAATCTCATTTTTTGTGGGCTTTTACATAATGAGCATAAACGAGACAGACATGTCTGTTTGCTAATAATAAAACATATATAATAATAAAACATATCCAATAATAAAGTTCAAATTCAAAGAAGATATGAGATGCTCACCTCTTTATAAAATGGTGACACAATACGATAATATAATATATCCCTAAGGTAATTCTATAAAACTAAGGCAATTGCAAATTAGACATCTAGAATCTCTAATGTGATTCCACTATCCAAGTCATATGGACCATATCCAAATTAGATAGTTGTTACCGCTTATCTTGAAAATCTTATTTATTTATTAATGTTTGAATTCATCTATTAACCAAACATTATTAACAGAATTACAGAATTATCAATAGTACCCATACCAATGAATGATCTTTCCTTTATGTCCTCCTTCAAATTCCACACTTCCTTCCTCTTTCAGAGTTAGGATTTGGAAAATATGTTTTTCTCATGTCATGTGTCATGAACAGTCACTGTTCAAATATTATAATTGCTGCTTTGTTTCTCCCTTTAAGCACATTATAGTAAACACAATTTTAGATTTAGAACCTTCAAAGTGTTGAGTCATTGGCTTCTCTTTCATAAGCAATCAAACAGGGTCGGGACCATGTTAATTTCGAGCTTACTAGTATGACTTTACACACTTAAGCAAATGTTAGTATACCCAATTATTCTTTAAATACTTTGTTATCATCAAAATCCATGGAGTATGAACATATTTTGTTTCAACAACATCCTAAATTCTTCACTAGATAAAATATTTAAATATGGATTCAATAGAAAAAATTGTGTTTGTCGGATACTTGGAAAATTAAAAAAATGGTAACCAAGACTATATAAATTTAAGTAACACAAGACGACCTTACATTGATAAATTTCTACTCTTTTGTCCCGAAAGCTTCAACTTGATTAGGTCCACCATAATATACCCAAGAAAAGCCATAATGGATTTAATCCATAGAAATGCCTAATTAGACAAGGAGATTTGGCTCACTGTAGAATTTAGTGCAAATGCTCTAACCGTCAACCAAAATCCAACTACATTAACTCTAATCAATAGGCTTTTGTAAAAATAAAACTTTAATCTTAAAATGCATTTGAAAAAGGACCAAATTCGCCTTAAGAACTCTTATGTTTACCCAACTCTTCTCAATGACTATTAAAATATCGTGTGCAAACTACAAATGCAAAACATTCAATCCTCCAACTACTATCAAGAATAAAATGGAGATAAAAGGCCTTATTGAGGCAAACCCATCCCCAAGACAAACTCATTTGTAGGACTACAAATGACTAAAACCAACTCGTTGTATAATTGATGTATTTCATAATTCAATTCCTTCATTTATTCGAGAATCCATTTTAGACACAATAATCTCCAAGTACTCCCATTAAACAAAATTATACGCCTTTTTGAAACTCATTTTAAACATGACCAATCCCCCTCCCTATTTTCTAGCATAATTCACCGCCTTATTTTTCACAATAATGACATCCAAAATTTGTTTTCCCTTTACAAAAGTCCATTGAGACTCTACAGTCACCTTGCCAATTATTATTTTTAATCTATTTATCAAATAGATTTCAACACTTTATACATGTACCCTACTAACGAAATTGCCCTAAAATTGGCCGCTTGTTATGGGCTAATCAATTTAGTGAGACATGTTGAAATTCAGTTGTGAATGGTTAAGTCCCTCATCGATTATAAAGGGAGGAAATATTGGATTGATAAGATAAAGGATGAATATGTGGTGTCAAGGTTTTTAATGGTGTTGTTTGTTGTAGCTCTTGCATTCTTTGGTTTCCCCAATAAATAATATTAGAGTATAGTTTATTTTCTTTCATCCTGGAACTTTTCTTATTGCCTCCTCATTAATTAGAGCCACACCTTCTTGACTTTTGCATCGCCACCACAATATTTCTCAAGCATATCTCAATCTTTTTTTTAATATGTTGCTTTTGAGATTTCGTCAAATACTTTTCTATCGAAACATTGGTGAATATAAAACAAAAGTCTTTGATTTTTTTCGATTCTCTGAAGATTGCACGATGAGCTTCTATGTGATTTTCAACCAAAAGTTGAAGACAATCATTCAATTATTCTTCTAGTTTTTCTTAACTGAGACCTTGGATGAAAATATGGTGTCTTCCTCTCTTGTGCTCCTGAAACATTGATCTTGTCATTGTTCCCAACCAATGGTATCAGAGGATGATTTTGCTTGGTGGGGGAGAGAGAGTTGGATCCAATGTTGAATCGTTTTATAGGATGTGGAAACTCACCATAGCGACGAAGTGTTGAAATTCAAGTATGAGTGATTAAATTTCACATCAATTATAAAGAAGAAAATGATGAATATATAAGATAAAAGACACATTCGTCCATTACCTCAAACTTTGTTGAATGTGTGGTGTCGTTATCTTTTATAATTTTTTTCTTAATTCCATTGTATTTTTTAATAAACTACTAATATATTAAACAAAAAGAAAAGAGTACAACATACTTAGAGGGACAAATCTGACTCAGTTAAACCATAGCAAAAGTAATAGACATTCAAAACTGAATATAACTATTACAACAATGGTCTACAAGACGTAAAAAATTCACAACACAGATAATATCTAGCGAACCTAGTTACAAGAATAAAACTAGATAGAAAAAAAATGATGTGGAGATCTTCACAACCTTTTAAGAGATGGTGAATGAATCGGACGCCAACACAAACCAATCAGTGTACCAACAAATCCCTGTGATAAATCACAGCAAACATAAAAGCTTTTTCAAGCTAAACAAACATATATCATAGAGAACCATAAATAAGTATAGTAAGACTGCGACAAAGTTGTTGAAACATAACAAAATCGTTGTTATGGTAGCGTCAAACCAAACACTTTGATAACTGCAGATTTCAACGAATCTGAGTCAAATTAGAAATCAAAAGCAAGACACAACACCCTAACAACGAGATTAGAATCGAAATCTTCAAAACCAGAAGGATAACAACACCAGATCTAAAAAAAAAAAACATTTCAGATCCATATTTTCCGACTCATAAAAAAGGAGATCTTCCAGCAAACAATTGCAAACAACTCCAAAATCCATAACCCATGAAACAAGCAATCAAAATTCGGCGAAACGGTAGCGACTGAACAATGATTTGGAGAGGAGACAGACAGCTTTATTGCTCAGGTGTCAACATCAGAAAAGGTTAGGGGTGGAGCGGCCAAAAGGACATCACACCACCCAAACCAGACCCTACATAATTGACCGAAAAAATTTAGATTCGTACATGATATAATTACGAGATCTAATTAATTAATTTCTTTAACACTATACTGTAAATCATTTAAAAAATGATATTATAATATATTTAAACAATGGATGGTCTATGATCTCTATTTTGTTTAGTGTTAATACATACAAAATTACAAATTAAAGTCATAATAAGACACATATTATTTTAAAGAATTCAATACAACTTGATTTAATTCAATACAATTTCTAATTTTCTTATTATTATAGTTTTTTATTAACTATCCAGAACTGTATTTTTGTCCAAATATCTTAGTTCTTAGAACTTAGAACCAGAGAAAAGAAAGGAAGAAAATAGAATTGCATTTTTCTTATGTGACAAAAACAAAACGAATTCAGAACAAATGCAACACCCATCTTCAAACCCTAATCCCAGTTCCATCCCCAATTCTCACAATGCAACCACCGCCTCCAAATTCCCTCCACCGCCACCTCCATCCACGGCGGAGACAACCGCCGCCTGTAAGTCCTCCATCTTCCCCCGCTCCGGCGGAAGTAATGGGTCCCAATCCCATCACCGGCGAGCTCACTCCGAGGTCAGTTTCCGGTTACCCGACGACATGATGGACTTGTCCCCCTCCGATCCGTTCAACGGCGGATCGTCGACGGCGAGCCTAGACGAGATCGGATCCGAGGATGATTTGTTCTCGACGTACATTGATATGGATAAGCTTGGAGGTTCGAATGATTTGGGAGACGGTGGAGTAGATCCGGTGAGGAATGATGAGGCGGAGAAGAACCAAGGGAGGGCGAGGCATCGGCATAGTAGCTCGGTGGATGGGTCTTCGTCGTTTGGGGAGATTATGGATGGGAAGAAAGCTATGCCTCCTGATAAGTTGGCTGAGCTTTGGTCTATTGATCCCAAGCGTGCGAAAAGGTTCGATATTTGAAATTTTGATCGTGAAATGCATAATTGTTTTTACTTCAATTGTGTAAACTGTTGAATTCTTTAACTATGAGTGTTTTTCTCTCTTTTGAGTTTTTATTAGTTGATTTGAATTTCAGTTGTGCTGTTTTGATGATTTTTGCTTAGATTCGGTTTGTTTTCGTGTTCGTCGCGATTGTTTACCTGGGATGAGTTGGTGATAGTGTGAAAGTTGACATTTTTTTGTGATTCTAGATTGTAGCACAAGCAACTTTGTAATTGTAAGTTCTTGGAGTAACTAAAGCATTGTTGGAACTGTATATGTGTGTTGTGAGTGTTGAGGTGATGTGTAATTGTAATGGACATGTCGATTGATGATTTGTAATTTATGATTAGAGTTAGAGACTATTCGGAATATTTTTGTTAATGAGAATCTTTTGAATTTTGAGCTATGAGCATTATATAACTATGAAGCCCAAATACTTCAAAAGTGGAAAACTAGTTGCGTCTGACACATATGTATGATTTTGACATGAGTCTGATACTTACCACACAATCAATTTTTTGTTAATGTATCTTGGTTGTGTTTTCTTTTTTAAATTTCTAGTTGTTGTGTCATATCATATGTCTTGTACTATATGTCTGAGCTTTTAAGATTTAAAATTTTAGAGGCTGGGAAAATGTGATAGAGGGTTTATGCAAGAGACATTGCTTTCTAGTTTCATATAATTTTCAATTTTATTAATTTTCATGGATTTGTTTAATTTATTATTCTCATTTTTCTGTTGTTGTGAATAGAATACTTGCGAATCGACAATCTGCTGCTCGTTCAAAAGAGAGAAAGGCCCGCTATATACATGAACTAGAGCGCAAAGTTCAGACCCTACAGACTGAAGCTACAACTCTTTCGGCCCAACTCACATTATACCAGGTTTGTATTTACATTTATTTAAAACTACAACACTTTTAGAAGTTCTACTTTGCATAGTAACTCTGTTTTGCTTATTGGGTTTCTCAGTGTAGCTTAGTGCAATAAAGTCAACTGCATTGTTCATCACTTTCCTTGAACTACAGATATATCCTTGTTGCAATTATAGTAAATGCAAAATATTAATTTTGTATGCACTCTCTCTGTATTTCTCTGAGAAATTCCTCATATATAAATATTCTAGATATCTGTATAATCACTCTGGTGATTTGAGTTTCAGTGTTATGACATAATGTTGCATTGTTTGTGAATGCTTCACTATGATTGTTTCCAGTTTTTACTCATACTTAGTTTGTTGCTAAATTAACTCAATGACTTGACTTTTTATTTCTTTATAGAGAGACACAACAGGTCTGAGTAATGAAAATACGGAGCTTAAGCTCCGTCTGCAAGCCATGGAGCAACAAGCACATCTCCGTGATGGTAAATTTTATCACCTTCTTACAATGTGTTAAAAAATTTCACCGATTTGTGAATTTTTCTGTCTCAAGCCTTTGAAGTGTGTTATTAAACTGGAATTTGTTTGTGTTTTTCCTTAGCTCTTAATGATGCATTGAAGAAAGAAGTTGAGAGACTGAAGGTTGCTACTGGAGATATAATGAGCCACACTGAATCTTTCAATCTTGGTATGCGCCAGATGCCATTCACTGAATCAAATTTCCTTCCCATTTCACCACAATCAGGTCATTCTGGTCACCGTAACATCCAGTTGCCACTATTTGGTCACTCTCCATCTAGTATGGCAACTCATCAACTGCAACAAACAAATTCTCCTTCATTTTCCGAATTATTGCAAAGTGATCAGATTGGTCGTTTTCAAGGCCTCGATATTAGCAGCAAAGGAACAACCGTTGTTAAGTCGGAAGACCCCTCTCTTTCTGCAAGTGAGAGTAGCACTACATTTTGAATTTGATATTACCCGCTTGACCTGCTAACTTATCCTTTGGCATTCATTGTTCTTTGCGTTGACCTCCAGTCAACTTATGTACTTCATGAAGTATTTATTCCTTTCAGATTGAGGATTAAATTAATTATTTGTTCTTTGGGTGCTCACCAAAAAGGGGAAGCACCCTATGGTTTTACTGTGAAGAAGATCACATAATCATGTTTCAGCATGTGTTTCTGGGTGCTAGAATATTGGGAATGGAAAGGCCATTCTCACTGTATCATTGTATTTTGGGGTATATGGATTCCCCTCTGTTCATTTGTATCACCATTTATTTGTAGCATGTAAACTGTGATTTATTATTGTATTTCACCTCATTGACACTCCATGGAATCGATTTGTTCTATAATGTATAAGTACTAAGTTTTAGATTTATTCTTAGTTGTTGCTCAATCCAATTATTTGGATATCTGTTATTATTAAACTACTGAGCCTTGAACTTTATGAATAGTTAGCAACTTAGCATGTCTTATGATGCGTTTTGGAAGTCTTTATTTTAGTGTTTGTTCGGCTTTATCTTATGAGGAAACACTTATTGATGTTTGGATTCATTATCGAAAAATAACTTATAATGTACTCGAATCATTTTTTGCTACATTCAGTAAACTTTCTAGAATAGCTTATGAATAACTACTGATTGCTTACTCAACTACTATCTCAACTTCAAAATGAGCAAACAACCATTTTAATTTATAGATGTGTTTGGATGTTGTCACTTAGAGTTTTGTTACAAATATTCTTTTAATATACAAACAAAAAAAAAACTTAAAAACAAATGTGGGAAGGGATTGTCTCCCGGGAAATGAAAATGCAATGAATTTCTTAACCACTTCATCCGAGGCACTCCATGAAAATTTCAAAATGTCTTTCTTAAAAATAGAAGTTTATTAATGTGGTGGCACCCCTGAATCAGTAAAAAATTGTACCGGAGATTAATTTTCGGTAGGGAACCTGAAGTATAACTCCAGTCATAGAAGCGAGAACATTGAATTACATGTCACCTGGATATTTTATATGGAACTGGAAATTTACTTCCGATTTTGTCACGAATGTTGATTGCTATAACCAGCGACCATGGTGATTAACACCATTTTACACTTTCTCTTTAAACCTCTCTAAAACCCTCTACATTGCCAATCCTTTTTCCACTACAAATCCATACTTTTTTTGTTCATCATATCAGAAAAAACTTAACAAAGAAGAATTTCAGGTAAACATCATCCCTTTAATCCCTCATTTTCTGCATTAATCTGTTACATTTTGCTGAAAATAAGGTTACGTACTTACCGGAAGTTTATTTCCGGTTTTGTCTTGTTTTGAAATTATGCAGCAGATTTAACTGTATATGTGTATTTATGATTTTTATTATGTTACATAGGTATGATGCACCCCGATAACATTCATAAGCCCGATGACATCGAAGTTGTATCGTCAGTCGTAGTTCCGTCTCGCGTAATTAAGGCGGTCGATATTCGTGAACATTTTGAAAATGTTATAGAATTTGAATTCTGGGACGATATGTTGCAGTGGATTCATTTAGAGGCAACAAGGTTAGGATTTGGTACCGTAATAGCAAGGTCCGATAACGACACTGATAGAAGAAATGCCTTTGAAACGCAAGGAAACCAGTACAAGAAAATGTGAGTGTCTGTTTCAGTTGCGTGGTTATCTCATGGCCAACAATAAGTGAAAGTTTAATGTGATTAGCGAAGAACACAATCATGATTTAACTTCAAAGTTGGTCGGTCATCCAATAGCATGTCGGCTACTTCCGAATGTGAAAACTTGTGTTTCCGACATGACTTTGAATTTGGTACCTTCCAAAAACATTCTTGCAACATTGAAGCGCAAAAGACCAGATAGCACCTCTAATATCAAACAAGTGTACAACAAGCACTATCAAACAAAGTTGGTCATTCGGGAGGATCGAACCAAAATGCAACACCTTCTGAAAGTTCTTGATGACAATAATTATGTTTGTAGGCATCGACAGGGTGATGATGGGGAAACTGTTAGAGACATTTACTGGACTCATCTTGATTTCATTAAATTGTTCAACACGTTTCCTACCGTGCTCGTAATGGATTCGACATACAAAACCAACAAGTACAGGTTTCTGTTGTTGGAAATTGTTCGTGTTACATCGACCGAGAAGACGTACTCAATTGGTTTTGCATTTCTCGAATGCGAAAAAGAAGACAACTTTTAGTGGGCGTTAGAGGTGTGTCGGTCCAACTTTCAGGTTCAACATTTTTCTATACGGCGATCGAATCGATGAGAAAAATAGCCTCAATATGCGCATAACAACTGCTTGATAAAATGCTCTCGTGTGCATGGCAAAAATGTACATGCCATCTCGCGTTTTGGCAACTTCAACCTAACCACTTCGAGGCTTCATATCTTTTGCTGCGACGTCCGAAACAAAACAGTTTGTGAACGAAACTTATAGAGGACATGACAAACTCCAACTTTCATGTTCAGAGTTTTTCTGTGCAACGATCGAATCGATGATAAAAACAGCCTCGAACATACGCACAACAACTGTTTGAATATTGAGAACATGATGAATTCTTATTTTCAAAGCTTTGTAACTTTTGATCCGAGTCCCGAATGAATTTGGTTCCTTCAACAAAGTTGTAGACTACCGCGAGACGAACAACTTTGCAGTTGAACATTTTTTAGTTTAGAGCTGATAACTAAGATAAAACCGAACTCGAAGTCGTCAGTCTGACCATATAAACAATCACCAGAAAATTTCTAAGTGTTGAATATTGTAAACATGATGAATTCATAACTTCCGAGCCTCATAACTTTTGATCCGAGCTTCGAATTAATTTGATTCCTTCAGCAAAGTTATAGATTGCTGCGAAATGAATAACTTTGATTTTGAACTCGACGCAAAACGACGCTTGGAAACACGTGTAAAATACTTCTGAGGTCGAGTACTTGAACACATTGAAAAACACCCAAAATTTCACTAAGTATGAACTTCAAAAGTTATGAACATTGAACTTCGGAGCCTCACAACTCGAAATCCGAGCATTTTTGGAGAAATCTTCAAAGGGACAAATTCGGAGTACGAAATGCGCTTTTTCCAACGACTGCCCATTCATAAACTTCCGACCACAGACGAGTGAGATAGAGAGTCAACAACATGGCTCCGTGAACACAAAGTGCTTAAAACTTAAAAAGAAAATTCTAAGTCCAAGATTACTTAAAATGCAAGAAACCTCATTTTCTTCCGATTCTTCCGACTTTTCTCAACAAATGATCACATTTTCTCAAATCTTGACTTTTATCAATAAAATCGATCAGAAATTCCACTCGGTCAAACTTTGACTTTTGTTGACTTTTCAATACACGCACTCAAACATGTTTTTATCTGACTGCTCTTGATTTTCTGATGAATCATGTGGATCGATAAGCCGTATGCGGATACTTCAAGACTCACAAAATACCCTAGAATCATTTCGGACTCAAATATTTGACCACAACCTGCTCTTGCTCAAAAACCAATCAATATACTCAGAATAGGAAATGAAAACTCCAAAACCTTGGTTCTCGAGAGATAATCAGAATCTTCTAGATGCACACATCTTGTACATTAAGATGACACTTGAAATAATGAAAATCCATATACTCAACCCTTGGGAATCAAACTTGTTCTTCATAACTGTAGAGGTTCATACGATTAGAAAATCTCGAACACATGGCTAATAAATGAATGATATGCATGTAATGCACCTACCGATTAAGTATAAGCTAATTATTTATTGAAAAAATGAAGAGGGCGAATTTTGGAGTGCAACACTTTCCTCTTTTCTACCTTCATCCGTCACATCATCATGTACGGAATCATGATGAAAGTCCTCTACCTCTTCATTCTCGAGAAATGCTTCGTCCTTTTCATTGATAACCTCGAGACCTGTGTTAACGTCTTCTATTCCAACCCCCTCTATTGAGTCGTCATCCGAATCTTCAAGGTTGCTATCAGAATCTTCAACGGCCACCCCCTTATTACTTTTAACAAGGCAAGTTATCGGACCCTGAGCTTCTTCCATAATCTTAATCCTAAAGACAACTCCCTATATTCGAGTGTTAAGGATTTCCTCGAAGACGTTAGCACATGTAGTTCTGATCATGAAAAGAGCCACATTCAACCTCGAAAGATTCAAAGTATTATCATCACAACAAATTAAAGTACCAATACTTGACGTAAGAAGCTCAAAGATTCTGATAGACCAAGCGTGACAAGGTATTCCAAAACACCGAATCGATGTTGTTCTCTCCTGATCCACATCATTGGATTGCCACCTTCTTACTCTTTAAACCATTATCCAAGCCAGCTGGTTCATCAACCAAAGCCTGCAACTCTCCATCTACCCGTTCCTCAAGAAGGCAAAGATTAGCTCCTATGGGAGAGTTACTTCGACATTGAAATAACCCTTAGAGTGAAAGATGTCCTACATTCTATATGTTAATCTCAGGGAAGCCATAACTCCGATAAAAGCTTTGTTAAACCTATCGATTTCCTCATTAGTTAAATTAAACTTGAGATGAACGTGATTTTGCTTTGACTCATCTTCAATTGATCTAAAGGCTCTTACCCCATGAATAACCTCAGCATACGACTTATTACTTTTGAATCTAGCAAACCCCTTCTTCTCTTCGTGTTCGTTAAGATGAACGTGCGACTCCAAACCGTCGTTCCTCCTGATGACCTCCTTGTTCTTTACGTAAACATCTTTCCCGAAAAACCTGGGGATATTCACGAACAGTTTTCTTCCCGCGGTGAACGTGTTATCCGGTTGAGTTGCAAGCAACCTTACGTCTCTAACGTTAAAGAAGCGCACAAACCTATATTTATTACCTCTTTTATCCCTTTACATAGGAATAAAAACTTCATCAATGTCCCTTAACCCCTTAAGAGCACCATATAAATCTTTAGCTCTCAGTTTATCATCAAAGGTCGTGATAAGGAACGTCGTAGTTTGTTCAGCATATTGAGTACTTCGTGAGAATTCTGCGTCAGATGTTCCTCCATGTCTCTTGTTCTCCTGTTTCGATCTCACCTTAGTTTACCCTTCCTCCTCATTGTGTTCCATTCTTTAATTTCCGCTTGCGCCTCTTAGTGATTCTTTTTTATTTTAGGCTTTGGGATGAAGTCTCAATTGTATTTGGTTTCCAATGAATTGAAAATAACTTTACAACTCTCAAAGTGTCGGTTGAAAAAACAAAGAAAAACTCAACAAAAAAAATTGATTGTTAAAGACGCAAAATAGGAAGTCCAAAGACTCCTGCGGTGTGTTTCCATTTCCAATACAACTTTGAGTTGAAATATAAGGAAGGAATACGTTGGAAAATCATTTAATTACATAATTTATTATCTAGAGTTATTAGAGATATGAAGTCCAAAGATTCCTGCGGTGTGTCAAATTATCATTAGAGATATGAAAATAGCTATTTAAATAACTTTAGTTAAGGGATTATGGTAATAAAAGCAGATTAGGAGATTATCGTAAAATTATATTAGGAATCCTTTAATTTACTTTTAAACAGATTAGTCCTTTTAAAATTTTTGTATGTAATAATTTGGCAAAGTGATTTCTACATTCTTTTTCTCATATTTTAGTCATTTAAAAATATTAATTATTTTTATTTTTAATTACATTTTATGATTTTCATACCGGTCAAAATAATTACATAATAATTAATATATTTTTATTGTTAAGAAAAATAACGGTGCACATATTTAATAATTTAAAATAATATTTAATTTTAAAATTTAGATTGGACCGGCCGATTAGACCGGCCAAACTGAGAACCACTCAGATAATTGATTTAGTTTAATTGTTAAATTGGAGATGTTGTTGAACCGGCAAGAACCGATAAGAACTAGTGAAAATAGAGAAAACTAGCAGTTTTCTAAAATCGATGGTTCTTCTGCATTTTTTTATTTTTTTATTTTTGTACTCAAAATTTTTAAATTTTCTAAAAAAATCTGCATCTTAATTTTTTTAATTTATTTTAATTATTTTATTAAAATATTATATTTAAATAAAAAATAAAAAATTAAATTAATTAATTTTATTATTGACAGAGAAAATATCACAGATTCGATTGATTTCATTAAAGATAGTTTTAATATTGAAAATGGATATTTCAATATTGAAATAATCTTTACTCCTTGAAACTAAATAAATTAAATAATAAACAGTAAAATTATTTTGTTATAAATCATTCAATTATACTATATTGCAATTATAGTTTGTAATTTTGTACTATTTTATTATTATAATATCTATATTTAAAATTTAAATTTAAATTATTAAATTATAAATTTATTTATAATATGATATTTTCAAAATGTTTAAAATTTATATTATTATACTGTGAATTTATTTATGATATGATATTTTTTTAAAAAAATTAAATTTTAGTTATATTTTGTAAAGAATGAGTCATCTGGTTCGATAAATTTTATATTTATACAGTTTTGTTATAAAGACCGGTTTATTTAACCGAGTTATCTGTTTTAATCATGGAGTTCGACCAATAAATTAGTGACTCGATACCTTTACCGGTTTGATTTCCGATCTGATGTTTAAAACAATAATTTAAAAATCAAATTATCAACAAAATAAATTATAAAAGCAACTTATTACAAACAAATATCTTAAAACAACCTATGTATATATTTGTGTTTTAAGTTTTTTTACTCAACTACAAAAAAAATTGGAGTAACGTAATCTCCGCTCTAAAAATATTTTCATTTCATCTCGATTTGCAAAGTTTGAAGATCTTCAAATCGTTTAACATCCAACTCGCCACTCGTTCGTATTCTTCTTCTTCCTACTCTAATTCTTTTATCTTCTCTCCATTTTTGTGAATATGTAGTAGATCAGAACTCAACATTATTACACATTGTGCTTTAATGAAGTTCAATTGTTCAAATTAGGGTTTTCAGATTTTGGGATGGCAGCCATTTATAGTCTTTACATCATCAATAAGTCCGGTGGATTGATCTACTATAAGGTTCCATTGCTTCCCACTCTGGATTTCAAAAGTTTGAATCTTTGTTTCGTAAATGACCATTTTTTTTATGCTTAGGATTATGGGTCAGCTGGACGAATGGATACCAATGATACCTTGCGAGTGGCTAGCTTATGGCACTCCATGCATGCCATCTCTCAGCAGTTATCACCTGTGTCTGGTTGTTCAGGAATTGAACTACTCCAAGCTGACACATTTGATCTTCATTGCTTCCAGTCACTAACAGGTAATGGTGAATATAACATCGACAATGAAGGCCAGACATCATGTGTTTAGATTTTGATACAACATATAATAGTTCATTCTTCTTGTCTACAGGAACAAAGTTTTTTGCAGTATGTGAGCCTGGCACTCAACAAATAGAAAGTTTATTGAAATTTGTCTACGAATTGTATACGGACTATGTTTTGAAGAACCCTTTCTATGAGATAGAGATGCCTATTCGATGTGAGCTGTTTGATATCATCCTAACTCAGTCAGTACAGAAGGATCGTGTTGCGCTGCTGGGTCAATAAATTGCTGGCCAAGGATAATTTTCTGTATGACATCGTCTTGTAAGAGTTGCTACTCTGTTTTGTTGTATCTGGTCTATGTATTTGCTTACACATTAACTATTTAAGATTGAAATATATGAGATGAGATTCATCATTTCCTACCATGTTTTTCCCTATACAAATGAGGTATGTGTCTATATGTAGATCAGTGCCTACGTAGCCATATTTTCTTAACCTATATGCAATTTGTTATAGATAGGATGCTAATGGGACATATTAAAAGAGTAAAAGTAGTTTGGGGTTGTGGTGTAATTACAAGTTTGTAAGGTGGTTAGATTGTTGTTCATTGTAGTCAGATTATTTTTTTTGAAAACTTGGTATCCGACTCTACTATCGGATGATTTGAGGAGGCAAATCCCACCCCCCACTTGCAGGGGCCCCATTTAAAGTGAGAGCCAAGCTCTGTAAAAACTAATCCAACACATAAATTGTTAGCACCTAGTGGGATTCAAACCCGAGACCTCTCATGTCTCAAATCTTCACCAGTAGGCCAACTCATGGGGTTAAGTTTATCAGTAAATGAATCCAAAGTTTATTAGGATTGTGAGTTGAGTTCCAAACATCCTCACCAAGAAGAGAAATATTAGTGACTCTAGCATAATGAATACCAAGACCTCCTGATTTCTAAGAGTAAATGTTTACCAATTCATCCATTGGCTAGACTTGCTACCCCAAATGAACAGTCTCACTCACACTTCTGTCAGTGTGATGACAAATACTTGTTTACAGCCACATATTCTACATAGAATAATAAACTGGCACAGAAGTGATGATAGACTTGGCAAGGGTCACTTTGCCAGCTCTACTTAGAAGCTCACTCTTCCAACCTGCGCGCCGATCATTGATTTTATCAATAATTTAGGAAATTTTTGGCTTACTAACGAGGCTAGACAACGAATGGGACCTTGTTGTTCTCTCCTATTTGATGTTTTATACGGAAAGAGAATTTGCTAAAATTAAAATAACAGACTTACGAGAAACTAATAAAATGACTTCAATTTGATTTATGAATGCTATTCTAAGGGGACTCATGTTGGTCTGTGGGCTTAGAGTTAACTTATCCAAGTTCTAACTGGATATCACTGTGGATCTTGATGTTGTGCTGCAATTTCTGGTAATTTTGGTTGTCACCAAGTAGTGTAGTGGTTGTATCATCGATTATGTAGCTTGGCATATTTCTATTGTGTTTTCTGATTATACCATTGAGATTTAAAGGTGTTTTGGATTTATTTTCCTATAATCTTTAAAATTGTTTCTGACTGATGGAGGAAATTGTGTGGTTCTTATTCCGGTTTCTCCAAAATTGTGGTTTATAAATATGTCCTCCTTACATTTGTGTGATGTTAGCATGTGTTGCTGCTGTATCATTTTCTCTTCCTCTTGGAATAATGAGAGATACGAAAAGTATGAAACATGCCATTTTCAGCATTTGTGGTATGGGGTTTGATAAGACTTTAAAGAATATTTGGAATCTAGGACATTACTCAACCATCAACTGTTTTTTTTTTCTTGGCTGGTGCTGTACACGTGCTCTTAAGAGCATTATCCGAAATGCCTCCAGCTACACCAGTTAACTACACTAGTTGGGTTCTTGTTAGATTTGCCTCCGGATTTGTTGCTTACCTTTACTATTTGGTTGTAGATCATCTTGCAAAACAAGCGTTTTTGGGATGTGCTTCACTTTGTTTTGTTGTTCTTCCTTTTATGGCTTGATTTTAGCTTCCTTTTATGATAGTTTAGCATGATGCTTCTATCATGAATGGTTAAGCTCTGATGTTTTGCTTCAGTCTTGAGCATTTGTGTGCTCTTGATAGTTAAGTTTGTGCCTTAGTTGGCTTTGTTGATGCTGCTTCCTCAAAGTGGTTAAGCCTTAAGTTATGGCTTGTGCTTGATGGTTAAGCTCTTGCCTTTATGGCTATGATTTTAGTCAATGTTTTTGCGGCGTCTCTCATTGTATCCTTATTTGATTTGATCTCTTTTTGTATTGCTCATTTCAAGTTGGAAGTGTCATGAACACCTTCCAACTTGTGGGGGACTATTGAAGATATAGTTTTTGTTATTAGTTAGTTAATATAAATAAGCTGTAATTACCTCATCATAGAAGGTTAATTTCAATCAGCAAAAAGTTTCTTTAGCTTTCTCTCTTGTTTTCCATAGATGCCATGTTTCATAGTTTTATTGGTGAATGTGGATGACTTGCAAGACAGTTGACTTGCCTTTCAAGTACGTGGGTCTCCTAGTTGGTGTGAATTGCAGAAGGCACATACTTGGAAGTCAATGCAAGTTGTTCTCTAATTGAAGCTTGTTTAATGTCATAATATGTATGTTAGTCTTGAGTGGAGAATTTCTTAATTTAATTATGCTCATAGACCAACTTGTTAGGTGGCAAAGAGACCTCTTTGTTTGGGAATAGCCTTTGACAATTTCCTCTATTTCTTGTCTTCTGTCCACCTATCATGAGCAGAGGATGCCTATGTTGGGATTGTAAATTTAAAGATGCTTTTCAGAGCTCACATATTCTAAGACAACAAATTGTATGACCCCATTCCTTGGTTTATCCAAACGCATATTGGTTGTCAATTGTCAAGTTACACTACATGAGTACTAATCAAGGGGAATATTATCCAATAACTAATTTCCACATTATCTAATTGACAAAAAATAAGGTAGCAAGCAATGATTATTCTTTTCACACGGGTGGGAATAATATAGGGCCACCATGCACAATTCATTTTTGCAACAGAAGCATTAGATTATCATTCCAGCACTTTAATCATATCAAAGAGCCTCATAACTATTAAGCTTGCTGTTGGAATATTGTCTATGTGTCAAGTTTGTGAAAATAACAGATATTATGATCCTTTACATAACATGCTGAAAAAGTTGACTGCACAGATAGATAGATACTCTTTCACGTGTTAACATAATACTACTACAAGTTTAGTTTCAAATGCGATATAGTTCAATATTTAAAATAAGAAGTAAGAAATTTGGATTCCAAACATTCACACAATCTCGCATATGCTATTTAGGACTGTCGAATCAAACGTCTAGGCGATCGCGCACATACTAATCAAGATTGTCGAAATAAACGTCTAGGTAATCTCGCATTTGTTAATCAGGATTGTCAAATTAAACGTCTAGGCGAGATTGACACCTTTACCAAAATGGACATGTGGGCTGTCTAATTTTGATAGAAAGAGTCGGTCCCTTACTTGAACTAGACAAACGAGAGAGACACTACATATTCACCAAAAAATTTATGGTGATAGGTGTATGGATTCTCTCATTTATAAAGTGTTCAACCTTCATTTTTCTAAACAATGTGAGACTTAAAACTCACACTTGTATCTCAACATAACTCACATCCAACATCATATTCTTTTCTTTTTTGTCATTATTAATTTGTTTTTGGTCATTTCATCCATCATATTCTAACATCATTCACGAATATAAAAATATAATTGGTCTGAAATTAATTTGATAGTCTAATCAGCGTAACTAACTCAAATGCGCTCAAATCCCGCATAATGATGCGCTCAAATCCCGCATAATGATTCTTAAGCTCTAAACATTATTTTAGAAGAGAGCATGATAATATAAACTCCTAAAGTGGTGAATTAGAAAAAATATGTATATTGATCTATAAAGTTAATGAAGAAAGATCGTTGGTTGGGGTATGCATGTGCAGGGGTATAGACTAAAAGATTTTCGGTTAGGAATCCCAACAAGAACCAGCGCATGTGCACTTTGATTCTACACTTGTTTTATGCCTTTAAGGAAAAAGCCCCGCCAATGTAAATGTATGTGCATGTTTTATTCACTAAATGATGCTTATAAATAGAGAACCCTTAATCGCATTCAACATCACATCAAAACAAACAAAACTACACATTGCCCTGTCTAACAAAGAAAAACATTCAATGTCATCATCTACTTTCCTAGTTATTATGTTTTTTCTCTTCATTGAAACTCATTTCCATGGAGTCACTGCCATCTACCGCGGTTGGCAGAATGGCCATGCCACTTTCTATGGCGGCGGTGATGCTGCCGCCACAATGGGTGAGTTTTAAATTTTTTGTACGGACACTAAAAAACACGACACCAATACTAGTAATAGTTTAAAAAAATTAAATAAATTAAACGTAATTACAAATGACATATTCGTATTTTTCAAAGGAGTCAGTGTAACTGAGTTTATTATATTTTTGTTCGATGCATGAATGTAGGAGGTGCGTGTGGTTATGGAAATTTGTACAATCAAGGATATGGAACTAACACTGCAGCACTGAGCACAGCTTTGTTCAACAATGGTTTAAGCTGTGGAGCTTGTTATGAAATGAAGTGTGTTGGTGAGTCAAGATGGTGCAAGGCTAGCACCATTGTTGTTACTGCCACAAACTTTTGTCCACCAAATAGTAATGGTGGTTGGTGTAATCCTCCTCTACAACACTTTGATATGGCAGAACCAGCATTTCTTCAAATTGCTCAATATAAAGCTGGAATTGTGCCTATAGCTTTTAGAAGGTATGTGAAAGCCATCAATTTGGTAATATTTTCTTGCTTCTATATTAATATATCAGATTTATCCAATAATCTTAATTTTTTTTCAAAGGGAGTTTGGTCGTTTATTAGAGTATGTTTGAATTAAGAAATTTAAAAATTTTAATAATTTAATTAAAAAAATTATTTTAATTTTTTTTGTTTGACAGAGTATTATGATTATTTCATTGTTGAATTTTTAAAAAATTAAAAGAATTCATTTGTAAAATTTGAAAATTATTAAAGATTAATTTGCAATTTTTGAAAATTTGTAAGGGTCAATTAGCAAAATTTATAAATTATGAAGACCAACTTGTAAAATTTTAAAAAATAATAATGATATTTTTTTTGAGAAATCAAAGATTAATGTGCAATTTTTGATATCGCTTTCTATAAACTATGAAAATAACTTTAAATATTTTAATTTGTTTATATATATAATTTTAAATCATTAAATTTAATTGGTAGAAATTCATATATTTTCATCATTTTATCAATTCTTCTATTTTATTTTTATCTAAATTACAAATTTTGTCAAAATTATTTTAAAAATATTAAATTTGATTATCAAATATACTTTATAGTACTGCTGATTGAATAAATTATTCTCAACAATTGCACATAGAGAATATCTGAGTTATAAAAAAAATATTTATATTTGTTAATTATAAATCGCCATTACTTTACTAAGTTTTTTTTCTTCTAATTATTTGGTGATGATGAAGAGTGTCATGTATAAAGAAGGGAGGAATAAGGTTCACAGTCAATGGCCATTCTTACTTCAACTTGGTTTTGATCACCAACATCGCGGGTGCAGGAGATGCCCATGCAGTGTCAATCAAAGGGTCCAAAACTAAGTGGCAACCAATGTCAAGAAATTGGGGGCAAAATTGGCAGAGCAATTCCTATCTCAATGGACAAAGCCTCTCTTTTAAAGTCACCACCGGTGACGGTAGAACTGTGACAAGCGATAACGTGGCACCAGCTGTTTGGCTATTTGGTCAGACATTTCAAGGGGGTCAGTTTTAGAATTTAGCAAAATGTGGGGTAGGTTAGTGTTAAATTTTCTAAGTCCGTTTTTACCTTCATTGAATAATTAAAATATTTTATTTATTTATAGATTAAATATATTAATTATTCAATAAATTTAAACATTAATTATTTTTTATAAAAAATAATGAAAATAATATTAATTAAAGTCAAATATATGTTATTATTGTGTTATTATTGTTTTTCATGTTCTGGAAACTCACATCACATATATTAATGTTATAAAAAATAAATAAATTATTAGTTATTATAATAAATTTTTTCTTACTAATAGTATAAAATAAACCAAGATCTATCCTTTATCTCTATATTAAATAGGTTTTTTTTGTCTTAGTAAATTATGTCAATAATTTTTAAATTAATCTAAAAAATGTAAACAAAAAGTTTATAACTTTTCGTATCAAAACAATCATTATGTCAATAATTTTTAAATTAATCTAAAAAATGTAAACAAGAAAAACAATCTCCATCCTCGTTTTCATAAATTTATATTAAATTAAAATTATTCATACAAGTAGTAAAAACTAAACAAATTTATTGTTGAATTGTTTTAGATATCACATTCTTAGTCCTAATCTAAAACTTAAAACTTACCCATTTTGCTATTAATACCGTTTACATTTTCGCACATAATCTAAAAAAAGAAGTTTAATAAAATAAGAGAAGTGTAAAATAATTTTTTATTACCAATCACAGTCAAATTTTTTTAAATAAGGTTATATGGTTATAAGAAAAATGTGAGAAACAAAAAGGGAAGAGGACTATACCAATATCCTCTCAAGCAATGTTTTAAAACCCGGACCGGTGATCGACTCAAGAAAGTTCTTGGTCAAGTTCTTGGTCGGACCGGTCACGACCGCATGGCTTTTGACCCGGTTTCTATAAAAAAATATATTCATTATATGAAATTTGTAACTATAATAATATAGAAAATTATAAATTCAAATAATTTAGAATAAACAAAAGTATTAATAACAATCAAAATAAGTGATAGAAACTTAATGTAGCAAATTATAAATTCAAATAAGTGATAGAAACTTAACAATTCATAAGTTATAGTATTATAATAAGTCACGAAATCCACACTCAACAATCCATAATTTTTATGTCCATGAAGTCAAATTGTCATAATCTTGATATTCATATTCATCTTGACTTCATTGTCTTCTCCACCAACTTTATCTTCTCCTGTTGCTTTTTCTTGATTCACAATATCAACAATAGTATCTTGTGCATTATCCATGTCTCCATCTTCATCCTCATCTAAATCTATTTGATCTATAACAATATTTTTAAAATAATTAACAAAAAGTCAAACCCTCGGTTCGGTCAAAACCGCGGTTCATCGGTTTAACGGTGAACCCGGTTCACACCGGTTTCATCCGGTCTAAATGTAATTCCGGTCTTATCCCTTAATCGGACCGCCTGGACCACCGGTTCTCGGTCAGACCGGTCCGACCGACTGGGTCGGGCTGGGTTTTAAAACACTGCTCTCAAGAGTTAACAAATTTGTAAAAGTTCATCCTCAATTTATTTTTTACAAAATCACATCTAATAGCTATAGAGATGGCATCAAAAAGAGTGAGAGATGTAACATTGTGACCTAAATTAGCAAAGAAGTCAGCACAGGTATTGCCCTCCATATACCTCCTTAAAAATATGAGTAATAATAAAATTCATATGCTCAATAATATTTTTACAACTTAACCATCTATTCCTAAGCTGCCATGGGACCAGAGACTCCTTTGAAAAAGCTTGGACCACTAAAGAGGAGTTAATTTCAATCCAAAGCTTCGACCATGCACGATCTCTAGCGATTTCAATAGTTGTGAACACCGCAGAGAATTCATTTGACAGAAGAAAAAAATGTGATCCACCGAGTCTACATTAGCAGCACATAAGCTACACCTGGAACAGAGGCCGCAACCTCTGAATTGTAACGCTCTATGCGTTGGGATCTTGTTGTCGATGATTCTCCAAATAAGCATTGCTTTAGAAGGAGCAATGTCTGTGTTCCAGATTTTCTTCGCCCAGTCCATTTTAAACTAAAAAAGGAGCTTTGAGTTTATAGGCCTCCTTCAAAGTCAGGCTGTCATCGGATGAATGCTTCTAAATCATAAAATCAGGCCCGATGGACACACTAATCACCTGCGGAATAGTTGAATGCAAAAAAGGAAATAAGTTGTACCAAGAAGGAGGAATGCACCAAATACCAGAGTGTAAAAAATATGATATGCACAAATCCACATCAATACCATGGGCCCTAATGCACTGCACATTTGTTTGCTCAATCAGTGGTTCACCACACCAAGCGTCTTTCAAAAACCTAATTTTATTACCATTTCCAAGAAACCAAGCAATATTATCATAAAGACAAACAAATTCAGGGCGGATCCCACTCCAAATAGAAGAAAAAATATGATGTCGAATTAAGTCGTAACTTCTTTAAGTTCTGCCCCGAAGGAGAGTCGCTCAATCCTCTTCAGTAGTAGAATTATCCCAATATAATTTCAAATTAGATACAGAGTTAAGAACCAAACGAGATCGAAGGCCCAGGCCACTAAGAGACTTTGGACAACACATTTTCCTCCAAGCTACCGTGACTAACTTCTTACTGGTTACATTTCCACTCCAAATAAAGTTATGAGAAGAAGTTTCAATCTCACTGAGAAACGAAACAGGCCAGAAATATATAGATATAGAGTGGTATATCATACTATGAATAAATGAACATACAAGCGTGACCCTTTCCGCATAGGAAAAAGTAGAACCTTTCCAAGCAGTCATCTTGGCGATCATTTTGTCCGCTAAAGCTTGAAAATGAGCCCTCTTGACTCTGCCTTTGAACAACGGGACACCAAGATAAGACAAAGGAAGACTACCTATGTTGAAGCCCGAAATATAAGAGATAATATTAGCTCTCCTAATAGACATGGCTCCACAGTAAACGGTGGATTTAACTGCATTTATGAATTGGCTCGAGGCAACAAAATAATTTTGAAAAAGATTTTTTAGGGCCACAATATTTGAGGAATAAGCCCTTTGCAAAAGATTAAAATATCATCCGCTTAGAGAATATGAGTAGGAATAACGTGGATGCGGTTGGCTTTCATAGGAACTAAAGTACCGGAGTCAGCAAGAGCGGAAATGTGCCTACTTAAAATGTCTTCGGCTAGATAGAAATGCAATGGAGAAAGAGGATCTCCCCGCCTAACCCCTATTTTACAAGGAAAATACCCATGCGAAGCTCCATTAAAAGTAATAGAAATTATTGCCGAATCAAGAATTATAGATATCCAATAACATAAAAGATCATTGAAACCATACCTCTTGAGGACCGAAATGAGAAAACTCCAGTTTATAATGTCAATAACCTTGGTGTTGTCAACTTTCAAGGCGACATTGCCACCCAACGATTTCTTATCAAGCAAATTAACCACTTCCGAAGCAAGACATAAAAAATCCTTAACATTCCTTTCATGGATAAAACCTTTTTGCTCCTTAGACACAAGAAAAGACATAATGCGAGTGATAACACGAAAATGTATCGTATATTTAGCTTGATTTACATAGATTATATCTTTATTTTATCTTAATTATGTTGTTTTATATTCGTATTATGCTAATATTTTCTATGTTTTCAGAAATTCACTATTTACAAGGCATGTACGAAGAAAGTCACGAAAAGTTGAGTGAATTGAGCTTAAAATCCGCAAAAAGAGCAAAATATGCAAACATGTGGTGTGATAGAAAATGGGGGTATGAGAAGTAAGGCTGGAAAGAAATAAATGAAAAACAACAAGGCCCAGCCAAAAGGGACACGCGTCTTCACTAGCCCAGCATGTGTGACGGTCGTTACACGCCTCCTCCAGCAACCCTAACGGTCGCTACAAGTTAGGAGGCGAAGCTTCCTCATGAAGCAAAGTTGTAATGGTCGCCATGCATTCCCCATGGCCCACTCCTATTTTTGTGACGAACGTCACACTTGAAGGAGACTTTTTCTCCTTACTTGTAGCGAACGACACAGAGTGGTTACAACTACTTCCTATATTTTCTCCACCTACTTAGTCAAGCAAGGAACTCCACTTTCTCCTACATTTTCTCAACAAGCAGTTTTGAGAAACTATATAAATAGGTTACATTTGACGGCAAAGCGACCTTCTCTCTTCCTTCCTCCTCTCTCCCTCCTTCGTCCATTTTCCACCATTTTCCGTTTAGAGTTTTTTCTTAGAATGTAAAAGTAATAGTTCTACACATTGGGGGACTATTACCGAATTAGTTTTAGGATTTATTTATATCGTTATATTTATGTATTAGATTCAAATTGGTCTGCGTATTTCAATTCAAGTTCTCTTTGTTTCCATTTTCTGCATTTACAGGTTCTTCATTTTACCGCTTTATTATTATTATTATCATTGTTATTCCTTTTCTCGCATTATTTATTATTTTATTTATTTTAATTGCTATGTCGTTTGTTATCGTAATTATAATTATTCATTCGTTTTTAATTAGTAACATGTTTAGCTAACTAGTTTTAAGTCTGGTGTATGAGGACCGTTGTTACCGACAGACTCAGTAGAAAATAATAGGTGCGAGTTTATAATTAGAATTTTATTTTGGTTTTAATTTCTAAGTCTAATTTAAATAGCTTTGTCACGAGAGTGAGAGGTTATTTAACAATATTTTATCACGAGAGTGAGAAATCAATTAAGGTTAGAGTCGGCACTGTGAGAGCGTGGGAATCAAACCAGATAGTGGAAATTAGGCAACAAATCTAAATACAGCGAGAGCGCTTCAGATGAGTTTAGGATATTATTGGCTTTCAAAATATATTTCTTAGTTACCGGGCGAGCGAGAGAAAAATCTTGGGATTAGGAAGTATGACTTTAGTTAATACCGCGAGAGCGTGAAGCGGAGTCTTTAAGTTGGTATATTCTACGGAACTAAGTTATAGTCGTAATTAGTACCCATTTTCTATTAGTACTTTAGGAACATGAAAATCATATCCCGTCCTCGTTTTAGTATTATTTTATAAGTTCATTTATTTTTAGTTTTAGTTCTTAGTTTCCCCCAAAATCCAATTATTCATTAGCCTTAGCTTTACAAAGTAACAATAGATTACAGTAGGTTGACATTGGTCTCTGTGGTTCGACAATATTTTATATTACTTCGATATTTTCGTGCACTTGCGGAATTTACCCATCAGCGAGAAAGCCTATCCACAATGATTTTCGAGATGATTTTAAACTTGAAATTTGCCAATGCAATAGGCCTGAAAATTTCCGTGGAATCTGCCTCTTTGAACTTAGGGATAAGGATGAGCAAATTAGCATTGAAGTTTCTAAAGATCTAACCCACCTTAAAGAACTTCCACATAGTGTTAAACACTTCCATTTTAATAATGTTCTAATACTTTTGATAAAAGACACCACCAATGCCATCAGGACCCAACACACTATCCTTTCTCAGACCAAACACCATCGAAGTAATCTCATCCATAGATGGAATAACAGTGATTAAGCAGTTCATATTGTCTGTGACCATCATCAGAATGATGTCCAAAATATCCGAGGGATGAACGATACTTGCAAGACCGAAGATATTAGTAAAATAACTCACCGCGTGAGTAGCCATATCAGACGGATCAGTAATAATGTTGTCACAATTCCTTAAGCTAGTGATATTATTCTTGATGTTTTTAATCTTGGTGACCCTATGAAAGTGGAAGGTGTTTCTATCTCCATGCTTATGCCAACAAATGTGAGATTTCTCCATCCAAAAAAGCTCTTCTTTAGCTAAAGCATCTTCCAAATCCAATTGGGCTTTAACCTCTTGCGTCTTCAAGGCATCATTCATACCTAGAAGATGAATTTGTTGCTGAATGTTGTTTAAGTGGGCTGTAGAATTTGTGACAACGTGATGAATGTTCCCGAAGACATCTTTGTTCCAAAGTATTAAATTCTCTTTCAGAATCTTTAATTTTTGAGATAAAATAAACATGGGGTAACCAAAAACAGGCTGAGACCACCAATCGGTGACGAAGGCGTTACAACTATCATGAAGCGTCCACATGCTAAGAAAATGAAATTTGGATTTGAATTTAATTTCAGAAATGTTAGCTTCCAGGCACAAAGGAAAATGACCGGACCTAAGTTTGGGCTACGAAAAAGCATGTGAGGAAGTGCATGCAGAAATTCAATCTTGATTACAAAGAAAACGATCAAGCCTCCTTACAATTATCTGAGAACCCGATCTGTCGTTTGGCAAAGTGAGGAAAGGACCACGGACATGGATATCTGTTAAGGAATTAGAATCAATCCAATTACGAAAATCCGAGATGGAGGATTTGGAAAATGTGTTACTGCCACGATGTTCGTGGGCGCCCGAGATTGTATTGAAGTCCCCCAAATAGTACCAAGGGTCAGCATGATTAATAGACAGAAGAGATGAATCGTCCAAAGAAGCCTTCGAGTAGCCACGTTTGTGCAAGCATAAATCACAGTCAAATGAAATGTGACATAGTCAATCTCAATTTTGAAGGCAACCATTTAGTCAGTAGTATGAATAATTAGAGGCATTAGATTGTCACGATCATATTAAGTGATAAGTCATACTGTTATTTTTAAATAAATTATATGATATAATTAAATAATGAGTTTTTATTGGATGATAGTGTAAAACTATTTTACAACCGTCAGTGCACTACTTTTTAACTCAAAAATAATTTAAAAAACCAAATTATATTTTCAAAAATTGCATACCTTTAATCTAAGTTATTTAATATTTTATAATATTTTTCAATTCTTTCTCACGTTATTAATCAAAATAATTTTATAAAATTACTCATTGTTCCAACTTATCTTATAAAATTAAATAAATTACTAAAATTTATAATAAACGAATTATTTAATAACTTAAGTATAGGAAAGCAACGTCCTCATCACAATCATAATGGATGAAGTATATTCAAAATATTTGAAATTTCCAAACTTTTCTTGCTGAGACTTCTATACCTATGGATTAGGAGTTGACTTTAATGATTTGTTAAGTGAGCTCACGTGAATTAATAACATAAAAATGAGTTACATTAATCAAGAAGTTCTTTATACAATCATTTACATAATTTAATTATTTTTAAAAAATAAATTAAAATATTTGTTTTCACTAAATCAAAATTAGTAGTAAAATAAAAGAAAAAATAGATGATGCATTGATTTTTACATTGTCAACTCATGAAAATTATATATTTTGTCACATTAGATTGTGTTATGAAAATAATGAGAGCACTATAATAAAAGAGTAAAGATAAAGAGACGAATAGAAGAGAGAAAATATGATTGTATTATTCTCATAATTAATGTCGATTTTAAGTATAATATGAGTCATATTTATAAGACATATGTAATAAATAAAAAAATCAATTGAAATCTCTTAATTGATGGACATCCATAATCATTCCATTTATAACACTCCTTGGACGTCTCTAAAGAATATGCCTCGTTGAAACCTTACTATAAAAAATTTCAGTGGAAAAAATTGTAGTGAAGGAAAACAAGTACAAAATTCTTTGTGAGAGAATTACCTTGTTACTAATCATTATAGATTATTACAAATAAGAAAAAAAATTATAGGGAGATAAGCATCCATTATTCAAGAGTATTTCTTGGATGTTTGTTCAAGATAAACCTCGTTAAAACCCTACTAGTAAAAATCTAGTGGAGAAAAATTTAGTGAAGGAAAAAGAGTACAATATCCTTTTAAGAAAAATTCATTCCCCCCTCAGCTGAACGATCATTTCGTCGACGATGAAGACCAATCTTTTGCACTAAAAGGTTTGCAAGACGAGGTCTGCAAGATGAACAAGTTCGTTGGAGCTTAAGTCACCACTTTGCTGAAGATAATGAGTGAAAAAGAACTTTGGATAAATGTGTTTTGTTCGATCTCATTTAATGTAATCATCTTTCAATTGAGCAATGCATGCAATATTATCTTCATATATGATTGTTGTATTTCTTTCTAGAAGTCAAATCACAAGTTTTTATGTGTGTTAAATTTGGGATCTCAATCAAGCTCATTCTCGACTTGTCTCATGTAGTACTAGAAATTTCTTCATAATTAGATGAAGTTGTTGCTATGATTAGTTTCACAGGTCTCCATGAAATAGTTGTACCATTAGAAGTAAACAAAAAAATCTTTGCGATGTACCATTATAAGGATTTGACAAGTAACTTATTTCTACATAACCTATTAGATCTAATTTGAATACTTTGAAATAAAACAAACTCATGTCCATTTACCCTTAAGATAACAAAGTATATGTTGGACCCGATTCAAATTTTTCGTGTAGGTGAAGAACTATATCTTACTAATATAGTAATAGAAATTGAATATCAATGTCTGTATAATTAAAAAGATAAATCAGTGTTTGAGTTACACTTATATACGATACTTCAAGACCAATTAGTTTTCGTCCTCTTCTCGAGGTCTAAAAGAATATTCTACACATCCAACAATCTAACATCATCAAGGTACACGACATACGAGATTTGTCCATATACAAATATTTTAGCACTTATGCTACATACCATATGATATTTGTCCGTATATAAACATTTTAACACTTTTCTATATAACCTTATTGGTGTATGAAAGTTCAATTGCTAAATGTTCATTTAGTAATGATTTTTCTTTAGTCCTTCATATCAAATAATTTCCTTAAATATTTATAACTTTTCGAAACTCTTCAGGAGTTCCAATAATATTTATGTCATCTAAAATAGACAAATATTATAGAAAATTAATTTTTAGAACTTTTCATAAAAATACAAGGACTTATGGACTTATTTGTATATCTCTTCATCAACTAATATTGATTGAGACAATTATATCACTTATGCTCATATTATTTTAGCTCATAGAGATACTTGTTGAATTTTATGTCCTTATCAAGTGAACCATACAAATAATATTTTACGACATTCATCATGTTCAAATCAAGCCCTTCATGTGCTACAAGGCTAATTAATTATCGAAACTTAATATAATCCACTACAAGTGGATATGTTTCATCAAACTCGATCTTAGGTCTTTGTGAAAATCATTGAGAAAAATATCAAGCTTTATTTTCACCCTTCTTGTTTTTATTTTCACAAAAACTCATTTATATCAAATTGGTTTTACACATCGAGGTATTTGGACTACATGTCAAAAAATGATTAACTTTTAAAGAGAGTTTAATTATTCTTCAATTGAATCTGTTTATTTTGGTCAATTCTCACTTTGTATATAATCTTGGATAACCTTTGATTCATGATCTGTTTATTTTGGAAAATTATCACACTGCCTACAATCTTTGATAGACTTTGTTTCATGATCCTCGTTATCGTTATCCTCTTTAGCGCTATTTGTATACAAATACATTGCCAATGTCAATTTTATTTGGTTATCTTAATTTCAATTCCATTATATTTCATCTATGACATAATTTATCAAGATCTCATTATTTCATATTTCAAGTACTTGATTAGTTCTTTTGAAACTGAAAAATAAAATATGTTAAAGTGCTTTTAAAATTTTCATATCCTCACTTGAATCATCTTTAACTTTAGTTTCTTTTCCTGGTAGATGAATTTTAACATTGGAATCGACATTTCTACCACGTTTCAGGCGCGACTATAACTCATTTACAATATTATATTTTCCAATAGAAAAATCCACTTTGAGTGGAGTATTAGAAGATGATAATTTGTTTCATGGACTTTACAAATAAATTGTGTTTTAAACTTCGAGGATCAAATAATATATTAATATTTTATTTCAAATTGTTCATTTAAACTTCTGGTTCACACTTTGAGGTGTTTATTTTCTCCCCCTAATGTTAAGAAAATTAATTTATCAATTGATAATCAGCCTACTGGGCTTCAAGCACATATCCAATTATCGTACCAAGATAAACCTCAAATACGATATTCATATAAAATGAATTTTCTCAACATTCTTTCAAAACTCATCTTATCGTACTATACTGAAGCAATTGAGTTATATGCAACACATCCAAAAGTTTACTTAGATGAGAAGTATTAGGTTATTAACCTAAAATAATTTGTAAGTTAATAAGAGAATTAACATATAATAACTTGTTGGCTTAATGCGAATAAATATCTGAATATTCATGGTTGTGTGTTTCTAATGTATAATTTATAACCTATGACCTCATAAGTATCAGTCATGTAATTAACATTAGACGTCTAAAGAATGAATTTTCAATCCCATTTTTGTATGAACATATTCTATAAGATGTTCAATATTAAATTTAATAATATATGTGATACTTATCAAGAAAGTTCTGAAAAATTCAGAAAGTGAAATCTTAGTCTGAGAAAAACAATTTTATAAACTTTTGATTGTGAGTAAAAAATAAACATTTGCATGATATTTTAGTCGATGCAATAACTAATTTCATGAAAAACTCAATTTCTTAGAATTTTATTTTTCTTTGGAAACACACAAAATTTATTGGATTGAAGAAACTTCTGGTTATTCAATACTAGTTTTTCGTATCATAAACACATTCATGACCTTTTAGTTGAGAAAATAATTTTACAAACTTCTGGATGTGAGTAGACAACAAACATATGCATGATCGTTCAGTCGATGCAATAGTTAATTTCATAAAATGTTTAAATCATCTACATGATTGGTGTATTGATTCACAAATATTACCTTACATATGTTATATAAAAACTCAACTTTTAATTAATTTTTTTCTTTAAGAAAATACAAAATTTGTTGGATTGAAGAAACTTCATGCTCTTCCATATTAATTTTCACATCTTAATACATTCGAGATGACACAACCGATTTTACCAACTACACACTTAAGTGTGATATGTAAACTTTTAGTTTACAATAATACATATGATTCTAATTTGCATCAATTCATTGTAAATAATAAAAGTATTTATATAAAATATATATAGATTGATGACATATAATATAATTACAAATTCGACATTTATATCAAAAGTTTCTAAATTTTACTAATAATCACATAGTACATAAAAAACATTACTATATTTTTTTACGCTTTATATCATTCTTATTTTGATGTTTCACAAATTAGTAATATTCAATTTTGAAACAAGTATTTGTCAATCTTAATAAATTTACACTCATAAATATTTTTTTTTCTATTTATATACGGTGAAACAAAGTCTATAAAAAATTATAGACAATGTGATAAAAAGTGAGAATTGACCAAAATTCTTTATCAACAACGATCAACAAAAATTATAATTCGTCAAAGATGTTTGATATTAAAATATTAGTTATTCTATAACAATTGCTCAATCATCATAAAAGATGATGTATTAGTTCTTTAGCAAATAATATTATTCTTAATGAACAATGTCACAAATGGTTTATATATTTTGAACAATCCTTCAAGAATGATGTAATTTTTTTTGATTTTTTCAAGAACTATACATATCTTCAAACAATAATAAATAATAATTTTTTCCCGCAACAACAGTGAAATCCTTCTTGGAATATTTCACTATTATTGATGTAATAGTTCTTGAATTGAGTAATATTGTTGATACAATCATTTTACTATTTTTATTTTAAACATAATTGATGCAATCTTTATTGGATTGATTAATATTATAGATGCAATCCTCAGGGATTCGTTAATATTATAGATGAAATCCTTCTAGGATTCGTTAAAAATATTTGTATCAATTAAAATGATTTGTGTCAATCTTCTAGAACGACAATTATTTTATGAGTATATATTACAAAATTTTACATTGAAACACAAAATAACTCTGAAATCTTGGGATGCATGAAAATTATCATTAATTTTTTTATAAAATTATTAATACATATTATAAAACAAAAAACAAAAGAAATAACATTACCTTCTAAATCTTGAAACTTCGTGAACCAAAATTATAAAGCATGGTGCTGATAACTTAGTATGAAAATAATGAAAATAGTAGAGACGAAAGAGAGAAAGAGAAAAGAGAAAATAAAATTATATTATTCTCACAATAAGTGTTAATTTTAAGTAGAATACGAATTTTATTTATGGACATATTTAATAAATAAAAAAATCGATTGAAATCTCCTAATTAATGTACATCCATATTATTCTATTTATAACATATTATAAATTTTAAATTATTTATACGAATTATTATTTAAAAATATTTTAATTGAATATATTTTTATAATACTTGTTACAATTATAGTACACTATTATTAAACTCAAATAAAAATGTGTAATGTACTATTATTATAAAAAATCAGAAACAGGAGGCACCGTTTGTCTTTGACTCGGTGACATATAGAAACAAGAAAAAGCCCTAGTTTCCATTTTTCATGAATCCACAATCCGCCACATTTATTTTATTTACACTTGCCCCCCTAAACTTTTACCATTTTACCATTTTCACCACCACCCACTTCAAAAAGACAAAAAACCAGCCTCGCCTTGTTTCCCTTTCAACTTTCGTATTCCCCATTCACGCGCCACCGCCGTTTCCACCTCCCCAACCGAACCACGAACCACGAGCCACGAAGCACCTCTCTATCTTTTTTTCTTCCATTTCTACCCCCGGCTCCGACTCCGGGGTGTGGTCCTCATATAACTTTTTTAGTTTTTCTTCTTTTGCTGCTAGGAGTCGTTGTCGTTATGGGCGATCTTCATCTAAACGGTGTCGTTTTCGGGGAGGATCGCCCTTACTCCTCGTCACCGCCTTCGCCGCCGCTTCCTGTTTTGAATCTCGATCCTTCGTTTGTTACGGACGAGGGATGGACGGCGGCTGAGGAAACCACGGGGGAGATTCTTCGTCGGATTCAACCCAATCTCGCTGCTGATAGGAGGAGGAGAGAGGTTGTTGATTATGTTCAGAGACTTATTCGTTTCGGTGCTCGCTGCGAGGTGATGTTGATTGTTCTTCCATTTTTAGGTTATTTTGATTCCTCTGGTTTTTGAATTTCTTGATTTGTTTCAAATTCTTTACTTGAATGCTTGTTTTCTGTTTTTTTGTTATTAATTATCTGTGAGGAGTGTAACTATAGATGTTGGGAGCTAGATATGTGAATATGAATGTTGGATGGGAGATGGGAGATGGTAGGAGCCGGATGAAATGAATGTAGAAAGCTTGATTTTGAAGTAAGTTTTTGAGAATTGGTCAGGTAACGAAAGGTGAAGTATTTTTTTGTAAGTATTAAACCCTTGTAGGAAATGCCAATTGCTAAAGGCATTGAAATGTTTGGAGAAAGGTTGAACGGAGTGAGAGTTTTTGAGAATTGGGATGGTAACAGAAGATTAAGCATTTCTCTTTACGTAGGACAGAGAAAGTAGTGATTTAAATGGTTGCTTTGTTAGTGTTAACCCCTTGTGGAATACGACAAAATGCTTTGTTAGTATTGACCCCTTGTGGAATATGACAAAATGCTTTGTTAGTGTTAACCCCTTGTGGAATACAACAAAATTGCTAAAGCCGTTTCCAAATGTTTGGAGAAAGCTTGATTTTGAAGTGAGAGTTTTTCAGAATTGGGAAGTTAACGGAAGATGGGGGTGTTTTTATTTAAATGGGAGAGAGAAAGCAATGATTAAATCATTGCACTTTTAGTGTTTAATCATTATGGAGAGACAAAGCAGTGATTAAATGGTTGTTCTATTAGCGTTAACCCCTCGTGGAATACGACAAAATTGCTATGGCCGTTGCCAAATGTTTGGAGAAAGCTTGATTTTGAAGTGAGTTTTTCAGAATTGGGAAGGTACTGAAAAATGGTGTTTCTCTTTAAGTGGGAGAGAGAAACTTAGAAAGAAATGATTGAATCATTGCTCTTTTAGTGTTTACTCATTATGGAAAACGACAACATTGCAAAAGCCATCGCCAAATGTTTGGAGAAAGGATGATTTTGAAGTGAGAGTTTTTGAGAATTGGGAATGTAATGGAGAGTGAAATGTTTCTCTTAAGTGGGAGAGGGAAAGTAGTGATTAAAAGAGTTGCTCTTTTAGTGTTCATTCCTTGTGGAAAACGACAAAATTGAAAACAAAGCGTTCTCAAATGTTTTGTGAAAGAAATATTATTCCCAGACAAGTCTTTTGGTTTAGTTTAATTGAAGTGGAATTTAAATTATGGTTGGTGAGATCATCAGCTTGTACTTATATTAATTGCTTTTTAAATACTCTATTGCAAAATCAATAGTCAATGAAATGTCTGACAACTTAGGTTGGGTACTATTGAGATCCCACATTGATTTAATATACAACCAAAATAGTCTTTATAATGCTTGATCTACCCTCAACTCTTGTGCCAACTTTTGTGGTTGAGTTAGACTTAAGTTCAAATTCTAAGATAATTTTAGAGCCTATTATAGATTTTTTACTAGGCCACCTGTATCTTCCATGTTTTAGATGTTTAGTTCTAGGTGTGAGGGGGTCCAGTAATTGGGCCACATGTATTTGTCTACCTAGACGCTTATTTCTACGTGTAAAAGTGTGTGTTGAGATCACACATTGATATATGAACAAAATAGTCTTTATAAAGCTTGTACAGTCATCACCTCTTAAGCTAACTTTTAAATTTAGTTAAATGTAAGCCCAAATTCTAGAGGTACCGTATCAACTGATACTCTTGAATCAATGTCTACCTGGTGATAATACAAGTGTTTCCTACTTCTGTTTCAAAATGCATGTTGTTTAAGAATTTTGCACAAGGTTATAGAGACATTAATAGCATTAGTTGAAGAAAATTATTCGACTAAATGACCCTCTTTTAAAATAGTCAAAATATTAACCTTCCATCAATGCTCCCCAGCATTCCTTTTAATGGGGGATATTTAGAGATAAGAATAAAATCTGGAAATATTTAAAGAGATCAATAAAATCAAACAGAAGTGTACAGCGAAAAAACAAATATTTTGGAGTTTAGTACAGTTTCCACTTTTGCCATATGTAGGTTTAAGGTATTCGCAACCCATTGTGATCAATGCTAGGAGTGAAAGGTATAGGACCGGTGAGGTTATGCTGGGCGGTGCATCAGCATCCCTAGTTGGTGCTACTTAGTGGTGTCGGCTGCATAGACAGTGCATATCGAAAGGAAGACTGAATTGTTCTCTGGGTATTGTGTAAATATCAATTCTGGTGCTATGTTGTATTAGGTCTATCGGTGATTTGTGATTTTGAACACTTATTGTTCTTGTACATAATTTTTTTTTGTGAGTTGCACTTGGGCATGCGGCCCTTTTTGTGCCTTGGCTTCCATGTATATCAATAATAGTTTTGCCTTTAAAAAAATTGTTTTGATGTATTTGCATCATTGGCAGAGTGCTGTTTTCTGACTTTTAGTTCTATGAATTATCATTTGCAATATGTAATCTTAAAATTTACTCGAGGCAATAGGTGCCAGACAGCACGCCTTACTGTAGAAAGGAATTGACATTATAAAAAGAATAAAATAATATTATTTCGCATTAAGTTTCCCCCTGTGGTCAGGACGTACTACTTTGACTCCTTGTTTGTGAAATAAATTCAGCATCCTTTACTTTATGAGCTGCTTTGGCACCCCAACACCCTTTGTTTGAAGAATCACACACATCTTCATGAGTGGATCTTATACCAACCTCCCTTGAAAGTGACAATGAAAAGGATGTAAATGGAATTTTGCAAACAAGGTTGTATGTGTAATCTATTATAATTATAATGTCATGTTTCCCCTCTAAGGTAATCAAGGTTGTTGATATGCTTTACTGGTCTTATAGTGCTTCTAGGTTACAGCATCAAGAGTGGTAATAGTGGGCTATATCAGGACTTCTAGGTTTATTGATTCCCACAAACTAGATTAGGAATTAGAGACAACTTGAAAAAGCATCACTGCAAGCTGCTGTTTGTTTACTTGTCTGTGCTCCTATTTTTTCTTCGATATCTATTCTGGTTTGAGTCATTGAGTTGTTGGTGTTTTGTATATGTGATAACTACTACTAGGGGATATTTGGAATAAAATCATTTGTAATTGTTTTGATCAGCAAAAAAAGATCTATGATCTATCTTTGGAAGTTGTTTTTATTGGTATTATTTGTTTCAGAAAGTTATGCTATAGCAATTGACTTTGATTCATAAAGTTTATTAGCTTGTACCTCACCAAGGGGAACCATCATAGCATGTAGAAAGGACTGAATTGCTGACCCTAGTGCCTTGCGGTGTTAAGTACTCTGGTTTTTCCTTTGCGTGTAGTGGCCTCTTGTTTCTATATTAACCGTTTTGACTAATGTATATATTTTAGCCATATCAATTGAGACGGGTTTTTATGCCTGCATAAACAATCCCTTATATCTTTATTGAATATTTCTTGGGAAGTGCTTATTCAATTTAATGCAGCTCATTGATATGGAAATTTAATGCAGCTGATTGATATGGAAATTTAATGGATAAATTTTCATGACTCTTGGTACTGCTTTTAGGATTGTTTTTAAGGTGGTATAATATAACCAATTTTACATTTTCTCTATTTCAGGTCTTTCCATATGGGTCAGTTCCATTAAAAACATATCTTCCGGATGGAGATATTGATCTGACAGCACTTAGTTGTCAAAACATTGAGGATGGCTTGGTATCTGATGTTCATTCTGTTCTTTGGGGAGAGGAAAACAATGAAGCTGCTGAATATGAAGTAAAGGATGTTCGTTTCATTGATGCAGAGGTTCTTTCCATCCTCTTCTTTGACACCTTATTTGTAACAGAATACAACTTAGTTTGTGAAACATTTGTTGCCCATAAACTAGAAATTACCAGCTTTAATATTTTATTTGGGAGGGAAAGGATGAAAGCATTTATTTTTTCACTCTTTTTAAACTTTGAGGTGTTTTCAAATGTTCAGATGACTGTCTCTTCTATTACCATCTGTTCCTATTTTCTAAAGCAGGCAGTGTTAAAGAGTGTTTCATCTGTGGTTTGGGAATGAATCTTATATAAAATTTCACATAACTTTGTTATGTGAACTTTTTTGGCCCATGTCATTAAGCTTTACAAATTTTGATATGAAACCTATATGTCTAATGTTTATCAAAATTGAGACAGACCCAGTATTTTCACGAGAGTGTGCATTTCCTCATGCTGCATCCTTATTGAATTACCGAAATACCTTTTCCCTCCCCACATTGTTGCTATGGGTAGGTAGTGAGCTTTGTTTTGGTACTCAGGTTCACCTAAAATCTGGAGCAGTTTCCAGAAATTCTTGTTGTTTTTAAACCTAACTTCATTTGTCAGGCTTTTCTAAACCGATGTGGTAGGCTGAATCTGTTAGCCAGTTTATTGCTGAATTAACTTGACTTTTATATTTCTTATACTTGAAAATATTGAAACGTTGCATTTACTGAAAATGCTAAATGTGTGTTTTTGGCGGGTTGTTTTCACAGCAGTTTCCCTTTTTGATTTTGTTCATTGATTCATATATTGGCGGTTCTTTTCTGCAGGTTAAGCTTGTAAAATGTCTTGTACAGAATATTGTTGTAGACATCTCTTTCAATCAGTTAGGAGGACTCAGTACACTATGTTTTCTTGAGAAGGTATTATTGAAGTGGCCTCTTAAGACTGCTGATTATATTTTGTAACAAACTGTTTCAAATGTACTTTTCTCCATATTTACTTACACTTCGGAATGATGATCCATCTTTTTAATATTTTCATCATTCGGATGATACTATGGAGAAAAGTGTTATCAGGATAATCCTGTGTTGCATTCTACTGTTTTCACTGTATCTGCTGTTAACTGAATTCAGAATTTGTATTTTGTAGGTTGACCGTCTTGTAGCCAAGGATCATATCTTCAAACGTAGTATTATCCTGATAAAAGCTTGGTGCTACTATGAAAGTCGTATTCTTGGTGCCCACCACGGGCTGATCTCTACATATGCATTGGAAACACTGGTTCTGTATATTTTCCATCGATTTCATGTGACCTTGGATGGTCCTCTCGCAGTAAGTTATGCATTGAATTTACATGAATAATACTTCCGAAGGAAAAAGAAAGAAAAATCTGAATCATGTGATGCCGGTGATGCACCCTTTCAATTAGCATTTTTATGCACCCTGCTCTTTTCCAGGTTCTCTACAGATTTTTGGACTACTTCAGCAAATTTGATTGGGACAATTATTGTGTAAGTTTGAAGGGACCGGTTGGCAAATCATCTTTGTCGGATGTAGTAGGTATGCAAGATATTTTTGGTATAATCAAGTAGCTTTAGCTTGGTTGTTTTTTTGATTCTCTGCTGGTGTGTGAAGCTGAGGCACAGGAAAATGGGGGGAATACTCTGCTGACTGAAGAATTCATTAGAAGCTGTGTGGAATCATTCTCGGTACCTCCGAGGGGTCACGATCTTAATTTGCGTGCATTTCCCCATAAACATCTTAACATCATTGATCCATTGAAGGAAAACAACAACCTCGGCCGTAGTGTCAATAAAGGTATGAAATGTTTTTCCTTTTAGTCTGAGCTGACTGTTGATTTGTACTTTTAATGTAGTGGTTATGTTGTAATACGTGATAAGAACTGGATCAGATTGGAATGAAAAGATTTATTATTATTATTGAATGAACATTAAGAGCTTACTGATTCCTAGATATTCTAGAACGCCAGACTCTCCGAATTATAATTTCACTAATGGCCTAACTCTCCGTCTGACCCAAATTTCTATTTACAAGCTGTTGAATGAGAGAGAATGAGAGATATATAAGGTAAAACCACTTGTTCCAGCTACATCACAAATGTTTCATTATATAGCCTAATCAACAAATCAATATACTCTGCATTAACTACAATATAGTATGCTATTCCTATATTTACAAAATATACTATCTAAATTAAATATCAATACTCCCCTTAAGTTGGAGTATATAAATCAAATGCAGCTGAGTTTAGAACAAAAATAACCAAATCTTATTCCATTAAGTGAGGTCAGAGCTACATGGATTAAATTCCGTCATAATATTATACGCAAGAGCATATTCCTATTCAATTCGTTAATCTCAAGAACTTTCTTAATAGTTTCTCTTATAATTTTTATAAACTTTCCTTTACCTCTAGTTGTTTGACTCCTTTCCATCTGATTTACTCTCTTTACAATAGAATTTACAAGTCTTCTCTCTACATGCTCAAACCACCTAAGTTTATTTTCCACCATCTTTTCTATTATAGGTGTTACCTATTACACTCTCTAATATTGTCATTTCTAATCTTATCTCGTTTAGTCTTACCACATGTCCAACGCAACATCCTCATCTCTGCTACATTTATTTTATTCTCGTGTTAATTCTTAACCGTCCAACTTTCAGTCTCGTACAACATCGCATGTCTTACCGCAGTCTAATAAAAAATTTCCTTTAAGCGGTACTTCTGTGTCACATAAAAATCTCAAGCACTCCTTTAATTTCAACTACCCAACTTGAATTCGATGAGTTACATCCCCTTTTATTTCTCCATTGTTTTGTATTACGGACTTAAGATATGTAAATCGTGTGACTTGTGGGACGATATGATCTTCAACTTTCACATCTAGGTTAGAAACACTTATCCTTTTGTTGAACTTATATTCCATATACTCCATCTTATTTCCGCTTAGGCGAAAGCCATGCGTCTCTAAGTCTTACTTCCAAGTCTTCAACCTTTTATTTAAATCTTTCTTCGACTCTCCAAGGAGATTATATCATCTGCAAAAAACATATATCTCGATGTTAGCTCTTGGATGTATTCCGTTAGTACATCCAAAAGTAAAGTAAAAAGTAGAGGCTTAGGGTTGAACCTTGATGCAGTCCTATTGTAATGGGAAAATAATTCGTCTCTCCAGTCTCCACCCTGTGTCCGCACACTAGTCGATGTCTTGTCATACATATCTCGAACAGCTCGAAATAGACAGTCCTAACCCCCTTTTTTCTCTAGAATTTTTCACAAAATCTCTCTAGGCTCGCTATCATACGCCTTCTTCGAGTCAATGAAAATTGGGTGCAAGTCTTGTTGGTTCATCCAATATTGCTCCATCACACGTCGTAATAGATAGATCACTTCCATGGTTGAGTCTGACCTACGATAAACTTACAAGGCCTGAGTCTGGCCTATGACCTACTATAGGCTCATTTTTTTGTTTTGGCCTGATCTTTTTAAAAGTCTGACTTGGCCTGAAAGTCTGTTTCTCATTAAGGTATTCAATAAATCTATATTACTTAAGAAGCATTATAGGTCGACCTATATATGAATATATAGGTCGACCTCATTTTGTTCCTTACTCTTCCAAACTATCAAGTTTCTTCCAACAACTACACAATACTCAGAAGTGAATCTCTTATCAATGGGTAAGCATGCTTAATCAGCATCTGTTTAACCAACTATTTTAGTATTTCCTCTATCTTCATAAATAAGATCTTTTTTTAGGCTTGACTAGGAGAATTTAAAAAATGACTTACCGCTGACTGCGAAGAAAATATCTCGACGAGTGACAATGATATAATTTGATTTTTTTAACTAATCAACTATATCTCCCCAATCTAATAGACTCCCTTGGTGGGGTAGAAGTATGATTGGATCCATAGGAGTATCAAACCATCCTATGATTGGGCTAACTCAATATTTAAAAAGTAGCGAAGTTTATCAAGGTCTTTAGGCTAAAATGGCTAGAAAGATGTTATCACCACCAATTATGACAATATCATATGCATAATAAGATAAATGCATCACTGGATTAAATAATGATACAAAATAAAATGTCCAACTTCAATATGAATCATACCAAATTGTTGTACTACTATGATGAATCTATCAAACCAATCTCGTGGACTCTGATGAATACCATAGAAGGACTTGTATAGCTGACAAGGTAGATGACTTCCCTTGACAAGGTACATGACTTCCCTCGAGCAATGGGCAACAAACCGTGGTGGTTGCGCTATATACATTTCCTTTTCAAGATCACCATGCAAAAAGACATTTTAATGTGAAGTTGATGGAGAGGTCAATGTCGAATGTGTGCAATGGACAATATCGAATGGCTGCATCAGGACCAACTTTCACAGTATATAGTCAACGGAAAATTACTAAAGACTTCCTAGGGTAGAGGAACCAATTTCCGAGTACCCACTGTTTTGGAGAGCACAAATCTTGTCAAATCATTGCTTGCCTCCACACAGGGTGGGATAATGCTTCACTTGGAGATTTAGGATTCAAAATAGGAATAGAAATAGAAGACTAATTAGACAAGCAAGTATAATGCAAAGGAGTAAGGTGATGATAACACAGTAATGTAATGAGTGGATGAGTTCCTAGTAGGACGATCCGGTAGGTTGATTTGGCTGGAAAACAATCGGAATGAGTACTAGAATAGGTGACAACAGTAGAGGAGGGGGTAAACTGGAGTTGAAACACTAAAGACAACGAGTCCACAGGCAAGTATGGTGTATGGTTGCTTCTCAATAGACTCTCCATACTTTATTGAAAGAGATAAAATGTGAGGATACAGGAGGCATATGCTAAAACCATTTTCAGCTACACTGCGGAGGGCTAGGGCTGTCTATCAGGAGTGGCTTCCTAGATGTATTTTTTCCGCATGTATATTCCCTAAAAAAACTACAATTATAGACAATAATTATCTTCATAACCCACACCAGCACAGTTTTAATTGTAGTTCTTAACAGGAAATGGTGGTTGGTGAAGTTTAGTACATTGAAGATATTACTTGAATTTGTTTTAAAAATTGATAAAAGCAAAGAAGCTTAAAATTATCATTCTTCATCTTGATGAACCTACATTGCGTCTTTCGTAGTTGTTTTTATTTCTATTTCATTTTTTTTTGTTTTTGTTTTCTATGAACAGTTATCAGTGACATCATTATGATTTTTTTGTTTGTTTTAAACTTATAATGTGTTTAACTATTTGCCAAGCTATTTTTAGATCAAGAACATAATAACTAAACCACCATTTACTTATTTGTAAAAGGCTGGAGTATTCCTTCCCTGTATGATTGGACCAACATAAATTAAATAAACAATTGTGTCTTCTCTTACTACAACTACAAACGTCTGTCTACTAGCTGTACATACGCTACCACTGTAGCAATGCTGCGTCTTTACATAATTTGTATGCTCTTGTATACACTTTCCGTGAACCAGAGGACATAAAAGAATTAGTTATAGGGGCCTTGCTTTTGTCTATGATCCATTCATGTCGTCTAATTTTATTTACAATGGCGGTATTCATTTATTTCTTTCAGGTAATTTCTATCGAATACGCAGTGCATTTAAGTATGGTGCCCGCAAACTAGGCTGGATTCTTATGTTACCAGAAGATAGAATAGCAGATGAGCTTAATAGGTTCTTTGCGAACACTTTGGATAGGCATGGAAGCAATCAAGGGAACGAAGACAATTCATTTTTGTGTTTATCTAATGGATCCAGGGATACAATAACTGGAAATCCACATAATTATGAAATTAGAAATGAAAGAGATAGATATGTAGTAAAAGATGTCCCTTCTTTGGTACGGCCATCATTTGATGCCTCTGGGGATGGAAGTGCAGTTGCAACTTACACACTTAGTGAAGATTCCAAAGATGTTGAAACATCCGGAGTCTTGGGTAATTCAGAAACTAATGGTTTGTCATATTGTTCAAATGGGAAAGCTGAAAATAGGACTTGTAGCAAAACAGATGTAAATTCTGTTTTTGATGATGAGAAAGAGAAGCAGGGTATGGTAAGCGATTCTCCCAGATCACATACTGTTGAAAAGAATATGGCATCTAATGGTTCAACAGTTTTAAGAGATGCTGCTAATACTCTTGAAAATGATTTCTTTCATACTGATAGATACAATACTAGGGTTTCTGGGGGAACTGAAGCTTCAAAGTCATTGTTGGACCTTGCTGGGGATTATGACAGTCACATTGCAAACCTACAACATGGCCAGATGTGCAATGGTTATCCTGTCTCTCCCATTGTGGTCCCTAGTCCTCCTAGGTCTCCCAAGTTTCATAATAGGAATCCATGGGAAACTGTTCGTCAATGTCTACAGATGAACCATGGCATTCATCCTCAGACAAACTCAAATTGTGTTGTGGGACAACTTTACCTCGTAAACCATCCTACTCTACCAATGACCTCTTTTGTCGCAGAAGAAAAGAGAAAGCCACGAGGAACAGGCGCATACTTCCCGAATATGGTATCTATAGTTTATTCAAATTGAATGCAAATACACACACACACACACACACACACACACACACACACACACACACACACACACACACACACACACACACACACACACACACACACACACACACACACACACACGTATATACAAGGTTTCAAATAATGCAGTCGTCGCTTAACTATTAATTTCATGATTTTGCAGAATTCTCGGCCATTTAGGGATAACAGGCCAATGCTGGGTAGGGGAAGGGGTCAAGCCCCGGGTACCCATGGGCATTTACAGAGATACACTCATAACAATGGGTTCACTCTAGCTTCACATGAATTGAATTTGTCTCTGGAAGGAAATTTTGAACCTGCTCTTGAAGGATATCCTGCTCTTAGTAATGGTAGAGCCAGATCTTCAGAAACCTATTTCTCTCAGTCTCCCACTTGGGGAGCACGCAATGCTAATGGTTTCCCTCACCCGTCTGACAAACATGAGTCTGGCTCTGAGAGCCCTCAGCTTCATGGATCCCCAAGAACTGAAGTGAGCAACCACCCAGACCCCGGTGTTTCTACTTCTAGGGTATCTGTGCCTAACACAGGGACAGTGACAGAGGAGAGCTATAATTCATTGCCTGTAGCGGATCCCAAAAGGTAAAATAATTTTTCCTTTGATGCTTATTCATCGCTACAGAGATTCCTTATGATGTTAAATCATTGGCAACTTTCTTTAGAGCTTAAACCACTACGATTATAGTTTGTACTCCTAGTTTTCCTTTGCTTTAAGGGGGTGTCTATGGTTTGAGATTCAGGATTGAAGTGCAAGTATACCATTTGAAGAATGAAGATGACTTTCCTCCACTTTGCAACTGAGTGCCAGTGATGGATGGGGATTATGTTATAGCACTAACAATAATGGTCAATACATGGAAAATAATATGACTTGCCTACCTTTCAGCTGGTGCAACCAAAGGATGGCGATTTTGTAAGAATTAAAAAGTAAGATCAATGTGCATTCGTCTCAAAATGAAGATAGCATCCATCAACTCTGGGTTTCTTCTAGAGATTGGTGAAGGATAGAAATGAGAGTACCAAATAAGTAGAAAAATATTGGTAGTTAGTAGCAGCCTTAGATGCTAACAAACTGGATTAAAACTAGGTTGAGTGTTGTGTTATCCTTATTTTGGTGTTTCTTGCTCATGTTGGTATTTTGTACAAAGTGCATGTATATTCTGGTAACTTTTTCCCTCTCCTACATGCGATTTTATTTTTCAATATTTAGGGATGTATATACAGGTGATTTCCTGAAATTGAGTTTATACTTCTGTTTTATTTGTAAAATAGAAATATTTTAGATGTTACTGGAATGGATACCCATAAGTTTGTGACATTTGATGTGTACTCCTATGGTTCTATTTATATGGCTTTGCTTTACATGATTCAAAAGTCATCATAGTGTGAGATTTGTTTTTAATTGTTGTGTCTGAAATACTGATGTTTGAAGTGTGAAGTGAAAAACTGTTTCATGTTTCATGCTTGACACTGTTCTTTGTCAAGAAAAGTGATTTCTCTTTAGGTAACTTTGTTCCCTTTATGTGATATTTTACCTATTTTTCTTAATGACAGCAGTATCTTTGGTGGAGTCAATGTCTATTCAAAACTGCCTTGATGATGCCCCCCGAGAGAAACGTGTATGGTAGTTTTCATCATGTGTAACTTTTTGTTTTGTTAATAGATCCTGGCTTGATTGAACTAATGCAGTTAAAGCAGGATTGAAAATGGAAAAAAAAATTGCCCATTCTTTAATTATTTGATAGCATAGAAGTTGTATAATCATATATTACGAACTTGTGTCATTCATTGTACATGAAAAATACAGGGACTTACCAATAGAACTATAGAGTGGTAGACAAAATAAGAGGTTGATTTTCTTTATTAGGAGTCCTAATAATTCGAAGTTTGGCCGTGGGGTAAGAAAAATCTGGCCGTAGATCTTCTGTCTAATCTTTCATTATTACGCAAGAGAATAATACAAGTGTAATCAAACCTTCATTTTAAAGTGTATCAAAATGTGATTTGATGGATAAGCTTAGCAAACTTAACTATCTCAAGGACTCGTTTGTTATTCAAGACAAACGATTATATTCTATTACTACTATAATTTAATGTTTTGTTGAGTCAATACAACGGAAAACTATTCTACTGTATTGTTTGTTCTTTTTTATTTAATTTATTTTAAAATCATGACCCGGTTTATAATTAAGGTGTGTTTGGATTGACCGTGAACATATAATTGATTTTGAGAGAATTGAGTTTGGTAGAATTGCTTTTGAGAGAATTGAGTTTACTAGAATTTATTTATGTTTGAATACAATAATATAGAGGTGATTGTTATCGATTAATGTTGTTTGAATAATTTTATCAAAATTGATTTTGAATGGTATAATTATTAAAATGATATAAATTATAATACAAACAAAAAAGAAAAGATGTAATTGATGAAAATTAAAGAGGGTAAAGAAGAAAAATTAAAAGAATTCGTAGGAATTGTAGTAAACTTGAAAGATGTAATCTTAATAAATATATAATTGATTCTAATAAACTCGAAAGCTAGAAATTGTAGTTTATAGTAGAATTGATTTTGGAAAAGTATCCAAGCAAGTATAAAACAACTTTCAAATTAAAGTAGAGTAGACGGACTTTTGGGGTTTAAAAGTCAATTCAAACGTTCACTAAGCAAGGAAAGAACAATTTTCAAATTAAAGTAGAGTAGAGGACTTTTGGGACTTATAAAAGTCAATTCAAACATTCACTATTAGGGACGAAACGGGTGGGTTTGGGTTCGGGTTTTACACTACTCAAACTCACACTTGAAATCACTGTCCAAACCCAAAGACTATTCAGGTGACAAAGTAACATCCATGTCCACACCCGTTGGGTTCGAGTTTTTTCACTCAAACCTGAAACTCGCAGCAAAACACATAAAATACAAAACATTAGAATTTTTCATAAATTTTACTACAACTTTCCTACAACTTTCCAACATCAATATTACAATTTTCCATCAACATTGAATTTTCCTATATTTTTACACTTATTGACATGTATGTATATGTGTATATATATATATATATATATATATATATATATATATATATATATAGAGAGAGAGAGAGAGAGAGAGAGAGAGAGAGAGAGAGAGAGAGAGAGAGAGAGAGAGAGAGAGAGAGAGAGAGAGAGAGAGAGAGAGAGAGAGAGAGAGAGAGAGAGAGGAAAGAATTATATGATTAATATTTTTTAAAATCAACCGTTGGATTGAAATATATCATCATATAGATCATACCTATAAAGTTTGAGATTAATCTATAATGATTTACTATACGATTAAGATATCCAAAAATTAACATCAAAATGAACTTTCATATAACGTTAATTTTGATGTAGTTCAATGACACAGTAAATCATTATAGATTAATCTCAAACTTTATAGGTATGATTTATATGTTGATATGTTTTAATCCAACGGTTGATTTTAAAAAATATTAATCCGAAGTGACGTTTTTGAGCGAGTGTAACTCACGGTGTAACTATTCGGGTGTAATTTGATCCTTCATTTTATATATATATATATATATATAAGGGTAGTTATGTAATTTAAAGTTTAAATATGTTTGATTTTGAATTTCGAGTGTGGGTTTGAGTGAACTCAAACCCACACCCGAAATTTCAGGTGGCACCTAAACTCGAATTCAAACCCAACCAATTCAGATTTTACCCGTTGGTTTGAATTTAGGTGTGGATGGATCTCATAGATTTGAGTCTATTTGTCATTCCTACACTAAGTCGGTAGAATAAAACAACCTGGCTCGTTTTTACTTTTTTATGATGCATTTAACTTTTGTAATGCACATAAAACATTACGGATGATTATATCTTATCCTAGTGGGCAAATTTTACATTTGTACTCTAATAACACAAGTTAAAATATCTTAGAATTGACCAATAAGCATCGAAAAGAGCATTAATTATTTGAAATCTCTTTCACTTATTGACATCTCTTTCAATTTTATAAATATGCAAATCATTATATGGGTGGTGTGATCAGCTTTAAATTATTTATAAATGATTTTATGAAATTTATAAAAAATACATTTACATTAAGAATATAGTATGCTTTATTTTACAACTTGCAAGTAATTGTTTTGGAATGAATAATGTGTGAATGCGCTCATCAAATTTGTAAATTATTATGTGGATTTCTTAATCATCCCATAATAAGTGGGACGCACCTTGTAAAAACTCAAAAATGTTCTTGGAAAATTAGAAATGTATTTTCGGTACGCACCATATTTTAAAATATTTAAATGAAAATCGAAAATATATTTTCGGTACGCACCATATTTTAAAATATTTAAATGAAAATCGAAAATATATTTTCGGTTCTAAATTTATTCTAAATTTGGTCTCACATACATGTTAGATTGAAATATTACATAGAGTTTAAAACCGGAAATATATTTTCGGTTCAGACGCAACCCTTTTCAACGTGATTTGCATGAGATTTGGGTGCTAACCGGAAATATATTTATGGTTCTAAATTTATTTCAAATTTGGTCTCACATACACGATTTATTGAAATATTACATAAAATTTAAAACCGAAAATATACTTCCAGTTCACACCAAACCATTTTTAACGTGATTTACATGATATAGGTGCTAACTGGAAGTTTATTTTTGATTTCTCAAGGGTAAAAATGAAATTTTATAGAAGTGAGTAAGAAGGTAATGGGGTGGATTAAGAAATCCACATTATTTTTACATCATAAAAGTAATATGGTACTTCATGTCATAATACGGTTTTTTTCTTTCAATAACCATGTTTTAAAAAAAAACTTAAATAATCATGTTTTGAAATTAATTACCCAAATAACTATGTTTCAGGTTTAACACACAAGCAGGAGCCATCTCAGATGGCTTTTGCATTATTTTTTAACAAGTAGGAGCCATCCCAGATGGCGCCTATGAGTTAGCAATATTCTTAAAAGTCATCTCAGATGACACCTATGTGTTAATCACATGAGAAAAGTCATCTGAGATGGCGCCTATGTGTTAATTAAAAAAATCGATTTAAATTAAAGTACAGGACAATGTTGTGAAATAAAACTTTAAATATAAATTTTCATTACAAACATAGCGAATAACAATTACATAAATTTATTATCGGCGACCCGGGACGTTAGACGACCACGAGTTCCACATCTGCGTCCTCTCCAAACTCGTGTGATGCGAGGTTCTTAAGCCGGTTGTTATTGGGTCGATGGGTCCTATGGTTGGATCGATGACCGCTCATAGTGAATGCGATCAGGATCCATGTATGTCTTAAGATCTACGTTGCCTGTCATACCACTTTCGTATAGATGTGTTCCCATGTTTTCAAAGCTTGGTCGTTGTGGTGGGGGGTTAGGTTCCATGTGGAGATGATAACACTCGTCATCTGTATAGGTCGATTACGAATGAATGAGGTAAAAAGGAAATTGGGTGTTTGGATATTGGTACCCATATGAATGGTGAGGGGTTTGGTACAGTGATGGTTGGTGGTATGTTGGGTTGGTTAAGGAATATTCCTCGGGGAAGCCAATGTCTGGGATGAGGTGAGATGTTGATGAAACCATATAGGGGGTTTGACATATGCTCTTTCTCCGGAGTATTGTATTTGGGTGTTTGGCATATGGGAGTATTGAAATTGTGTGTCGGACATTTGAGTGGGTTGGTAATCAGGTTGAGGTTGGGGTTGGGATTGAGAGTTGGTGGTCCTGTATCGTTAGGTTGGTTGGCGGGAGGTTGATGGATGTTGGGACTGTTGTTGGTAGTGTTGTTGGGGGTGGTTGTTGGTATTGTTGGCGCGATTGTTGTTGGTAGTGCTTTCACTATTGTTGTTGGTGGTGTTGTCGCGGTTGTTGTTGGGGTTGTTGTTGTGGAGCTGAGGGTTGGCCCCACTGGGTGCATGGGTCGACCAAATAGCGGGGGTGAGAGACATGCATTTCTGGGTTCGTTACGGATTGGTACCAAGCAATGTATTGACGAGAGTGTTGCATAATTTCGTCATCCTCGTAAACAGGAAATTGTAAGATATGGTCCGCTTGGTTTTTCCACATCCTACAAAACTCCCTGGCAATTTTTTTCCAATTATCATATCCCCATTGGGCATCGACCCTTTTGAGATGCCAAAGACCTAAACATATCAGATCACGCGATATGTCTTGGAACATATCGAACTGCATCTTCACACGGTCGCTGTGGTGCATTTCCACAATGTTAAACCGTATAATAGCAGTCTTCGCAGTCCAAACCTCTGCATCATCTTCATTGGGTATATGATTCAAATCCAGGTATGGTCTCCATGTAAACTGTTGATAAAAAAATATGCAGATTAATGATATATTTTAAAGTAATATACGTTAAAATTAGTTGGAGTTAATAAAAATTACGTACATCAGTTGCGCCAAGGTGGTCTATTAGATTATAATAAAGGACAATATTGTGTCTCATATTCTTTCCGTAATCCATACCGATTACACTATACCTAAATGAATGAACATTTAATATATTAAGACTTTATATATATGAAAGACATAAATATGTTAATAATTAAGCAATGTACTTATTTTGTTGCATATAGAAAACTGAAGGGTAGGTCGTTGACGGGATTAAGTGATTGCATTCTACACCAATCCCATGCTTGAAGCAAGAAAGTGCATCCATTAAAAGTTGACGTATCTTTCTTACAATTCTTACACAAAGAACTGTATAGTTAGGCTAAAACAACAGAACCCCAACTATATTTTCCTATCTTATCAATGTCCCCAAGCAAACTCAAGTACATAAAATTTACGCTATTTCTTGTACTCTCGGGGAATAATAGACTCCTAAACAATAACATAATATAATTTCTTGTCTTTATTATTTTTTCTTCCTCAGTGGAATTTTCGTTCAAACTAAGGGAATCATAAGCACTCTTAGTGTGGATAAAAAATACCTTGGCCTCTTGCACTAGGAACTTCCACCATATCTCTACCCAACATCTCCTCGCATAGAGCGTTGACTTGTTGGACCGGACCATTAACCGCCTTACCATTAATTGGAAGACCCATCAACATGTAAACGTCCTCAAGTGTGACCGTACATTCACCTATAGGCATATGAAATGTGTGTGTCTCGGGTCTCCATCTTTCGCATGATGCAAGAATAAACTTTGAATCTATCGTACAGTTGGAGATTTTAATAACATCCCCAAAATCGGCATGTACAAGGTATGGGACGATTAATGGATCGGGAGCAATATAATGATGTGAGCGACATCTAAATTTTTTCGTGTCCTAAATATAACGTGAAAATAATTTGATGTATAAGAAAGTGTAAAAAATATTAATAACATAATAAACAATGAATGTAAGAATAAGAATATAAAGGATAAAACTTACATAGGTAGAAATGTTTGCCCTTGTTCCTCGTTGAGATTCTCCTAAAGTCAAAAGACTAATGCTTGAATTTTTTCCTGATGATATGAGAGTTGTATCAGAGGTAGAGGTAGAGTGAAGAGTGGTGATGGAAAAAACACATCTGAGGTACCATATTTATAGGTGATTCAGTCAACAAAGGAATAAATGAGGTGGTTGGGGCCTTGCATGCATGCATGCCACATGTTAGAGAGGAGCCAAGTGGGATGACGCCTCCTCTCTAAAAAGGTACATAGGCGCCATTCAACATGGATTATGGCAGGCTAGGTGGCAGGGCTATACATGCAGACTACAATGACAACTAGGTGGTAGGCCTATTTATGACTAAGCCTATAAAAATTCCACGCGTCTTCCTTTTAATTTTGTACATAGGCGCCATCTTATTTGGCTTGTACATGTGATTTCTAAATTTGAATTGTTTCTCATATATTCTCATACAATCATCTGCCACCTCTATGTATATCTCACACAATCAAACATTTTCATACAATCTAATATTTCAAACACTCAAATTTCAAACACTCAAACCCAGATAAAATGTCATCTGTACCACAATATATTATCACTGTACATTTAAAAGGTGAGACGTACAATAGTGAGGTAGCAGGTTTTTTATTCAGAAACACCGAAAATATCTAATTTTGTCTAAATAACAATGTGAATTTTTCGTATTTCAAAAAAAGACTCGAGACCAAACTTCCGTGAGGTCTGACGTCACACATTTTCTACCAACACCCTATTTTACTGGTGAGAACCAAGTAACATTTTACAAGGTAACTGTTGAAAGAAGACGAAGACCTGCACAACATGTTTTGTAATCATGAATATTCTGCGTACGACTCAATTGAGTTGTACGTTGTGTTCCAGGATACAAAGAGGATTGATCCTATGGAGGAGGAACAAGTTGAGATGGATGTTGTTGACGAAGAGGAGGAAGCTGACAAGATGAAGTTCAACAACATGGTAAACGAAGATTCAGAGGCCAATGGAGAACGCCAACTGCCTCCACATGAGATCTACACACCACCTCCGTACACGACCACCCTACATATTGGCACCGATGACCCATCATCTGATATATTCTACAACCCTCATGTGCAGTCAGATGCAAATTTAAAAGTCAAAGACAAATTTCGTTCAAAAGAAGATTGTGTGCGAGCAATAAAAAAGTTCCACATGATAAACAACTATGATTTTCATGTGGATTGAACAAATGCAGACAGATACAAAATCATTTGTACCCACCCTGAGTGTAGGTTCAATCTAACTGCATCGTACAGGTTGAAGAGTGATTCCTGGGTGATAGGTTCTATGACGGAACACACTTGTGTTAATTCCACACAATCACAAGATCACCGCAAATTGAGTTATGATCTCATTTGTCAAGAAATCTTACCTCTTGTCAGCTGCAATCTATCATTGAAGGTGAAAACAATAATCTCGCACATCACTACAGCAGACAAATATAACTCCTCGCATAGAAAGGTCTGGTTAGTAAAAAACAAGGCTATTGAATAAATCTACGGTAACTGAGAGGGTTCATACAAAGAGTTACCTCGCTACATGAATGCACTACAAACGTATGCTCATGGAACAATTTATGTTATAGAAACAATGTCGGTATTTCCCCAAATGGTACCTGTGTCAGCGAGCATGGAATATTCAATAGACTTTTCTGGGCTTTTCGACCTTGCATCATGGGTTTGCACACTACAAACCTATTATACAGATAGACGGGACATGGTTGTACGGGAAATACAAGGGCACCCTACTGATGGTCGTTGCACAGGATGCTAACAATAACATATTCCCAATCGCCTATGCTCTTGTCGAGGCAGAAACTGGAGCAGCTTGGAGTTTCTTCCTAAAGAATCTTCGAACACATGTAGCTCCACAATATGATCTTTGTCTGATTTCTGACAGACATGCCTCAATTGATAGTGCGTACAACAATCCCGCTAATGGTTGGAACGATCCACCGTCTACACATGTTTATTGCGCAAGACATATCGTTCAAAATTTCACGCGCGAGATCAATGATAAGAGTCTTCGGAAAACAGTTATGAATGCAGCGTACGCACTAACACAACCACGTCTTAAATATTATCACAACAAGATCAGAATGGAAAATCTAGATGCAGGTGCGATGGTTGATAATTTGCAAGTGGAAAGGTGGACACGGTCATACGACAATGAAGTGCGTTGGGGCCACATGACAACAAATCTAGTCGAATCAATGAACAACGTCTTCAAAGACATAAGAGCACTCCCAATAACTGCTTTGGTGAGTACAACATATTTTAGGATGGCCTTGTTGTTTGCAGAGAGAGGTGAAAAGTGGAACGCAGTGGTACAATCGGGACAACTGTGGAGTGAAAGCTGCATGAAATTTATTAAGGCCGAAAGTGCCAAAGTTAGCACTCATCTTATTACAAAATTCGACTGACATAACCATAAATTCATTGTCAAAGAGACAATCGACCACAATGAGGGTTTGGCTAGACAAGAGTACAAGGTTAAACTACTATCTCGTTGGTGTGACTGTGGAAAGTTTCAGGCTTTTCGAATGCTCTGCTCTCATGTCATTGTGGCGTGTGCACATGTTCATCAAGATGCACTACTACTTCTTTCTCCCATTTACAAGTCTGAGACCTTTCTCAACGTATACAACAATGCCTTCGTACAAAACCAGATTATTGGCCTGCGTACAAAGGGGAAGTAGTTTGGCATAACAGTCAAATGCGGATAAATAAAAAGGGTCATCCCAAAAGAAAACGTATAACAACTGAAATGGACGACCTTGACAAACTAGAAAGAAAGTGTGGTCTATGTCGTCAAGTCGGACAAAATCGAAAAAATTGTCCCCAACGTGCTACAAGCTCGACAACTTGAAATTTGTATGAAATTTATCTGCACTTTTTAATATTATAACAAAACCTATTCTTTTCATTAATAACATTTCTTACAAACATCAATACGTAGACAATAAAATAAAAAACAACACGATTAAAACAACATGAAACTTAAAACAACAACTAAAACAACATGAAAATGTAGCATCAACAACAAAAAAAATTATTTAAGACACTACAGCCGTCAAAACAATTTTATCGGAACCATTCATCATCGCAATAACGTCGACGTCTGTTTTGACTTCCTCCAACCAAATTCAAGGTTGTCCAGTTGTGAAGTTCATGGTTGTTCTCTTCCTCTGGATCCTTCTAATTTCTTCACCAACTTCTGTTTCTCCCTCTAACTACCGCATCAACTCTTTCTTCAGGTTGGCCAGGGTAAATATGTGGCAAAATTTCATTTTCATCGGAGGCTTGGAGACCGAGAAAACAACGTATCCATCTCTCGTATGGATGGTGATGTCATGACAGAAAAATAAGAGAGAATATGAGATGAGAAGTTGAAAAAAATGTGAAGAATGAAGGAGACATGGGTGTTGTATTTATAAAAAATACAAATACACGTAGAAGCCACTGAAATGGCTCCTACGTGTAACCTACATAAGGGAGGTGCTATCTAGGGTGGCTTGTCCAAGAGGAGGCGCCAACTGAAGCATTGTTTTAATGCAGGAACCGTCTCAGATGGCGCCTAAGTGTTAATGTGTCATAAAACTTGATTATTTGCCTAAATTTTTTCAAAACATAATTATTTACGTATTTTTTTTAATACTTAATTATTGTCAAAAAAATATTCTCATAACACGTACATATTATAATTATATATATATATATATATATATATATATATATATATATATATATATATATATATATATATATATATATATATATATATATATATATATATATATATATATATATATATATATATATATATATACTTACTACAGACCTTTTTTATTTTTAGTTTTTTATCTCACACCTACTATCTACTAACATGTAAAATGTTATTAGTATATGCGGTAGTTTTGTTGTAGAAAAAAATCAATACTTTCATGCTAAAGATTAAAATTTATTTGAATTTTTCATAGGTTTATTATTTATGTTTTCTGCCCATTATTTTCTATTACATCTATCTATATATTTGTCAATTTTGAATATAATTTTTGGTAGATGCTATATCTACCTCTCAAGCTTTTTTAGATGCAACACTCTTGAATCTTCAAGTTTTATCAACCTGTTTTTTTGTTTTGTTTAAATGACTGAGTTCTTTGAAGATTAATGTTTAAGAATATTTTTTTAGTTACTTATACTCATTTCATCAGTGTTTTAAAAACTGGACCGGACTGGCCGGTCAGACCGAGAACCGGCCAGGTAATCGGCCTGGTTCAATAGTTAGATCGGGAATGTCGTTGAACTGGTAAGAACCGGCAAGAACTGAAAAAATTGGAAAAACCGACGATTTTCTAAAATCGACGGTTTTCTAAAATCGGCGGTTTTCTAAAACCGGTGGTTCAACTGTATTTTTAAATTTTTTTAATTTTTTTATTCAAAATTTTTAAATTTTTCAAAAAATATGCAATTTAAATTTTTTATTTATTTGGATTATTTTATTAAAATATTATATTTAAATAAAAAATAAAATTAATTAATTATATTATTGACAAAGAAAATGTTGTTGATGCGGTTGATTTTGTAGATAATTTTGATATTGAAGAAGGATATCTTAATATTAAAATAATCTTTACTCCTTGAAACTAAATAGTAGATAATAAAATTATTTTGTTATAAATTATTCAATTATACTATGTTGCAATTATACTTTGTAATTTTGTACTATTTTATTATATATGATACTTATATTTAAAATTTAAATTTAAATTATCAAATTGTAAATTTATTTATGATATGATATTTTTAAAATATTTAAAATATTTAAAATTTAAATTTAAATTATCAAATTGTGAATTTATTTATGAAATGATATTTAAAAAAAAAATTAGTTCTAATTATATTTTGTAGAGATTGAGTCATCTGGTTCGACAAGTTTTATACCTATATTGTTTTGTTATAAAGGCCGGTTTAATCAACTGAGTTATCCGGTTTAGTCATGCGGTTCGACCAATGACCCAGTGGTTCAACCAATAAACCAGTGACCCAGTACCTTCACCGGTTTGATCTTCGGTCCGGTTTTTAAAACACTGCATTTCATAGATATATTATTATTTTTGTAGTTTGACGAGTAGCGAGTAAGAAAATCTAACTAACAAGGTTGCTTAGAGAAATTCAACTTTATTTATCAACCCTTCGTCAAATAGAACAAAAAGAAAACACCCATCGTTAACGTAATTTCAAGGGTCATGAATAGGACAAAACCCTTCATGAAGGCTTAGTTGTATAGATGAAGTTGCAAGGGGACAACATTGATCGCTTTCAAGACGTCTGCTTGAAGGGTTTGAAAAGGATTCCCACCTCATATGGGTTATAATACCCATATACATATAAAAGTATTTGTTCAAAACTTCTTGAGGGTGGCTCATGCATGCTTCATCGCCTTCTATGTAGTGGCGGAGCCAGACAAAAGAATTTGGGATGGTGGCTAAAATATATAAACAAAAATATATAAAATGTATAGTATACAAAAATAGGGATATGTAAATCCAGCAAAAGGATAATTGTTTCTAACTTAGAGATAAAAGTTGTATAATATTAGAAAGAGTGTTTGGGAGGTTTGGACATGTAAAGAGGATATTTCTGGATCAATTATGAAAATAGTAGATCAACTATGTCTATATTAACTGTTATAGGAAGACATTATTATTTCTTATTCAAGAGGAGAAAGAGTTGACTAATTTTATATCTACCAAAGAAGTGAGAACCTTGCTAGAAGAGGAAGCTAAAATGTTCATGGTGTTTTCCTCATTATCAGTTAAGAGTAAGACGTCGATTTAGGAGTTGCCTGTGGTGAGAGAGTTCCTAGAAGTGTTTTTGGATGATATTTCAGAATGACCTATAAATAGATAAGTAGAATTTGCAATTGATTTTATTCAAGGTACCAGACCTATATCGATGGCACCGCACATGATGTCAGCATCGAAGTTGGCAGAATTGAAATCTCAATTAGGGGAGCTAGTTGATAGGAAGTCGATTAAACCCAACGTGTCTCCGTGGGGAGCTCCAATATTGTTGGTGAAAAGGAAGGATGGTAGCATATGTTTGTGCATTGATTTTTGTCAACTAAATAAAGTGCCCATCAAGAATAAATATTTAATGGATCAACTTGTGGGAGCTCGTGTGTTTAGTAAAATTTATTTGAGATTGTGTTATCATCATATTTGAGTAAAAGATGAGGATACTTAGAAAATGACTTTCGAAACTCGATAAAGACATTACCAATATACAATGACGTCTTTTAGAGTGTCCAATGCGTCGGGCGTGTTCATGGATTACATGAATCATATCTTCTATGACTATCTAGATCAGTTTGTTGTAGTCTTTAATGACGAAATTCTAATTTATTCCAAGTTAGAGGAAGATCATGCATAACACTTGAGAGTTGTGCTGTAAGTGTTGAAATATAACAAGTGGTTTGCGAAGCTTTCAAATTGTGAATTCTGGCAACAAGCAGTGAGTTTCCTAAGACATGTCATTTCTACTGATGGCATAGCAGTGAATCCATCCAAGGTAAGTCTTGTACTTCAATGAGAACCTCTTAAATTAGTGACAAAGATTAGGAGTTTCTTGGGCTTAGCAGGATATTACCGTAGGTTCATTGAAGGGGTTTTCTAATTTGGCCCTTCCTTTGACTTAGTTAACTAGAAAAGGCCAAGACTTTGTGTGGGATATCTCGTGTGAAGACATTTTCAGGGAATTGAAAAAGAGGCTAACTACATCGCCAATATTGATTCTACCAAATCCACATGAATCTTTTGTAGTATATTGCGATGCATCTAAGATGGGATTAGGCAGAGTATTGATGCAAGTTGATAAGTTAGTGGCCTATGCTTCACGATAATTGAAGGTACATGAAAGGAATTATCCTACTCATGATCTCGAGTTAGCTGCTGTAGTATTTGTTTTAAAAATTTGGAGGCATTAATTGTACGAATCGAGGTTTGAAGTGTTCACTGACCACAAGAGTTTGAAATATTGATTTGACAAGAAGGAATTGAATATGAGAGAGAGGAGGTGGTTGGAATTCTAGAAGGATTATGATTTTAGCTTGAGTTTCTATCTTGGTAAAGCTAATGTTGTGGCGGATCCTTTAAGTCGGAAGACGATTCACATGTCAACATTAATGATTAGAGAGTTAGACTTAATTAAGCAGTTTAGAGACTTGAGTATGGTTTGTGAACTGAACCTGAGAGTGTGATGTTGGGTATGATTAAGGTTAATAATAATTTCCTTAATGAAGTTAGAGAGAATCAGAAACTTGATTTGAAGTTGGTGGATTTAATGTTCGTAGAAGGATCTAATACCGAATGTTACTTTAAGGTGGATGACTTTGGTGTGTTGAGATTTCAAGCAGAACTTGCGGGCCAGATAATTCTGAGTTGAAGAAAATGATTATAGAGGAAAGTCACCAGAGTACATAACATCCACTGAGCTACCCCAGTGTTCAAAACTCGCTTCACGTCCCACTTTTCGGTTTGGATGATAATCACCATTTGATAATCTTTGTGTGGCACTACACCCTCTGCATCTTGCATAGAAAAAATTATTTTGGGTTCGTAAGGATGACGATATGAGTTTCTTTGGGGGTGACGTTCGCTTGTTGGCATGACCCGAGGAAGACCGTCCTTCATTTTTCAAATACTTTTGTTGGAGCTCCCTTTGTATAAGTTTTTAAATTTCTTATTTCAGATGGTAACAATCCTATGATTTTTGTGATACTTGCACCAAATGCTGGAACTAGGCCCCATCGTATCTCCCCTAGGGGGATTTGCTTTTGGGATGACTCAAGTTGTATAGGTTTCTTGCATAATATTCTTTCTACTAGCGCTTAGAAGTGTCCAATGCTCCACCAGTATTCTATTGATCCTCCCAAATGGGGTGGCTTGTTCCCACCATATAATCGCTCTTTTGATATTTTAAGTCTCGCCCCTTTGAACCTAGAAGATAGACCTTTCTCTTTGGCATATATTGTCTTTTACTCTACTTTTCTTTCTCCCCCTCGTATGTAACATTATGCCCATGTGGTGATATTTTCCATAATGGTGGCAGGTTTTTGGTCCAGCAATTTGTTGAAGTGTTTGACCCTTAAGCCATTCTGAAATGCTTCCACAAAAAATTCATGATTTGGATGGGCAACCTTGATGGTTTCTTCGTCCTGTCCCTGGAGGACGTTGAACAAACTAGTGGTTGAAACCTTATAGTGCTTGCTGGCGGAGAATTGATGGGTCAATCTTCTGGCCAAATTTTGATTGCCCCATATACCAACGTAAAGATGCTTCCTTTATGATCTCGACAATCAGCTTGCTCTTCAGTGATTCACTAGCTCCGACGATAGTCATTTGAGTGTTGACAGTTAGGATATCTTCCTGTGGGTAGTGCTTTCCGTCTAACGATGAAAGTTGGGAGGTTTGAAATTTTCTAGGACCTCGTCGTTCCAAATTTTCTCGGATAACAATTGTGTAACAATTCGTGAACTATGTTTTGTAACTACTTATTCAATTGACTTAAGAGTTGTACAATGGTGGCCAGTTCTTCCATGGCTTAGGATCCCTGACTGTTAGTGTTAACCCTACTTTTAGTCAGTCTATTCACAATTTTATGCGTCCCGAGAGAGTTTTACCAGGCCCCACAGTGGACACCATCTATATTTAAAGAACAATATTGATAACTTTCCTTAGGTTGGTCGAGAGAAGTCGCTGTGAGATGATAATTTAACTTATAAAGATTGCTTGACCTCTTAGTCCTTTTGAAGCTGTTTATTTATAGTGTATGATATTAATGATGTGATTGAATCGCCTTTATAGCCATAATGATAATGGTACCCTTGTTGCTTTGAGGCCATACATGCATTAAATGTTATGGATACTCAAGTTTCTAATTTTAACGATAGATTTAATATAGGCATCTTGAATGAGTTTGAGTTTTGTGTATCTCAAGTCCATCTTGATGTATCAGATCCATCCAGATATTGGCATCTTGGCGAATTATCTAAAATATACATCTCAAATGTACATGTTTGTTTGTAAAATTTGACTTTTTTGAGGTAAAGGTAATTACAATTTTTTTAAAAGAATTTTTTTCAAAGTTCACCTAAATAACATGAAAAAAATAATTATTAATCCTATTTTTATTTATAATTAAAGTTAATCCTATTAAAAACAAATTTGTGATGTTTTGTGCAATAATTATAAATATATCTTTGTAAGGGATATCAAGATGATCTTCAATTTTACTTTTCATCGTACAATTTTCTTCTGCAACTTTTACATTGTTTTTTACAAGTCTCCAATGCAGCCATTAAATCAAGGTTTTATGCAATATTTTATTTCATCAGATTTTTATTCTATTGTCTTTTTCTTTATAATTTATTAAATCATGCATGCTATTGCTATGATTTATTTGATTTCTCACTTTTTTTACCATGAGTGAGTAGTTTCATATGGGCTAAGGGTCATGAACCCTATCAATGATTATCCATAAGAATTAGTTAATTATGAGAATCGCAACATTTGTTTATTTTTATATATGAATTTGTGATTTAAAACCTTGCTACGAAAGTAGGAGTGTTCTCAAGTATTTACGGTAGTCTGAAAAAATACACGTGAATGCTCGATAACATGTTTGTAAACGGTTAAATCCAATATTATGAAAGTGCTTGGATGAGATTAAGAAAATGTTCATATTTAATAGTTGTGCAAAAGTAATGATCACTGACGAACACTACTGTGTCTGACGAGCGTCTCGTTCGTCAAAGATAAGACAATAGTATTTTTCTAAAAAACTATATCGAAATTCTTGTATTAAAAATACTTAGCCCTTATAGAAAAATCATAGATAGTAATCATGATCCTAAAGTTTTGTTTGTTTTATTAATTTTCAAGTTATTTGCCGTTAAGCTATTTTCAAAAGTATTTTTGAAAATTTCCACTTGAATTTAATAGGAATCAATAATCAACAATTAATACTTGTAGATTCAATATTTTTTACTACTTTAATATTAATCGTACACTTGCGGCCTGTCAGGTAGAAAAGAAAAGTAAATACAGAACAAACTGCACCACCACTAAAATTATTTATTACGGTTAATTATTTTGCTATTTTATCATGTTTTTTCTATATCAAAATTTTAAAAATACACTTTAAATTAAAATTATTTTAATTAATTTTTATAAAAATTAATTTTAAAATTAATTTTAATAATATTTCAATATTTAATATGTATAGTTAAGGCAAACATCAAGAAATAACGAAATTACAGAAGTTTGTGTGATTAGAAAAAAAATACAAATTAAAACTATTGAATTAAATATTAAGTCCAAATTTTCTCTAGTTGACTTAAAACTTATTTAAATTAAATTAAAATTTCTAAAAACTAACTCGAAAATACTTATTATTGAAGAATCATCATTATTCAACCTAATTGTCTTTGTCATATAATTTTTTTTGAAACATGTTTGTCTTATAATTGAAGTTGAATGAAGAAAACAAAGCTAGTATGTATGACCTTTACTAGAATTTTTGGAGGGTTCCATAAAAAAGAAGACTTTATTTGTACTAAGAATAAAACCAAGGAACATTTAAATTGAGGATAAGATTAGGATAACATATGTGATTAATGATATAAACATTGATAAGGATGGTTTCAAGAGTTATGATATGTTGGTATGAATAATGCTACATCAGAAAGATTAGAAATATCTTAATACGTTATTATAGTCTAAATAACGAAGCACCAGTGGTCTAGTGGTAGAATAGTACCCTGCCACGGTACAGACCCGGGTTCGATTCCCGGCTGGTGCAAATATATTATGTTTTTTCCTTCAACTATTGTTTCAATTTATTGTGATATTAAAATTTTGTTTCAATTTATTCTATTATTTAGCATGAATAAGTCATCGTCAAGAGTGTTTTGATAGGTATGTAATTATTCACATATTTTTGATTTTTGGGTCCTCCACTAAATAAAATCAAGTGGCTATGGGAGTTATTATGTGCATTCATAGTTGGCTTTTTCAGTGCTCGACACCCAAATATGCTTCCAACTATTACATTACATCACATCATTTTTTTTCTTCCAATAGCCATTTTGATTTCTCAATATGGGAGGCTCTTGAACTTGGAGTATTTTTGTTTTACGGTTTGAATGCGTTTTGGAATAATTTTTTCTGGTAAAAAATTAATAGAATTTTATTTAATCTAAAGGTAAGTAAAATTTAATTGGATTCATATGAGTAATTTAAAAAACATTATTGTTTAAATTAGATAGGTCTCCTGAGACATTTAATTTCAGACATGTCTTTCCTTAATAAAAATAATTTGAATATACATATTGTTTTGCAATTTGCATAATACAGCAAACTCAAAAAGAACAACAATTTCTCCTTTGACAATTTTTGATAAATTTTGGCAAAATAACATTGTCAATAACATACAAAATGTGCATCATATATTGACTATTAAGCACACCACACACAAAGCACACTCACAACTCTTATTAATTTCACCTTTTTTTCTTAATTATAAATAAATATTAATTTCCTCTCCAAACTAATTATTTTCATATTTTTTTATTATTTTTAATATTAAATAATATAATTAAAATTAATAATAATTCTAATTAAATTTTCACCTCTCCTCAAATAATTCAATAAATCAATTAAAACACTCAAATAAATAATGTATAACAACTTAAATTCTAAATTATTAATAACCCATAATTTCTAACTTTTACACAGATTTTAATAACATGAAACTCTACTCAAAATTTCTCAACTTAATTAATTAAACTAAAACACTTCAAAAAGTGTTTTAAAAACCGGATCAGATCGGTTGGTCGGATCTGTTGAATCGGGAATCGGTCAGGTAATCGGTCTGATTCAATTATTGAATCAGAGATGTCATTGAATCGACAAGAACCGGTAAAAATCGAAAAAATTGAAAAAATCGACGGTTTTCTAAAATCGATGGTTCAATTGCATTTTTTAAGTTTTAATTTTTAATTTTTAATTTGTTTTATTCAAAAAATTTATATTTTTAAAAAAATCTGCAGTTTAATTTTTTTATTCATTTTATTATTTTATTAAAATATTATATTTAAATAAAAAATAAAAAATAAAATAAATAATTGTATTATTGACAAAGAAAATGTTGCAGATTCGATTGATTTTATTACAGATAGTTTTGATATTGAAGAACGATGTCTCAATATTGAAATAATCTTTACTCGAAACAAAATAATAGACAATGAAGTTATTTTGTTATAAATTATTCAATTATACTATGTTGCAATTATACTTTGTAATTTTGTACTATTTTATTATATATGATACCTATATTTAAAATTTAAATTTAAATTATCAAATTGTAAATTTATTTATGATATGATATTTTCAAAATGTTTAAAATTAAAATTTAAATCATTAAATTGTGAATTTATTTATGATATGATATTTAAAAAAAAATTAAGTTCTAGTTATATTTTATAAAGATTGAGTCATCCGGTTCGACAAGTTTTATATCTATATAATTTTGTTGCAAAGGCCAACCTATTCAACCGAGTTATACAGTTTAATCTGGTTTAGTCACGTGGTTCAACCAGTGATCCAGTGGTTTAACCAATAAACCAGTTACCCCAGTACCTTTACAGGTTTGATCTCCGGTCCGATTTTTAAAACACTGCTTCAAAACTCTATTAAAAATAAAATATTAAAATTAGGATGTTACAACTCTCCTCCACTTAAGGAATTTTTGCCCTCGTAAATTTCTTACTAAAACATATCTGATTAAGACTCCCTCAATCGATTCTCTAACCCTCACATCACGCTACCCCTAACAGTGATTGTAACAAAAGAGACATCATTTACAAAACATGTACCTTGAGTCCAATCATAAGATCTATAAGTCTTCACATCACTCAATGCAAAGACTTTTCCACCTGATTGAGCTTTCTTCGGATTCTTCCACTGTGTATTGATATTGCCTAATTCTCCATAGTTGATGCAAGTCACATTCGTACTCTTACAATCTGCAAGAAGATGTCCTAGTTTACCACACCTGAAACACTTCAAAAATCTTAAATCTACAACATGATGACCTGACTCTCCACATTTGAAACACTATAGAGAAGCATGAGTGTCTTTCCTATTTTTCTCTTCCCCTCCTACGGTCTTCTGCTAAAGCTTATGATCCTCTTTAGCAACTTGAGTCACATAAAACTTGTTACAACTATGATTTTCATTCTTCTTCTCACTAGCACTCTTGTAGTGAGCATATATGAATCTATTATCCTCATCATATACCATTTGTTGATGAACTGATCTGAATCTATTGATCTCAAAACCTCTTGCTTGTAGTAAGGACAAAACTTGGAATATCCCTCTAACTTAGACGCATAACCAACCACGATCGTGTTTCCTTGCTTCAGCTCAAGGAACTCAATATCTTCCATACTGTGAATATCAATTGGAAAATACTTCTCTAGAATCTCACGCTTAAAGTTCTCCCAAGTGATCTCAATACCAATAGTTTCCAAACTATGTCGAGCGTTATCCCACCAATACTCAGCCTCTTCTAATAACATATGTATCATGAACATAATCTTCTACGCTTCTAAGCAAGCCATAACTCGAAAGATCTTCTCAATCTCCCGAAGCCAACTCTGAGAACCCTTAACATCACATATTCCCTTAAAAACAAGTGGATTATTCCTATGAAACTTTCCCAGCCAACAAAATTCATCAACTACACCTTGTTGATTCTGGTTAGCCTACAAAGCCTGAATCTTCTACGCCATCACATGAGCCATTTCTTCCAAAGCATCAACAATCACACGATAATTCCTACTAGCCATTTCTCTACACAACCAACAAATATCCATTAGAGGAATCATGTACCGATAGTGTTCATACACTTGTCGTATACCTGGGGACAAATGAAATCAAAAAACTTAGGCCTAATGAATTGACATGCTCTGATACCAACTATGAAACACCCTAAAAACCCTGATTAACACGTTTATATAATTTCATTCAAAAATTATTTTAACTCAACAAAAGGGTGTCACATCTTCCTCATAACATCACTTTTAAATTGAAACAAAGTAGTAGAATTTCAAATTGACTTCTCAACTTAAATATCCCATGCTTTCTCAAAAAAAATAAATTAAACTCATCCCATTTTTTACATTATCAGAGCGACACCGCATGAATACTAAATAAAACTTAAAGCGATAAAATAAAGAAGAAGGCATCTACGCCCATCCTTCGATACTTTAGTAGCTAATGCTCCTCTACCCGAGTATTCACACCACAAACACAAAGCAAAAATAACAACAAATGGGGGGGGTGAGAACTACGCTTATAATATGCGAGGTGTATGTAAACAATAAGGATAGTTTCAACAACAATATTCAGCAATCATATAAAATAGTTCACAGACATATAACAATCACATATGAAACTTTATATAATGCAATGAGATTCATCTCTTCTACTTCAACATGCATATGGTACCAAGTTTTGGATTTCAGAGTTATGTTACTGATTGATTCACATCTTTGGTTCCTCATATGAACCAAAGATTCCACCACTGAATCTGAGACCCGTCTCTGGTTCCTCATCTGAACAAAAATTCCACATATGAATATGAAACCACCTTGTTGGACCAAAGTCCTACCTATCTCCTTTATACATGAATGTATGAAATGGAACTAACAACATTGATATACTACTAAACAATAGTTCCTCATATGAACTAATAACTTCGCCAATATTAGGCCACCACTATAGTTCCTCATCTGAAATAATCATCTCAATAATACATATGTAATTACAACTCAACAACACACATATAATTATATATTTATTCAAAATTACTCACCAATAGGGAAAAACATTAACATATAAGCTCAAAAATACTCATCAACAAAGTAAACATGTTAATACTCAAATATACTTACCAACGGTGTAAGAAAATTATCACACATACTCAACATTACTCATCAACATAGTAAGAAGATAATTCTACAACCTTTACAAGATCAACAGGGTCAACTCATAACCCATCAGAGCTTCCAAGATAAACTCTATTATTTACTCAATTATCGCCAATACATGTGGTATATTGATTGATCCTCCATATTTAGTGTTGTCCATCTGAACAAAATTTATCTTCTATAGAGCTCACTTAATCAGAACAAGATGACTGCTCTAATACCAATTAAAATTCTGTTATTGGAGACAGATATTAGACATATTGTCCGAGGCAATGTGCATAAATAAGTTATTGTAGTTTAACTTATACAAGATGATGAACCAAAAAAGTAATAAAGAACACAATTCATTGCATGAACACACATTGTTCACAACCACTTCCTAATACTATCCAATAACTTTCTATTTAGAACCCCCTAAATATGAGAACCACTCTCACATTATCTCAGTCACTAATCCCAAGTGATCAACTTCAATAAAAAACTTAAATCATGTTAAATTACAATTCAACTAAACAAACCAAATTCTATGCTTTAAGATATGAATGAAAGTGCTAGAGTGGTGCACAAAATAACACAAACAAAGACTTAAGAGGTAAACCCTAACACAGAAATATTCAATACTTTCACACCTTAAATGTTAGGTTTGAGTCTCCTTAAATAACAATGTTGATTCTGGGCTTTTTCTATGGGAATTTGATCACGTCCATAATGATAGGATATTCTGTTAAGATTTGTTTTTCAAATATCCTCCAAAAAGATCTTATCTGTTTCAAATTTAAATCTTCATTTAAATTGATTTTATCACATCCAATTTAATAAAAAAATATACATAAATGCATTTCTAAAATAAATGAATAAATCTGCAACAGATGTGATTGAAACACCCGATCCCACATGTGTCCCTCCTTCATAAAACCAACTCGAACTTACCATATTGTTTTGCATAATGCATCAAACCCAAAAGTAACATTAAAAATGTAAATATTTATTGTTTATGACCCCAGTCGTAAAAGCATGTAAAAAACGGGTTGTAGCGGAGCGAGCACATTAATGGGTGTGAGTCAAAGACCTTGGCTTGCACTACAAAAACGTTTGTGCAATGTATCTGTTGCATTGACCACTTTGTTTTAGGTGCTTGGGATGGTCAGAATGTGTTGTATAATCGTTATGTTGTGGCCAAATGTTTCTGTTCTAGTGAGCTTTGACATGAGATCAGCCTGAGCATTTTTCTCCATAGGCCCGTAGACCAACTCGAAGAACTTGAAGGGCTTTGCTAGGTCTTGTACTCTTTGGAGGTATTTGACGAGATATTTGATGAGATATATATAATTTTTTTCTCTTAATGTATTTATCGGATCAATTATTAAATTGATGAAGGTGAATTATTGATTTATTGATCGAACTATTTGGTCATTAGTCGAACACATGAATAATTTGAATTAAATTAAATAATTTAGTTGAATAAATCGTATAATATAATTGAATAAATCAATCTCTATAACAAAACTATATAGTTATTAAATCGGTCAAACTAGATGATTTGATCTCTAAAAAAATCATGGCACCTATCAAATTTTAAAATTTTAAAATATCATAATTTTACAAATTTATTAATTAAATTCAAATTCTAAACATAATCCCACACACAACAAAATAGAATAAAAATACAAATCAAAATTAATTTTGAACAAAGTCTAATTACAACATAAATTAAGTGTATGTTTGTTTTCAAGGTGACCATTGAAAAAAGTGTTTTTTTTTTTAACTCGCCAATTCATAGTTTCTAGTTTTTCAAATTTTTTTAACTTGGTAAATGTAGATGACGTGCTTTTTATTTTCCACCGTGCAACCAAACACACACTAAATAACAAAATAAATACAATTTGTAATAAGTTTAATTATAAATAAAAAAGTTTTTCTAAATAAAATTTGAACAAAATATACTTATATTTTAGTTTTACTTTTTAAAATGTATCAAAACGACGTCGCTTTTTCTAAAAACAAGCATTTAATTTAATCTTTTGATTTTCTAAAATCGTCGGTTAAATGATTTTTATTAGTATTGGTCGGTTTTGACTGACTCTCACTAATCTAATAGTTTATTTGATCCAACAACCAAGTCAGATCCATGACTTTTTTAGTTCTCTCACTTTTATATTTATCAATCTTTCATATTTAATAAGCAATTTTTATTATAAATGTATTTGTTTTAAATAATATTATTTTTTATTTTTAATATAATTTAATTTATAATTTCTTTCATATTTAACCACACTAATATATAATGTCTATTGCAGTTGTTGATGAATACTTCGATGAAGTTCATATGTTTTTGTGTACTAACTCTCTAACACATTTGAAACAAACTCTTGTTCAACCTTTAATATCACAACATAATTTATTATTTGTTGTTGTAATATAAATCTATTATAAATCTATAAAAATGAAAGTACCTGGATATTACCACAACACCCCAGCTGAAAAAATCCCTTTTTGGTCTATTCTATTAGGGTAAAATTGGAAACTCCAAAATATCTTGCACCACATTGATTTGAATCTGATGTGGCACTCCCACAATTTTTCACCACTTTTTCAAATTTTTTTTTACCAATAAATCTCACATATTATACTGTTTTTTAAAATAAAAAACCATTGAATTTATTGTGCAGGCAGCGTGATCAACCCAACCATGGGGAATACCAATTCATTATGCCTTGCCATTCATTGTGCCTCTCTTCCTCTTCCCCATGTCAATCCATTATGCCTCTCTTAATCAGAATTCAAATTCTAATGGAACACCAAAAGTTTTTCACTCTTCCTTCAAACCTTCCCCAATGTGTACTTATGTATAACCTCCATTGCTTAACATTTATGTTGCGCATTCCACCAGCCCACTCCTCATCGTCTTCCTCATCGCTATCACCACCTAACATAGGTCCAGGTTTCCGAACTTGAACTTTTCTGGGAGTGGGTGTTTGTCGCTTCCGTTTTATATTTTCTGTATAGAGTGAATAATTCATTGTGTCGTCCTTCAATGCATTCTTAAACTCCTGATATCTTTGAATGAATTCTTGTGGATTTGCAGGCAAACTGAACTGAGATTCACCAATATTAAATGGAATACTCTGTCTTGAGAAACAGATCCTCTTTTGAGAAGGATAAGGTATCTGCAAAACCTGCAGCATGTGGCTTTACTTTTGACCTACCATTATGTGATAAAGGAGAATCTGGCAAATACCCATTTGTTCCATTTAAATCCACAGAAGTCGTCTCATCGAGAAAGATGGTGAGTGGACTGCACCTACCATTGCTAACCCAGAATACAAGGGACCATGAAAGCCAAAGGTTTGTGTGGAAACGTTGATTGACGGTATATTACAATATGTTTGGGGGTGGATTTCTTTACTAACTCTGTGTTTATGTCCCTGCAGAAAATTAAGAACCCTAACTACAGTGGAAAGTGGAAGGCACCATTGATTGACAACCCAAGTTTACTTTCATCCTTGCATTAACAGTTAATATGTAATTGTTTGTTATGGTGTATTATTCTTAACATTTGAAGTATATATATTTTCCAGACTTCAAGGATGACCCGACCTATATGTGTTCAAGTTGAAGTATGTTGGTATTGAATTGTGGCGGTAAAGGGTTCATTATGTTTGTTTTACATACTTTCATTTGAGCCTTAATTATCAATTTCGACCAGAACCTTCTTAACTTGACAGGGGAAATCTGGAACATTGTTTGACAATGTTGTTATTACTGATGATCCCGAGTATGCCAAGCAACTAGCGGAAGAAACATGGGGCAAACAGAAGTATCTACTGCAACTTTGACTTTTATTTCCTTCATGTCAACTATCACAATATAAACTACATATTACCTGTCTTAATGTCAACTGAATTGTCAACTGAATTTTCTGTTTTTAGGAATCAGAGCCAACAATTGTGCCTAAAGTAATTGGTGGCTTTGTTGATCAAACATTCCTTTTCAAAATCTGTTGCAAGGTTGATACATATGTGCTTTTTTTATGACCGCGAGAGAATTGGGAAAGCAAAGCAAAGCAAGAATTTTGTTTGATTCAAAGGTATTATAAAATTTATATGTCAGTGCTTATACACTTACTGATTTCAAAATACTACTGTTACACCCTTACTGATTTCAAAATACTGCTGTTACACCCTTACTGATTTTAAAATACTCTGCTTCTGTTTGATGCAGACTTGAGGCTGCAAACACTTCTTCCAACCGAAAGAAGTCAAACAATAATTCTTCAGGCTCGAAGTTTTCATCTAAAGAAAACATCAGGTGTATGACTTAAGATATTTGTATGGATATTCGTTTAACTCTTAGATGATGCAGAATCATGTTCTCAGGGAAACATGACTCCTGTAACCAAGATTTATTACTTTGTTGTGTATTTTTTCATTCTTCAGCTGACATATTCTTTATTATTTTTTGCATTTCCACCTACAATGCTAAGTTGTGTGTATAATTGTTCAATTTTCTTCTGTTTTTCTACAGGTTTCACTTAGAAGGAATTTCTTAGATAGAGAATAGCATGACTATTATAGAACAACTTACAAGGAATTTCAAACAAAATTTGATAGGCATGCCATTCTTTTTCTTAGCAGACAACAAAAATACTATGAAGTGGTTTAACTAATTCTCATAAGGCAAAAGGACAACTTGAGGAAGGGGTATTCATCTTTATAAAAATAGATACATAAATCTTGATTGTTTTGGTGATATCATGTCTTCTTCTATACATAAATGTTAGCAAAGATACTATAAAACCTCATCACACTTCTGTGTCAGGTGGATAGTTTTTTATTACAGTAAAATAGTTTCTATTTTTTTCCATCTGCATTACAACTTTTATCTCCTACTATATTTGTAATGTTGATTAAGAGTGGCATGAATATGAATATTCCAAATTTCACGCTTCTCACATGCAATCATAACATGAATATGAGTATCGTTTGTTTCTTTATTTTGTTTCTTTATTAATTTTAATGGTCATATATTTCCTTATATGATACACATAACTGATTAATAATCCGAAAACTTAAAAAGGTATATTATGTTATGTTGTGTAAACAAAATGTTACATTAAACAAATAGTACTATTTCATTTTACCTATTTTATTTTTGAATTGCCTTTATCAAATTCTCTGTGTTATTGTAGCAACTATTTGAAGTTTCAAATCAACAAGAAAGTGGAGGATTTAATGGATTCTCTGTGTTATTGTAGCAACTATCAACAAGAAAGTGGAGGATTTAATGGATTTGAAGCTTTTTTGGTATACGTTTTTTACAAGGATGTTTAATTTAGGAAGTTTTAAATAAGTGTGCGTGTTTAGATTATATTTTTTTAAAAATGCTTTGGTTAGTTTTTCATTTAATGTAATAATTTATAATAGAGATTGAACAACATAAATGATAGATATTTGCTCTTGGAAAGAAAAAACCAAAAACCAAAAGAATGATTCAACATCATTTTACTTGAGGCACTTAAAAACAAGAAAAGTCTAAATTACAATTATTTTTATAAGCAGAAAATTAAAATTTGATAAACGATTTTATAAATTGGGATAAATTACAATTATTTTTATAAACGGATTTTATAAGTTATATATTATGTGAATATTAACAAATTAAAGTATGAATTCAAACTTATAAATGAGTGTTTAGCATATGTAAATCCAAAGAAGCTCCATGCGATAACACATGTTAAATATTTAGTTTATCATTTTAAAAATATATGAATACAAATTATTTTGTAATTATTTAGATCCTTATATGAAATCAAATATATTTTGAAATTATTTAGATTTTTATAAAAAAGTTAACAAAAGAAAACAAAATCAATTGAAATTTTGTATGGAGGTATTAATATGAAAATATGAAAAAAATTAAATCAAAACTTTACAAATATATCTTTTGAATGGAGGTATTAATATTATTTAATTTTATTATATATAGAAATTATTTTGAATGGTAACATTAATACATTTTATTTTTATGCATGATTTGATTTCAAAAATTTATGATCAATAAATTTTGAATGGAATTATAATTTAACCAATAAAATTTTCTACTGACTTCTAAATATATTTGTGTATATTTTTTGAAATGTTACATTTATATTCTTGAAAAAATTAACGTAGTTTAAACGATGTATTGCTAACTATAAATATATTGTTAATAAAATTAACAAAAAAGTATATTATAAATATATAAAAGGTAAAGTAAATAAGAACTCTAGTATTTATCTTAAATATTTAAAGCATATCACAATCTTTTTAAATTAACTTTAAAATTGTAATCATGATAAAAAAATGTTAAATTGTAGTCATGAAATTTTAATGAAAAATGATAATCATAAAAATTAATAATAAAAGGTATAAATTTATTTACAATCCTTTTTATAAATTGAATAAGTTACATTTTGTTATAGTTTAAATAATATTTTGTTACTAAAAATATTTAAAATCATATATTTTTATGAAATATTAATAAAAATCATGTATTTTAAAGAAATATTTATTTAACTAACTATTTACTCGATTATATGTATAGTAACTTTATTAAAGAGTTAATTGATCAATTAATTCAATTAAATTATTTTTAAAATATTAGTTGATCCATTAAAAATCAATTTAATGTAAATAATGGAAATAAAATATATAATATTGGTGTAATTTTAAATAGTATTTAGAAAGTAGTTTAAGAAAAAACTATATGATTTTGAATGTTATTGATATATGTAAAAAAAAAAATGAAAGTCATGTCATATCCACAAGCATTTCTATATGATCTTTTACTATATCGATTTTTCTTGATTTAGTTGAATATATGTTTTGGGAAGAATTTCTCTAATCAAGGTTGTTGTTAGAGCCTACAATATTCACAATTTAGCTAATGTTAAAAGACTACAATTTGACGAGGAGTTCTTATATATTGTAGGTTTGGAAAAATTGTAAATATGATATATAAAAAAAATTAAAAGTGCTTATACATTGTCATTTTCATTAATTATAAGAATGTTAACCGATTGGATAATGAATTCACGGCTGGAAGTTGTCATACATTTTATATTTGGAAAATATGCTAATATCTAAAATTGGTTTAATAATACATTTTTACAATTAATTATTTGGATTCAATTAGGGTTTCTTAACTCATCGAGATAAATACGCTGTCATATTTAAAGAATATAGGAATATTCTATTACATGACAAAGTTAGTTTCATGTTATATGAATATAGAAATTATTTTGAATGGTAACATTAATACATTTTATTTTTATGCATGATTTGATTTCAAAAATTTATGATCAATAAATTTTGAATGGAATTATAATTTAACCAATAAAATTTTCTACTGACTTCTAAATATATTTGTGTATATTTTTTGAAATGTTACATTTATATTCTTGAAAAAATTAACGTAGTTTAAACGATGTATTGCTAACTATAAATATATTGTTAATAAAATTAACAAAAAAGTATATTATAAATATATAAAAGGTAAAGTAAATAAGAACTCTAATATTTATCTTAAATATTTAAAACATATCACAATCTTTTTAAATTAACTTTAAAATTGTAATCATGATAAAAAAATGTTAAATTGTAGTCATGAAATTTTAATGAAAAATAATAATCATAAAAATTAATAATAAAAGGTATAAATTTATTTACAATCCTTTTTATAAATTGAATAAGTTACATTTTGTTATAGTTTAAATAATATTTTGTTACTAAAAATATTTAAAATCATATATTTTTATGAAATATTAATAAAAATCATGTATTTTAAAGAAATATTTATTTAACTAACTATTTACTCGATTATATGTATAGTAACTTTATTAAAGAGTTAATTGATCAATTAATTCAATTAAATTATTTTTAAAATATTAGTTGATCCATTAAAAATCAATTTAATGTAAATAATGGAAATAAAATATATAATATTGGTGTAATTTTAAATAGTATTTAGAAAGTAGTTTAAGAAAAAACTATATGATTTTGAATGTTATTGATATATGTAAAAAAAAAATGAAAGTCATGTCATATCCACAAACATTTCTATATGATCTTTTACTATATCGATTTTTCTTGATTTAGTTGAATATATGCTTTGGAAAGAATTTCTCTAATCAAGGTTGTTGTTAGAGCCTACAATATTCGAGGAGTTCTTATATATTGTAGGTTTGGAAAAATTGTAAATATGATATATAAAAAAAAAATTAAAAGTGCTTATACATTGTCATTTTCATTAATTATAATAATGTTAACCGATTGGAGAATGAATTCAAACTTTACAAAAGATAATTTGGTAGACATGTAGTGTGAATCACGGCTAGAAGTTGTCATACATTTTATATTTGGAAAATATGCTAATATCTAAAATTGGTTTAATAATACATTTTTACAATTAATTATTTGAATCTGTGAACGTATGACAATCAACTATTGACTGCTCATTTTAACATCTATTTGTTTACTATTTTTTTAATTGTTGTCTTATATAATTGAAAATATGCTGTCATATTTAAAAAATATAGGAATATTCTATTACATGACAAAATTAGTTCCATGTTATATGAAATTTCGACCGGCCCCGTGCGACAACACGAGTTATTTACTAGTATTTTTAACAATTCTTCGAACTTTCCTCAATTGCGACTTTTCTAAGACATTTGAGGATTGAATATGAATAGACGTTCGCGATTTAACAACCCCAAGTTGTGAGTATGTTAATCAAAACTTGAAATACATGAATATCTTACACTTCTTTATCTGATAGACTTTGATAATTATTATTTTTTTGAAAGAAGGTTTGATTTATTTTAGTGCATGGATATTAGTTATTAGACAAAATGACAAAGACATTATGAGATTCCAGCAGTATACGGACCTCCTTGCATAAAGACGCGTGCCGGACATTGGAGAAAGAGAGTCAATAATAATATCATGTTATGGATAAGAAAAAAGGACATTCAAGGTGATATAATTTTTGTTTTGGTAAAAAAGGGAATATTACTATTATTTTCAAAGTTTCGTCAAATCAAAATATGTTTCCAAACTTTTTGTGACCACTTTCATTAATATTTTAATATTCTTCTGATTATAAATAACTTTGGAAATCAAAGTTATTTTTAATCCAGAGTGATAGTAACTCAAGCAGCTCAAGATCTTTGGCCTAATGATTTTTCACCTTCAATGTGATTATTTTTTCACTTATTCACAATTTCATTATTATTTTAATAAATTTTTTTAAAATTATTTAAATAAATATAAAATAATATTTATTATTATTCAATTTTTTATAGCATTAAATCATTTGCAGACTATTTTATTAACTAACTAAATATACCGATATATGGTGCTAATTTTAATTCTAATCAACTTTTTGGATAGTGAAAAAAATTCACACGGTTTCCCTATTAAAATTGTTACTATAATTTTTTACTTCTTTTCATAATATCTTACATATTAATATATAAAAAAAAGCTTTATAATAGTGTATAGATGGATCGAGATTCTCTCCAATGCGATTTTTACCGAAAAAGAAGAAATATAAATTGTTATTGCGTAAGATAATTTTAGTGATTAGATAAAGATAGAAAATAAAGAAAATAAGTATTTTATTATTGACTTGAATTGTTAATATAAATTAATCTATATACAACTAACTTGTATACTAAATATACAAACAAACTTTAATTGGGCTTGGATTTGATTTACTGAACTTGAATTATCTAATAATTCAACATATCCTCCATAATCTAAATTGCCGAACCTACGCTAGTCATAGTCGATCTGAACTATTCCTAATTTCTTCATCAAATTATAGAATATGTCAATCTTCAATCATTTAGTGAAAATGTCTGCCAACTATGCTTCACTTGAACAATGCCTAACTTTAAGTTCACTTCAATTTACGTTTTCCCTAGAAATCTAATTTCAATATACTTACTTCTTCCGTGCAAAACTAGATTCTTCTCCAAATTTGTGGCTGACTTGTCGATTTGCAACACAAGAGGTTTCTTCACTTCGACCTCAATTTCTTCAAGTACATATCTGATTCAAAGTACTTGACATGCATCATAGGACCCTGATATATATTCAGCTTCACACGATGATAATGTTACCATATGTTACTTTTTCGAGCACCATGAGATTGAGGCATCAAATACTTGAAGGAAATATCCAGTTGTGCTTCTTCGATCTTCCTTATCTCAACATAAATCAACATCTGAAAAACAATTAACTCTTGCTTCTTTTCCTTCAGAATCTCGTTGAAATAAAATTCTATAGTCTATTGATCCTTTTAAGTTTCTCAAAATTCTTCTTGCATCTTTCATGTGCAACACTCTTGGTTCGCTCATGTATCTGCTCACTAATCTGACTGCAAAACCTATATTAGTTCGACTGTTGCACACATACCTCAGAGATCCCACAATTTGCTTGAACAAAGTTACATCGACTTCGTTTTCCTCTCTATTCTTCTCCAACTCCACATTTAGTTCGATATGTGAGAATGCGGGATTCGAATCATCCATTATGAATCTCTTGAGTATCTTTTTGACATACTTATTTTGATGTAGCAATATACATTACTTTGACATTTGAAATTTCATGCCTAGGAAATAAGACAATTTTCCCCGATTCAACATTTCAAATTCCCTATTCATCAACTCTTCGAGCATTAGCATTATACCCACTTTACTTTAACAGCTTTTGAATGTGATGGAAATTCGAATAACTCCCATGTGTTACTTATTTCGATTTCTATAACTCTTCTGTAGTAGACTTCAACTGTTTAATCTTCAAAGCCTCACTATAGTTGATTGGTTCAACACCTGCAAGTAAAGCAAAATGAACTGATTCTCCATCTGGTGTTACTTCATCATCACCAATCACTTCATAGTCTTAAAGTATTGTTGAAAGAACGATAGTTCTTTGAGGCATGTGACTTGTTCTATCCACACTCTTTTTGACTTTGACAGTGTCGGGAATGTCAACAGCTGCTTCAATTTTGACCATAATATTTGCAATTTCTTCAACTTTGACTTCACTAGTTACTTCATAGTTTTGAAGTATTATTGAAAGAAAATCAATGACTTATTAATTACATCATTAGAATTTCCCCTATTGGTTCGGTTACATTCTAAAACGAACCGAAAAAGTTATTCCCGCTTAAATCTAAAATCGGTTCATTCTTTGATTTTCCCCTATTGGTTTCTCTCTCAAGATCCATGAAATGAGTGAACTCCGTCATTCTCTCCAAAAAATGATCCGGCCAAGTTTCCGCCTATTTTTCGTGATGTTCCATCCATTCCATGGAAGTGGCCGGAATAGGACAACCCGACTTCAAATATACTTGAACAAAATGACGTGACCATAGATAGCCAGCACACACAATGCGTCCAGATGTATCAATAGGCGGTAGAGCTTGTAGAGGAAAAAAAGTTTTCAAAAAACCATATTTTTTCAAGTCGACGCACACCATGTTATAAGCGCTTGCTATTAGATGTCCAATTTTTGGGAAGCACATCCGTTTTACAATCGGTGCGTGTACGGTAACACTCGGAGCTAGAGCGTGGTGAACTTTATTAAAGTTTTCCTTTGTCATGTATAGACGCGTATAAAGTTCACTATGCGAGGTCAATTCCGAGATAATTTTTTTTCCGAACAAGAATGTGTTGCTCCTCTCCTTGGCCTAGCAAAGCGGATACGACCCGATACCCGCAATTACCATCGCTTCCCACATCCACGATTTTTTCAATGTATTTGTGCATAAATAATGGAATCTCATCAATGTATATTATCGGTTGTGGCGGCGGCGGCGACGGCGGTGTCTGAGGTGGTTTTGAAATCCGCACTCCCTTTTAGCACTTTTCTTGGATTGCGGGGTTAGAGAATCCGGAAATAATTCATCGACAACTTCGTGATAAGAAGGAGAATATTTGATTATACTATCGGCTTGTGAGGTTTTCATCTTTTTTGGAGCACCTTTAGTTTTCACAGATTGAGTCGGAGGCTTCAAATTGGTTGTTTATGAAAATGCCACTTTTCTCAATTGTTATTTAATGTGCAACTTAGTAGTCCGCCTTTGAAAAACGATCTAGTATGATTTCCAACTCGGTTGTGATGGTAATGTTGGAACTACCCTCCTTTCCCGACTCGTAATCATCGAAACAGAGCCTTTTCTAATGAGTGCATATATCATCCATTCGATTAGGGGAATTGAGTTTCACTATTTTGGAAATAATACAAGCACACGGGAGTCCATAAGTTACCCGTATCGTACACCCACATTTCACACTATCGAGACCCGTTGTTTCCGCTCGTTTTGCTTCGTAAAAAATAAAATTCAACCCCGCCCGAGATATATTATGAACCAACTGTGCATAAAGAGTTTTGTCTTTGAACCAGTGTTCCAATACATTTTTTCTCCTTCTAAATGTTGTTTGAATTTCACTGTGTTGGTTTATGAGCATTTGATTTACAACATATCAATCTCTACATAAGTCTCCCTTACTATCACCTAACCACTTCTTCAAAGCCGCATGTGTGGATTCCACTCTATTAGTGGTTGTGTTCCCCAAATGTCGGACACGGTCCGTCCATGCACACACCACTTTCTCTTTCACTTGATCAAGAATAGTGGATTCAACATATTTCAAAAATTTGGGATATTCCACACACAAGTTTCTAAAGTGTATCACATTAGCGATATTCATCTCTTCAATAGAAGAATTAAGAATATGCGTCCATGCACTCATAATCTTCTCCACCACAACACCAAATTTGACAATTTAGCAGTCTTTGTCTTTCTTCTCTTTGGTGTCAACTGCGGGTTTTATCCTTGCTCTCATAGTTTTTGTGATGTGATACCGACATAGTAAAACGGTTGACGAGGGAAACACGGTGGCAACCACATTCATAAGAGCGTTATCTCGATCGGTGACGATAACCAAAGGCATGTTTTTTTCCATCTTTCAACAAAGTCTTGCAAACACCCAACGCCCAAGTGACGTTGTCTTCCTTCTCACATTCCATGAAACAAAAACTAACCGAAAATGTTTTGTCGGTATAGGTGACACCAACAATTTCAAGAAGCGGAAGCCTATATTTATTTGTCTTGTATGTTGAATAATTCATTAGAACGGTTGGAAATGTATTGAACAATTCGATACTCGACGGATGCATCCAAAATATATCACGGACACTTACATTGTCATCACAAACTCTATGTCTCAAAACATAGTTGTTATCGTCCAAACATTTCAATAAATGTTGCATTTCGGACCTCAGACCCCTTTGAGCAACATGTTGTTTATATCGATAATTGTAAACCGATTTTATATTTGACATACATCCCGCTCTATTCCTTTTCAAATCGGAAAGTATGTTTCTAGGCACAACTTTGATCAATGACAATTCGAAGACATATTTCTTCTCTTCCGCCGTAAGTCGACAAACAATAGGATACCATTGTAACTTGGTCTCCAACTCATGATTGTGCATTCCGGACATCATAGTCAACCGCCATAAATTATCCACCCTACAATAACCGTGCAACTTGAACGGACATCCATATTTCCTTGAACTCGTGTCTTCATGTTGTAACTTGTGGTTTTTGGAACGTATGCTCCACTTCTCTCGCATGTCAAAATAACAAATGGTTGCCGATTACTACTCCCATTGTCGAACCTCGCAATCACAACGCCAAAACCAAGTTTACTTGCTTCCATTCTAACATAATCAACTATTTGTTGACGAGTATCGAAAGTTTTGCCACTTGCATATTGATTTTCATTATCGATCACAACATCAATCATTTTATCTACTTCTTTGACCACAATTGACTTATCGTCTATGCTCATTTTATCCGGAATCAGAACCTTCACAATAGCCTTGACAATATTGTCGAGATGCACCATACCTAAAATATATAAAACTATGTTAAAACTAGGCAAATTATGGTAAAATAAAATTCTGATTTGATGCATCAGGGAACATTTCGCAAGTTAACTAGCAAATTTTTCCTAGTGAACTTCGCAGGTTAACTTGCGAAGCGACGCAGTTTCATGCAGCACTTTAACAACAACAATGTAGTAAATGTAGGTTGAGGGGATGAAAATTTACCTCAAATTGTAGCTTACAATGCTCACTTTGCTAGGATCACACATTTGAAACTTGATTTGGATCAAAAAATTGTATTGATTTTGAATTTGGGTTAAAGGGTTTTTGTGTTATGTTGTAGAAAATGAATGAAATAGGAAAAGAGGTGACCATGCAGAATACAAACAGACATTTCGTAAGTTAACTTACAAATTAAGTTTATTTTTTTCAAATGTCAACGTTTAAAATAATAAAACGTACAAAATAAGGTGAATTTGTAAGTTAAATTGCGAATTCATCCAAAAAGATCAATTCACAAGTTAACTTGTGAATTCATCCAACAAAGTGAATTCGTAAGTTAACATGTGAAGTGTATTTTTGATTTTTTTAGAGTGTGGGAGAAAACTACTAGATAAAGAAAAAAATTTCCATAATTAAATGTGTTCTTTGTTTCTCTTCTTTCTCTTATTAATATTATATATTAATATTATATATTTTGGATTTCATGCAACATAACATGAATGCCACAGCCACAAACTCTTTATTACCAATGTTTACTCTCAAATATGAAGTCACAATGGGCTCCACCATCAACCCCACAATGTTGACACAAACTCATCATCTCATATAATCACTTTTCTACTCCATTAACCTTATAGCTACTTGCATGTCCAATATTTAACCGGTGATTGTAGTCTAATCATATTTTTTTTGTAATAGAGTTGTAGATTTTCAAAATTGCAAAAAAATACATTTAAATATAATCGAAAAATATGTAGCAAAACAATTATCTTTTTAATACTACTAGCATATTCGAAAACTTGTTATTCTCAACTTACCTTGCCACGTTCTTCTTGTGTTGTTTTCTTTTTTGTAATAGATTTTCTCTATTCAACGCCCAAATGATTACTATTTCAACTACACCCACCAAAGCATGTCCACAGACTCTTTCAAGTTCCGTGCATTATTGTTCTTCCCACTATTCATTCTCTAAAATAACCAAACTAACCTTACCCTTTACCTTATAATCCACAAAAAATAAAGGGTATTAAAGTAAACTCACTAATTTCCAAGTCAAATAGTATCTATCAATAGGTTTATATTCATTATTCTCATGTCATATCAAACTCTGTGCTAGTGTAATGCAACCTTTCACATGTACCTTTCGTTTCTAAATAGAACAAGAAAATTGGTAAAACAAACCAAAAAAGAAAACTTCAAATGGTTGTAACTGATTATAAGCACTTAACTTGGTTGGTTTTTAACATATGTGTAAAAGAATCAATACTATTGACCATTCTAATAATCTCACAATAACCAACCATGTTCAATATTTTCATATAAATTGAACTGTTTTTTGTTTTTCTTTGAGAATTAGCTAAGAATATAGAAGGTGTTTGTTGAGTTTGTGAATGTTTAGATTAGAACCAGACATGTTTTGTATGAGAGAGAAGAACATGGAGGATTTTAAGGATGAGAAATGTTATGTTGAAACTGATCCAACTGGTCGTTATGGCAGGGTAAGTTCTAAACTACTATGTTTTTTTGTCTGTTTTTTTCTGTCTTTTGTGTCATGTGTTGTATCATTCAAGTTTTAGGTTGTTATTTATGTTTCTTGAGTATGTTGTTTTAGAAGGGACCAATATTTTAAATAAATGTCGCGTAAATGTTTTTGCGATTTTAGTTGGTATAGGTGTTGCGACACTGATTGTTTGTGTTCTTTGTGATTGATTAGTTTGGAGATGTACTTGGGAAAGGGGCAATGAAGACAGTGTACAAAGCAATTGATGAGGTGCTTGGAATAGAGGTAGCATGGAACCAAGTTAGGCTCAATGAGGTACTTAACACGCCAGACGATTTGCAGCGGCTTTACTCGGAGGTTCATCTTCTGAGCACGCTCAAGCATCGGTCGATTATGCGATTCTACACGTCTTGGATTGATATTGATAACAAAGCTTTCAATTTCATTACAGAAATGTTCACATCAGGATCACTCAGAGAGTAAGTTTCTTTCTATATATTAGGCTTTCAATTTTGTTACCTTTTTGTTGAAATAATAGCGTCGTCTTAAGTTTTTGGAGATACTATATAGTCCTGGTTTAACTCTGACAAATCTATTATGAGGTCTTATTCAGCCACACTAACTGTGACAAATTTGAGGCCTTGTGCTAGAGACCATCTGGCACACTCCCAAAGACGGTCCTGTAATTGATGGTTTTTGAACATGTGCAGATACCGGAAGAAGTATAAACGAGTAAGCCTACAAGCGATAAAGAGTTGGGCGCGCCAAATCTTACACGGTCTAGTTTTTTTACATGAACATGATCCACCTGTTATTCATAGGGACTTGAAATGTGATAACATATTTGTGAATGGCCATCTTGGACAAGTGAAAATTGGTGATCTTGGACTAGCTGCAATTCTCCAAGGCTCTCAATCTGCTCATAGTGTTATAGGTAAGTACTTTTCGCCGATTATTTTCAGTGTTCGTATATTAGTTGTTATGCTAGTATTTTTTTCCTTTAGTAAGACTTTGAACTCTGAGTATTCAACTCGTTTAACACTTATTTTGCGTTAGGTACACCGGAGTTCATGGCACCGGAAATGTACGAGGAAGAATACAATGAACTTGCTGATGTTTACTCATTTGGCATGTGTGTCTTGGAAATGCTCACATCTGATTATCCATATAGTGAATGTACAAATCCAGCACAGATTTACAAGAAAGTGACATCGGTAAATTCTGGTTTTGGTATAGATTTCGCAATATCAGTAAAGTTTGATGATTCATTAAGTAAATTTTTTGTTTTAGGGGAAGCTGCCAATGTCATTTTTCTGCATTGAAGACACGGAAGCACGGAGATTCATTGGAAAATGTTTAGAACCTGCAGCAAAGAGACCGTCTGCAAAAGAGTTGTTGCTTGAGCCTTTTCTTTTGGCCGATGATTTATCGTCAGCTAAGAAGTTGGCTATTCAGAAACCATTTTTGAATGACAGTGAGATGGAGAAACTTCGACTGAGTGATGAATTTCCTAGGACTGATATGAAAGTAATAGGAAAGTTGAATCCCGAAGACGAAACTATCTTTCTCAAAGTGCAAATTTCTGATAAGAATTGTATGTATTCTTTAATTTCACCATAAAACATTTATTATGTTTTAGGAATAATAATTTTCTGTTTTCAATTCATGCAGGTTCTGTTAGAAATGTATATTTTCCATTTGATATTCACACTGATACACCAATTGATGTTGCAATGGAGATGGTAAAAGAATTGGAGATTTCTGATTGGGATCCTTATGATATTGCAAATATGATCAATAGAGAGATATCTGCTCTTCTGCCATATAGATGGAAAAATGAAAGTGCAGATTCATTCCAAACATTCAGCTACCAAAATGACGATGTTGAAGAACATCGTCTTCATTTCCGCTCAATCTCATCTTGTTCATCGTTACAAGAATCAATACCGGATTCAGCCTGTAAAGCAGATGAAATATCGCGTGGATATTATTTGCTCCATGGTATGTCTTCTTTCTCCGTTCCCTTCTTTTTCTAATAGGCCTATAAGCAAGGCCCTCTCTAGTTTTTGAAGATCCTGTGTAGATTAGTCTCAGTTTAACCATAACATAACAAATAGAGGCCTATTTAATCAAGATTTAACTGTGACAAATATTTTCTGAGATCCTATTTAGCTATAGTTTAACAGTGACAAATTTTAGCCCCTGTGTAGTAGCTTGCCCTCAAAGACGGCCCTACCTATAGGAAGGTTTTGATACCGAATTTGATTCCTACCGATAAACAAAAAGTCTCCCTATAGTAACATGAAAAACTTTTGTCGCAGATGATTTGCATGATGATAACAGTTCAAGATGTTCTTCACAAGGGACATATTCAAACTGGAACTACTATTCTATGGATGATCATGAACACAATGTAGCTTCAATCCGAAAAGACTATAACCTTCCCAACATGAAGAGTCACAAGGGCACAAGATTTTCACCTGGTGAAGAGTTGAGCCATTGCAACCAGTGTAAAATTTTAGGAGGATCACAAAATCCTTCACCTAGTAAAAGTAAGATGGTGATGGAAAATCGAAAACTGACACGGAACAGGTCATTGATTGACACGCGGAGCCAATTGTTACACAGATCATTGGTTGATGAATTGAACAAAAGAAGACAATTCAAGACTGTTGGTGCTGTGGAGAATATTGGATTTCAGTCACCTTATGATAATTCTATATAATAATACTCTCACAGCTTGTATATCTTGTTTTAATAAGAGTGTGGCATGCTATAAGAAATTGAAGAGTCATAGTAACATTTAGATTTGAGTGTCTCTTGAATATTGATGAAATGCATAGTCTTGTGTGTGTGTGTTATGCATGGACTTAAGAAAAGTTTTAAGTTCATTTGTGATGTGTTATCATACTTAGTTTTGGAACATACTCCAATTTAATTAGAAGTTGTTCAATATTGTTTATATGTGAATTGTGAATTATAAAGACTTAAGAACCATATGGCTAAACTTCTCAAGATTAACACAAGTCTTGTACTATTGTGTATAATTGGTTTGTCATTGTTATGGTGACATGAATTTTCTTCATTGCAATAAATTATTGATGCATTGGATTTGATAGTTTCTAAATCTGGCTAAGCATCCAAACAACAATTCAAGGAGGGATGCCAACGGGGCAGGAAATAATCGGAGGATGCTTCTCCGCTCCCTGCCCGCCTTCAAATTTATTTTTCATCTCCATCCTCAATCTCCGTCACGGGGGAATATTTTCCTCCATTCCCATCCCCACATATCTTCGTAGAGATCTACAATGATTGAATCTTAAGAAAATATCTATGCTTTTCCATCAAAACTATGACACTAGAATTTTGTTATTTTTTTACTTTTTTTAAAACACATATTTTGCATCTTTTATTTTTTAAAAATAAAAATACATCTTGAATCAATAACAAGAAAAGGCAAAAGCACGTGTTGTTGCTAATATTTTTTATGTAAAAAAACAATAATTATTTACAACCACAGTGCGACTGTCATCCAGCGCAAGTGGGTGATTATGTGTGGGTGTTGAAAATCCATAACTACTAATTTATTAATTGAACGAAAAATATGTACTAAAGGAAGTAAAGTGAATTTGAAGAGTAATTACCATAAGCACAATGAACAAAGAAGAGTGGTTGTTGTGATGATGATGTGATTAGAGAATATGATTAATGGAGGAGACAAAGATAATTAGAAAAGAAAAGGAGGAGACAATGTGTACATCTTATGTATTAGAAGCAGTTTTCTAGGATTGAGTACTTAGATAGTGAAATAATATTATACAATAAAACATAAAAATTAAATGATCCACTAAAATGACTCTTCATTTTCTAATACGTTAATATTTTTTATGTAAAATTATATAATATATAAAATATAAAAGTTCAATAATAAGTTCGGAGTCGGGGAATCTACGAGGAGGAGAGTACTTTCTCATTCCCCGTCTCAAAGTGTCATTGGGGAAACTTTTGCCTCCATCCCCATCCCCATCCCCGCGGAGGAAAAAATCTTCAACTTCGGTGCTCCGAACAGATAATTCTCGCAGTGATCTCCATTAACAGATACAAGTTGACATCCCTATATGTGTACGTATGCATAGTTAAATTCACAATTGACTTACCATTTAAACTATTTCAAGCTAGACCTTATAGCACCTAAAGGAAAATAAAAAATCGACAAATCATTAAGTTTTGGATCCAAGGGCATTCATTCTTTGTTGACCATTTTGATCAATGCTAATTGAGGAGAATGGTTTTGAGGTGTTGACCGGAGTATATGTGTGTGGTGGAAGGCAAGAGTATATGCGTACGATGGAGGGCGACAGCTGAACTCCACAAAAGTGAAGATTATGTATACACAAACACTCTGCGAAAGTGTAGGTGATGTATATTCAAACACTTTGATATTTCAATTGGTATTGACTGAGTAGATCTAGTGAGGGGTTTAAAAAAATAGTGTATACCTTTCTCTACATATATGTTATGTGATGTTAATAACGCGGTGTTTGTCAATGTAGAAGGTACGCTAACAATCTATTTTGCCCTCATTTTTCACAGACTAAATCAAGATCGTAGGCTCACACCCTCTACTTTGTCTATTCTGTCTCTCTTTTTGCAGGTGCAAACATTTACGGGGTGAACATGAATTTTTCGCAACATTTTGACTTTAGGGGAGCAGGTCCCGTCGGGTCCAGCCCACCCCGCATCACCCTAATTTTTTGTAGGATATGTCAAAGATTTTGGCGTGCACCCTCTATTATGTTTGTCATCTCTGTTTTCTACATATTTTTGCAAAGTAAGTCTAAATAGAAGGAACATGTGGACATGTCGTTTGTCCGTTTATCACACATGAAATTGACAGTGCAACGACCACACATGAAATTGACACTACAACGACGATTCAACATTTACCCTCTAATAAGTCAAGTGTCTATTGGACTTGGCCTAATCAAGAACACTAATGAATTTGGTCAAATAAGATATATAATAATACACCCATTTATGCCTAATAAATCCTTATTATAAAAGGTGTGGAGCAGAATCACCAAATCTAAATCTAGATCTGTCTCTTTTGTTAGATGTATGGCCTTAAATTTTTAGGCTTTAATTAATAGATATGGGGATTTGAATAATTAAAATCATACTGCTTATCCCTTGATTTTGAAGCATAGTAATATTGGATCTTAGTAGAATCATGATGCTTTATAGTCTTAGTAAGCAATATTAAAAAACATTGTATAAGGTTGTAGTGACAAGCAAAATTTTGTATACTATAATTGTTAAAGACAAATTTTATAAATTGAGGTGGATTGGATTGGAGCTTAGCAAGATTCTGCAGTTTGTCAATAGTAGATTTTTGAAAGGAACATTTCTTACTGCAAAGTGATTTATCAACCGTGCAACTAAAAACATAACGTATAGTTGGGAGAAATTTTCATACCTGACATCTCTATTAATATATTTCGAAAATACCCCTCCCTCCTATTTACTCAAAATTTTATTTTTTAGAATTTTAATTTCCTGTCGATAAAAGTAACCAAAAACGAAATTTTTGGTAGGTCTCTGAAAATTTTCGATACTGTTTATTAGCGAATATCGGATTTTTTTTTTAATTTTCAAATTTTCAGTACCAATATACCGGATATTTATAAATTATCGGTGCGATTTACCGAAATTTGTGAAATTTCTGGTGCGATTTACTGGAAATTACCAAAAATTCGGTATATTTGTTTTCGTTATTTCACGTACCGGCAATTCCAAAATTTTCGGTATACAAGTAATACCGGAAATTCCATATTTTCGGTAAATCGGAAATTTCGTGGAAGTCCAAAATTTCCGGTATGGCAGATGAAATGTTATATATTTGTGGTCCTGAATCGGCTGCTTCAGCTTCTTCTACGGATTCATATGTACTGATCTTACGCAGTGCTTCATCACCGATACGGTACACTATTATTGACTTTATACGCATTGTTAAATTCTTTTCTAAATTGATCTAATTTAGCTAATTAAACGTTGATTGCCAGATTTTTGAATCATGAGAGAAAGTTCTTGAATGGGCACGGTCAATTGGAAAAACTCATGGTATTGCTATTGTTACAATCCGATTCGACGTTGCTAATGGTATGCGGGGGGGAGGATAAATTGATTATGGGTTGTGATAGAGGAGGTAATTACAAAAATAAAAATAAAGTTGCAACTCCTTCCGATGGCAGTTATTCTATGAAGGTTAAATGTCCATTCAGGCTGAGATCTGTTCCGAGTGGTGATGGCTGGAAGGTGGTAATATGCGAGATGCACAATTATAAACTAGACAAAACATTGGTAGGGTATGACATTTTGGGCCGTCTAAAAGAGGAAGAAATAAAGTTTGTGAATGACATGACGAAGTACAACATGGCTCCAAGGTACATCATTTCTGCTTTGAAAGACAAAGAGCCATAAAACCTTACGAATATTACCCAGATATATAAAGATAGAGCAACATACCGAATGAACAAGAGAGGTGCAATGACAGAAATGCAAATGTTATCGGGTCTTGTTCACCAAGAGAAATACTTGTATTGGTCTAGAAAGCAGGAAAATTCAGATATAGTGACTGATATCTTCTGGACACAGGCTGATTCTGTGAAGTTGTTGAATATGTTTCCGATGATGTTGATTTTTGATTGCACTTACAAAACAAATAGGTAAGAATTTTAAGTTTAATTTCATGAATTCTTAAAAATATGTTGAGTGAGTTGGTTGTTAAATCGTCTGCATTTTGTAACTGTGCAGGTGCTGGATACCACTGCTTGAGGTTGTTGGTGTTACATCAACAAAATAGACGTTTTTAGTTGCTTTTGCTTATTTAGAACATGAAAGGGAATAAAACTTCACATGGGCGCTGAAAAGGTTGAAAGAGTTGTTTTATTCTGAGAAGTTGCTACCAAATATCATGGTGATGGATCAGGAGCTTGCATTAATGAATGCCATTGAGTCGGTGTATCCGAATTCTTCTCATATGCTGTGTATGTTTCACATTTCAAAAAACGGTAGCATGAAGTGTAAGGAGTATGTGAAATCAGAGAGACATGAACATGTCACAGATCAATGGAAAAACATGATGTTTTCAAATACAAAAGACGGATTTGATGTACATCTAAACCATTTTGAGAGTGTTTGTGGTGATATTCCTAAATTTGTGAAGTATGTGAAAGAAACATGGTTAACACCATATAAAGAACGGTTTGTTGCTGCATGGACCAACAAGATCAATCATTTAGGGAATACAACAACAAACATGTCCATTCTCGTAACATGAAATATGTTTATGTTTATGCATTAAATTGAGAGTTGTTTATGTAATGTGTTTATGATGTCTAGGGTGGAGTCTGCACATTGGAGACTGAAAAATATGTTGACTACAAGTCGTGGTGATTTATGTGCAAGCTGAGATGTTGTGAACACAATGTTGAAGTTGTAGTTAGGTTCTATAGGGGTATCGTTTCAAAAAAGTATCGTCAATATTGATCACAAGTATAACACCCCATTTTATTATAAGTTACACAGTTTTGTTTCAAGACAATGTATACAACTCATTGGAAAGGAACTTGAAAGAGTCAAATATGTTGGTACAAGCAAAGAGAGGTGTTGTTGTTACATTAGAACAACACATGGATTACCGTGTGCGTGTCAGCTTGCAGATTTTCAGATTTTAGGCACACCTATACCTTTGGAAATAATTCATGTGTTTTGGACAAAATTGAAAATTATAGAACATGAGGAGACTCCTGCAGAGAAAAGTGATATTTAGAAGAAGAGTGCGATGAGTTGAAGAAACAGTTCATTGCTCTGGATATTGTTGGACAAAGAGTGTTGAAAAAAAAGTTTGTGACCTAGTCTATCCATCAACAACTTTAATGTGTCCATCGCTAGTGAAATATAAGTCATCAAAGAGAGGAGTTAAAAAGAGTAAATAGGGTACGGAAAGTGATGTGCATCGTGATCCAAGTCAGTGGGAATATGTTGAAGCTTCGCAAGGGAGTCAGACTACAAAGAGATCATGCACACAACCAAGTGGGAGTCAGTCGTCAACCATACCTATTCATAGGCAACCTTGTACCAATTCTGAAAAAGGCAAGTACTTGCCACAGTTTCCTACTTTCTTTCATCCATACATTGAAGATATTATTGATTTAGAACTAGATGGGAACTGTGGTTACCGTTGTATTGCAACTACGTTGGGATGGGACACAAATGCATGTTTTGATGTTAGGAGGCAATTGAATACTCATATCCATCAACACGAAACATTATTTTCCAAGGTGCTCTACGACACTGTGTCTTATGTGAGGAATTCATTAATCGTGAAACACCTGAGTCCTAGGGTAGGGAGAAATGGATGTCGATTCCAGATATGGGTTACCCTATTGCTTGTAGATATGGTGTTGTTTTTGTTTCTTTATCCATGAGTCATAGCAGGACATTTTTCCTGCTTCTCATACCTCCACCTCTGTACACAAATCGTCATACAATTGTTGCAGTTGGTTTTGTCAACACAAATCATTGGGTTCTGCTAAAATTGAAACCCGGTTGTCCATTGCCTCCCGTCACAAAGCATTGGAAGGATAATTGTTCTGATGTTGCAAAAGGATGAGAATCAGCATATACGAGTCAGATCAGACATTGAGTAGTACTGTCTGGGGAGTGACTGTATTTTATTTGTAATGCACCTATGTATAACATTAATTATATTTGTTGACATTACTTATATTTGTAATGCCTCTATGTATGACATTAATTAAATTTATGTATTATATTTAAGTAAAAGTGTAAAAAAAATTCAAAATTTTTTCAGTCCCAGTATTACCGGAAATTTGAAATTTCCGGTACCAAAACAGTACCGGAAATTTCAAATTTCAAGTACTATTGTAAACTGAAATACATACCGAAAATTTGAAATTTCCGGTAAAAAAATAGTACCGGAAAATTCAAATTTCCGGTATCGAATATTTGAATTTTACAGAAAGATTTCGTCAAGGAAGATAAAATGGTAATTTTTCCATAATTTCTGATATTTCTTATAAAATTTCTGATACGTTCCAGAAATTTTGAAATCTCCGATATTTTGATAAAATTACCTTAATTGAGAGGTGAGAGGTTCAAGTGGGTAGGAAATATTCTCTATAGTTGGACTATGAACTATTTTCCCGGCCCTTTGAGTATTTTAAGTTTCTACCAACCTGTTTTTCATTTGAATTGTGATTGTCTTGTGGTGACTACTAAAACTTCTAGCTCTGTTTTTTTTTTGTGGCTTCTTTTTAGCGTACATTGTTCAACACTTATTTTTACATCAAAATTGTGAAATTTGCAATTTATCTTACAATAACAATTCTTTTTCAAACGGAAGATCTTTTATCTATATGTCGCGTGACAATCATCTTTCTACATAAAAAGTATGTATGTCTTAAAAAAATCATCGGCTCTAATGTTACAATGGATGAAGCAATCAGGAAAAAAAAAATTTAATATCACGTCTCCAAAACACCAATAACTTATATATTACTCCCTCTGTTCCTTTTTAAGTGTTATTTTAGCATAAAGTTCTTCAATCAAGATAGTGGATTATTAGAGTTATATTTTCTATTATACCCTCATTTATTTTCTCTTTTCTAATAAATTCATTCATGCACTCTCTCTCATTTATTGAAAAAGTAAGAGTATAATTGATAAATTATGACATTAAACTCTAAAACGACACTTAAATAGAAACAAAAAAATTCTTCTAAAACGACACTTAAAAAGGAACGGAGGGAGTATATAAATTCTTTTACTTTTATATTACTCAAAATTTATTTTTTAAAATTTAAAAATTTAAAAATTATGGAATGCAATGTTGAATTTTTAATCATGAAGACAATGTTTGTGAACTTTGCTCGGCAATTTTGTTTCTAATGATATCCATAGTGGTTTTAAAGGTGCTCGAATCCTTGATTTTGGTGTCACTCATCGTATGACATTTAATTCATAATTTTTTTGAAAAATATTTCTCCTGTGGACATTTCTTTTATTATTGTTTCAAATGATTCTCATACTTTAGTTACACTTGTGGAGATATTGACCTTCATTTTTTTAAATTGAAAGATGCGTTTCATGTTTTAATTCTATCGAACAGACTTATGTCTGCTCGTAAATTTATAGAGAATAATTATTGTTCAGTTACATTATTTATTATCATCGTATTTTTTAGAATCTTGCAACGGAGAAGAGGGTTAGAGTTAGGATCGAAATTGCTAATAAACATGGAGGGTTATACTATCTCTCATATGTACGAATTGGTTAGAATGTATTGTCTTCTACATTTTAGTTTAGTCATGGTGCTTTTTTGCCTATTAAATATGACTTTAATACAAACCGTTACGCTAATCGATATTTCTTACTAATTCGATTACAAACAATGAAGTCTCCATCTAACTTTATTTATTCCTAAAGAGGAAAGAGAAAATATAGATAAAACCCAAGAAATGAAAATGAAATGGTCTTCGAGACCAAGAGATGCGAGTTCAGAAGTCGGTTATACAAGGGGAATGTATTAACACCCTTCACATCCAACGTACTCGACGAGACCCGTTTAGTTCTAAGTGTGATTGTGTGTTTAGAAAGTAAATTTGCAAACTTCTACTTATTATGCGATAAAAGAGAAAAGTAAGGAGACATGTTTTAATTTTTTGAAAGTGTGCTCGCCAAGATGTTAGAATCTCGTGCCTACGTATTCCCTAAGTGCGATGGGAAAGTTAGAGCTTACGTAGTTCTCGGTTGCAAGAACTTTTGTTGGTTGGTTGATTTTATTTATGAAAATAGGAGTTTAATCATACGTGGACGATAAGACATCACTAGTGCAATTCGCATGTGAGAGAAGGGAGATCGCGTGTGAGTGATGAGTGTCGCATGTGAGCGATGGGTGTCGCATGTGAGCGAGTTTGAAAAAGGACTTGCACATGGGAAATGTTTGATGAGTTTGAATTGATTTTAATGTGGGAGGCAAGCATCAGACCATAAGCGTTCAACGACTAATGCTCCAAGTACTCGGATGGAGGGGACATAATCATCCTGACCATATTTTTCATCCCAAGAGTTTTATTGAGAAAAGATTGAGGTGAAACGAAGTTCACTTATTAAGATTCAATAGAGGAAACCAAGTGTACGATCGAGGGTCGAAAAAGGACTGACGACCTTACGCTTGATTGTTTTATTATGAAAATGCTTTTGAAAAGAAGTTACTCGACGTTGGATCGAGGTTTGAACATTTATTATGAAAGGTCTTGAAGATGAGATTTTATTTGGGCTATGATTAACCAAGAAAACTTGATTAATCTCGAGAGAATAGACAAGTGTCTACTCTCTACCATGAGGCCCTTATTGAAAACTTGGTATGTGAACCAAAGCACGATAATAAAAATGAAGCGAATAATTGTGAATTTTCATGGAAGCATAAATAAATCAATAAAAGTCCATACAAGGTGGCTCACATAAATGATAAAGCAACTAACAGTTGTGTAAGTGCATGCACAAAATAAATTTAATCGATTAACTAAACAAAGTTTAATCAAGTAATTAGATTAATAAAAATTAATTAGATGGACTAATTAATTTTAAATAAACTAATTAGATAATTAAATAATGTTTAACTAATCAACTAAAGCCTCATTGTAAGTCCAAGAGCAAGCGTGGTGTATGCACCATTTGTGGCCGTTGCGACGCTTCTAAGCTTTGTCGACTCAAGGTGAAAAATGGCTCGCACGAGTATTAGTTTGAAATATTTTTGGTTTTGTGAACATGTGATGAATAATTAAATAATAAAGCAATAAAATATTAACTAAACTATTACAACACATAGGGATGAGGATACATAATTTACAAATGAGAATGAATTAAAATAATTACAAGTCTAATATAAATATACAAGAACAAGAAAAACAATTCAAAAATAATTGTAAGAGATGAATAACCTAGAAAACTATATTATTATTATTATTATTCAAAAATTATTAAATAAATTAAAAATTTGTTAAAATACTAAACAAAGTATAAAAATAAAAAGAAAATGACCTGAAGGGGGTGTAAAACGGATTGGGTGATGTTAATGAGCAAACTCGAAAATGGGCCTTGATGCTAACAAGATTGGGTGGCCCAAATCTAAAGGGAAGACAACTTAAAAAAAAAAAACCTAAACACCTAAAGGAGGCGCCACTAGCTTTCCAATTTTTTTTATAAATAATGATTTTTATTTATTATTTTAGCAATAAAAAAAATTCACAGTAAAAAAAGACTCTCTACTTCACGCCTCTCTATTTGTCCTCTGTGCTTTTCACGTTTCTTTTTCTATTCTCACGCTTTCCTTCATTCACGCTTGTTGTACGCATTTTCTAATACAAGTATTTTTAATTATCGTTTTTCACAGGGATTGGTGTGATATCACCGTCGTTCAATAGTTCAAGTGTATTTTAAGATTTGGTTACAAAAGAGTTTTGTTTCCTAGTCACAAAAATCATAAGTTTCAACCAAACAAGTTTAATTTTCTTTCAAAAAGAGAATTGTTTGGATGAAAGAGAGTTTTGGTTGGTTTTTAGATGGTAAAAGCATGTCAAGATAGGTTTCATTAACCTAATTTCATATAAATTCAATTAACCAAGCGGATGAACTAGTTGATGATCAATATAATTACGTATCCTCTCAATATTGTTGATTTCCAACCAATATTGTGAGTTTTATCATGTTAATCTTTAGATGATGTCTCACTCTAACTATTGACATGATAATCTTTAAGCTTGATACAAGTAAATACTAACTCACAAATCTATGTCTAGCATTTGTTGATCGCGACTTTATCGTCTATTAATCAGCAGACTGCAAGTGCACAGTCCTATCGCGTAGTTTTAAAAGATATCGAACCCACAGAGACTATAAATCGAACTATTATTATCCTAAGTTACGGTATACAGCAGCTAAGGCGAATAATTCTTTAAGATTTTTGGTTAAGGAAAATATAATAAATAAACAGATATCAGTATGTAATTCGTCTAACCTGAGGGGATCTGAATTTCCACTGACGTGTTACTCAAGTTGAATAAAAATCCTATTTCAGCAAACAGTATTCATCTAAAAATCCTATCTCAAACTTTCGCTCTGTTGAATCGGATCATGCAATTAAATCCTAACGTATGCTCTCGCTATCCCGCCGAATTTAAAAACACTTTTTGAAAATAAATAAAGTTTAATCTCTTTTAAAACGCTGTCGCAGTCTTTAAAATTAATACCTAGTATCCACTATCTGGTTCTAAACCTCAAACTGTCGCTCTGTTGGTTTCTAACCTTAATCCAGTTTATTAACCTCAAACTTTCGCTCTGTTGGTTTCTAAACCTTTTAATAAATTAAATTAGATATCTAAATCAGAAAGAATATTTTTAACAACGTAACATTATGCCAGTTTATTTTCAGATTCCTTTGGTTCGATTAATTTACATATCAATATCAAAACGATTTAGCCAAACATAGAATTTAGCATAAACAAACTAAACATGAAGATAAAAATTAAGAGCAACGTGATAATTAAATTAAAAGTAGTAAATGATAATAATAGCAACAATAATAATAATAATAATAATAACAATAATAATAATAATGATAATAATAGCAATACAATAAAGAACCTGTAAATGTGAGAAATGAAGAACTTGAAATAAACTTCTATTATAATGACAAGATTGTGATCCAAGAGTACATAGATTGTAGGCCTAAAACTAATGGTGTGGTAGTTCCCCGATATGAGAAACTACCACTTTTACAAATATGATTTCTGCCTAAAACTATGAATAACGCTTCCGCGCACAAACTTGGATCTCTCTAAAATGAATGCTAACTAGTTTATATAGTGAGAAATTGTGGAAGTTATCATGAGAGAAGTAGTGATGATAATGGAGAAAGTGGAGAAAGAAGTGGAAAAGTGGGAAGTTGAAAAGATCATGGGGTGATAATGGGAAGTTTGGCTGATGGGCCTAGCTTTGCTTCTGTAATTGGGCCTTTTATCTTTTCTTTTATATTTTGAGCATTTTTCTTCATGTCTCCTCTATTTTTACTTCTTTTCTCGAAAATTCTTCATTTAATTAAATATCTGCAAAATAAACAAATACTAGCGTAATACAGAAATAAAGTAATATAATTAAATAAAAATAGTAACATTGTTTATGAAAATTACGTCAAATATGTTATATAAATTCGTGTTATCAAACTCCCCTATACTTAAACCTTTGCTTGTCCTCAAGCAAAAATTAAAAATGAAAAATCACTTGAGCATATGTCAAACGCAGATATATAACACAATTCAATTCGTACTAGGTTGCAATTTACTTCTTTGTTGGATAACTCGAGTTTAGACTTTGACACCAAAATTACCGTAATAACACTAGACAACCCCATTTATGCAGACCAATTTAAGTCATGAATTATAGCTCGACCTAATACTTTCGTTTTGTTTCACCCGTTTTCATTCTGGCGCAATCACATTAAGCCCATTACCTTACGCGCACATAGTGGAGTAACCGGTTAGTGACTTTGATCTTTATAATCCAGCTAGGAGTCCTGGTAATTATATTTGGTACTCCTTTATCCAATTACAAATTGCGGGGGATCGGATCGTCATCCGCCTACCAAGTTCAACACTGGGACCACGAACCAATTCATAATGGATGTTTGCATAAATATTTTATAGTTTCTGACCGTTGAATTAAATGATCCGTAAGGACCATCTAACTTAATAAGTGCATCTTCTAATAAAAATTTTCTTTAAAAATCTTGATCAATCACTTATATTCATCGATTCTCCACGTAGTTTGTCGTTTAAGGCGGTGTCGACTGCTTAATAAACTACTCGGGATTACTTTAAAACTAAGTCTTAAGGTGTTGGTATAATAAGTACTTAAATCAATCTAACACATCGGGGGTTTTAAAGTGTTAGGACGATAACAATTTTGCTAAGTCGCGCTCGAATTCTTATTTAAAAATAGGCAACCTTAGTATTATTTGAGTGTGTTAATAAATGCGTTTTAATTTTTGTTAAAATTTTGTCGTTATGACTCAAGAAAAAGGAGAAATTCGAATAAGCACGAAATTTAAACATAAAAGACTAAAATTTCATAAACATGTATTTTATTGAATGGAAATTTTGCAATACATAGAAAAAGGAAACTAAAAGGGAAAAACTAAATAGAGCAAAAAATAATAACGAACAAAGAAATGTGCTGACTCCCCCAAACTTAAAATAAGCATTGTCCTCAATGCGATAAAACCAGGAGAAATCAGAAAGGAGAAGGGTGGTCATCTCGAGCAGGGAATCATGAAGGCATGGCACGAATAATTGAAAAGCATGGAATCTTAATTTGCATGCCTTTTTAGTAATACATGTGACTTAGGCAAAAGAGATAAGGAACAATTTTGTAGACCACATGCATACATACTACATACTTGTATATATATATATATATATATAGATGATTTAGAATTTTTTTTAATTAATAGGATATATATATAATACTAGTATATAATGCTTTTTAATTAATATAATAAATATTGGGAAAAATTGATTCGGTATATTAATAGGAGAAATGCGATAATTAAAATATTACTCAATTATAATTATAAATATTAACGTGAAATTTTTATTGAGTTTAATTATCGGTATTACGGGGAAATAGTTCAAGCGCATCAGAAGAAAGGGTGCAATAGATAACCGACTAAAAATTTAAAATTTAACATAAAATAGAAAAATTGAAAATACGAAAAAGAAAATTTAAAATTGAATGACTACTCGTTGATTTTCCATCGCCACTTATCAAGCCATCTCATATATCCCTCACCTTTTCTTTTCTTACGTCTGTAGAGCGGGTTATTCTTTCGAAATTTTGGTAGTGGTCCTGGATTTATAAGTTTTTCAATTTCGAGCTTAGTGATCTCATCCATCGCCTCATAAGTTAACCTCACCCTTTTAAAAGTAATTATATCCCTAATTTTATGGTCCTCTAATTTTCGCTTTTTAGGCAAGACTTCCAATAGTGGTGAATTAGTATGAATATTTTTCAATACCGCAACGCACGTTTTAGATTGGGAGTCTACCGGAGTTTCCATAAAATTTTCGGAAAAGGAATCAGTGGGATGTAGTGATTCGGGATAACAATAGATGCTTCTTTTCTACCTCTTTACAACCTCCTCTTCGAACATTGTTGGTTCATTTTTCTCAATCTCCACTATTTTGTCATCAGAACTTTCCTCGGACACAATATCACTCTCCTCATACTCATCATCACTTTCTAGATTTCCAAATAGTTTTTCCATAATGGTTGTTTCAACATCCACATCTTCCTCGGGTAGAGGTCCTAGAAGGTTTTATTTGAGTTGAGAGATTTTAGTCTCTAAGCCAACGGTGTGAGACGCGAGGGATTCAACCATACTGGTTAGTTGGCTAAGGGTTTCATTAATTTGAAGACTTTGTTTTCGTACCTCTTCATTTTGGATAATTTGTGCTTCATTTTGGATAATCTGGGTTTCTACAAAGTGCTCAATCATAGACTCTAACCTAGAGTTAGTTATCATCTCATCTGAATCTTCCATTGATGTTTCAAAATTAAAATCTTGCGATTCGTCAGAGTAAGTTAAAGTTTCATTTTGTGTTTCCCCGAAGCGACTTATCATCCTAGATGATTCATTAAAATCTTCCATTAATATTTCGAGATCAGATTTATATGGTTTTGGTGATTCTTCAAAATATTGGGTGTGATAATTGTAGGAAGAATTGGGTTGAGGAAAAGTTTGGTTGAAATTATAAGTTTCTTGTGGTTCCTCAAAATATGGGGATTGGTAGTTTTGGAGGTAGTTTGGGTAAGAGTAAGTTTGTGAAGCATTAAAGTTTTCCATCGATTTCAAGGTTGGATCTATGGGATTCTTGTGGTTCCTCATAATCGATAATGGGCATAGGAAAAATTTGGGTCATACATGGTAAATAAAATAAAAATGCCTTAGTCTATACGTGTAACACGAGTTACAATATCGACTTAAATAGTCCCGCAATGGCGCCAAAAACTTGATCGCGACTTTATCGTCTATTAATCAGCAGACTGCAAGTGCACAGTCCTATCGCGTAGTTTTAAAAGATATCGAACCCACAGAGACTATAAATCGAACTATTGTTATCCTAAGTTACGGTATCTGACTAAGGCGAATAATTCTTTAAGATTTTGGTTAAGGAAAATATAATAAATAAAGATATCGTATGTAATTGCCTAACCGAGGATCTGAATTTCCACTGACGTGTTACTCAAGTTGAATAAAAATCCTATTTCAGCAAACAGTATTCATCTAAAAATCCTATCTCAAACTTTCGCTCTGTTGAATCGGATCATGCAATTAAATCCTAACGTATGCTCTCGCTATCCCGCCGAATTTAAAAACACTTTTTGAAAATAAATAAAGTTTAATCTCTTTTAAAACGCTGTCGCAGTCTTTAAAATTAATACCTAGTATCCACTATCTGGTTCTAAACCTCAAACTGTCGCTCTGTTGGTTTCTAACCTTAATCCAGTTTATTAACCTCAAACTTTCGCTCTGTTGGTTTCTAAACCTTTTAATAAATTAAATTAGATATCTAAATCAGAAAGAATATTTTTAACAACGTAACATTATGCCAGTTTATTTTCAGATTCCTTTGGTTCGATTAATTTACATACCAATATCAAAACGATTTAGCCAAACATAGAATTTAGCATAAACAAACTAAACATGAAGATAAAAATTAAGAGCAACATGATAATTAAATTAAAAGTAGTAAATGATAATAATAGCAACAATAATAATAATAATAATAATAATAATAATAATGATAATAATAGCAATACAATAAAGAACACAAATGCGAGAAATGAAGAACTTGAAATAAACTTCTATTATGATGACAAGATTGTGATCCAAGAGTACATAGATTGTAGGCCTAAAACTAATGGTGTGGTAGTTCCCGATATGAGAAACTACCACTTTTACAAATATGATTTACGCTAAAACTATGAATAACGCTCCAGCACAAACTTGGATCTCTAAAATGAATGCTAACTAGTTTATATAGTGAGAAATTGTGGAAGTTATCATGAGAGAAGTAGTGATGATAATGGAGAAAGTGGAGAAAGAAGTGGAAAAGTGGGAAGTTGAAAAGATCATGGGGTGATAATGGGAAGTTTGGCTGATGGGCCTAGCTTTGCTTCTGTAATTGGGCCTTTTATCTTTTCTTTTATATTTTGAGCATTTTTCTTCATGTCTCCTCCATTTTTACTTCTTTTCTCGAAAATTCTTCATTTAATTAAATATCTGCAAAATAAACAAATACTAGCGTAATACAGAAATAAAGTAATATAATTAAATAAAAATAGTAACATTGTTTATGAAAATTACGTCAAATATGTTATATAAATTCGTGTTATCATTTGTTCATTGGTAGATGAATATCCTATGTCAAGTTTGAAACATATTTCTCAATCATGATCCAAAGCATAAAAAGTACAAGTAAATCAAAGATATTCAACATATATATATATATATATATATATATATATATATATATATATATATCATCAACCAAGTTCATACACCATAAGATCAAAAGAAATACATAAAAGCTTGATTAACTACCTCTAATCTTGACACAAAGAAGAGGTTTAGCTATCCATTTCCATGGTAGCTTGATGACCAAGTAAACTCCAAGGCTTTATGAACATCAACCTTGAATGACCAAAGATTGAGGTAGTAAAGATTTGATCTTTGTAACAATGGAGGAAAATGGTTTTTTTAGGTTTTGTCTCAATCTTGCCTTGGAAGCTTGTTAGAATGAAGAAGGAAGGTACAAAATATCTTAAAAGTAGCTCAAAAGTATAGGTTGTCCGCCCAGAATCGTCGGGAGACCATAAAGCATTGTCAGGTGACCACCATAAAGTATGAACACGTGTCAGGTTAGGTGAAAGGAGGAGTTTGAAATAAGGATCGTCACCGGGCGACACCAAAAGTGTTGGTCGACCTTGCTGCGAGACCCATTAGGGGCAATCCTAAAATTTGACGCTTTCTTCAATGGCTTCTCGCCTCTGCGTCCACGGGTGACGCTTTACTCCCTTGTCACCTTTGGATCGTCCGACGATGCTTCTGAAATGGACAAAAATTGGTTTGCTTCTTGCATTCTTCCAAGTCGGCCGATAATTGCAACTTCTGATCAAAATAAACTGAAAAACTAACAAACCAATTAAAACATTCAAAATAATTATATTTACACTAAATGACTTAAAAATAAGTGATTAACTTAAATAAAATCAACAAAAGAGGTTAAAAGTGTCAATAATTAATATGATATTTATCCAAAAGTTGACACTTAACAACACGCACCTTTCTTCATGATTTTTGTGAAAATCCGGCCATGGAATCATTCAACATCAAAACCAAACACAAACCGAAACTCCAAGAACAACCTTCAATCACCAATTCGGAATCTTATAGCCCTAATTTCATTCATGATTACAAATATTATATAAGGAACAATGTGAACAACAAATAAACATTAAAAAAACTGAACAAAATCAAGTGGAACCGCAAACCACATATGTTCTTTGATATCTTCTTCGGTTTCTGTATCTACGATTTGTTCTTGCTTCTGGTCTGTGAGCGATTTCGGTGATGTTGTACATTGTTTTGAGATGGCTCGGTGAGTGAAGGTCTAAGATGGTTGTGGGTTGAGGTTAATGGATAAATGTTGTTTGGGGTAAAGTATTGAAGGTGCTGGTCAAGGTTTGTGAAGGGTTTTCAGTTTGTTTTGGTCCTGGGTTGTCATTGTTGGTTTATGTGAGTGTGTTTTTTCGGTTTTGGTTTAGAAGATGAGGGAAGGTGTTGGTAATTGTTAAAGGGATTGTTGGTGAATGAATAGGTTATGAGGAGCCTGCTTTATAGGTGGATTAAAGAAGGTAAAAGAGGGATTGTATGAGAGGAATTGGATAAGAACAAAGGACCATTTGTACAAAAGTGGTGGAATTGAAATGTTGTAGTTGAGTAATTTGCAGGTAGTGGAGAGAATTTCTAGTTGTAACTGTACTGAATTGTTGTGTTTTTGTTTTGCAGGTTGTACAAGTGGTACAAAGATGGTGGATGGTGTAGCAAGATGGTGGACGAGTAAATCCCTGAAAAAGAACAAACAACCAACAACACAACTTTTTTTTGTAAAAGTAAATTACTATTTCAATTTGTAAATAAAATAACAAAACTATTGTTACTATAATATTAAAAATATGCATGTATATTATTTAAACCAAAATATTTCTACTACAAAAAATTTTAAAAAAATTAAAGCAAAATAATGACTAAAATGATGTAAATGAATAATTATGGACAATTTAGAATTTTAAATAAAAATATTTTAAAGAAAAAAAATTATAATTTTATATGTAGTCAAAAAATAAAATGTAATTTATGCAAATTTAAAATTACATGTAAAAAAAATACAAATATTAATTAAATGCAACATGAAAATTTAATAACAAAAAATGTATTTATATGTAAAATTGAAATTTAAATGCTAAATTCATGCTTAAGGCAAATTTGACTACAAAGCAAAAAAAATTTTATTGAAATGAGAATACTACACGAGGACGCAACTCTTGACCTAAATGTAAGTAAATGCATATGAACGATTATGATTAGATAAATAACTTAATGCCAACATATGTTATGCTTAATGTAACTAAAAAAATCAGGGTGAAATTTAGGTTGTGACAGCTTCCCCTATTTAATTATCTTTTAGCTTGATGACGCAAATCAATAGCTTAAAGTAATTAAATACAAAAAGACCCTAATTTTATCTTTGTACAAATGTAATGATATGAAATGCGATGAATGTGTGAACTCTAACTATTGGGGAAATGAAAAATGAAAGTAAACTATGCGGTTTTGATAAGATAAATTACGAAAGAACTATCATCAACGTGTGGGTTAATGAAAGTTGACACAACATCCTTGACCAATGGATCGAGTTCGGAAACAAGAAAGAAAGGCCAACATCAACCAGTGGATTGACGATAGTGAGCAACAAAGAACTAACATGAATAAGAGGATTAATGAAAGTAAACAATAAGAACTAACATCAATGCGTGGGTTAATGAAATCGACACATCGTCCTTAATCAATGGATTGAGTTCGAAAAAATAGTAAATAAAGCCAACATTAACCACTGGATTAATGAAGGTAAACAACGAACTGACATTAATACGTGGATTAATGAAAATAAACAATAAGAACTAACATCAACACGTGTGTTAATGAAAATAAACAACAAGAACTAACATCAACGCGTGGGTTAATGAAAGTCGACACAAACTTTTTAATCAGTGGGTTGAAGAAGAGAAAGACTGACACTAATGCGTGGATTGACGTAAGTCGAAACAAAAACTTTCAATTAGTGGATTGACAAAAATAAAGACTGAAACCAATGCGTGGATTAACGAAAGTGAATAAGAAAATTATTTTCAACCAGTGGGTTTGATCAGTCACCAATTCTACTTGATTTCCATCATGCATTTGGTATAAGTTGGTTAATTCGGTAACAATTTAGTTATGTTTGAGTGTTTGTGTTTATGTTCCCGTATTTATTTGATTTCTTTGAGTGTTGATGTTTTTGATTATTTTAGATGTTTTTGATGTCTTTGTGGTTGGTAGCATACACATTTCAGGTTAAGTGAATGATCCAAGGAATTGTGCGGAGACGAACGAAGAATTCAAGATCCCAAGAAGGAAAAGTAGAAGAAAAAGGAAGCAACACGGCCCGTGTCTCATAGCACGGCCCTGTCAGGAGTTGGATTTTCTCCCATAGTAAAACCAGAGGGCTAACACGGGCCCCCATGTGGCTTGGCACGACCCGTGTCAGGAGGTCTGGAGCATAGCTTCAAGATGAAGAATTAGAGACCAACGTGACCAGTGTTTCCCAGCACGGCCCGTGTTGGTAGCGCAGACAAGGTTTTATATTTTAGGTTTTTTAAGTGACTATGGACTTTGGAGGGCATTTTGGACATTCTGCTTGGCTGTAATTTGTATGGAGACTATTAAATTTAGTTTTTAGGATTAAATAAGGTACTTTTGACTTTTGGTATTAGAAGATTACACGAGAAGAGAGCAGGAGCATTCAAGAAGAATTGGAGAAGAAGACTCTTTCATGCGCAGAAGCAATTGAAGAATTTACCAATCCATATCTATTGTAATGTCTAACTTTATTCAATTTGTAATTTGTTCGTATATTATGAGAGGCTAACCCCCCCCCCCAATGCTAGGGGGTGTCCCTAGTTTACTATGTTAAGAATACTTATCTCTTTGTTTTAATCAACAGTAGAGTTCTTTATGCATCAATTTTGTGATTTAGAGTAATTCGTAGTTTTGCCCTATGGGAACATAGGGTTTCACTATTTTAACACAGTAGAGTCGGACGATCGTGTTAAGGTTTTCTAAAAAGCAATATTGTTAAGGATTTCACCTAGGACTAGGCTAATCCTACAATAACCAGAATAATTCTTGATAACTAAATGCTTAACCTCTTTGCTAATTTAAATGGACATTGAAGTTAGGAAAGAAGGTTAAAGGTTTTTTCACTAAGGAATTGGAAAAATATAATATGGAGAATCGGTAGTTAAGGCATATGAACTTGTTGAATAGACCAAAGATCAAGGTTTTTACATGGCTAATTATACACTCACCCTAGCATGTTTAAATCAAACAAGAAGTCAATTATTTTACATTTTGTCGAATTTATATTTCTGCAAGGATTTTATCCGACCACCATCAAACTATTGTTTTTGTTCAATTGGTAAGTCATCATACTTCGTATTTCCTACGCAATTCTTGAGATCGATTTCCTTGGGGTAAAATCCATTATTACTACATCGGTAAAAATAGTACACTTGTTAGTTTTCTGATCAAGGTTGCTTCAAATTGACAAGGAAATAATGATAAAATCTAACCAGTGGGTTGACAAAGGGGTGATATGTTAACAACTTCAATCAATGGATTGACACATATAAAATGATGCATATGATGAGTGATCAATGCATGAAATAGTTTTCTGGACGTGGCCAAAGGGAATTGGATTTTTTTGGTATGGTTGAGCTTGGTTTTCAGTGGAAAATGCCGAGCGAGGTTTGAGTTTATTTATGCAATGGATGGATGCCCCATGAATGATATGTGTGGTTTAATGCATGATTAATGAATGCATGCAAGTATGATTGAGGAAAATGATACGAGTGTTTTTGTGGGTGCCCCGGTTGAGGGTTACAGGTAGATGAAATCAGAAAGGCTTTGAAGGTGGTCCTTTGACAAGATATTACAAGCTTGACTTCTTGACACTTCTTGTGAGTTTAGAAGTTGCTGATGATTGTAGGCTGATATGCTTGTGAGCATCTTTGAAGATGGAGAGGTCTTGGCCTTGATTGCCCCAGAATGCTGAGTTCTTGAAAAATTACTGATCTTGAAAATGATATGCTCCAATGCTTGGAACTCTGAAAAATGGAATGCCCTTGATTGTGTTCAGCGCTTGAAGAGACGTCTTTCCCCTGATGGGATAACTTGAAGAGGATGAATTTCTTCAACTGTTGAAATTCTCTTGATGTGAAGTGATAAACTTGCAAATGAAATTGTTTTCTTACAATGGTAATTTTAATGCAACGATTATGAAAACTTTTGAAATTGAATCATTTATTGAAATGAAATTGTGGTAAACAAATGGATAAATCCTGATGAGGATGCAATGGTAAATTGAAATTCAAGAAGTGAAAAAGCGATGTGATAATGTGATATCAACATCAATGAATTTAACAAACACTGAGGAGACAGGTTAACGCAACCTTGCTTTAGTATGCTTCTAAAAGAGATCTTGCTTCAATTAGGTCTTTTGAAGGTTGTAACGTGGTCTAGTTTACGGTTTAAGAAAGAAAGGATAAAGGCTCAAAATTTATTTGTACCCACCCCATTCTTCGTGATGTTCTCCAATTCCTACATTCAGTTAATTGACTTATTCAACTTCCAAGATAAATTGCAAATGACGACGTGGTGGCTTGAGAACCAATTCTCTTTGAGGCGACAATCACCTATTATTCTTTGGAAGTCACATAAGCTTGTTCTTGCTTTGATATTTCATCAAAGATCTTTGAGGATCTTTCTTTGATTTTTTTTATTTTTTTTTATTCGTCACTTTTATGTTTGAACAACTTGTGTGACAATTGGTTGTTTGATGTGAGAACTTGATGGTTGTGACTGCCATAATGATGGTTCTTTTAGGAACACCCATTGAAAGCTTTGAATTCTTCACTAATTCTTCGATATTGTGTACGAAGAGAGGATGTTGTTGAAACTCTGAGAGTGTACTTGGAATAGTCCATTGAATAATTCTCTTTGGAAATGGAACGTGTCAGCCATTGTAACTGAACAACTACCCTGCCCCGGGTTAAGATTAAGAGTTTTAACTGTATGTAGAAAGAAACTCCTACTTCTAGGCTCAAAGGGGTTAACGAGGGATTATTTTCCTTATATCTCTATTGTTTGGGGATTTGAAGCAATGCATGTACATCATCAACAAAATCTTATTTGAAAGTATACTTTTGCATATTGGATATTTGTTTATCATCATCCTCCCTCCAATGTTTGCTTAAACAAAGAATTGATAAAGAGAGCGAAGTGGGAATAAATTCAATATTGTTTTTGTGATTTTGAGTGATAGCAAAGAAATAAAATAGAGAGAACATGACATGATTAATTCAAAAGATGCAATGATCATTTCATTAAAATTATCAAAGATAACAAATTTCAAATGAAAACTAACAAATTACAAACAAGAAAATTGCAACATGAAATGATAAAAGGGCCTAGTGACTATCAACAGCAATGATGAGCTTTCCCGTCCGATAACTGGATTTAAGAGAGTCCCTTGTGTCTTGGCACTGCTCAGGGCAAGGGATTGCTGAAGCATCTTCATGAGTCTTTGGAGCTCTTGTTCGAAGTTCTCCATCTTCCTTCAGATGTCGGGAAATTAACTTGCCTTGTTAACCGCTTAAATGGAAAGAGGGTAATGAGTAATTGGATGATGAAATGCGTGTGTGATGATGCAATGCAAATGCATGGTGATTTTTTTGCTTTTGTTTTTGATACGAAATAATGATGTTCATGGGATAAAATGACACATATAGAATGCAACATAATGACAATAACAGATTCACACGTATGTGAAACAAGAATGGTACTAGTAAATGGGTAATAGAACAATCTAATTAGGTAGGCTCCTCATGATTGGAAGACTCTAAGTTTTCTACCCAAAAAACCCCTCACAAAAAATGTTCTAGGTTTTATGGCTTTTAAAGTCAAAGATCCTTTTTGAAAATATTGTTATCAATCGCGATTAAAAATATGCGAGCCAACAACATTCTCAAAATGGTATACTCTAAGAGAGGTCCATGGGTTCAAAAAGTCAAAGATTCCTAATCTAGAGAAATAATCCCTTCTAACAACATTATTGTCAACGCAAAAATAACTTGCAATCGACAATAACATCTTCAAAAGAACCTTACTCTAGGTGCGGTCTTTGCACCAACTTACAAGACATTTCCGTCAAGAAAATCGATACTACGCAACCACTCTAATTTTGGTGCACTCAAGCCTTGGTAGTGGACTTATCTCATAATATCAATGATCTAATCCATAATAGCCCCACACAATGAATATATCAACAAGAGAATAAACAAGGCATAAAGAAATAAATGACTGAAACATAAACATAAGTGAGAATTAAAGCACCAAGAAGAAAGCAAAGTAAAATAATAAACTCGCAAACACACAAAGAACTAAACTAGGGTTGACTCGCTTGAGAAAATTCTCCCTAGTGAAGTCGTCAAACTATTGACGCTAATCAAAAAAATTGTACTAATTTGATTACAAACAATGAAGTCACCATCTAACTTTATTTATTAATAAAGAGGAAAGGGAAAATATACATAAAACCCAATAAATGAAAATGAAATGGTCTTCGAGACCAAGAGATGCGGATTCGGGAGTCAGTTATGAAAAGGAAAGGTATTAGCACCCCTCACATCCATCATACCCGATGGGACCCGTTTAGTTCTAAGTGTGTTTGCGTGTTTAAAAAGTAAATTTGCAATCTTCTACCTATTATGCGGTAAAAGAGAAAAATAAGTGGACATGTTTTAATTTTTTGAAAGTATGCTCGCCAAGATGTTAGAATCTCGTGCCTATGTATTCCCTAAGTGCGATGGAAAAGTCAGAGCTCAGGTAGTTCTCGGTTGCGAGAACTTTTGTTGGTTGAGTGAATTTACTTATGAAAATAGGAGCTTAATCGTACGTCGACGATAAGACATCACTAGTGCAATTTGCAAGTGAGCGAAGGGAGATCGCGTGTGAGCGATGAGTGTCGCATGTGAGCGATGTTTGAAAAAGGACTTGCACGTGGTCAAGGTTTGATGAGTTTTAATTGATTTTAATATGGGAGGAAAACATCAAGCCATAAGCGTTCAACGACTAATGCTCCAAGTACTCGGATGAAGGGGACAAAATCATCCTGACCATCTTTTTCATGCGAAGATTTTTATTGAGAAAAGAGTGAGGTGAAACGAAGTTCACTTATTAAGATTCAATAGAGGAAGCCAAGTGTACGATCGAGGGTCGAAAAAGGACTGACGAACTTACACTTGATTGTTTTATTATGAAAATGCTTTTGAAAAGAAGTTACTCAATGTTGGATCGAGGTTTGAACATTTATTATGAAAGGTTTTGAAGATGAGATTTAATTTGGGCTATGATTAACCAAGAAAGCTTGATTAGTCTCGAGAGAATAGACAAGTGTCTACCCCCTACCATGAGGCCCATATTGAAAACTTGGTATGTGGACCAAAGCGCGATAATGAAAATGAAGCGAATAATTGTGAATTTTCATGGAAGCATAAATAAATCAATAAAAGCCCATACAAGGTGGCTCAAATAAATGATAAAGCAACTAACAGTTGCGTAAGTGCATGCACGAAATAAATTTAATCGATTAACTAAACAATGTTTAATCAAGTAATTAGATTAATAAAAATTAATTAGATGGACTAATCAATTTTAAATAACCTAATTAGATAATTAAATAATGTTTAACTAATCAACTAAAGTCTCATTGTAAACCCAAGAGCAAGCGTGGTGTGTGAACCATGTGTGGCCGTTGCGACGCTTCTAAACTTTGTCGACTCAAAGTGAAAAATGGCTCGCACGAGTATTAGTTTGAAATGTTTTTGGTTTTGTGAATATGTGATGAATAATTAAATAACAAAGCAATAAAATATTTATTAAACTATTACAACTCGTGGGAATGGGGATACATAATTTACAAATGAGGATGAATTAAAATAATTACAAGTCTAATATAAATATACAAGAACAAGAAAAAACAATTCAAAAATAATTCTAAGAGATGAATAACCTATAAAACTATATTATTATTATTATTCAAAAATTATTAAATAAATTAAAAATTTGTTAAAATACTAAACAAAGTATAAAATTAAAAGAAAATAACCTGAAGGGTGTAAAACGGATTGGGTGATGTTAATGAGCAAAATCGAAAACGGGCATTGATGCTAACAAGATTGGGTGACCCAAATCCAAAGGGAAGACAACTTCAAAAAAAAAAAAAACTAAACACCTAAAGGAGGCGCCGCTAGCTGTCCAATATTTTTCTAAATAATGATTTTTATTTATTATTTTAGCAATAAAAGATAAATTTTCACAGAGTCAAAAAAGACTCTCTACTTCACGCCTCTCTATTTGTCATCTGTGCTTCTCACGTTTCTTTTTCTATTCTCACGCTTTCCTTCATTCACGCTCACATTTCTTCCTTATTTCCGTGAAAATCCGGCCATGGAAACGTTCAACATCAAAACCAAACACAAACCGAAACTCCAAGAACAACCTTCAATCCCCAATTCAGAACCCTATATCCCCAATTTAATTCATGATTACAAATATTATATGAGGAACAATGTGAACTTGAAATAAACATTAAAAAAAAAAGAATAAAATCAAGTGTAACCGCAAACCATGTATGTTCTTTGGTATCTTCTTCGGTTTCTGTATCTGCGATTTGTTCTTGCTTCTGGTCTGTGAGCAATTTTGGTGATGTTGTGCGTTGTTCTGAGATGGCTCGGTGAGTGAAGGTTAAAGATGGTTGTTGGTTGAGGTTAATGGATGAATGTTGTTTAGGGTAAAGTATTGAAGGTGATGTTCAAGGTTTGTGAAGGGTTTTCGGTTTGTTTTGGTTCTGGGTTGTCATTGTTGGTTTCTGTGAGTGAGTTTTTTCGATTTTGGTTTGGAAGATGAGGGAAGGTGTTGCTAATTGTTAAAGGGATTGTTGGTGAATGAAGAGGTTATGAGGATCCTGCTTTATAGGTGGATTGAAGAGGGTAAAAGAGGGATTGTATGAGAGGAACTGGATAAGAACAAATGACCATTTGTACAAAAGTAGTGGAATTGAAATGGTGTAGTTGAGGAATTTGCAGGTAGTGGAGATAATTGCTAGTTGTAACTGTACTGAATTGTTGGGTTTTTGTTTTGCAGGTTGTACAAGTGGTACAAAGATGGTGGACGAGTAAATCCCTGAAAAAGAACAAACAACCAACAACACAATTTTTTTTGTAAAAGTAAAATACTATTTTAATTTGTAAATAAAATAACAAAATTATTGTTACTATAATATTAAAATGTACATGTATACTATTTAAATCAAAATATTTCTACTAAAAAAATTTAAAATTAATTAAAACAAAATAATGACTAAAATGATGTAAATGAATAATTATGGACAATTTGGAATTTTAAATAAAAATTATTTTAAAGAAAAAAATTATTATTTTATCTGTAGTAAAAAAATAAAATGTAATTTATGCAAATTTAAAATTACAAGTAAAAAAATATAAATATTAATTAAATGCAACATGAAAATTTAATAACAAAAAATGTATTTATATGTAAAATTGAAATTTAAATGCTAAGTTCATGCTTAAGAAAATTTGACTACAAAGCAAATTTTTTTGATTGCCATGAGAATACTACACGACGACTCAACTCTTGACCTAAATGTAAGTAAATGCATATGAACGATTATGGTCAGATAAATGACTTAATGTCAATATATGTTATGTTTAATGCAACTAAAAAAAATTGGGATGAAATTTAAGGTGTGACACAAACGTCTTGACCATCATATTTTTTACTTATGAATTGTATTTTTTCTTGGTTCATTTCAAATCAATTTGTTGAGCCACTTAACCTTGACTTTGTCAATTTTTTATACATAGTCGAACTACTTATCTTTCAAGTCTAAAAATGTTAATTCAATTGATCATTTTTATTCTGATGTTTGGGGACCGACCTCTGTTCTAACATTTCTGGCGTGAGATATTTTTTTATTGGCGATTATTCTCGATTGACTTGGACTTTTTTGATAAATAATAAATCGGAAGTACCATAATTGTTTGTTGAATTTTATAATGTCACAAACACAATTTTAAAAAAGTATTAAAAGAATATATTCTAACAATGATAATGAACATATCAATCATAATTTTTCTAACTTTATAAATAAACAAAACATCATTCATGATTTCACATATGTCGACACCCACAATTTTACAAATTGTTTTAATCATTTATTTGAAGTTGCTCGAGCTTTTTCTTTCTCAATGTTCATGAAAAACACAAAACTAAGTCGGATTCTCGTATGTTTAAATGTATATTTATGAGTTATCCTTATAAGAAAAGACGAAGGACCTCGTGAAATACAATATTTCTCCATAACTCTTTTGGGCTTGGTGCGTGGATTTAAGATGTGGACGGTCTAAGGGTCAACCAATAAGCTCATATACTATATTAATATTAGAGTTTGACCTAACTCATTCTTACAAAATAGATTTATAAAGTGAAAAGTGACACTCGATATGAATTCTTTTCAAATTCTATGTCTTTTCAATGTGGGACTTGGAATCTTTTCTATAAAAACTACTAGTAGAATATTTGAAGATATTAATTCCGTCATCCTATAAAGTTATTTTATGAACAAATTGGCCATCAATATTACATAAAAATGAAACCGATAAAACACTTTTATTATTGGCTGGCTAAATATGAAACACCAATAAAACTTCAAATTGTTTGATTCCACTCAATTTTGACCATGGACTACAAAAATCTGCATACCTTCTATTTGATTAACTTTCATTCAACTAAAAGATATTCGAATAACTCTAAAATCGTGCGATCATCGTTTTTATTAAACATTTTTTCCTTTTTATAGTTGATTGGTGATGTAATACTCATACTACCCATACTTCCTAGCTAAACATATGAGATCTATATTACGAAGACATTTGATTTAAATTGCTTTCACGTGACATCAAATGCGAAGTTTCAAACATCATCGTTTATAGTTCCTTCACTATGTCCAAAGTTTTGATTCACAATGTGGCTATCATTTGTATTTCTAGGAATTGGCTATAGCCCTAATTCATGACATGTCAATTACTCCTTAACGGAAGTTGATAACACAACTTTACCATGCTAATTAGCTCAATTTGCAAACACTTTAATTAGCATCCAGTTGTTAGCATTATTTTCAACAATCAAGTTAAATAACTTTTTCAACTATGTTTTAAATGATTAATACAATTTAAATAGATGATTGATTATGTATTTAAAAGATGATTATTAGATATTATTTTGGGCAAGCTAAAATAGGATTACATTGTTTTGTTTCGAGGTTATATATAACACCTGCATATATCAATTCAATGTACATCTTTTTTTAAGGACAAAGCTACAAGAGTTGTCACACCCAAAATAAATAATATCTTATAGTCGAAATGACACGCATTTGAGTTCAATCGAAATATTGACGTCGTATGTGAGAATTTGAAGTTCACACCGTATCCCTTAGTCTTGATAAAGAGATAACTTTTTGAAAATCGATGTTAAGAGTAATTTAATACAACATATATACTTCAACTTAATGAAGTGTTGATTTTAAAGAACAAAATTGTAGTTGCAGTGGTGGTGTGGACTTGAGATCCATCCCAAGAGATGTATATATAAGTATTGGAACACATTAACAACTAACATAATTTGATTGACCCCAAATTTAAATGCGATTAAACACAAATTTTAAGAATTCTAATTTACAAGTATTGAAAATTATGACTAACCTCGTTCAAATGCATAGTTATTGAAATTATGTTAATGATTAATGAGTTTCAACTTCCAAAGAATAGGAAAAGAAGTTTGATCAATAGAGTGGTGTTAAATAATTACAAGACTTATAATTATAAACGTGCATTCAACAATCTTAAATTTTTTACATTCTAAGTTGAGCCATATCATACCAAATTTGCTCAAAAGCTTTAACAATAAGATCATGATATTCACTTGAATTAAGAGAAAGATAGCAAGCAAGTAAATTCTCCAACTCCTTTGACCCTCTTATATTATTCTCAACAATCATCTCCACCATTGATTCTTTAAAATCACTTATAGGATCAATTGAAGACTTAACAACAGCAAATCCATCTACAAACCCTGCCTCATTCCTTGAAACACTCTTTCTTCCACTAGCTTGAATTTTTCTATTAACAAGTTTTGGAGAATTCACTCTAAGCTTTATACCTTGAGAAGAATTAGGAGAAGCTTTTTTACCTATTTGACTTTTTTTCCTCCTTCTTTGATTAACTTTAATAGAGGAGAAGGAGAGATCGATTTTTCGCTCGTCTGATTCGGTCGAGCATCGAGATTCGATCTGCTCGACGATTCTATCATCCTCGAACTTCACTTGCTTTGTTAATATTGGTGCTAAACCAAGTTGTGAAAATGCATCAAAATTTTCAAAACCATCTAAGTGTTTAGAATTTCCTTGAAAAGATTCATTGTTCATGTCTATGATGATATCATTAGTTGAAGAGCTAACTCTACAACTACAATTAAGCAAATCCGGAACCGAAAAGCTATCACAAAATTCGGAATCAGAAGAAACACATTGATTATGGTAAGACTCACTAGAAGAATTTTCAATAGAAGAAAAATCATGTTCTTGTGATTGAACTTGAACTTGAACTTGATCAAATGGTTGAGAAGAATGAGAAGGCTTGTAAATAGTTTTTCTTCCAACCCTTCTCTTTGAAGACATTCTTGGTGAATCATTGAATGGAAAGTTCAAATCTTTGGTATGATTTGGTTTGTTAAATAACTTACCAACCCTTATTGGTTCATTTGAGAAATAATGTGAAGAGTACCTTGAATGTTGTGACCTTTGAGATGTTGATGTTGGTGAAGTTATTACTTTATTCTTCATAAAATGTGATGAACCATTTCTTTTCCTTGATGATTTGCTCATATCTTTTAGCTTGTAAAACCAAGCATTTGGTATCATATCTGAAAATTTGAACTTGTTATTTCCCATAAGAGATAATTTGTTCTAAATTTCAATGAAAGATGTATGAGGATAGAACAAAAATGGTTTATAAGATGGAAAAATATAAAGTTAGTGGTTTATTAGAAAAGTCATAAAATGAAAGTAAAGGGACCAAGTTTGTCTACCAAATTACTTTATCTCATCATTGCTACCAGCAAACATGCACAACTGTTTTACATTACTATAACATTATTAGTTTTTTATATTTAGGTTCATGTAAATAATTATATCATGGTAATAAGTGTGATATAGTTGTGCATGGAATTTTTCCAAGCATATATTATTCGGAGGTTCGTATTTTTGGTAAAGATTTTCAACTAAAAATGAAGGATAATTTTGAGTGAATATTTTAACGCATCTTTTATTTTTCTAGCGCGCTGTACAAAAATATATAAATGTCCTCAATTATCAGAAATAATTTTCGAAAGCACTCTTAGTTAGGTTTTGATAGACAAAACCTTATATAAGAGTAGAAATTAATTAGAAATACATTTACGGAAGAAGAATTCTAATTATATTTCCGAAAGTACCATATAGTTTTGCCTAAAAAACCTCGTATATTTACATTCAAGTATGAAAGCATAATTCTCTTAAAAAGTTGCATGCCAAAGGCATGTATATATTGATGATCACTAATCATAGGTGTTTCACTATGGCACTAATGTTAAACTAGAAGGTCAAAATCAAATCATACTTGTATCATGTTCTGTGTTTCAAAAAATATTTTGCATTCATTCTATGCTTACGTATTGTTTCTCTGCTTTGTCTGGACTGCAAATATTTTTGCTGTCATATGAAGGATTGAAATTTCATAATATGGTTCACCACGCTGTGTTTGGTGAATAAAATTTGACCTAGAACAAATAATCATTGATTCATAGCCATTTATTCCTCAATTCTTGGCTTTATGAATCATAACATTCTTTGCCTTTTTATCCATAATACACCCCACATGCCTAGTGCTTACTTAACCATCTCAAAAACTATTAGATTCGTTTTTTTTCTTCTTTTTCTTTTGTCAACAGAATCATGTTTTTGTCTATTTCCTTAGTTTCTTAATTGTCAAATATATTTGTGAAATTCTGGTGTCGGTGGAACCTATTGGGTCTCTTTTCTTAAGGTCCAACTTTGTCTTTTTTGCTTGAAACTTCTCGAATTAACTATGGATCCACACACGGTGGGTATATCACAAAACATACTTAACTATTCCTCTACATTTTCATATCTGCTATAAAATTTATCTTGAAAAAAAAAAACTGCCTTAGAATTCAAACTATTGGTGAACAAACCTAAATATCTTAGGTTTAGAGTTAGACATAAATTGATCGATAGTATATAAAATTAAAATTAGAATAGAAATATTTGATGGGTCACATATGACTGATTCTATCAAAGTAGTACAAAAATATATTATTGTGCTAGAGATTGTTTAGAATCGAATTTGTGAATTTCGATGTGGATTTAGTTTGAAATGTTTTTTTGACGATTTAAAAGTTAAATAAAAAATTAGATTTGTGATCATGATTCATGTCTGAGACATATCAAATAAAGTAATCTTTTAAACTTTGTTTTAGCAAATTATAGTTTTGAAAGAAATAATATAAAATAATACGTGGTATATTTTTTTTTTTAGGAAAAAGAGGACCTAAGCCCAAAAAGAAAACCTACAAACAAACACTCCTACAAACAGGAGGTCCTGACACGTTAAACAGTAACACTTGACTGATGAAACTTGGGAATTTCTCTACAAACAATAAACTATTGAGACTAGTGGCTCCAAACTTGGCTAGCATATCAGCACACTTATTATTTTCCTTGAAAACATGATGTCACTTCATCTCTTGAAAATCTGCAATGACCACCCTAATTTGCTTAATCAAAGAGAAACACTCCATATTCGGCACCTTCTTAAAATCTAATATGTCAATCAACACCAAAGAATTCACATTCAGCTCCACCCTTTGATATTCTAACACCTTAGCTTGAACCAAACCATGATAGAGTCCCCACACTTCCGACTTTAAGCTACTACAAACACCTATGGATTTATAGAGACCATCTTTACACTCCCCCTTGTCATTTTTGATAATTTAACCACATCCAAAAATATTGCTATCCCTACAAGAACCATATGTATTAAGCTTAATTCATCCTAGCTCCTGAGGCACCCACCTCACAAAAAGCTGTCCTTGAACCGTATTCATCCTTATTCTACTACTCCGCATTGATTTCTGATACTCCATTTGCACCAAATAAACATGATGTTGTTGATTATAAGGCCTAATAAAAGTTGGTTCATGCAACTCCAAATTCCTCCATTTTCATATATGATGACATCCTATCGCCAAGAAAGTACTCCAATTATTGTTATAAGTCAAATTCATCTCGAGCCACTCCTCCAAACCTGTCGTAAAGAAAGTGGTTTCGATGGCACGAGGCATTTGTTGTAACCAAAGATTGCGCACCTTCGAACAATCTCTCATAACATGCAACAAATTCTCCACCACACTTCCACACAACTGACATTCCGCTTCTCCAAGCCCGCTAACGGATTTATTGTAGTTGTGTAGCAATATATCATGACACATTAGCCACACCAAAACACGAACACGTTCTTGCGCCATCAATCTCCACACATGCTGCCAATAATGTCCTGAATTATGGATGTGTTCCCTCTCCAACAAAGCCTCCCTGGGTGGAAGCATCATGCGCAACTTGTCCAATACTCCTGCTGACATCCCCAGTGTTAAAAGAGGCCAATTCCATTCCCCTTTCTGTGTAACAAGTTCCCTGACAGTAGCATTAGCAAGTTCTTGAGGAACATTAACATCCATGTTAGCCACGACCAGCCCATTCTCAATCCAACATTCACACCATGTTGAAACCACCTGGCTGAACTTCCGACTGATAGGGGTATATCAATGGAGTCGCCATCGAACGTCTTTTATCTCACGACGGAGAAAGGAAAACATCGAGTAAAACTGAAGGGGAAAAATCGCGGTCATGTGACCGAGAGAACAAGAGAATCTAGGTAAGGGAGCTAGTTACGCGAGGGGAAGGGATTAACACCCCACACACCCGTAGTACTCTACGGTATCCACTTTATATTTCTAGCTAAAAGGGTGTGTTATATCTATTTATACTTAACCGCTATAATGCATGCAAAAGAAAAGAGAAAATAAGAAACCACGAGGAAAAGAAGGAACTATTTACGAATTTTGCTCGATCGAGCCCCGTGACAAGATGCCTACGTATTCCCGCGTGCAATGGGAAAGTCAGAGCGTCGTAGTTCGGCTCACTTGTTTTGGTGGGTTTTATGTTTTTTAATTGTGAAAAAGGTTTTAAACACAAAAGAAAAGAGTGCGCAAAAGCGAAAAGTGTTTGTGTTGGTTGGTTGTTTTTACCTTGAAAAAGGAGTTTAAACCATTATTAAGTGTTTTGTTTTCTAAAGAAAAAAGAAAGCAAGTTTTAGTTTTATTACATGCATGGATGCAAAAGAAACTAGCAAAAACAAAAGGAAGACTAGCTAAATACTAACCCTAATGTTGACATGCAAAGGTTAGACCTATGGTTGAGGAAGTTAGGGAATCTCTACCTATGTTGACATGCAAAGGATGTGGATCGTAATGTCTAGGCTAGAGAACCTATTCTAACCGAGCAAAAACTTGGAAAAAACAAACAAACAAAGCACAATCCACAAGTAGAATTGCCCTAAACGGGTCTTTAAATAAACCAGAGGGGTTCCTGAACATGCTCCAGCTACGGAAGCCCCATCACGCATCTCTATTCCTAATTCTTATGGCAAAAGAAAGTTGTAAAGCCCTACTTCTCATGATATCTAGGAAAGCTGTAAGAGAATGCGACAAATGGTGTAGAAACTACCGAACGGATATAGAATTCGAAGAGCACTGTAGAAACTATGTGTCGATACGCATCCGAAGCGATAATGCCTGCAATAACAAGATTAGACCGAGCAAAACAAAATAGGAGGGATGCACACGTGGGTGTACAAACACAAAACACCTGCACGAAGGGAGTTAGACTCAAAAGGCAAGCAATAGAAAGTATACGTGTGTATACAAGAATCGGAGAAATGTGCCATATGCGTATGCAACACAAGCCCCTGCATTAAACAGAGCCCAAACAGCAGCTTGGCATAGTTAAAATGTCTACTGTTTACTGTTAAAATCAAGAAAGAACAGAAAAATGCACCAGCACAGGCCGCGCTAAGCCTGCTATACTGCGCTAAGCGCGTCCCAAACAGAGGCCAGCACGCTTAGCATGCCCTGGACCGCGCTAAGCGCGACCTGCAAAACAAAAGTCAGTAAATTTGGCGCTTAGCGCGCTCCTGGTGGCACTAAGCGCGGTCTATAACCTGCAAAAATGTTGTTTTTGGTCCGGATCACCTGTTCACGATGCTTTCATACTAAAATTCGATCCATACTGTTAGGCCACAATCCCATAGCGGATAAAAGTCAAATGAACATGCGAGAAATGCAAATAAAACCAATTCTCAAGTGAAGAGTACATGCATGAACATGTGAGGAATGCAAATCGAATCGATAAAACTAATGTTCATGTGAAGAGTATGTGCAAGAACATGCGAGGAATGTAAACCGAATCGATAAAACCAATGTTCATGTGAAGAGTATGTGCAAGAACATGCGAGGAATGTAAACCGAATCGATAAAACGAATGTTCAAGTGAAGAGTATGTGCAAGAACATGCGAGAAATGTAATCCGAATCGATAAAACCAATGTTCAAGTGAAGAGTACATGCATGAACATGCGAGGAATGTAAATCGAATCGATAAAACCAATGTTCATATGAAGAGTACATACAAGAACATGTGAGAAATGCAAATCGAAATGATAATTCTAATGTTCATTTGTAGGATCAATGCATGAACATGCCAAGAATGCAAGTGAAATTCACAATTCTAATGTTCAAGTGTAAGATCAATGCATAAACATGCCAAGAATGCAAGTGAAATTCACAATTCTAATGTTCATGTAAAGAACGATGCAAGCGAGTCATGCTATCTAGAGGTATTAGACGCTTTCATTCGAATCTAGGTTATGCATTAACACAAACACTTGGAATGCATATGCAATGGATTCATGTACAATGCATTATGTGCCTAATGATCGAAATGCTTTGATATCTACATGTCGACGTGCAAATCATGCCTCAAATCATCATGAATCGATGCCATTAAATCAAACTAAATGCTCTATAATGCATGAGCATATGATAGATGACGTAAGATGCATGAATTTATGACTTATATGCAAGGAAGACACAGGTGCACAAGGATATATGCATGTTATGTACAGAATCCTCACTCTGACACAAATAAGGCGGCAAAATCCAATTCAAATCAAAGAATTCAAGAGTACAAGTTCAAGAATCATAATCTACATTGAATTTGCATGCAATTTCAGTATTCAATTTCAAGAAAAGCTGAAAGTGAAGAACATCTTAAAATAAGTGCTTGTTGGAACCTAACACTTACTTGAACTTGAAGTTTAAATCAAATTGAAGAGGAATTCCTTGTGCTCTTCAAAGAAAATACCGAATCAGTAGCGAATTGATGATAATTTTCATAATTAACCTTGAATTCTTGAAGAAAACTTGAAGTCTTCAACGGAGGATTGAAGAACATGAAGGAGAAATCCTTCAATCTTGAAATTGGAGAGAAAATCAAGATGAAACCGTTCCTTCCATGTCAAATGCGTGTAGAAGAAAGAGAGGAAGATCCAGATTGATTAGAGAGATGTTGCGATGAAGAAAACTAGAAATCGCATAGCGCGCTTAGCGCGGGAGGCGCGCTTAGCACGGTCTGTGACTGAGACAGGTGTTAGACGGAGGTCCGGTGGCGGCCTGTGGTGGTTGCTTGGAGGGAAAGTTGTAGTTTGAACTATGTTTTTGAGTTTTGCTTTTGATTTGAGAGAGAATTAGAGTGTGATTGATAGTGAAAATTAAGCAAATGACGGTGTTCCTCCTTCTTTGTGAAGTAGAAAATCTATTTATAGTTTTAGGAATTGGGCCTAAGAACCATAATCAAGCCTAATCATGATTATCTGAATGATTTTCGTAATTAATCCAAAACAGCCAAATTCGTGTGGAATTTGAAGTCGGAATGTAAACGAAAAGTGTCCGGAATACAATTTTGCTTGCAAATATCAAAATTCCGACTTGCTCCGGTGAACGATCAAGGAAATAATAATTTTTGAAGTTTCAGCACCCTTTTTAGACCACTGACACATGCAGAATTGTATTTGCGCACCTCCGAGATAATGCCTCGAAGGAGGGTCTTCTGATCGAAATTTGCAAATGAGTGTTTCTAAGACAATCGAAGCTAACGAAATTGGTGAACTTTTGGCACTGGTCCCATCTCATTTCGATGAAAATCGAGTGAGATATGATTTTCCGAACTCCGCACATCAGATGAAAATTGCTCGGTTCAACTCAATCAACTCTAAAGAACAAAATTCTGGTATTGATCGGTGAGGAACTAGATCCCGAGTTGCAAATTAAAGTTGCAGATGCCTTCGATACGGAATTTTAGAAATCAGTCTCGCTCAGTTCCGAGTTTCCATCTAGGAGATACGGCCTGTTTAGTGGGCAGGATGCACGATTCAACACGAAAATTCAACTTAACCCACTGGGCAAAACAATTCCTTTGATAACCTTCCTCATGAGGTCTTCTTTCGGCTTTCAAACAAAATTTATAGACAATGATGAGAAGGAAATGCCAGTCGAAAATTGTTAGAAAATACCCCACAAGCTGAGAGATACACCTTCAGGAGTGCCCAAAATACACCGAAAACCCGAAATCTACTTTATTGAGAAATAAGCGAGTAAACTCCTTTTTGGTTGCCATTTGGAATGCCTTGAACATGGTAACCTCATGATGAATGCTTATGCACATGACTACATGTATGTTTATGCAATCAGATTATAAGCCAAAAATGCGAAAGATAAGAGGGTAAATTTTGGGGTACAACAGCTGCCCCTATTCAATCATCCTCGAGCTTGAGAGCAAGGTTGGTGTCTGCCTTCCGGACGACAAGTGTGAGGTGATTGAATACCGAAATGGACTCGAAAGTTTACGTTCTGAATCCCAAGATCTTCACCGAGGAAGGAAAATGTTGCGCCAGAGCTTAACTGGGTCACAACAAGAAGCACAGAATAAATGCTGAATTTTGCGCAGACAGGTACAGGTGTATTCCTGACCCGAAAGAAGAATTGGCCTCTACCCAATTCAATCCACAATGTCAGGGGATAGCTAACATGCAAGTCGAAGTAAAGACTAGATACGATAACCAGACTAACCACTTTATGCCAAAAGATAACTAGACGATCGTGATGCCAAGACTGGAAAACGCCAATTAGACTTTATGAATGAGAGAAACAAGTGTATTCTTGTTCTCAAGAAAAGATCCACAATGTCAGGGGGGAAATGACATGCAAGCGGAAGAAAATACTAGATACGATAACCAGACTAACCACTTTACGCTAGAAGATAACTGGATGATCGTGATGCAAAGACCGAAAAACACCGATTAGGCTGTACTGACTCAGAACGTTGTACTCTGAGGGGAGAAACAAGTGTATTCTTGTTCTCGAAAAGGTACAGGGGAAGGACCTGACCTAAGGACGTTGCACCAGGGGATGTGCTGGCAAATTCAACGAAGACGAAGATTGGAGATGTTGACCAGACTCCACACATAATACAAAGCAATCTGTATCATGCGCATCAACTCTTGTGCGGGAAGGAGAAAACAAGTGTAGGGCTTGCTTTCAAAGCTGAAGACGTGTTGCACCAGGATAAGAACTGGCAGTTTCAACACCAATCAAGAGATAATGGACATATTGCGTCGGGAGACACTAGGACGCAACGGATTCCAAGAGAAACAGGATGTCACTGGGGATGAAAATTACCTTCCTGGATTATAATCCTATGAAATGTATGAGTTTCCTAGGAAATGATACAGGTGCTATGATGTATGCTCATAAGAATATATAAAATGAACAGGACAACGACCCGGGTCACCGGATCATTCAGATGAATGAGGAAGCTCCACCGAGAACGAGCTTGTGTAAACAACCACCAATACGGGAGATCTGATAAATCACCAAGAAAATCACCTGGGGCGGTTAGACATTGTCAGACAAACCCGTTAGAGAGAAGATACCATGGGGGGCTTGTCTGTCGGACAGAAATCCGCTGGGGAAATAAAGGGGATATTTGAAGAAGATCTTCCACCATTACCCATCACGACTTCGGCTAGGGAGATAGCGATGCATTGCCTTACTGGGGGTACCGAGTAGCAAAATGAAGAATAATACTCGCACACTGGGGATAATTGCCTGCGAACAAAGGTTTACACCGCGCTCACAGGGGATAAAGGAATGCGACACACTTGAGGTTTTGATGAACATCTACTAGGGAACTTCAACCAAAACGGACATTGCTGGCCCGTGCTAGAGATTGATGTGACGCATGGCAATGGTCCTTGTCCAAGGGAGCACTGGGGAGGGGAGAAAAGATCTCCAATGGGGATGATGATCTTCCGAAGATTGCTTCTGTCTAGAGATGGACCCGCGGGGAGACACTACTGGGGAAACATCAGAGGGGGTTCTGATCAATCCCCAAATTAGTGCATCTGGATATCTGCCAATGAGAAATAATTCCTGCAATAGTGTTAGTGGATTATCCCTGACATGACGGAACAAATCTGTCTGTCATCCAGGTCACTCAAGTCTCAGAACAATATTCAAAAGTTTCTGATCATGGTAAAACCAACAATGTTTATATATGCAAAATTTTACCACAAAACTTTGAACGTCTTTTGCAAACAAATCAGTAAATGCAAGAAATTAATTGACAAGTAAAAACTCATTTTATTGATTGGACATAGGCCTGTAAATAGGCAAGTACAATAGGAAGCAATTCCTAGAATGAGGCAATTGCAAAAGTAAAATAAGAGGAAAACTAAAACGCATGGCAATGCGATAATGAATCCTCATGGGTTTCAACCCTGCTATCACCCTTATAACTCCAACTATCTCATCACTTCGCTTTTCTCGAAAAAGGTGATTGGCTTGATCACTGCCCTTCGGAGTAGCTCGAGATGTTGCCACAGAGTGCGACCATTGATCAACTAAGCATGCCTATGCGTAGTATCTCTTGACTACGTTCGCGTTCACGGGTAGTGGGAAATCTTCCCCGTCCATCATCGCGAGCATCATGGCACCACCCGAAAAGACTTTCCTCACAACAAACGTCCCCTCATAATTTGGTGTCCACTTGCCCCGAGGGTCACCCTGGGGAAGAATTATTCTCTTCAGCACGAGATCTCCAGGCTGGTAATTTTGAGGTCGCACTCTCTTGTCATATGCTCTTTTCATCCTCTGTTGATAAATTTGTCCATGACCGATAGCTGCCAACCGTTTCTCATCAATGAGGCATAACTGGTCTAAGCGGTTTTGAACCCACTCGTCTTCATCAAGCTCTGCATCTTTCATGATTATTAACGAAAAGATCTGAACTTCGATTGGAAGCACGACTTCCATGCCATAAACAAGAGAAAACGGGGTTGCCCCTGTTGAAGTGCGAGCAGTAGTTCTGTAACCATGCAAAGCGAAAGGCAACATCTCGTGTCAACTTTGAATGCATTTATTGACTCTGGACTGATTCTCTTGTGCATGCACGGTCAAAAGCACGTGTTACATTTCCTCCTGACATGTACTTGATTACATTGTGTCAACTATTCCCTTGTTGGTCTCGGTAGATACAAGTCCTGAACAATGTCCTGACATCTAGTCAGACATTGTATACTTTACTTTGTTTTCCCTAATGGATCAAAACTTCTTCAGCCATCAGGAAGATATGTTTCATAAAAGTGTCCACGTGTTCTGAAGCATAAGCACAATGCCTTCCATTGGACTCTAACTAAGCTACTTTATGCCAGAAGTAGTCATTATGAGTGACTTTTACCATTCATCAACCAATACATCCATTAAGTCCCAGTAAAATCTGTAGAGAAAAATAAATTTTTTCGCACACAGTCTCTTATAGTACTCCTAAGGGGCTTGAGTACATATGATTGAATCAATCAGCTTCATATGTTTAGAACCATACATACTCTGTCAAGAGCTCACCAATCTCCATATGTCACAACATATTGTCTAACATTATAATCTCACATGAGGTATGTTATCTTCATAAGCTTGAACAACCCAACTTTATAAGTTCTGCACTATTGCAACAAAAATCCATAGACACTCCAAAAACTCCCCATGTCATGGATAAATAGTACTCCTGTTGAAGAATAACAATTGAGCACCATAAAATTTCACATGAAATATTTCATGCGTGATGGACACATTCGCCCACTGTAGAACCAATCCTAATTTAGATACTCTAGTTCCTTGAGAGTTCATCCAATCACCTTGACTTGCTTCACTTAATAGAGACATACCTGATAAATGGACTAACAGATACGTACATGTTGTCATGAATCTTTTGGATGATCAAGTTATTATACATATTGGGGTTGACATTGCTCATATATAATAGCAATCATCAATATGCTTGCTTCACAAGATTTAGATTGACACAATCTTTTCTAGGGATACTTGTAGCAGAGAAACCAAACTTAAAAGCAACATGATCAAATCACTTTATCTGATACTCTTCCCTTGCATCCATTATCACTTATTGATCCAAGTGACTTCTTCAGCATAATTGTAGTCATGTATACTACTTCACCATAGTTAGAAAAACCACCAACATAGAGCATCAAGATTCACATTTGTAATCCTAAGCATCTCCCAAAGCCAACCATACACAAGCATGGTGTTACAACATCATTTAGGACATAAAATTCCTATCACATAATCCATCCATTATGGTTCTTGATCTACCCCGCAATTTATTCAAATAATCACAAGCACCTCCTCACAAATGATAGACCATTTGGTCTGACATCCTTCTTCTCCATTCCACTTGGATACATAAGAACAGGAGATCCATGTTCTCATAGACTTGATAATTATCTCAAGTTTGAGTAAACAACTTTCATCCTTCAGCCAACCATCTTGATTAAATTCTACTATAATCCCATTCTTAAACTCCATTAGAGTAACCACAAGCAAGATCACACATTATGGTCGTTGATCACTAGAAACGTCCAAATGTCAGAGTAGATGTCCTCAACATTTTAACTCGACACTCATCTACATAGAATCTGGTTGAGATTCTTTCCACTAGAAGTTGGAAATTAGATTTTGTACTCCCTTCACTTGAATCAAAAATAAACTGACCCACTGAATGATCAATATGTTGATCATATCTTTATAAGCTCGCTTATCAAAGACAATTTCCTTAGGAACTCCTTGGACACGGCATACACATGCCTCTTCAAGTTCAATATGGAGAAGCATTAAAACATATGTGATCAACACAATATGGTTTAGCACCCAAACCATATGTTATTCTTGAAATTTTGGTTAGGAAGATTCAGGATGTCGTAACATCTGATCCGACATTACAAAACAGACAAGGTAGAACATACAATTGAAAGCAGGAAACAAAAGAACACAAGGAATTGTTAACCCAGTTCGGTTCTAACCAAGCTACATCTGGGGGTATACCAAGCCAAGAATGAAGTTCACTATCAGCAATATTAATTAGAAGGGAAACCACCCTGTTTACACTCTTCACTTAATCAGACTACCCAATGACCCTTCTACCTAAGATACCACGCTTAGATATGAGAACCTCTGCTCACTTCCAATCACCTCAGAGATGTCTATCAGCTATTATCACACCAGCAACTGCATCGATTGCTTGGCTCCTAACATAATCAGCTTAGAGATACCTCACTCCAAACATAACTAAAACAGTTTGAAGATACCACACTTCAAACACAATCTAAACAGTCACTCAAGTGACACAAATCTAACTTGGAATTGCTTCACAACTTCTTCCAAGGACACAACTACACTCATTGCTTCACAACTTCTGAGTGAGTAAAATAGTCCTCTTGCCTACAGGCTTTGAGGTGAAAATCAGTGACCATCCCATAATCCGGGTGGTTCACTTACATGGCTAACCCTAAAGACTACATCTTTCTAAAACCGGCTAACTTTCTTTAACTAGGTTACAACTTCTTATTTATAACCTATTATCCAACTGGATTTGGACCTTCAAAATAACAACATAAGTTGTAACAAACTTTTGCAATAATAAACTTTCTGCAGAGTAAAATCGCAAATAACTTCTGCTACAATCAAGGTCCTCTCTGATTTTTCTCCTTAGCTCTTGGACCTCCACATATACCTTCAAAGTCACGCCACATAAGATGCATAATATTCCCATAATATTCTGTAATAATTAAAACAGAACTGTAACAAACTTAACAATTTCTGTAGCGTGATGCCCTGATGTCTGATGTCTGATGTCTCGACATCTCATATGACATACTGTTCCAGATGTAGAAACTTTTCAACACAGCATGTTAAGGCATTCCAATAGGACTTTTGCTACAAATATCCTATTGTACACTACATTGTTGCTTCTTATTATTTGTTTTATTAAAATTAGGTTAATCCTTAAGTTCAAGGAACTTACAATTCTATTCCTTTCAACAAGACTCTGCACCACACACTCTACTGATGTGATATTTCAACATCCAGTGGGACACTAGTCTCCTTTCCTCTTTAGCATTAGAGGATGCAGTCCAATCCATCCTTACCAAAAATGGTCATCCATCCACGAGCATACTTAGAGATCCATTATCATAGACCAAGAAACAGTTTATATGGTTGGACATTCTTTTAACTTTCTTCAATGATTTGTCACATTCATGTCAGACTTCTATATACCATGTCATTGTCGTCTATCAACCATACTTATAAGTGACTTAATGAGTGGACTTGAGATGAACCTCAAGTGTCTTTGGAAATTTTAAATAGTTGGTTGTATTTATGTTCCAAGTATCATACCATCATAGAATAAACCTTTAGAGGGAACATGATCTTAAAGCTTTTACCTTGTTGGGGTTCCAAGAACAGACCTTTTTGAGTCCTCAACACCAGAGACACCAGGAACTACCAGGGTTTTTACATCAGAAACAACCACAATAGAACACAAATCACAAACTCCTTAACAACCTTCAGGAATGACTTAAGGTCCTTTGCACATAAGAACTACAATCCAGGTGACGATAGAACCACATAGGTTTGAAAAAAAATCACACACAAATTTGAGACATAGAAGCTTCCCTCCAATGAAATATGTTTGACAACTTAAGGCAAGACTATTACACATCGTTCACACCACCAAATATTAGAGATATGAGCAGCAGAATAAAACATTAGCGAATCACTATGAGGAATCTGCAGACACAATAATATTGAGAAAAATAAATTCTCAGTGTCTCAGATATGTTAGAACATAACGTTTGACATTTCTTTACCGCACCCCAATTAACCATCAACAGTAGTTGCAGAAACCTACTGAAGCAATAATACTCCCTTGATCATCTTCAGGTTGTCTTCCACCTCTTTCCTCTATCAAATAACCTCATGCATTCCTTGACTCTGTCACAAGTTGTAGGAGTGTAACCATTAGGCCCTTTTGTCGTCACTTCAAAATATGTATTCTTCAAATCACCCAATTCTTCTTCTTCCTTCACTACACCAATAATCTTATCAACCTTGTTCATTTCCCCATAAAGTATCTTCTTTGATCTAACCCAGAACATAACAAGATGCTTGCTCTAATACCAATTGGAATTTTGGTATTCATATCATAGATGCCATATGAGATGTCGAGACACCTTTTTCTGAACAAATGTAATACAATCAGTGCAGTAAGTAAACAACACGCAAAATTGTTAACCTAGTTTGGTGTACAACAACACCTACTCTAGAGGCTAGCAAGCTAGGAAGGAAATCCACTAAATAGTATCAATTTGAAGCTAAACTCCCTCATTTACAACTTCTCACTTAATCACTATCCGTGTTAAACTTCTACCTAAGACTGTCCTAGATATGAGACACTTATCACTTCCCTGACCGTCACAAACCGTGACAAAACCACAACTCAAACGAATTAGAAAACAAACTTCACAAACACACATCACTCTATACTTAGAAATTTAAGAATGATTGACAATCAAGAAGTATACACACTTATCTAAACATAATTCACTCTTACTTAACAACTTATACGTAATTCCCATTTAAAACTCAACTAACACTCAAACTCAAGTATTAGACAATACAAGAATGACTCACAATTTACATAGTCCATTTCTTCTATGGAGTGGAACACAAGACTGATGAAACACAAACCCTAAAGGATAAATAAATATTATAATTAGTTCCATACATACATTAGGTTTGAACCCTTCTATTTATAACAATCTTCTAACTGTATTGGGCTTCAAAATCGTGGCTGATCTGTAACAAAAAAGGCTGCAGATATATCTCCTAAATCATAGGAATTCAATCATTAGTTTCCTAATTTATCTTCATAATTAGAAACTAAATATTCTCCTTAAATTCAGCTTGAATCTCTTATTCATTAAACTGAATGCTACATATGATAGCATAATATTCCTTGAATATTCTGCATTTGTAACAAAGTTAATCCAATTTTCCAGCTGCATATAGCCGCGATGTCAAATGGTTCTGCATAAGACATATTTATTCGACACGTTTTTCTGATGATGAAACATCTTAGTTTAACACTTTTGAGTTCTTCATCTTGTACTAAACATATAACATCATAATATTCCCAAAATATTCAAGATCTGTAATACACCAACTGAAACTACAAACTCCATCCAATATGTCGAATGATCAGAATAGGACATTATTTTCAATATTATTTTTCTGCAAGTTAAAACATCCTATTTAATATGTTGCTGCCTAATTTATTTTACTAAAATTAATGTCAACCATAAAGTAGAGAATTTAACAAAGAAGATGAGAAGAATTTGCGATATCGCTAGGAGACACTTTAGAAGACTTAAACTAAAACCTTAAGTGAGAAGAAAAGAAAATTATTCGTAATTGTAAAGTTAAGGCATAATAGGGGTTTGGGTTGGATGTGGGTTAAGTGGAGTTTAGATTGTAACATAATGTGGCTTGGTTCGGTTTGTAAAATACAAATTACAAATCGAACCAAACCACATAGATTTGTTAAAATATGGCCCAAACAGATTCGAATCAAATGCAGTTTTTTTCATTTCAGTTATGTTTAGTTTGATTTTACAATTTTATATTTGACTTGTTCGATTTTGAAAATCCTATTCTATATAGTTCAATTTGAGGGAATCAAATATTGAATTAGTTGTTAATTCAATTGTATTGTCTGTTAGACTAACTAATTGTTAGTTAGGTAATTAGATTATATCATTTATACAAGTCTTGTGCTTAGATCAATGTATTTAATTGTTTGTTCTAACAACCATTCAATGGAGTTCAGTGACTCATTATTTACATCATCACTACAGATTATTTTAACTGATAGTGACAATATCTACAAAACAAAGCCTAATATGAAAGTTTTCCCATTATACAATTTAAGTAGCTAATTAGTCTTGTCTGTTCAACCAAACAAAGAGCTAATTATTTGTTTATGCAGTTCCTCTACAAACTAACCTTTGTATTTAATAATCTATCAAGTTAAATACAATAGTTCTGTTTTAAAAAAAATAGTGTTACTTGTCTCATATATGACATGATATATTATCTTTTTTCTTGTGTGTCCATTAGCATTCAACTATATACCATGGAAAAAATTAATCAGAAAAGACAATACTCGAAACAAAACCGATGTGTTTTTTAGTCACCAACTCCACTACTAATAATGTCTCACCTAAATGATCAATTCAATTGATATAAAAGTTAAACTAAAAGAAATCAAGATATTAGTTTCTACAATTGTGCGTAAATCCATCTAACCTACCACTGAAACTTCTCACAAATAACTCATCATCGCAATATTATTGTCGTCCAAACATGTTTAACTGTCTGATGAAATAATTACATTAGAGTTAGAATCTTCTCACCATTTCTTAAAAAGCTTTTTGAAATAAAAAATGTGACATTACAGCTATATATGACTGTTTCTCATAACGCGTGCAATATGTTGAAATGTGTCCATTTTATTGGCATGCCATGCCATTTCCATTCCAATTCCATCACTCATAAACGTGAAACCCACACTCACTCACCAACTTATATTCCTACACAACTTATTAAATACCTCACTTCCTCTCTAACTAACATACCATCATACTCCCCTCTCTCTAACTAACATCTCTCTCTCTCCTGCCTTGCCTCTCCCCCGGCAAGAATCCGCGCTATAAGTAAAACCTTGAGCCGTCTTTTTTCACTAGTTCAATCTTGATCAAACGACCTGAATTTAAACTCTAACAATTCAATTTTAAAACGTAACTTGATTTCAATCGTTTGACCTTGATCAGACGGATACATTTTCCACTTTCTCTCCCTCTCTACAACAACTTTGGTCTCAACAAACATCCATCACTCTTGTACAAGCAACAAATCCACCAGCATTCTACAAAAGTACTACTAAATTTTCTTCAACATCACTCTCCTTTACTTATTAGAGATGAAAGTGAAAGCATTGAGTATCTTTAAATCCAAGTTTCTCAAACCATGCAAAAAACTTATACTTTTCTTCAAACTCAAACCCAAGAAACTTGTATTTATAAGAGCTCTCAAAAAATCGAAACCCCAAAAGCCCTCTTCTCCATCAAAACCAATGTCTTCTTTGTTATCAGTGTTCCGTTCCCCGAAGAAATCCAAAGATTTTGACAAGTTGCAAAGCTTCAAGTCTCCTTCTACCATGCATGAAACACCGGTCTTTCCTTCACCGCTTACACCGGCTTGCGTAAGGACAAACAAGCAAGAATGTTCCAAAAGTGAAGCTTCGAGCGAAGAAGTGGAAGATGCATGCAGGAGTTTCGAAAACTATTTGGCAGAGATGATTGTTGAAGAAGGGAAGACTAAGGACTTGATGGATGTTGAAGAGCTTCTATATTGCTGGAAAAATCTCAAGTGTCCTGTCTTCATTGATTTAGTTTGTAGATTTTATGGTGAGCTTTGCAAGGACTTGTTTTCTCCAGATAAAGAAGAAAGTTACAAGCTTATGGAGTAAGGACTTAACAACATTAATAGGATATTAATCATTCTTTCATTTTTTTTTCAAAAGTTTTCAATTTAATGTGGTTGTAAGAAACATTTCATAAATCAAGAGTTTAGTCATGAAGTTCTGAAATATACATTAAAATGAAATCATCATAGAAAGATATATAAGATATTCATGTCTTAAGATTACACATATAGTGATGATGATGATTCAAAGTTCTAGCATATCCTAGAAGTCATTGTTATCTTGACTATCTAAGTTACCATCAAAAGTATTCAAGCACAAAATTAGGTTGTTCGGTAAGCCGAATTACCGGTTAAAGTGGCAACCATTTAGCTTGAACGGTGTTGCGAAGCATAAACTCGAGACTTCATGATCGTCGGTCCAATTTTAAACCCTGGCATGATCATAAACTGAACTTTATAGGTTGCTAGTTGTTCTCCATCGGAAGGATTAGCGAACTCATTTTCTTTCCCGACAGATTCCATGTATAAGCTTGAGAAGATGCTTCCTTTGCTCACAGAGAACATGGTTGCATTAGGATCTATTGTAACTGCAGATCCAAGTAAAACCCAAATCCATTTTGCCATTCTTGCAAATAACTGATAGAATTCTGTTCTCGGATGCTTACCACTCGCTATGAATTCCCGATACTCCGAATTGCCAAAGAAAGACTCTTCCATTTCAGGATGAACAACTAGAAGATATTTTGCTCGACAAAATCTCGCAAAATCTGACTCCGGGTTCTCCATTAGTGCGTCATACGGGTCATCGAACTTCATAACATCACTCACATCATAGGAAGTTAATGCAATCCCGTGAAACATTCTCCGTGCAATGTAGGCCTCAAAAGCATATTTCTTGTCGCATTTTTTTGAATACACAGCATTGTTCTCAATCGACTTTGTTGCCATATCAAGATCCCAACCCGAAGCTTTCATCAAACTAATCAAAGGCTTCGCGAAATCATGAATACATTTCGAAGCAGCCTTGAATACATCTTGAAACTTAGCAACACTCAAAACACTTGAATTTTTCCGATCCTCTAACCTAATCCGCTTGATCTTCTCATTCAGATTCTTGTTCCCTATTTCCAAATTGTCACGCAGTTGCCGCAACGAAAGAAGCTTAGAATCTTTCGCACTTTTTCGAGACTTAAGCTTCCCTAAAAAGGCCTCTTTTGCCACAATTTCCTTCATAAAAAGATCATAAAGTTCAGCATTGATAATTGCCTTCTTAGATTGCTTCTCCTTATACTCATTCCTAATCTTGCAAAGCTTCCCAATCTCAGCCACAACAACATCATCAGCAGCAACAATCTTTTTCGGATCATACGGAATATGAGCTTGTTGGAGCTCAAGATATGCAAACTTCAAATCCAAAACAGAATCAAATATCTTATTCAAGATCCCCAAATCACCACAAGAATCCTCTTTGGTTCTCACTTCAACAATAGAGTGAGGATGAGCTTCAATGGGTTTGTGCAAATGTTGAAGATTGGGGGTTTCAGAACTGAAAACCCCAATAGACTTCAACTTACAAACTTTGGCAAATTTGTAAACCATTTCTGATATATTTGAGGTGGGTTTCACAGGTTTAGTGTTTGTTGATAACTCCATGATATAAAGTTCAAATTTTTAACCTTTACACATCAATCTAATAGTGACCCTTCATCTTCACTTCAACAAAAAAGCTAAAGAAATTACAAATTCATGCACAATAGTACATTTGGTGAAATGGGTTTCTTAAAAAAGTCACCTTTTTGTAAGAAAAAATATAAAGTTCAGATTTTTATCTAAAATAAAAGAACTATGTTACATTTCAACACTCAATGAAAAACCCATTGTTGCATTGAAACACAGGAACATTACAAAACATGAAAAACATCAAAAGCAAGGTTTATAGGAAGAGAGAAGAATGTGTTGTGAGAATCTCACCGGGAAGTGAAAGTGAAGAGATGATGAAGAAGGAGCAGGACAATGTTGATGTTGGGGAAGGTGATGATGTGTGTTTCTGACATGGTATGAGAGTGTGGCAAAAGAGGGTTTGGTTGTGGAACAGTAACTCCGTGAAATGTGAGAATAATTTATTTATTATTGTTGACGTTTGTGACTTGTGTTGTGTTTGGACTTTTGGGAAAAAGAGATGAATCGGGAATCTCAATGTGTGTTGTTTCAAAAACTGAAAAGTTTTACTTTTATTAACAGAGACAAGAGAGTGGGATAGTACCTAAAGAGTAGCATACTACAGTAGCACCTAAAGTGCAAGGATTTGAAATATTGAAAAATCAATCAAATAATAAATAAATAAATAAATAGAACACAATTGTTTGCAATGTATGTAATTCAGATATATTAATTTTTTAATAAATCTAAAAAATAAATTTTTTGGCCCACTTAATACTTATAACCCAATAACTTTTCAAACTGAAATATACTTGATATTTTTATAAGCAAAAATGATATATAAACTCTTCTATTTTGAAACTTCCTCACTCCGATTATAATTATAAGTAAAAATAATTACTTTCACATATATTAAGAAAGTTAGTCGAGTATAATTAATTTTCTTGGTTTCATGTCCAATCAAAGTAAAATTTACTATATTATCCTTAGTGATATTTGATGAATCATTTACTAATATTAAATGTGTTTAACTTTATTTAAGAGTATAATAGTAATATAAGAGATATTTTATTTACAAATTTTATTTACAAATATGTTTGGTTCACAAGGAGATGAGAGATATTTTAAAACTAATTGGCCTAAATGCATTTTTGGTCCCCTTATATTAAATTTCCTAACTTTTTAGCCCCCCTTTAAAAAAACAGCTATTTAGTCCCCCAATTTGAAAAAATGTGATTTTTTTCTAGTCCCTGTCCATATGGCAGATTTTTTAATGAGTTGGCATCCCAGTCAGATGTCACCTCCTTAAAATTATTTTCTTATTATTTTTTATTTTCCATTTAAAATTTTATATTTTCCGAAACATTTAATTTAATTTAAATGTATTAAAATTAGAGTTTAGGATTCATCTTATTCGTGTAATTTCTTTTCTTCCCTCCTTTTTCTTTTCCATTGAAACCCGCTGCAATCTCGCTTCCGATCCCCTCTCCATTCAATCTCGTTTTTCAGTCTTTATTTTGTGACTATGTCTCAATGCTCAAAAGTCACTAGTCTCGGAGACACGCGTTCATATACCTTTCGAAGCGAGTGCAGGTGTGGGCTTGAAGCTCCATTGATGATATCATGGACGGATTCCAACCCAGGTCGCCGTTTTTTGGATGTGGGATGTACAAGGTAGCATTTTGTTCTGACTTGTTTTGTTCCTTTTTTGGTTTGTGACTGGTTTTGTTCATTCATCTATTTTCTTTACAGGTACATGGTTATAAAGGGTGTATTCATTTTGTGTGGTATGATGATGAATTGTCTTCAAGAGCAAAGGACATTATCACCTCGCTACAGAAAAAGTTGGAGCAAGAAAGGGCAAAAGCATATGAGGCTAATACAAAAGTAGCAGAACTGAAGATGAAGTTGCATTCCATGAATCTGATGATGAAATTTTCTATGTCTATAACATTTGTTTTGGCAGTAGGTTTAGTATTGTCAAGTGTAATGAAGTAGTGTTATTGACTGTTGTAAAATTATAGCTCTAGTTTGAAGTTAAATGTAATGCAGATGAAGTAGTGTTATTGACTGATGGTAATTCTAATCAAATGTAATGAAATTCTAGTTTGAAGTTAAATGTAATGCAGATGGTTTGTTGTTCAATTTGTTATGGTTATAGTTGAACTTTGTTATAACAACAAATTAACTTATATGCACCAATTTGAACTTTGTTGAACTTTGTTATATCAGTACTTGAATTTATCAGTACCATTATCATTATCAGTACTTGAAGTTATATGCATTAGTTTAAAACAACAAACTTCATTATCAGTACTTGAATTTATCAGTACCATTATCATTATGCATTACCATTATCATTATGAGTACTTAAATTTATCAGTACTTGAAGTTATATGCATTAGTTCAAAACAACAAACTTTATTATCAGTACTTGAATTTATCAGTACCATTATCATTATGCATTACCATTATCATTATCAATACTTGAATATTCAATAGCTTTTACATACACAGAATATCATTAGCATAATCATATTCATTATCATTATCAAAACAACAAACTTCATTATATATTCAATAGTTTTTACATACACAGAATATCATTAGCATAATCACGACAACTTCTTAACAAGTTGACACATCAAATTAGTTGATACCAAAATAACATTACATAAGTTAATGAAAAGACAAAAAATTGTTCATGACTTTTACAAAAAAATACACATGTACTACAACTACTCTTGAGTTGGCTGTGTGATTGGTGGACCCTGAGATGATGTGCCAATTTTTGTAGCTTTGTTGCCCTTTGCTTTTGTAGCAGTCTTCTCCTTGGCCTTTGTAGCAGTCTTGGCTTTTTTGTTCCCACCAACAGGTATGGCTCTATCTGCAGCTCTTTTCCCTTTGCAGCTTCTCTTGTTATGACCAAGGGCTCCACATTTTTTTGCATGTAACTGTTGCTAAAGTCCTTTGCAGCACATGTGGGTTCCTTGGTTCATCATTTGATTTGTTCCTCATCTTTTTGGGGCATCCAGTTTCTATTCTCATCAATGGTGGGTTGATTGCCATTTGTCCAACTACAACAGGCCACAATTGTGGTCGATTAGTTGGGTAGATTATATTGGCATAGCATTGTAGAAACATAGATTTCCTGCACATACATTTCTAGCAACAGTCAGTTATAAATTTCCTACAACATAATAAACAACAGTAGCACCCAGTAACAGTAATAAACTTACTTATAAAATTCATCAACATAATCTTCAGGTGCTTTCTTGATTTTCCACACACAAGATATAACACGAATACAAGGAATACCAGTCAACATCCACTTCCTACATGAGCAAGTACCTTCTTTGAGATTGACACAGAAAGTTTCTTTCCCATTTGTTACTCCAAAGATTGCCATATCATCATCACCATGCCATGTTGGAGTCCAACCATGAGAAAACTTCTTCTTCTTTTCTATAATCACTTGTATGTTAGGGCATATATCTCCAGGGTACTTCTGCATCATTTCCTTTTGAGTTGCAATCCTTTTAGTTAGATAATGCTTAATTCCCTCCAACAAATTAATTATTGGTTTATCTTTATGTTCTAATACAACTCTGTTAAATGTCTCGCACATATTGTTCACTTGAAGATCACACTTAACATGTGTATTAAAATTTGATCTTGACCAAAATCTAGAAGGCACATTCATAATATCTTTATAAGCATCAGGTTCTTTTTCTTTTAGCCTAATCATTGCTCTCTCCCATTCTGGCATGGTAGTATCCCTAGCTGCACTCCAAAAGATCTCTTTCAAAACCACCCCAGACCACTTCTTCTTCCAATTTCCATATAAGTGCTTTACACATAGCCCATGCTCAACATGTTCACTTACACCTTGAACAGCTGGAACAAGTCCTTGATAACATACACACAATAATACATCAACTTAACAAAATAATTACAACTAAAACAGTTAACATGGTAATAACAATTACCTTTTGCTGATCTAAAATGAAGGCATATAGTATATTGTTAACTGACTTCAAGTCTTCAATGAGAAGTTTTATGAACCACAACCAAGAATTCTTAGTCTCAGCTTCTACAACAACATATGCAATTAGAAATATTTGGTTATTTCCATCCTGCCCAACAGCTGTCATCACTTGTCCCTCATAGTCACCTTTTAGAAAGCATGCATCCAACCCTATTAATGGTCTACATGTCTTGGAAAATCCAACTTTACATGCATGTAGACACACATGGATTCTTTCAAACACAGGGCCATTTGTTGAATTAGAACACTTTAAGATAACATTGCTGTTAGGGTTGGAATTCAGTAGTTCTTGTGCATAACTCCTCAGATGTATGAACTGATCCCACCCAGCACCATATAGAAATTCAACTGCCTTTCTCTTAGCTCTGTATGCTTGATGAGATGACAGTTTCACACCCAATCTTTCAATTGCAAAAGCTATTAACCCAACTGGTTTTATGCTTGGAGTGTGTCTAAGTATGTGTGCAAATTGCTTGGCCAACCATCCAGTCTTGGCCTATCTATTATTTGCAGACCTAGCATAAGTATGCTCATCAAACAAACTTAAAATTTTCCAATACTGATTTCCAACTCTCTTACTAAACCTCATGTGAAATTTACAGCCCTATTGACAATTTACCACCATCCTTTTTCCATCATTCTTACTGAAATACACATTTTTGTTGTTAACCATTGCATACTCTTTGACAGTATCCTTAATCACATCCTTGTTGTTAAAGATCAAGCCTAATTGGAACTTCAATGTTTCACTACTTTTAAATTTGGAAAATGCTCATAATCCTCCTCATCTTCACTAGCAGGTGGAGTGTATAGTTGATCTGAATCCGCATCTATTACTTGATCATTTGGAACTTCTGATGTCTCAGTAGGTAAGATTATAGTCCAGACCAAGTCTATAGAATCATCATCAGAATCACTAATAATCTCAACATCTTCAGAATCCCCCTCTATCTCAACATCTTCAGAATCCCCTTCTGTCTCAACATCTTCAGCCTCAACATGTGCAACACCCTCAGCAACATTATCTACTTCAACATCATCAGCCTCAGCATGTGCAACACCCTCAGCAACATTATCTACTTCAACATCATCAGCCTCAACATGTGTAACACCCTCAGCTACATTATCTACTTCAACATCATCAGCATCAACATGTGCAACACCATCAACAACATTATCTACTTCAACATCATCATTATCACAAATAGGTCCATCCTGTCCCAACTCTGCTTCATCTACTATGTCAGGGACATCAACATCATGCTCAACATAGACATCAACCAACTCAAACCCTCTGCATCTTTTGCAAACTTTAGTACATCCTTATCATTTTCTATAGCTGTAAGACCCCTAGCAAAGCTATACCTAGGATTTACATACCAAATGCACTTCATACTTGTGTACCCCACAAAATGAATCAATTTTTCTAGTTCTATGTAAGACATGTAATCAGCATCGCATGCCCAACTCAATTCTGTTACATCCCCATCTAGATACCATTTCACAGGAGTGTGCACAAGTGTTCCCCGATGGTGAATCCTAAGCCTAACTTTCTGTTCAATAGTTGGCCTATATAAGACAAATTTTAGGGTTAGGGTTTCCATTAAATAATTGGGACCACAAATTGGGTTTGGGTTTAGATTAAAGAAATAGCAATTGGGACCACATGTTGGGACCACATACAAGACATAGAAATCAGAAATACATACATGAAGCAGAAGTTATCATCTTCGCGCGCCTTGGAAGATGGTGGTGGTTGATACATTCTCAGTTTTCCGCTTGATTCTCCATTGAAATCGTGAGATAGAATATCAATGGTCGTAGGTAAGGGATACGAAAATGGTGAAAGTGGAAGGTGAAGAAAGTGGAAGGTGAAGTCAAAGAGAAAAATGATAACAAAAAGATTGAATGGAGAGGGGAACGAAAGCAAGATTGCAACGAGTTTCAATGGAAAAGAAAAAGAGCTGGAGAAGAGGTTCAATGAAAAATACACAGAAATTAAATTAAATGTTTTTGAAAATATAAAATTTTAAATGGAAAATAAAAAATAATAAGAAAATAATTTTAATGAGGTGTCATCTGACTGGGATGCCAACTCATTAAAAAATCTGCCATATGGATAGAGACTAGAAAAAAAATCACGTTTTTTAAAATTGGGGGACTAAATAGCTAGTTTTTTTAAAGGGGAACTAAAAAGTTAGGAAATTTAATATAGGGGGATCAAAAATGCATTTAATCCAAACTAATTTATCTTTACATCATTGTAATTTTACCATAAAACTCATGATATTTATCATTTATAATTCAATACACAAATACATTGACAAAATATAAGTATTCAATCAAAGAACATCATGAAAGATTTTATAAAAATGTAACGATTATAATATATAATTTTAAAATGATTATCGAATACAATAAAATCCAACAAAAATTATTATAAACAAAAGTATTACAATAATTAAAAAGTATCATTAAACTATAAAAAATAAAATTAAAAAATATAAACACATATAATGATAATAAGATGAAGATATAAAAAATACAAGAATTATATAAAGAAGATAAAATTTATTTAAAATAAAACTTTTAATATTTTAATAAGTGAAATTTATATTTAAAAATATAAATAAGGATAAATATGTAAATATAATTATAATTAAAATGAAATATTTTCCCTCCCTTCCAAGTTCCTCATCAGAGGGAATCAAAAGGTGGTTCATGAGGGATTTTGGTCTCTTCCATTTACCTCACTTTTTCTCTTAAAATTTGAACTAAACACATAAACTAGTAGATATTCCCTCCCTTCCCTTCCCCTCCCCTCCCCTCCACTTACTCCCAACCAAAGATACCCTTAAACAATCCAATATCTCAGTTGTAACTCCAATTCCCTTGAAACCTCTATGCAAGATACCAAACAACCTTCAAAATCCATCCTTTCATTTCATTAGTATCATTTAGTTCTAATCCAGCCATAACATTATACTATTATATTATTACTTTTATCTCCCAAAATTTATAATGTCATGCTAAATACAGATCAATGATGTCAGAATCTATTGAGCAAACCTTTATAAATTTGGCTTTTGTTTAGTTAGGATCTAATATACACAATGAAAAACAATCCTAACTAAATGTTCAAATGGTCAATTAGCTACTTTTGCATAAGGTGCATGAGATTACATATTACTTGGTGAATTTTCTATTTTCTAGAGAATTTATTGGCAACAGAGGTATAAGAATACAAATGACACTGTTGAAATGGTTCTTCTTTTGTTCTCTATCTTTTTAGTTTTTTTGGTGTACCAGCGACTTCAATTTTTCACCTTTTACAATAATACCCTTATTACCATAGCCACCTCATTCATTTTAACCATTGAGATGACTGACTTTGTTGGCTACTGTCATCAAAGATTATTGTGTACTATCATCAAAGCTCCATAATGAGGTTAGCTGAATGGCGAATTCTTATTTACCCAACTCTAAAATTTAGGTAAGGTTACCTCCAATGTAAAATGTCTTGAAAACAACAAATAATTATACTATTTAATAAATAATTAAATATGATAAACTTAAATGTCATTATGTGATTGGTTGAAGGTACCCTACCCAACTTTTAGTGATGGGTAATGAAATTGTCCCCTAATTGAATATCGAGATAACAAATAGAATGAAGATTTGTAAACTGAAACTTTATTTTTCTTAAGCCAATTACTATATATCCAACAACATGTAAAGAGAAACTTTCACATAAAGAGTAACTCTTCAAACTTCCATGAAACCAAAAACAACAACGGTGATTGGATAATTTTCAACCAAAAACTCACATCAATGATGTAGATATCACATGAGTTCTTCTTGTATCATAACCATATGATATACGAAAAGGAAGATAAAGAACCTAGAATGAGCAGAACCAGCAGCCAATGCACAACACTGGATATCTTACCCAAATAGTAAAGAACTTAACAAAAACTTTATAAAAATAGTAAAAAAAAACTTTACAAAACTGACATTGGGTCCTATCGAGCATGCTAATTCGTTTACCGTGAAATTTGGCAAACAATCACTAGATTTTCGAATCTTATAGATTTTGGTTACTTACAGGATCAATTAGATTGATTCTAGGATATAAGTCCATTTTTGTGTTTTCCTAAGTTTTCTGGGTGTTAATCTCTTCGATAGAGATTGTTATTTCAAAAGTAGTAATGAAACGTTTTAAAGTAAAAACTTGAATGTAAAGAAATTTCGATTTAAACTTAAAGGGAATATAAAGGACTTCAATTTAAAAGAAATAACATTGAATATAAAATCGGTGCTTCATACGTACATTCTCAACAACTTGTTTCTCGAACACTTGGTACTTTGAGTTATTTTGAGTGATTTGTACAAAGAAGTGAACACACGGAATTCTAACATAAAAACTCCTATATATAATAATTTAAATTAACTGTAATGAATGATCTTCTTCTTAAAGGATGACACATTCTTATTTGCATGTCTCTAGTCTTTTGCAGGCTTTCATGTATCTTTTTTTCAAAGATCGGATAAGCGCTAAAAAACAGTTATAGCCTTATTTGAATATTTATCGAACCCGCTTCGAGTTTCTTCAGAAAATTGCTAAGTTAGTCGCCTTGTATTGCTTGGTCAGTATATAATCGGTCAAAATGTGTCTTTTATCACTTCATAACGAAATTAGCTTTTATCATCCCAACACTTATATTTCGAATTTTCCCGAACCTCTATTCATTGGAGCGTCGAAATTACAACTAACATATGTGTGACTGTAGATATTGTGAGGGCATGGTTCATATTTTCATGATGCCAAAACCCCCACAATAGCCACTAGGTGGCTTATATCATATTGGATTAGCAAGTGTGGCATGAAGCTAGAATAAATATATGTGTTTGGCAACAATCTTCACAGATGCGTCGACACATCTTGAACTCTGGCCGACGCAAGCCAAAGCATCATTCCCTGGTTGTTACACGCTGATCCTTTGGTCGACGCACCTCTCTAGATAAACTGGGAGCAAAATGTGAAAATCCTGCATCGATGCAACCATTCTGGTGCGATCGACGCACTCAAAATCTTTGGCCCTCCCCTCTGGCTTGGGTTGTTACGCGTCGACCCTCCCTCCAGGAGCGGTCGACGCATCTTACGTATCCTGCTTATTATTCTAATTTTTTATGCCTTGTCTTTAGTTTAATTTTTCTAACACATATAAATAGTGGGTTATTTCATTTTGAGTAGTCAACAAGAATAAAGTGAAAGATACACATAGAGAGCACTTCATCTTCATCATCTCTTCTCAAAATTTAACTTCTTCACATAATCAAAGTTGTTGAATCAAGATTCGAGCATTGGTGCTAACGTCCAAATTGAAGAACAATTTCAGATTTGGGTTGTGTTTTGTGGGCTTATTCTTGAATAAAATCGTTAGGGTTTTTTCCTCCAAGATTCCAATCGGTGCGGGAGTTTTTGGTACAGATCTTTGCCTCAACAGATTCACCTGAGTGAAAGGATCGAGGAACGATGGGTTTGCTTGATCAAGTAACGGCAGTTGAAGGACCGTGAAGGAAGATTTGGGGTCGATCTTGTTCGTTTGATATCGGTCGAGAGAAAGAAATTGTGCAGCAATTTGGTTGTACATTTTAGTACGGTTAGTCGGATGTGTGCTCGAAGAGATCGACGCTTGGTTTGGCTCGAACCAAGGAATATGAAGAAGATAGATTCATCATCATCAGTTGATTTATGTGAATTTGGAACTATTTCTCCACCTGTTATATTTTGAAATTTTATACAAATGTGCTCAATTCTAGATTCTAGAATTGGGGGAAGATGTACCCTCTGTGAGGACGATAAGGGGATCTGCCTTAACAAATTCATGTGTTCTTCTTTGCATTTTACTTTTTATATTTGATTGGTATAGTTTGTGCGATTCAGATTGTCAAACATGTACATACTGAATTTTTGGTGTGTTGAGCTCAAACATTCACTTTGGTAACAATCTGTTTGATTGTTACTTGACAAAACTCGACATCACAATTTAGTAAACTCTACACTTGTAAATTTCACTCACAAGATGTTTCATAAACTGATTCTCCCACAAATTATTCATTGTGCTTGATTATGACTTAAACAAACTCATTGGAAGTATTGCATACTCTTTGAGATTGTTTAAGTGTGTGACCATTTGAGTATTAGTCGTATTGATTCGAGCATTTCTCTCATATTATCCCGTACGGTTCGCATATCCAATCTTTTCAGCAGTGGATCGTTTAGACGATTGAGAATTCAGGGAGTTTTCACAATTAATTTTCAAAAGCGTAAAATTTCAAATAACCGATCTTTTCAACCCCCCTTCTAGATCGATCACATCATCTAACAGATATGATGCACCATTATACTTTTTCTAAAGCAATTGTGTATATGGATGTTAAATTTGTTGAAGTGGATGATGATATTAAATCGGGTGATATCGAATGTGATGTTAAACCAATTGATGTCAAGGTGGATGTTAAATCATGATCGATGCATATATGTAAACTTCTTTGAGTTTTGAAACAAGGGTTATTATGGAGATTCACATTTGATTAAACCCTAATATAATTGCAAAGATGTATCTTCGAATATATTTTTAGACAATATGAAGTGGCTCACTCACGAAAGCGTTAAGTGAGTATAATTTAGGCGCGTTCAGATATATATCTATAAAATTTATAAATAATTGTGATTTTTCACTGTGGTGAAGTAGCATCCCATAGAGTGGGTAAAATAACACTCAAATTTTAAAGCATAAAAGTAAGGCCCAAGTCTCACTTGTTTTGGGTTTGAATTGCTGGATATTATTGTTGTTGGTTTTTTTCTTCTAAAACACAAAATGTGCCAAAAATAAAAGCAATTTAAATAAACAAAATGATGTCACCCCAATATGAATCAAAACAACAAAGTATACACATACCTAAAAGATCAAATAAATAAGTAAGTAAAAAAACTATAGAAGTCTCCTCCCATACATTAATATGAGTTTGCATCAAAGATGCATATTTTCACCATGTCAACATTTGTAGACATGTGATTATTAAAGGAAATTTCTTAACCCATCCCATAATGGAGTGAGATACCCTATGGAAAACCAAGAATATCATTCCAAAATCGGAAGTATATTTTCGGTTTGTACTCCTTTTTGTACAAACTAGGCCAAATATGGTGTCACCCCTCAAATTGTAAGAAACATAACCAGAGATGCACTTCCGATTTGGAACCGAAAGTATACTTCCGGTTATAGTAGAGGGAACATTGAATTGTGTTTCCACATGGATATTTTGTATACTACCAGAAGTATACTTTCGGTTTTGGGCACGACACATATTGCTTAAAACAGCAACCATGTTGGACTACTTGATCACCACCATTTCACTCTTTCTTCTTAAAACCTCTCAAAAACCCTCTTCATTCTCAATCTATTTTCCACTCCAAATTATCATTTTTATGGTTCATCATATCAGAAAGTGCTCAAGAAAGTAGAATTTCAGGTAAATTTTATTCCTTTTATACCTCATTCACTACATTAATTAGTTACTTTTTGAAGAAATAAGGTTACGTAGAAACCGAAAGTATACATCCGGTTTCTGGTTGAATAGAACTGGAAGTCCATTTCTAGTTTATGTCTGTGTTTTTTTTCCTCAGCAGCTTTCACTGTGACATGTTTATAATTATGTTATTTATGTAACATAGGTATGGTGCACCCGATAACATTCCTAAACCTGATGTATCTGAAGTTGTTTCGTCGGTCTTAGTTCCTCCTCTTGTAATTAAAGTGGTAGATGTTCGTGAACATTTTGAAAACGTTCAAGAATTTGAATTACGGGAAGATATGTTGCATTGGATTAGTAAAGAGGCAACGAAATAATGATTTGTTATTGTGATAGCAAGGTCCGATAACGATATAGATAGAAGAAATGCGTTTGTAATTTTGACATGCGAAAGAAGCGGGAAATATGTACCTCGTATTCAAAGTTTGAAACGCGAGGATACAGGTTCAAGAAAATGTGAATGTCCATTTCAGTTGCGTGGTTATCTCATGGCTAACAAGAAGTGGAAATTTAATATGATTAGCGATGGACACAATCATGATTTAACTCCAAAGTTGGTCGGTCATCCAATAGCATGTCAGCTCCTCCCGGATGAGAAGACATGTGTTTCTTACATGACTTTGAATTTGGTACCGCCCAAAAACATTCTTGCAACTTTGAAGTGCAAAAGACCTGAGAGCACATCAAATATCAAACAAGTGTACAATAAGCTCTATCAAACCAAGTTAGCGATTCGGGAGGATCGAACCTAGATGCAACACCTCTTGAAAGTTCTATATGAGAACAATTATGTTTGTAGGCACTAACGGGGTGATGATGGAGTAACATTTAGAGACATTTATTGGATTCATCTTGATTCCGTTAGATTGTTCAACACGTTTCCTACCGTGCTCATAATTGATTCGGCGTACAAAACCAACAAGCATAGGTTCCCATTGTTGGAAATTGTTGGTGTTACGTCGACTGAGAAGATGTATTTTGTTGGTTTTGCATTTATAGAGTGCAAAAAAGAAGACAACTTTGCATGGGCTTTAGCAAACCACCACCTACATCGACTCCACCAAAAATATCATTCATCGATCACATGTCGGTTTTTATGCACAAGTACATTGAATAGATTGTCAATGTAGGTGGTGATGATAACTATGGTTTTTGAGCTGTTTCTGGTTTGCTTGGTAGCCGTGAAGAGTATTCCAATATTGTGCGAGATACCCTGATCATAGAGTTGACGGAAAACATAGAATTGTACACACGTGTGCTAGGGAGTAAAGAGAAGGTTGAGGAAATACATCACACACTTGTACCTACTGAGGTTGGATTTGCACCAGAGGATATATGGATGTGCTTCCCTGAGGTGAGTCATCTCATAACAAGTGTGTATAAGAGGGTGTTTATTAATCTGACAAGATACGGTTTTTCGGAGACTTATTTCCCTCTGCACACTGCTCCTACACCAAAACCCAATGATTGTATCATATGTGTTGGGTGGATTTCAAATCCACGACATTTTGTTCAAGTCTATTTGAAATTGGGATGCCCTATACCACCTACATCACCGGAGTGGGTGCTTCATTTCATAGACTCATCAGAGACATGGCTGAACGAATTCATAGAAAGGATGCAAGAATACAACAATTTAAACCAAATTGAAATAGAAAAAAATAGGGAAAAGTCAAAAGGGGTGCCATCAGTGGATTTATCCGGTGACACTTTTTTCGGATTTTTCAAGTAGTTAGGTAGCATTTTAATGTTAACTTCATTTTGTTCATGTATTATGATGTGGAAATATAGTCATTTTTGTAGTTTGACCAAATGCGCAATATTTGAAAACATAAGATTTTTTTATTAGAGTTAATGTTTCTATTCCGTTTATGGTTTTTCACTCCCAGAGCAATTACCGGAAGTATACTTCTAGTTCCATTTGATTCAAAAACCGGAACTTTACTTCTGGTTTTGGCACTGACACAAAGATAGGATTTGTATGGTCCATGTTTACATCCAACTACTATAAAAATTCCTCTCTTCTTATATTTTTCCCTACCACAACACAAAAAACCATAAATAGACACGAAATTGAACATCAAATGGATTGTTGGAGTTATCTATTTTCCCAACGCCACACTAACTCACGAATTCAAGATCACTGTGTACACCTCTATTAAAGATTTGCGTGATATATTGTAGGAACTTGTACCTTTTGGCGACAGTCGAAAGATAGATAAGATAGAGTACCGCTCGCCACTGATTGACAATGAAGGGAATCTTCAGTTCATGAACTGTGAACTGAAGAACAACGCTGATTTACGGGTTATGTGGTCTACTTATGAATTTTTTTGGGAGAAAGTTCCAATCGAGTTAGATGCGACTTTATCAAGAACAGTCAATGATATTATGATGATGTTGCAATGTCCACCCGAATCTTGATTTGTAATGTCTGATTTATGTTTAACTACTAAATATAACTGCTAAATTTATATTATGAATTATATGTATGTCTATGTTAATCAATGCAATAAAGATTTTTGAATTTTGTTATGATTAAAATCAAAATTGTAATTCCAATATAGAACCAGAAGTAAATTGGATAGTATACCACAACTAATAACTAAATTCTCTATCCGTTATACCGTAACTAATAACTTAATTCTATTTGGTTTTTATTAAATTTATTAAATTGTTTAAATTTATGAGATTTTCAAGACAACTAACTCTAATGATAAATCTATCCACTTTTTTTGTGATTGATAGATATTAAATATTTAAGTTAACTTTGATTCAATAGAAAACTTTCCTTTGATATTTTAATGAGAAATGGTAGATATATTCTAGCTACAACCCATAAACTTTCGGTCACACTTTTTTTTTACAAATATATCTTTCATTTATTTTCAAATTCAACGATTATTTTTTTCTAATTTTTCTTTCTTCCCGTTCCTCTTAGTTATCTATTGACTTATATTTTTGTTTCTCTCTGTTTTGCGGGTGGTATAACATTGCAGCTGGTGATAGAATTTGTGAGGTAGATGAAGTTTTCCAAGTGTGGAGCATCCAAACTTGCGAACATAGGTTGAATGTTGTCCAATTTACCTTCTAAATCATTTTATCCTGTTGTTTTCACTACTAAGGTGAAGTTGTCTTTATCACCATTGATTTAATAATATTTAGAATTAAAGGCTATGATTTGTCATCAATAATTTTTTTGATAACTTTATGTTTTTATTTAGTGTACAAAAATGTTCAATAATATAGTATTAATAGTTTAAAAAAAATCGAGACCACTGCTCATGTCACAAAACTACCCCAATTTGTTTGACTATATGTCATATATACAAATCAAATAAAAGGCTCTAATATACTTTTAGTCTTAGTTTTTTTTTCTTTTTTTAAGTTTAAAATTTAGTTCTCTAAGTTTTTTAATATTAAATTTTACTCTTTGTATTCTTTTTTAAGTGTTATTTTTCTACAAATATTAAAAAATCTAATCAATTTTATTACTTTAAAAAGAATATTGTCATTTATCAATAATAATCTTATTTAATACTAGCGTTCAAACGGACACTCCTGTATTCGTTTGTCCGCTTTTTTAATATGCACATCAGAAAAAAAATACATGCTTTAATATTCATGAGATTTTATTATGCGTCACATTATAAATAATACTACCTCTGTTCCTATATATAAGAGACAATTCATTTTTTAAATTCATTGAATAATCAATGTATTTGGTCAATTTATAGACTAGGTACATTGATTATTCAATGAATCTAAAAATTAAATTGTCTCTTATATATAGGAACGGAGGTAGTATTAATTAGAGATATTAGTAGAACTAAAATCAAAGTTATGGATGTATATTTTAAAATTAAAAATCATTAATAAATAAGAATATTCTAGTCATAATTATTACAATTAAATAGAACTAAGATATAAATAAATGTGTCTTGTCTAAACATGTTAATAATAATATAACATTTTGAAAATGACAAATCAATAAAATATAAATTATATTCAAGAATTTAATCATATAAAGTATTATGTATAACGTAGTCATTGACGTTTTTAATAGGAAATTGAACATGAAATCTTTTTCAAGAACCTTCTTTGTTCTTGTAAAAATTTATGTTGTAATGCAAATAATAGGATTTATTTTAGAGTTTATTCAGAGGAAAAATTACATAAATTAACAATAATTAGTGTAATTACTTTTTACCTTGTAAATGTTTGATTCAATTTCTAATATATTCGTTTATTAATAAATGTAAAAATATATAACAAAATATCATATCAACAAACAAATAAAGTCAAAATGATTCTTCAACCGATATAGAATAAACTTTCAATTATTTGGACCATTTTAATAAAGACAATAAATGTATTAGTGAAATAGTGATGGAAAGAAAACAAATAGTTTTTCGATATATATTGGGGAAAATGTAAACACACCTTATTGTCGAATTTGTTGTTGGATGAAATCATTTGTTCATCCTTCTATGTGTTCCAATTATCTTCAAAACCTCCCTTATAAAATTTACTCAAAAAACAGTAAAAAGAATTATGACCCAATTAATATAAGATAAAATCATAAATAAAATGTTTAAATAAAACTCACTTTTCTGCTGTGGTTCTTTATATATAATTGTAGATAAATAGTCATAAATTATAAATTATAAATATAGAAGATTATAGATAGATATAAATTATAGATATAGAAGATTATAGATAAATAAAAGAAAACACAACATTAAAAAGTTAACTAACAATATATGTTTATTTTGTTCAAAATATAAAACGTAATGGTATGTCTTGCTATTGTTTTTAGCGGACAAATAACACTTAAACTGGACATTAAAGACAAATTACAATCCTTAAAAAATGCATCGGATGGTACATTTTGTAAAAAGATTGCTATGCTTACACTAGATTCTAACACCGTAGGCCTACATCCTGAAAAATAAAAAAAGGCTATGTATTTATTTGTATGACAAAAAGTTAAAAATGATCATTAATTATGATAAAAATCTCAAACCGTATGTTTATACGGTATAATTGTCAAAATTTAGTGTAAGGATATTATTCCTCTTTTGTAAATCACAAAACCAGACCAAAACATTGTATTATTAACTTTAGTCTAACATAAATATGAATGAGATCGCAAAAAATGTGGAACCAGTGGTTAAAAGAAATGGCATTTGATACATATTCAGATGAAGAAGAGAAATAACTAACCGATTAAATCATAAAGTTTTCTCAAATCTACTGCCACTTAACGGTTCAGAGAGTCTATTTGGTGAACATTAAATATTATTTTTGTTGAAAATTCACTAAAATCTATGATGAATTTTTTTATCAATTTTGATAAACAAAATTGATATTACCACACAATAAAAGAAAGAAGAACAATGATTTTCTGCAGAGTAACTATCTGCCCACAAATTATGAAAAACTTTATTATTCATTTGCAACTGCAAAATACTATGAATGAATTGATTACAAAAATAAAGATTACCCCCTCTATTTATAGATTTAGATTAGCTAATGCCCAAAACTGTTAAAGTCCAAAATACTTATTTTGGAGCTAAATCAAATATATCTATTTTAAATCTAAATCATATCCGTTAGAGAGAGTTAATAGTAGAAGCATTGATATAAAGTTGAGGAACAAACACCCTTGTGAGAGACACACCACTTGTTCATCTAAAACCTTAAGGTGATAGGTGACTGGATTCTCACACTTATATATGCTTACGTCTCCACATTCTTATCCAATGTGGGACTATTTCATCACTTATTCACACTTGCATATTATTCCAACACCCCCTCAAGTGTGAGTCCACAATGCTCCCCCTCAAACTTGCATGTGGGACGCTACCCACAACCATGTACAAGTTTTATAGTCCCACATCGGATAGGAATGTGGAGACTTAAGCATATATAAGTGTGAGAATCCACTCACCTATCACCTTAAGGTTTTAGGTGTACAAGTGGTGTGTCTCTCACAAGGGTGCTTGTTTCTCAACTTTATATCAATGCCCCTAATAAACTCCATCTGACATGGTATCTAGAGCCTTTGGTTTGAGAAAGGGACCGACTTAGTATCGACCGTTGCAAGGTGTCAACAACGATAAAAGTGAGGGAGCATTGTGGACTCACACTTGGGGGGGAGTGTTGGAATAATATAGCAAGTGTGAGTAAGTGAGGAAATAATCTCACATTGGATAGGAATGTGGAGACTTAAGCATATATAAGTGGGAGAACCCACTCACCTATCACCTTAAGATTTTAGGTGAACAAGTGTATCTCTCAAGGGTGCTTGTTCCTCAACTTTATGTCAATGCTCCTACTATTAACTCCCTCTAACAATATTTATCTAAATATAAAACAAACCAAAACAGTATCGAATTTGAGTAGCCTATTTCGAACCACAAGCACTTTGATTGGGCAATGACTTCCTTTGAGCAACCTGCTTCGATCCACCTCTGACCCTTCGACACATAGTTTCGACACATGTGACACCCCAAATAAATTCAATTATTTAATAATTAGAAATTTAATTATTAATTTAATTAAAGGTTTAATTATTAATATTTTTGAGTTAATGAATTTAATTATTTAATTAAATAAAGGAAGGTTGGGGGTGTAAGGTTGAATTGGAGGTGTGTGGAGTAAAAAGCTCAACTTAATCCTAATTAATTTATTTCTATTATTTGGAAAATAAAAAGGAATAAATAAAGAAATAAAAGGAAACAAGTGAGAAAAGGAAATAAGGATTTGCATTCTACATGAGATTGGAAAAGAGAAGAGAAAGAGGAGAAAAAGCCAAACGCCGAGAATTCGAAGATTCATCGCGAGGTAAGGGGGGATTAAATCTGATTATTATGCCTTATAGGTTTTAATGATCAATAGAACGAATCGATCCGTTAGAAATCTCGAAATTATGATTCTAGTTTGTGCCCTACCGTTATAAACCAACGTAATAATTCAATTGGGAATGATAATAATGATCAATGGTGTAGGATGATTGTAGAATTGAAATTGTGGTATTTGTTTTGAAATAACACCTGATGAAATGTGACGTGAACATAAATCTAAAGAAAATATGCTGGAATCTCAAGCGAACATAGATATGAAGAAATTCGAAGTAAATATAAACCTTACGAAATTCTGAAGAAATACGAACAGAACATAAACCTTAAAAAATATGATGATATTTAAAGTGAATATAAGTCTTTAGAAAATGTGATGAAATTTATAATGAATATAAGTCTCTAGAAAATTTGAGGAAAACCTGATGAAACTTGACGTGAACATAAATCTTAAGAAAGTTTGATGGAATCTCAAGTGAACATAGATCCAAGAAATTTGAAGTGAATATAAACCTTAAGAAATTCTGAAGAAATACGAAGTGAACATAAACCTTGAGAAATATGATGATATTTGAAGTGAATATAAGTCTTAAGAAAATGTGACGAAATTTGAAATGAATATAAGTCTCTAGAAAATTTGAGGAAAACTTGATGAAACTTGACGTGAACATAAATCTTGTGAAAATCTGGTGGAATCTAAAGCGAACATAGCTCTGAAGAAATTTGAAGTGAATATAAACCTTAAGAAATTTTGAAGAAATACAAAGTGAACTTAAACCTTAAGAAATATGATGATATTTGAAGGGAATATAGGTCTTTAGAAAATATGATGAAATTTGAAATGAATATAAGTCTCTAGAAAATTTGAGGAAAACCTGATGAAACTTGATGTGAACATAAATCTTATGAAAATCTGGTGGAATCTCAAGTGAACATAGATCTCAAGAAGTTTGAAGTGAATATAAACCTTAAGATATTCTGAAGAAATACGAAGTGAACATAAACCTTAAGAAATAAGATGATATTTGAAGTGAATATAAGTCTTTAGAAAATGCGATGAAATTTGAAATGAATATAAGTCTCTAGAAAATTTGAGGAAAACCTGATAAAACTTAACGTGAACACAAATCTTAAGAAAATCTAATGCAATCTCAAGTGAACATAGATCTGAAGAAATTTGAAGTGAATATAAACCTTAAGAAATATGATGTTTGAAGTGAATATAAGTCATAAGAAAATGTGATGAAATTTCAAATGAATATAAGTCTCTAGAAAATTTGAGGAAAACCTAATGTAACTTGACATGAACATAAATCTTAAGAAAATATGATGGAATTTCAAGTGAACATAGATATAAAAAAATTGATATGAATATAAACCTTAAGAAATTATGAAGAAATACGAAGTGCACATAAACCATAAGAAATATGATGATATTTGAAGTGAATATAAGTCTTTAGAAAATGTGATGAAATTTGAAATGAATATAAGTCTCTAGAAAATTTGAGGAAAACCTGATGAAACTTGACGTGAACATAAATCTTAAGAAAATTTGATGGAATCTCAAGTCAACATAGATCTGAAGAAATTTGAAGTGAATATCAACCTTAAGAAATATGATGATATGATGATATTTGAAGTGAATATAAGTCTTAAGAAAATGTGGTGAAATTTGAAATGAATATAAGTCTCTAGAAAATTTGAGGAAAACCTGATGAAACTTGACGTGAACATAAATCTTAAGAAACTATGATGGAATTTCAAGTGAACATAGATCTAAAGAAAATTGATGTGAATATAAACCTTAAGAAATTATGAAGAAATACGAAGTGAACATAAACCATAAGAAATATGATGATATTTGAAGTGAATATAAGTCTTTAGAAAATGTGATGAAAATTGAAATGAATATAAGTCTCTAGAAAATTTGAGGAAAACCTGATGAAACTTGACGTGAACATAAATCTTAAGAAAATTTGATGGAATCTCAAGTCAACATAGATCTGAAGAAATTTGAAGTGAATATCAACCTTAAGAAATATGATGATATGATGATATTTGAAGTGAATATAAGTCTTAAGAAAATGTGGTGAAATTTGAAATGAATATAAGTCTCTAGAAAATTTGATGAAAACCTGATGAAACTTGACATGAACATAAATCTTAAGAAACTATGATGGAATTTCAATTGAACATAGATCTAAAGAAAATTTATGTGAATATAAACCTTAAGAAATTATGAAGAAATACGAAGTGAACATAAACCATAAGAAATATGATGATATTTGAAGTGAATATAAGTCTTTAGAAAATGTGATGAAATTTGAAATGAATATAAGTCTCTAGAAAATTTGAGGAAAACCTGATAAAACTTGACCTGAACACAAATCTTAAGAAAATATGATGGAATCCCAAGTGAACATAGATCTGAAGAAATTTGAATTGAATATAAACCTTATGAAATTCAGAAGAAATACGAAGTGAACATAAACCTTAAGAAATATGATGAAATTTGAAATGAATATAAGTCTCTAGAAAATTTGAGGAAAACCTGATGAAACTTGATGTGAACATAAATCTTATGAAAATCTGGTGGAATCACAAGGATCATAGATCAGAAGAAATTTGAAGTGAATATAAACCTTAAGATATTCTGAATAAATACGAAGTGAACATAAACCTTAAGAAATATGAAGATATTTGAAGTGATTATAAGTATTTAGAAAATGTGATTAAAATTGAAATGAATATAATTTTCTAGAAAATTTAAGAAAAACCTGATGAAACTTGACGTGAACTTAAATCTTAAGAAAATCTGGGCGAATCTCAAGTGAACATAGATCTATAGAAATTTGAAGTGAATATAAACCTTAAGAAATTATGAATAAATACGAAGTGAACAAAAACCCTAAGAAATATGATGATATTTGAAGGTAATATAAGTCTTAAGAAAATTTGACGAAATTTGAAATGAATATAAGTCTCTAGAAAATTTGAGGAAAATCTGATGAAACTTGATGTGAACATAAATCTTGAAAATGTGTAATCTCAAGTGAACATAGATCACAAGAAATTTGAAGTGAATATAAACCTTAAGATATTCTGAAGAAATACGAAGTGAGCATAAACCTTAAGAAATAAGATGATATTTGAATTGAATATAAGTCTTTAGAAAATGTGATGAAATTTGAAATGAATATAAGTCTCTAGAAAATTTGAGGAAAACCTGATAAAACTTGACGTAAACACAAATCTTACGAAAATCTAATGCAATCTCAAGTGAACATAGATCTGAAGAAATTTGAAGTCAATATAGACCTTAAGAAATATGATGATGTTTGAAGCGAATATAAGTCATAAGAAAATGTGATGAAATTTGAAATGAATATAAGTCTCTAGAAAATTTGAGGAAAACCTAATGTAACTTGACATGAACATAAATCTTAAGAAAGTATGATGGAATTTCAAGTGAACATAGATCTAAACAAAATTGATGTGAATATAAACCTTAAGAAATTATGAAGAAATACGAAGTGAACATAAACCATAAGAAATATGATGATATTTGAAGTGAATATAAGTCTTTAGAAAATGTGATGAAATTTGAAATGAATATAAGTCTATAGAAAATTTGAGGAAAACCTGATGAAACTTGACGTGAACATAAATCTTAAGAAAATTTGATGGAATCTCAAGTCAACATAGATCTGAAGAAATTTGAAGTGAATATAAACCTTAGGAAATATGATGATATGATGATATTTGAAGTGAACATAAGTCTTAAGAAAATATGGTGAAATTTGAAATGAATATAAGTCTCTTGAAAATTTGAGGAAAACCTGATGAAACTTGACATGAACATAAATTTTAAGAAACTATGAATGAATTTCAAGTGAACATAGATCTAAAGAAAATTGATGTGAATATAAACCTTAAGAAATTATGAAGAAATACGAAGTGAACATAAACCATAAGAAATATGATGATATTTGAAGTGAATATAAGTCTTTAGAAAATGTGACGAAATTTGAAATGAATATAAGTCTCTAGAAAATTTGAGGAAAACCTGATTAAACTTGACGTGAACATAAATCTTAAGAAAATTTGATGGAATCTCAAGTCAACATAGATCTGAAGAAATTTGAAGTGAATATAAACCTTAAGAAATATGATGATATGATGATATTTGAAGTGAATATAAGTCTTAAGAAAATGTGATAAAATTTGAAATGAATATAAGTCTCTAGAAAATTTGAGGAAAACCTGATGAATCTCGACATGAGCATAAATCTTAAGAAAATATGAAGAAATTTCAAGTGAACAAAGATCTAAAGAAAATTGATGTGAATATAAACCTTATTAAATTATGAAGAAACACGAAGTGAACATAAACCATAAGAAATATGATGATATTTGAAGTGAATATAAGTCTTTAGAAATGTGATGAAATTTGAAATGAATATAAGTCTCTAGAAAATTTGAGGAAAACTCGATGAAACTTGATGAACATAAATCTTATGAAATCGTGGAATCAAGGAACATAGATCCAAGAAATTTGAAGTGAATATAAACCTTAAGATAACGAATAAATACGTGAACATAAACCTTAAGAAATATGATGATATTTGAAGTGATTATAAGTATTTAGAAAATGTGATGAAAATTGAAATGAATATGATTCTCTAGAAAATTTTTTAAAAAACTTGATGAAACTTTACGTGAATTTAATCTTAAGAAAATCTGGTGGAATCTCAAGTGAAAATAGATCTGAAGAAATTTGATGTGAATATAAACATTAAGAAATTATGAATAAATACGAAATGAACATAAACCCTAAGAAATATGATGATATTTGAAGGTAATATAAGTCTTAAGAAAATTACACGAAATTTGAAATGAATATAAGTCTCTAGAAAATTTGAGGAAAACCTGATGAAACTTGATGTGAACATAAATCTTATGAAAATCTGGTGGAATCTCAAGTGAACATAGATCTCAAGAAATTTGAAGTGAATATAAACCTTAAGATATTCTGAAGAAATACGAAGTGAACATAAACCTTAAGAGATAAGATGATATTTGAAGTAAATATAAGTGTTTAGAAAATGTGATGAAATTTGAAATGAATATAAGTCTCTAGAAAATTTGAGGAAAACCTGATAAAACTTGATGTGAACACAAATCTTAAGAAACTCTAATGGAATCTCAAGTGAACATAGATCTGAAGAAATTTGAATTGAATATAAACCTGAAGAAATATAATGATATTTGAAGTGAATATAAGTAATAAGAAACTGTGATGAACTTTAAAATGAATATAAGTCTCTAGAAAATTTGAGGAAAACCTAATGAAACTTGACATGAACATAAATCTTCAGAAAATATGATGGAATTTCAAGTGAACATAGATCTAAAGAAAATTGATGTGAATATAAACCTTAAGAAATTATGAAGAAATACGAAGTGAACATAAACCATAAGAAATATGATGATATTTGAAGTGAATATAAGTCTTTAGAAAATGTGATGAAATTTGAAATGAATATAAGTCTCTAGAAAATTTTAGGAAAACCTGATAAAACTTGACGTGAACACAAATCTTAAGAAAATCTGATGGAATCTCAAGTGAACATAGATCTGAAGAAATTTGAATTGAATATACACCTTATGAAATTCAGAAGAAATACGAAGTGAACATAAACCTTAAGAAATATGATGATATTTGAAGTGAATATAAGTCTTTAGAAAATGTGATGAAATTTGAAATGAATATAAGTCTCTAGAAAAATTTGAGGAAAACCTGATTAAACTTGACGTGAACATAAATCTTAAGAAAATTTGATGGAATCTCAAGTCAACATAGATTTGAAGAAATTTGAAGTGAATATAAACCTTAAGAAATATGATGATATGATGATATTTGAAGTGAACATAAGTCTTAAGAAAATGTGGTGAAATTTGAAATGAATATAAGTCTCTTGAAAATTTGAGGAAAACCTGATGAAACTTGACATGAACATAAATCTTAAGAAACTATGAATGAATTTCAAGTGAACATAGATCTAAAGAAAATTGATGTGAATATAAACCTTAAGAAATTATCAAGAAATACGAAGTGAACATAAACCATAAAAAATATGATGACATTTGAAGTGAATATAAATCTTTAGAAAATATGATGAAATTTGAAATGAATATAAGTCTCTGGAAAATTTGAGGAAACCCTGATTAAACTTGACGTGAACATAAATCTTAAGAAAATTTGATGGAATCTCAAGTCAACATAGATCTGATGAAATTTGAAGTGAATATAAACCTTAAGAAATATGATGATATGATGATATTTGAAGTGAATATAAGTCTTAACAAAATGTGATGAAATTTGAAATGAATATAAGTCTCTAGAAAATTTGAGGAAAACCTGATGAAACTTGACATGAATATAAATATTAAGAAAATATGATGAAATTTCAAGTGAACAAAGATCTAAAGAAAATTGATGTGAATATAAACCTTAAGAAATTATGAAGAAACACGAAGTGAACATAAACCATAAGAAATATGATGATATTTGAAGTGAATATAAGTCTTTAGAAAATGTGATGAAATTTGAAATGAATATAAGTCTCTAGAAAATTTGAGGAAAACCAAATGAAACTTGATGTGAACATAAATCTTATGAAAATCCGGTGGAATCACAAGGGAACATAGATCTGAAGAAATTTGAAGTGAATATAAACCTTAAGATATTATGAATAAATACGAAGTGAACATAAACCTTAAGAAATATGATGATATTTGAAGTGATTATAAGTATTTAGAAAATGTGATGAAAATTGAAATGAATATAATTCTCTAGAAAATTTATTAAAAAACTTGATGGAACTTTACGTGAAGTTAAATCTTAAGAAAATCTGGTGCAATCTCAAGTGAACATAGATCTGAAGAAATTTGAAGTGAATATAAACATTAAGAAATTATGAATAAATACGAAGTGAACATAAACCCTAAGAAATATGATGATATTTGAAGGTAATATAAGTCTTAAGAAAATTACACGAAATTTGAAATGAATATAAGTCTCTAGAAAATTTGAGGAAAACCTGATGAAACTTGATGTGAACATAAATCTTATGAAAATCTGGTGGAATCTCAAGTGAACATAGATCTCAAGAAATTTGAAGTGAATATAAACCTTAAGATATTCTGAAGAAATACGAAGTGAACATAAACCTTAAGAAATAAGATGATATTTGAAGTGAATATAAGTCTTTAGAAAATTTGATGAAATTTGAATTGAATATAAGTCTCTAGAAAATTTGAGGAAAACCTGATAAAACTTGACGTGAACACAAATCTTAAGAAAATCTAATGGAATCTCAAGTGAACATAGATCTGAAGAAATTTGAAGTGAATATAAACCTGAAGAAATATAATGATATTTGAAGTGAATATAAGTCATAAGAAACTGTGATGAACTTTAAAATGAATATAAGTCTCTAGAAAATTTGAGGAAAACCTAATGAAACTTGACATGATCATAAATCTTAAGAAAATATGATGGAATTTCAAGTGAACATAGATCTAAAGAAAATTGATGTGAATATAAACCTTAAGAAATTATGAAGAAATACGAAGTGAACATAAACCATAAGAAATATGATGATATTTGAAGTGAATATAAGTCTTTAGAAAATGTGATGAAATTTGAAATGAATATAAGTCTCTAGAAAATTTGAGGAAAACCTGATAAAACTTGACGTGAACACAAATCTTAAGAAAATCTAATGGAATCTCAAGTGAACATAGATCTGAAGAAACTTGAATTGAATATACACCTTATGAAATTCAGAAGAAATACGAAGTGAACATAAACCTTAAGAAATATGATGATATTTGAAGTGAATATAAGTCTTTAGAAAATGTGATGAAATTTGAAATGAATATAAGTCTCTAGAAAATTTGAGAAAACTTGATGAAAGTTGACGTAAACATAAATCTTAATAAAAATTGATGGAATCTCAAGTGAACATCGATCTGAAGACATTTAAAGTGAATATAAACCTTAAGATATTCTGAAGAAATACGAAGTGAACATAAACCTTAAGAAATATGATGATATTTGAAGTGAATATAAGTATTTAGAAAATGTGATGAAAATTGAAATGAATATAATTCTCTAGAAAATTTAAGAAAAACATGATGAAACATGACGTGAACTTTAAACATAAGAAAATCTGGCGGAATCTCAAGTGAACATAGATCTGAAGAAATTTGAAGTCAATATAAACCTTAAGAAAATATGAATAAATACGAAGTGAACATAAACCCTAAGAAATATGATGATATTTGAAGGTAATATAAGTCTTAAGAAAATTTAACAAAATTTGAAATGAATATAAGTCTCTAGAAAATTTGAGGAAAACCTGATGAAACTTGATGTGAACATAAATCTTATGAAAATCTAGTGGAATCTCAAGTGAACATAGATCTCAAGAAATTTGAAGTGAATATAAACCTTAAGATATTCTGAAGAAATACGAAGTGAACATAAACCTTAAGAAATAAGATGATAGTTGAATTGAATATAAGTCTTTAGAAAATGTGATGAAATTTGAAATGAATATAAGTCTCTAGAAAATTTGAGGAAAACCTGATAAAACTTGACGTGAAAACAAATCTTAAGAAAATCTAATGGAATCTCAAGTGAACATAGATCTAAAGAAATTTGAAGTGAATATAAACCTGAAGAAATATGATGATATTTGAAGTGAATATAAGTCATAAGAAAATGTGATGAAATTTGAAAAGAATATAAGTCTCTAGAAAATTTGAGGAAAACCTAATGTAACTTGACATGAACATAAATCTTATGAAAATATGATGGAATTTCAAGTGAACATAGATCTAAAGAAAATTGATGTGAATATAATCCTTAAGAAATTATCAAGAAATACGAAGTGAACATAAACCATAAGAAATATGATGACATTTGAAGTGAATATAAATCTTTAGAAAAGGTGATGAAATTTGAAATGAATATAAGTCTCTTGAAAATTTGAGGAAAATCTGATTAAACTTGACGTGAACATAAATCTTAAGAAAATATGATGGAATCTCAAGTCAACATAGATCTGATGAAATTTGAAGTGAATATAAACCTTAAGAAATATGATGATATGATGATATTTGAAGTGAATATAAGTCTTAAGAAAATGTGATGAAATTTGAAATGAATATAAGTCTATAGAAAATTTGAGGAAAACCTGATGAAACTTGACATGAACATAAATATTAAGAAAATATGATGAAATTTCAAGTGAACAAAGATCTAAAGAAAATTAATGTGAATATAAACCTTAAGAAATTATGAAGAACCACGAAGTGAACATAAACCATAAGAAATATGATGATATTTGAAGTGAATATAAGTCTTTAGAAAATGTGATGAAATTTGAAATGAATATAAGTCTCTAGAAAATTTGAGGAAAACCTTATGAAACTTGATGTGAACATAAATCTTATGAAAATCTGGTGGAATCACAAGGGAACATAGATCTGAAGAAATTTGAAGTGAATATAAACCTTAAGATATTCTGAATAAATACGAAGTGAACATAAACCTTAAGAAATATGATGATATTTGAAGTGATTATAAGTATTTAGAAAATGTGATGAAAATTGAAATGAATATAATTCTCTAAAAAATTTAAAAAAAAACCTGATGAAACTTGACGTGAAGTTAAATCTTAAGAAAGTCTGGTGGAATCTCAAGTGAACATAGATCTGAAGACATTTGAAGTGAATATAAACATTAAGAAATTATGAATAAATACGAAGTGAACATAAACCCTAAGAAATATGATGATATTTGAAGGTAATATAAGTCTTAAGAAAATTAAACGAAATTTGAAATGAATATAAGTCTCTAGAAAATTTGAGGAAAACCTGATGAAACTTGATGTGAACATAAATCTTATGAAAATCTGGTGGAATCTCAAGTGAACATAGATCTCAAGAAATTTGAAGTGAATATAAACCTTAAGATATTCTGAAGAAATACGAAGTGAACATAAACCTTAAGAAATAAGATGATATTTGAAGTGAATATAAGTCTTTAGAAAATGTGATGACATTTGAAATGAATATAAGTCTCTAGAAAATTTGAGGAAAACCTGATAAAACTTGACGTGAACACAAATCTTAAGAAAATCTAATGGAATCTCAAGTGAACATAGATCTGAAGAAATTTGAAGTGAATATAAACCTGAAGAAATATGATGATATTTAAAGTGAATATAAGTCATAAGAAACTGTGATGAACTTTGAAATGAATATAAGTCTCTAAAAAATTTGAGGAAAACCTAATGAAACTTGACATGAACATAAATCTTAAGAAAATATGATGGAATATCAAGTGATCATAGATCTAAAGAAAATTGATGTGAATATAAACCTTAAGAAATTATGAAGAAATACGAAGTGAATATAAACCATAAGAAATATGATGATATTTGAAGTGAATATAAGTCTTAGAAATGTGATGAAATTTGAAATGAATATAAGTCTCTAGAAAATTTGGGAAAACCTGATAAAACTTGACATGAACACAAATCTTAAGAAAATCGATGGAATCTAAAGTGAACATAGATCAAGAAATTTGAATTAAATATACACCTTATGAAATTCAGAGGAAATACAAAGTGAACAAAAACCTTAAGAAATATGATGATATTTGAAGTGAATATAAGTCTTTAGAAAATGTGATGAAATTTGAAATGAATATAAGTCTCTAGAAAATTTGAGAAAACTTGATGAAACCTGACGTAAACATAAATCTTAAGAAAATTTGATGGAATCCCAAGTGAACATCGATCTGAAGAAATTTAAAGTGAATATTAACCTTAAGAAATTCTTAAGAAATATGAAGTGAACATAAACACTATGAAATATGATGATATTTGAAGTGAATATAAGTCTTAAGAAAATGTGATAAAATTTGAAATGAATATAAATCTCTAGAAAATTTAAGGAAAGCCTGATGAAACTAGATGTGAACATATATCTTATGAAAATCTGGTGGAATCTCAAGTGAACAGAAATCTGAAGAAATTTGAAGTGAATATAAACCTTAAGATATTCTGAAGAAATACGAAGTGAACATAAACATTAAGAAATATGATGATATTTGAAGTGAATGTAAGTATTTAGAAAATGTGATGAAATTTGAAATGAATATAACTCTCTAGAAAATTTACGAAAAACCTGATGAAACATGACGTGAACTTTAAACTTAAGAAAATCATGTGGAATCTCAAGTGAACATAAATCTGAAGAAATTTGAAGTGAATATAAACCTTAAGAAAATATGATGAAACTTGATGTGAACATAAATCTTTTGAAAATCTGGTGGAATGTCAAGTGAACATAGATCTGAAGAAATTTGAAGTCAATATAAACCTTAAGATATTCTGAAGAAATACAGAGTGAACATAAACCTTAAGAAATATGATGATATTTGAAGTGAATATAAGTCTTAAGAAAATGTGACAAAATTTGAAATGAATATAAGTCTGTAGAAAATTTGAGGAAAACCTGATGAAACATGACGTGAACATAAATCTTAAGAAAATCTGGTGGAACCTCAAGTGAACATAGATCTGAAGAAATTTGAAGTGAATATAAACCCTAAGAAATTTTGAAGAAATAAAAAGTGAACATAAACCATAAGAAATCTGATGATATTTGAAGTAAATATAAGTCTTTAGAAAATGTGTTGAAAATTGAAATGAATATAAGTCTCTAGAAAATTTGAGGAAAACCTTAGAAAACTTGACCTGAACATAAATCTTAAGAAAATCTAGTGGAATCTCAAGTGAACATAGATCTGAAGAAATTTGAATTGAATATAAACCTTAAGAAATTTTGAAGAAATACGAAGTGAACATAAACCATAAGAAATATGATGATATTTGAAGTGAATATAAGTCTTAAGAAAATGTGATGAAAGATAAAATGAATATAATTCTCTAGAAAATTTAAGAAAAACCTGACAAAACTTGACGTGAACATTAATCTTAATAAAATCTGGTGGAATCTCAAGTGAACATAGATCTAAAGAAATTGAAGTGAATATAAACCCAAAGAAGTTTTGAAGATATACGAAGTGAACATAAACCTTAAGAAATCTGATGATATTTGAAGTGAATATAAGTCTTTAGTAAATGTGATGAAATTTGAAATGAATATAAGTCTCAAGAGAATTTGAGAAAAGCTGATGAAACTTGACGTGAACATAAATCATAAGAAAATTTGATGGAATCTCAAGTGAACATCGATCTGAAGAAATTTGAAGTGAATATAAACGTTAAGAAATTCTGAAGAAATACGAAGTGAACATAAACCCTATGAAATATGATGATATTTGAATTGAATATAAGTCTTAAGAAAATGTGATGAAATCTGAAACGATTAGGAGTCTCTAGAAAATTTTAGGAAAACCTGATAAAACTTGAGATGAACATAAATCTTAAGAAAATCTGGTAGAATCTCAAGAGAACATAGATCTGAAGAAATTTTAATTGAATATAAACCTTAAGTAATTCGGAAGAAATACGAAGTGAACATAAACCTTAAGAAATATGATGATATTTCAAGTGAATATATGTCTTTAGAAAATGTAATGAAATTTGAAATGAATATAATTGTCTAGAATATTTAAGAAAAACCTGATGAAACTTGACGTGAACTTAAATCTTAAGAAAATATGATGGAATCTCAAGTGAACATCGATCTGAAGAAATTTGAAGTGAATATAACCCTTAAGAAATTCTGAAGAAATACGAAGTGAACATAAACCCTATGAAATATGATGATATTTGAAGTGAATATAAGTCTTTAGAAAATGTTACGAAATTTGAAATGAATATAAGTCTCTAGAAAATTTGAGGAAAACCTGATGAAAGTTGATGTGAGCATAAATCTTTTGAAAATCTGGTGGAATGTCAAGTGAACATAGATCTAAAGAAATTTGAGGTCAATATAAACCTTAAGATATTCTGAAGAAATACGGAGTGAACATAAACCTTAATAAATATGATGATATTTGAAGTGAATATAAGTCTTAAGAAAATGTGACAAAATTTGAAATGAATATAAGTCTGTAGAAAATTTGAGGAAAACCTGATGAAACATGACGTGAACATAAATCTTAAGAAAATCTGGTGGAACCTCAAGTGAACATAGATCTGAAGAAATTTGAAGTGAATATAAACCCTAAGAAATTTTGAAGAAATAAAAAGTGAACATAAACCTTACGAAATCTGATGATATTTGAAGTAAATATAAGTCTTTAGAAAATGTGATGAAAATTGAAATGAATATAAGTCTCTAGAAAATTTGAGGAAAACCTTAGAAAACTTGACATGAACATAAATCTTAAAAATTCTGGTGGAATCTCAAGTGAACATAGATCCAAGAAATTAGAATTGAATATAAACCTTAAGATATTCTTAAGAAATACGAAGTGAACATAAACCTTAAGAAATCTGATGATATTTGAAGTGAATATAACTCTTTAGAAAATGTGATGAAAATTGAAATGAATATAAGTCTCTAGAAAATTTGAGGAAAACCTGATAAAACTTAACGTGAACATAAATCTTAAGAAAATCTGGTGGAATCTCAAGTGAACATAGATTGAATTGCATATAAACCTTAAGATATTCAAGAAATACGAAGTGAACAAAAACCTTAAGAAATATGATGATAGTTGAAGTGAATATAAGTATTTAGAAAATGTGATAAAATTTGAAATGAATATAAGTCTCCAGAAAATTTGAGGAAAACCCGATGAAACATGGCGTGAACATAAATCTTAAGAAAATCTGGTGGAATCTCAAGTCAACATAGATCTGAAAAATTTGAATTGAATATAAACCTTAAGAAATTATGAAGAAATACAAAGTGAACATAAACATTAAGAAACATGATGATATTTGAAGTGAATATAAGTCTTTTGAAAATGTGATGAAATTTGAAATGAATATAAATCTCTAGAGGAACTGAGGAAAACCTGATGAAACTTGACGTGAACATAAATCTTAAGAAAATTTGATGAATCTCAAGTCAACATAGATCTGAAGAATTTTGAAGTGAATATAAACCTTAAGAAATTATGAAGTAAAACGAAGTGAACATAAACCTTAAGAAATATGATGATATTTGAAGTGAATATAGGTCTTAAGAAAATGTGGTGAAATTTGAAATGAATATAATGCTCTAGAAAATTTAAGAAAAACCTGATGAAACTTGGCGTGAACTAAAATCTTAAGAAAATATGATGGAATTTCAAGTGAACATCAATCTGAAGAAATTTGAAGTGAATATAAACCTTAAGAAATTCTGAAGAAATACGAAGTGAACATAAACCATAAGAAATATGATGATATTTGAAGTGAATATAAGTCTTAAGAAAATGTGATGAAAGATAAAATGAATATAATTCTCTAGAAAATTTAAGAAAAACCTGACGAAACTTGACGTGAACATTAATCTTAATAAAATCTGGTGGAATCTCAAGTGAACATAGATCTGAAGAAATTGAAGTGAATATAAACCCAAAGAAGTTTTGAAGAAATACGAAGTGAACATAAACCTTAAGAAATCTGATGATATTTGAAGTGAATATAAGTCTTTAGTAAATGTGATGAAATTTGAAATGAATAGAAGTCTCTAGAAACTTTAAGGAAAACCTGATGAAACATGACGTGAACATAATTCTTAAGAAAATCTGGTGGAATCTAAAGTCAATATAGATCTGAAGAAATTTGAATTGAATATAAACCTTAAGAAATTCTGAAGAAATACAAATTGAACATAAACCTTAAGAAACATGATGATATTTGAAGTAAATATAAGTCATAAGAAAATGTCAAGAAATTTGAAATGAATATAAGTCTCTAGAAAATTTGAGGAAAACCTGATGAAACTTGATGTGAACATATATCTTATGAAAATCCGGTGGAATCTCAAGTGAACATAGATCCGAAGAATTTTGAAGTGAATATAAACCTTAAGAAATTCTTAAGAAATACAAAGTGAACATAAACATTAAGAAATATGATGTTATTTGAATTGAATATAGGTCTTAAGAAAATGTGATGAAATTTGAAATGAATATAATTCTCTAGAAAATGTAAGAAAAACTTGATGAAACATGACGTGAACTTAAATCTTAAGAAAATATGATGGAATCTCAAGTCAACATCGAACAGAAGAAATTTGAGGTGAATATAAGTCTTTAGAAAATGTGATGAAATTTGAAATGAATATAAGTCTAGAAAATTTTAGGAAAACCTGATGAAACATGACGTGAACATAAATCTTAAGGAAATCTGGTGGAATCTCAAGTGAACATAGATCTGAAGAAATTTGAATTGAATATAAACCTTAAGAAATTCTGAAGAAATACGAAGTGAACATAAACCATAAGAAATATGATGATATTTGAAGTGAATATATGTCTTTAGAAAATGTGATGAAATTTGAAATTAATATAAGTTTCTAGAAAATATGAGGAAAACCTGATGAAACATGACTTGAACATAAATCTTAAGAAAATCTGGTGGAATCTCAAGTGAACATAGATCTGAAGAAATTTGAACTGAATATAAACGTTAAGAAATTTTGAAGAAATACGAAGGGAACATAAACCTTAAGAAATATGATGATATTTGAAGTGAATATAAGTCTTTAGAAAATGTGATGAAATTTTAAATGAATATCTGTCTCTAGAAAATTCAAGGAAAACCTGATGAAACTTGACATGAACATAAATCTTAAGAAAATCTGGTGGAATCTCAAGTGAACATAGATTTGAAGAATTTTGAAGTGAATATGAACCTTAAGAAATTCTGAAGAAATACAAAGTGAACATAAACCTTAAGAAATATGATGATATTTGAAGTTAATATAAGTCTTAAGAAAATGTGATGAAATTTGAAATGAATATAAGTCTCTTGAAAATTTGAGAAATACCTGATGAAACATAACGTAAACATAAATCTTAAGAAAATCTGGTGGAATCTAAAGTGAACATAGATCTGAAGAAATTTGAAGTGAATATAAACCCTAAGAAATTCTGAAGAAATACGAAGTGAACATAAACCATAAGAAATATGATGATATTTGAAGTGAATATAAGTCTTTAGAAAATATGATGAAATTTGAAATGAATATAGGTCTCTAGAAATTTTTTGAAAAACCTGACGAAACATGACGTGAACATAAATCTTAAGAAAATGTGGTATCTCAAGTGAACATAGATCCAAGAATTTTGAAGTGAATATGAACCTTAAGAAATTCAAGAAATACAAAGTGAACATAAACCTTAAGAAATGATGATATGAAGTGAATATAAGTCTTTAGAAAATATGATGAAATTTTAAATGAATATCGTAACGTCCATTTTAATTAATATTATATTATATTAATATTTTGAATTACCGATCGATAATTAGTTTCGATGAGAATATTTATATTAATCAATATATCGATAATATATTTGGCGACGCTTCGCTCGGTCCGCTTTTATTCGGTTCGGTAAAATATTATTCGGACCGATATTTAATTTCTGGAATTATTTTAATTAATTGAATTAATAATATTATTAGATATTATTTAAGGTGTTAATTAATAAATTAAGTAGGGGTGTGAGATAAAATGACTTAGGATTGGGTTTACACCCTTAGTTTACTAGTAAGGAAAATATCATAAAAACGCTTCCCTTTGTTTTTCTTTCCATTTGAAAACCAAAAACCAAACATAGTAACCTTGGAGGAAAAGAGAGGGTTTTTAGAAGAAGAAGAAGAAGAAGAAGAAGAGGAGCAAGAGAAAAGCAAGGTTGGGTTGTAGGATCATCAAGAATCATCTAAGCTTGTGAGGTAAGGGTTTGATTTTCGCTTCCATATAGTTAGGATTTTGGTTGATATATTGTGGATTTAGGAAAATTGATAAGTTGAGGTATGAGTTTGGTTGGTTGATTGTTGAAATAACATAGGAAGGTTGAGTTAGGAGTATAGATTATTGGGTGTTTCATTGCTATTAGTAGGAATTGGAAGTTATGAAATGAAGAAATTATAAAAGCTATCTAAAAAAAAAAAATTAAAATGCGTAAAAGATTGGAGTAGAAGCAATGGCGCAGGGAGACACCACCGTACCCCAATATTACCAAAAGTTTAATATGCAAAATCGAGTAATTTGAAAATTTCATAAATTAAATACGAGGTATCACACCTTCAAAAATCACTTTAAACAGTTTGCTTTAAAGTATAAATTTCGGATACATAACATCGCTGGAAAACATAAATTGATTCATAGAAATCAAAACATCTCCTTTATTGAACTTCCTCATCAAAATCATGTTTTTATGAATTATGGTTCTTATTCACAAAAGGAATATTAATAAAACAACAACAACAAGACGACATAAATATTTCCCCCCAAGTGCTACGTATCAGAGCGACACCGACTCGACTAGCTATAGACTCGTCTTCATAACCCACGTTACCAATATATAGGTAACGGCGAAACAAGTAAAGGGTGAGATACTCCAAAACATATAATTAAAGGCATGATAAAATATATATATATGGTTTCGGAATTATAAAGGGTATAGATTAATAAGTGTAATTCTAACACATAATCAAAACTCACTTACTTTACTCGTCGTCCTAATGTGTATAATCTACACTTTATCACCATAACCTCATCGGCGTAAAACGTCACAACAACACATAAACGCTCATCACGAAATTATCACAAAATTATCAACAACGACTTCAAACAACAATATCAAACAATGTTAATCACATAAACAACATAAATAATATCATCTCCAATTGGCTAAAGCCCGTCATCGCTTTTGGCATAAAAGCCCATCGTCACAAACATCATCACATCATATTTGCATTTAAGCATTTCATCAAGTTAATTCATCGCAATTCAATATCATCCATCAATCAACAAAAACTCAACGCCAAACAACTCAACATAAACATAACCGACTCCATGAGACACGACTATGTTATGCATGTGGTACCCATCGCTTTGTCCATAATTAGGGACACAAGGCATAAAGCCCATATTCACTCGGCATAAAGCCATCTTCGCGGCATAAAAGCCATCATCGCGGCATGAAAGCCCTCTTCTCTTATGCAATGTATGTGACTCAACAATAAAACAACACAACACAAACACACCATCATCGCTCGTCAAAATTGGCATAAAGCCCACATCGCTATAATTTATCCACATCAAGATAAATATATCATTGCATCATATTTGCATTATGCAAAACAACACTAATAATTCATCATCATCAAAATCATGCATTCACAAATCGGAAGCATTTATTAACAACATCAATATAAGCATCATGTACAAAGACATATATCATCACATCGCATAATAACAAGTATTCATTATATAATACACCGTCGCAAATCTTACGTTTATTCACACCGCATCATTATTAATTACTTCACTAAATTCCGAAAATGGGAAAATAGTCAAACACCTATAATCGTCGCGAAAGCTATTTCTAACAACCGATATTAATCATAATCGTCAACGTGGAAAACGGATTGCCCTTACGTGCCTTAAATCTACTAAAACACAATTCCATTCAATTTTACTGTAAATTGGCTTATTTCGGGTCATCTCGTAAAAACTCGTAATTTCTAAAAATTAACCTCACCACTACGTTCTACACGTCGAACTTAGCTAGCACGTCAATTTTCGTTGAATTCGGAGCGCCGAATTTACCGAAATCGGAAAATCGGAACATAATCGGGTTCTAAATTTAATCAGCTAACTTGTGTCCTAATTATATTTTATGGTTACTAAATATTACTAGGTGGAATTTGTAACGCCCGTTTTTATTTAATATTATAATATATTAATATTCTGAATTACCGTTTGACGATTGTTTTGGCGACGAAAATAATTATATTAATTAATATATCTATTAAATTATCTCTGACGTTCCGCTCGGTCCGTAAAATATTATTCGGATCCGATATTTTAATTCCTAATTATTTTAATTAATTGAATTAATTATATTAATGATATAATTGGTTAGGAGTGTGAGGATTAATTGATGAGATTTGGGTTTTCACCCTTGACTTACTAAATAAGGAAAATACCATTACTAGAACCATTTCTCCTCATTTTCCTTCCATTCAATTATACCAAAACCAAACATGGAGACTTGGCTTACTAGTAAGAAACAAGTTATAAAAACCAATTTCTTTTCCTTTTCTTTCCATTGTAAACACAAAAACCAAAATAGAAACCTAGAGAGAAAAGAGAGGATTTTGGAAAGAAGAAGAAGAGGAGAAGATGAGGAAGATCTTGAACAAGGGAGCATGAGAGCAAGCTTGAGGTTGGGCTTGGTAGCATCACCTTGGTTCATCTCCAAGCTAGAGGTAAGGGGTTTGATTTTCCTTTCCATATAGTTAGGGTTTGGTAGATGGATTTAGGAAAAATTAGTATTTTGATCCATGGGGTTATAGTTTGCCATTGTTTTGGTGTTGTGTTGTTGTTGTTGAAATTCTCAATTGATGGTAGGAATATATTTGATGTTGTATTTTGAGGTATATATTTTGTGTTGATAATAAGAGATGTTGGTGGGTTTAGTTTGAATTGAGGAAAAAATTGATAGTAGAGTTTTATGATTTTGTTGGTTGATTGTTGTGATAGTTTGGAGAAATTGGATGAAGAATAGATTATAGATGTTGTTATTAGTGTGTAGTGTTTAGATTAGGGAATGGAAAATAGAAATGAAACTAGAAATGGAATGGAAAAATGAAGTTTACCAGTAAAAATGAAAACAGAAAGAAAATGTGAAAAGAAAACTGGAAAAACAAAATACAAAATGCAAGATTTGGAGAAGAAGGTGATGCAAGCCGTGGGCAAGGAGGCACCCCCCTCATCTAGGGCGACCGTCCTCCCTAAAGGCGCCGCCCCAATCCTTTCTTCACTTGGGACGAACGTCCCACTCCCTTGTAGGCATGCCATGAAAATTCGTTGCTGTTTCTTTTGGCTTTCTGTAAATAAAACTTGTTTCTGCATAATTGTGCTTCTGCATAATTATGCAGGTTGTTTCTGTTTCTTTTCCTTTTCCAATTTCCATACACTACTAGTTAGTATTAATAAAATATAATTAGAGGATAAGATAGCCGATTAAATTTAGAACCCGATTATGTTCCGATTTTCCGATTTCGGTAAATTCGACAACGGAGCAAGTTGCTCCGAATTCAACGAAAATTGACGTGTTAGTTAAGTTTGACGTGTAGAACTTAGTGGTGAGGTTAGTTTTTAGAAATTACGAGTTTTTACGAGACGTCCCGAAACGAGCCAATTTACGGTAAAATTGAATCGGACGGTATTTTAGTAGATTTAAGGTACGTATGGATAATCCGATTTTGACGTCGACGATTATGATTAATACTGGTTATTAGGAATTACTTTCGTGACGATTATTGACGTTTTGACTATTTTTCCGTTTTTGGAATTTAGTGAATTAATTGATAACGATGCGGTGTTAATAAACGTAAGTCTTGCGACGGTGTATTTATTAAAGAATACATGTTGATATGCAATGTGATGATTAAATTGAGGTTGTTAATAAATGCTTCCGATTTGTGAATGCATGACTTTTGATGAATTTATTAGTGATGTTTGCATAATGCAATTATGATGCGATGATATATTTATCATGTTTTGGATAAATTATGGCGATGTGGGCTTTATGCCAATTTGGATGAGCGATGATGTTGTTTTTGTGTTGTGTTGTTTTATTGTCGAGTCACATACATTGCATAAGCAAAGAGGGCTTTTATGCCAAGCGATGATGGATTTTATGCCGAGCGAAGATCGGCTTTATGCCAAGTGTCCCTAATTACGGACAAAGCGATGGGTACCACATGCATAACATAGTCGTGTCTCATGGAGTCGGTTATGTTTATGTTTGAGTTGTTTGGAGTTGGGTTTTGTCGATTCATGGATGATATTGAATTGCGATGATATATTTTGTGATGATGTTGTGATGATGGGCTTTATGCCAAAAGCGATGATGGGCTTTATGCCAAAAGCGAAGATGGGCTTTAGCCAATTTGTGATGATTTGTTATATTGCTTATATTACTAGCATTATTTAATGTTGTTGGTTGATGTTGTTGTTTAAGACTACCGTGTTAATTAGTGATGTATTAGTTTGTGACGATTTCGTGGTGACGGAGGGTTATGTGTTGTTGCGACGTTTTATGCCGATGAGGCTATGGTGATAAGGTGTAGATTATACACATTAGGATGATGAGTAAAGTAAGTGAGTTTTGATTATGTGTTGGAATTACAATTATTAATCTATAACCTTTATAATTCCGAAACTACATATATATATATATATATATATATATATATATATATATATATATTTTATGATGCCTTTAATTATATGTTTTGGAGTATCTCACCCTTTACTTGTTTCGCCGTTACCTATATATTGGTAACGTGCAGGTTATGAAGACGGACTCTATAGCTACTGTTAGTCGAGTCGGTGTCGCTCTGATACGTAGCACTCGGGGGGAATATTTATGTTGTCATTGTTGTTGTTCTTTTGTTGCTTTCCTTTTGTAAATAAGAATCATAAATTATAAAAACATGATTTTGTTGAGAAAGTTTAATAAAGGAGATGTGTTGATTTCTATGAATCAATTTATGTTTTTCCTGCGATGCTATGTATCTGAGATTTATGCGTTAAAACAAACTGTTTAAAATGAGTTGTTTTTGAAAGTGTGACGCCTCAGTATTTACTTTATAAAATTTAAATTACTCTGATTTTGTATATAAAACCTTGGGTAGATTTGGGGTGTTATAGAATTGGCATATTTAACAAAAAAAACAAGCCATTTATGAAATTATGCAGAAAAATTGTTATGATAGAAAACAAAAAATTGAAACAAGAAACATCAACAATTTTTTCACTTCCACTCCACTTGCTAAAAGGGATGGACGTCCCTGGCCTTATGAAAGAATGGAGGCGAGGGCCTCAAAGAAGGGGGTGGTCGCCCCACATATGGAGGTGGGCGCCTCCCCCACATATGTTCTTCCATACATTTTTCTTTCCCCTGCGTTTTGGTTATCTGATTATTTTCTTTTCTTTTTCTACTTTTCTTCCATTTCTTCATATTTGTAACCTATTCCTTGCTATCCTACAAATTAACATACCCACAATCTATACCCCTAATCCAACTCTCCTAATCTACTTCAATCAAACAATCAAACACCCCACTCAAAACCACAACACCAATTCCTTCACAAATTCACAATATATGCATCAAAACCCTAACTACAGGAAGTGGAAAATCAAACCCCTTACCATGGAAGCTTGGTTGATTCATGATGATTCTTCAAGACCCCATCCTCAAGCTTGCTCATGTTCCTCCTCTCCTTCTCCTCTTGCTCTTCTCCTCACAAAACCCTTCTTTTTCCTCTCAAGTTTCTATTTTGGTTTTGTTGGAAAAATGGGAAGAAAAACAAATGAAAGTGTTTTATAATGTTGTTTCCTTACTAGCTTCCTCTCTTACTCTTGTTTGGCTTGGTGTGTTATGTTGGAAGAAAAACAAGGAAAGTGTTTGGATGGAAAGAAAATGAGGAAAGTGGTTTTATGATAACCTTACTAGTAAACTAAGGTGTAAACCCAACTCTTCCCAAATAATCCTCACACTCCTAATTTAATCTTATAAATTAACACACAATAATATCTACCAATATTATTAATTCAATCAATTAAAATAATTCAGGGGAATTAAATATCGGATCCGAATAATATTTTACCGAACCGAACGGAATAAAACCCGGACCGAACACAACGTCGCCAGATAAATTAATAGATATACTAATTAATATGAATATTCTCGTCGCAAGATAAATATCGATCGGTAATTCGAAAATATTAATATAATATAATATTAATTAAAACCGGGCGTTACAACTCTCCCCCACTTATAAACTTTTCGTCCTCGAAATTTTGACCAAAACGAACAAATCGGAACAAGCCTACGCATTCGTCCACTCAATTCTCGCGTCAATTAAACAACATACAAAATACACCAAAAACAAGGAAATATCCCTAATTACATCGTCCCGTCAAGAACAACCATGTCGAGATGAAAAACCCATACAATGCACTCGATAACCAACTAACACCCAACAACTAAACAAGTCGCAAACACACCGGTTCGCTCGAGAACCAAACTAACAAGATCACTACTATCCTAACGTCTCAACCATAGAATTAGTCACACACTCGAACCGACGTCTCGGAAACGAGTCACCAAAGATAGGAACATCAAGTCCTAAGACACAACACCGACACCATCGCTAAAACGAAAACAACAAAATGGTTATACAAACCAAAACTGAAACAATCAGAAAAGGATAAAACCACGCGTGCTACGCCAACACGAAAGAGATGCCTTCACTAACACATAAGTACGAACTCAAAAATTACACTTGCAGTCATCACTCTCATTCGTAAAATCACAAGGTCATCATCATCCTGCAGATTACCAACGATAACCCTAGATCAATAACAAGTTACACAAATATGCGATACACCACTCATCTTAGGGCGATGAGACGACTGCGACTATAACTCACTAGCCCATATCCAACAATCTCTTACTCGCTACAACTCAATGCTCGATATCTAACTATGTCACTTATGCATAAGATGCCAACCATAAAACAACTTGGTTAAACCTCAACTTTACAATTACTCAAAATGGATACGCTCAAAGCGTACACTCATCAAGACACCTCGCAACATCAGCTTCATCAACCCGAAGAATCACTCTTTCATTCTTGATTGATCAACGTCCATTGGTCCTCTAAAATACACGACATAGTTTGACCCATTCCAATCGTCCAAATATTTCACTTGTGAAACTTGACGATACACTAGCTTCAACGAAGTCTCCTTATAACTATTCAATTCCCAAAATTGCATTAAGTAATCGCCTCGCATCGTTGCAAATCAATACACAGGCTTCTCATTCGAAACACCTTTCATAACTTTCCGTCGTCCCAAGTGGTAACTCAATCACAACTCTCTCAAGAACTCTACTCATCAACGTCATCTCCTACCGTAATTACAACACAGGACTTAGAACCATAACATAAACTTTATGGAATCCAATACGAACACCGTCGCGACCAACTTCAATCACAGATAGAACATCCTTCTTTACAAAACATCAATCATCTTAAGGTACCTGTGGCTACCAAACCTTCACAAAATTCTATACCGTCAAGACTTATCTTAGTCGCAATCTAATAATCCACCACGGCTATTAGTATCCAACGAAATCCATACGATAGTAGTGAACAAATCCTCAATAACTTTCTGAGCTTAATCTCAACAAGTGACTCAAAGCAAACATGCGACATTCCTTAAAGTAATAAATCCCAAATCAGACATTCTTGGGTTTTCCGTGATACCAACTTACTAAACTCAACAACAGACGAAGTCTCTTTATAGATTGCACCCAACTTGAATTGTCTTCAACAATTCCGATCTCCCCGTCGTTAACATCTGCACCAAAAGATTTCAAATGTTCCCAACAACATCAACTTCTAACTCACAAGTCCGACAATTTTTCCTTATGAAATTCAAATCGTTCCAAGGTAGCAATACACTTTTCCAACTCTATGTCGAAATACATCTTAAGTCCCAAAATGGAATATCACAATACGCCGCATAAGGTTCTCCAGTACAAAACAAAACCAAAATCAAAGCATTCGCTAAACTTTCCACTAGTTCAAACAAATTCGCTTACCATCGCGAAGTCCAAATAGCAACTCAACCATCTCGAGTCAAAATACCCACGATCAATACAACTTGTAAAAAGATCTTCCATCAAACTCACAAAGTCAACCATCCAAAATAAGGAACTTTTAAGCCCTGAAATGACCCCCTTGAAGTCTTCTACAAGACACAAAATAAATCTTCGCGGAATTGTCCAAAATATCACCGTCTAAGTCACTTACTTAAAGCACTCTCGTCTAACAATTCAAAATCCTATCTTTAGAATACTCGACATGCATTGATCTAACTTCACTACTGATAACACAAAGCTCGGATGCCTGCCATAATTCCTTAACTTGATTGTGAACCAAATAATATCCATGAACACGAAATAACTCTTACAGCTACTCATGAGAGTACTGTCTGAACATTCCGAAATCACACTTGACGAATTAGTCACACTAATGACATCAACCAATACGCGCCAGGACCATACACTATCTTGAAAAGCATTGTCTAAACATCTTCAACTCTCACACTAACCCGCAGGCAGCCAGACTTCACATCAATCTCACTAAACACATAAACTCCAAATGACTGATTCATCCAAATGTCAATCCTCGGAAGTAGACGCTTGTCCTCAACATCCGCTTCGTTCCTTGACTGAAAACGACACACCAACTTAAGCGACCTTCGTTCTTTCTTGAACAACACAACTGGGGCACTCCACAGTGACCCGCTCAAATAAACAAACAGGCTCTACTAAAACCAATCCTCAAATTGACTCCTCAACTCTTATTCAGAAGCAAACATCCCTTAAGGATACTTCGAATCACAACTAGTTCCAAAAGCTCAATCCATCAAAACTCCACTTTGCACCACTGCGGTAAATCACTCACATCCTCACAACAAGCTTCGGAAGAATCACGACAAGAAGCTCACTTGCCAAAATCTTGTTTCTCAACCAAAATCCAAATTCGTCCACAACTCAAGTAACCATGCACCACCTTGTGCCAACACATCAGCTTCATACACTATTAAGTTGGCAAGACAAGTCTATCCCAACCAACATAATTCCCGACTACTATCAACAAGAGATTAAGGATGATCAGTCCCTCAATTTGTCAATAGACAATCGACAATCATGATGGTGACATAAACCTTCTCTACCAACTACAACAGCGTCTACAAACTTACACTTCAAGTTACCAAAGTGTAACACTGCTTGAGGCTCCATCCTAAGCCACAAGCGCCACCAAGAAGTAAAACTTCTCCCCCACTTGTTTCAAACGCATCTCTGCAGACAAACAATTTGAAACAAATAAGTACCGACAGTGTTTCACACACATGTCGCATACAACAGGATTAAACACACTAATAACTTGGTCGACAGACCGACCTGCTCTGATAGCACTAATGTAACACCCTAATATTACCCAAAGTTTAATATGCAAAATCAGAGTAATTTGAAAATTTCATAAATTAAATACTGAGGTATCACACCTTCAAAAATAACTCACTTTAAATAGTTTGCTTTAAAGTATAAATTTCGGATACATAACATCGCTGGAAAACATAAATTGATTCATAGAAATCAAAACATCTCCTTTATTGAACTTCCTCATTAAAATCATGTTTTTATGAATTATGGTTCTTATTCACAAAAGGAATAATAATAAAACAACAACAACAAGACGACATAAATATTTCCCCCCGAGTGCTATGTAACGCTCTGTTTTAATTAATAATATATTATATTAATATTTTCGAATTACCGATCAATATTTATTTTGCGACGAGAATATTTGTGTTAATTAATATATTTATTAATTTATTTGGCGACGTTCGGTTCGGTTCGGTAAATAATATTCGGATCCGAAGTTTAATTCCCAGAATTATTTTAATTGATTGAATTAATTATATTAATAAATTAGGAGTGTGAAGATTAATTGGGAGGAATTGGGTTTACACCTTAGTTTACTAGTAAGGTTATGATAAAACCACTTTCCTCATTTTCTTTCCATCCAAACACTTTCCTTGTTTTTCTTTCCAACCTAACACACCAAAACCAAACAAGAGCATGTGAGGAAGCTAGTAGAAATAACTTATAAAAAATATTTTTCCTCATTTCTTCCCATTTGAAAAATAAAGCCAAAAATAGAAACTTGGGAGAGAAAAGAGAGGGTTTTGAGAGAAGAAGAACAAGAGGAGAAGATGAGGAAGATCTTGAGCAAGAGCTTGAGGTTGGGTTGTTGGAGCATCTTGAATCATCCAAGCTTGAGAGGTAAGGGGTTTGATTTTCCTTTCCATATAGTTAGGGTTTGATGGATATGTTGTGGATTTAAGAAAAATTAGTATTTTGATCCATGGGGTTATAGTTTGCCATTGTTTTGGTGTTGTGTTGTTGTTGTTCAAATTCTCAATTGATGGTAGAAGTATGTTTTGATGTTGTATTTGAGGTATATATGTTGTGTTGATGATAAGAGATGTTTGGTGGGTTTATTTTGAATTGAGGAAAAATTGATAGTAGAGTTTTATGATTTTGTTGGTTGATTGTTGATTGAAATAGATTAGAAGAGTTGGATTTGTGGTAGAGATTTTGGGTGTTGTTATTAGTGTTGTAGTGTTTGAATTATAGAATAAAAATAGAATGAAAATATAATGTGGAAATGGAAGTGAAAATGAAAAATAGAAATAATAAGGAAAAAGAAACTACCTGCAATTAAGAAAAATAGAAAAAAATTGTGAAATTGTAAAAGACAGCAAAACACGCAGGGTAATGGAAACAAATTGGAGGGGTAAGGAAGATGAAGGGGGCGTCCACCTCCATAAGTGAGGCGACCACCCCCACCCCTGAGGCCCTCGCCTCCAAGTATATATAGGAGCAGGGACGTTCGTCCCCTTATGGCGAGCAGGGAGGGAATGAAAGTTGCGGAGATGCTATTTTGCTGTAACATTGGTTTTCTGTTTTTTTTTTCTGTCATGGATTTTACCTGCATAATTGCAAATGGTTTCTGTTTCTTTCTGAAATTCTTGGCAGCAGATACGTGATGTCACAGAGAATGTTATGACACACTATCTGACACTCTGTTAACAATTTACACAGTAAATATAAATAACAGTAAAGAACACAATAAGTTGTTTACCCAGTTCGGTGTCTAACTACACCTACATCCGGGGCTACCAAGCCAGGAGAAATTCACTATTAGTAGAATTAATTCGTGAATAAACCACGGTTTATCTCCTTCACTTAAAACCTACCTAATGCAACTTCAACCTAAGTCCTACTTAGATCCGAGTACCCACTCACTCCCCTCAATCACAGTGATATCAACCTATTGACTAATTGAATTGTGAAGACACACTTCAATAAACTATCTTGATCTCGCTTCAAAGCTTTCAATCAAGAGACAAACACTGTTTAAAGCTTTGAGTGATAAACTACCCTTACAAACAAATCCTAGTCCAATGCACTTATCAATTGATAGTTGCTTGGCTCACAAGAGAAACTAGAATTACAAAACCAACTGTTACTAATCCTAATACACAAATAACAAGCTGCTATCTCTTCAAAATAATCCAAGGCGCGACAGTTAAAGGTTGAATTCCTTTTATAGAAGCGATCCCGAAACTTGGGTTTTCCATAAAGATAGCTAGGGTTCACTTAATTTAATCCTAAAACATGGTCTTTTCAAAACCAATTTAGGTTTAATTAAGATTAACCTAGCAGCCATGTGAGCATGCTTTCTAATAATGAAAAACAATATTTAGCAGCTCAACAAACTTCCGAAAAATCTCAGAACAAACAGATTCTGAGCAGAATGTCATGAATGTCATAATACATTATGACATTAGATATTTTCTGAATTTCCAACATTGTAGCTTCCGATTCGAGATGTCTTTTAACATCCTTAGCAGGTAGGATTTATCTTCAATCTCTGAATGTCATGACATCTATCATGACATTGCTAAAGCCTAGTTTTACCAAAAATAATGCCAACTTAAAAACACTAACACTTTCAATTATCCCAATTCCACTTAGTAATACTTGGTAACCATAAAATATAATTAGGGGATAAGATAGCCGATTAAATTTAGAACTCGATTATGTTCCGATTTTCCGATTTCGGTAAATTCGGCGTCGGAGCAAGTTGCTCCGAATTCTATGAAAATTGACGTGTTAGCTAAGTTTGACGTGTAGAACGTAGTGGTGAAGTTAGTTTTTAGAAATTGCAAGTTTTTGCGAAGCGACCCGGAATAGGCTAATTTACGGTAAATTGAACCGGATTTTGTTTTAGTGGAATTAAGGCACGTATGGACAATCCGTTTTCGACGTTGACGACTACGATTAATACCGGTTATTAGGAATTACTTTCGCGACGATTATTGACGTTTTGACTATTTTTCCATTTTCGGAATTAGTGAATTAATTGATGACGATGCGGTGTTAATAAACGTAAGTTTTGCGACGGTGTATTTATTAATGAATACTTGTTAATATGTAATGCGATGAAATATGTTTTGTACATGATGATGTGATGATTAAATTGATGTTGTTATAAATGCTTCCGATTTGTGAATGCATGACTTTTGATGAGTTTATTAGTGATGTTTGCATAATGCAACTATGATGCGATGATATATTTACCAAGAGATCAAGAACATTACCAGACTAGTTCACTGAATCTTGAAGCGAAGCTTGAGACTTTGCGTCCGGAGCTTTCCTTTTCTTGGCAATTGGTGTTCTCTTGCATTTTGAGTGCCAAAAATTTAGCTCTATACTTCTTTGAAGAAGTTTCGTTGTTACTTTCATCTTGAGAACCGAAATACCACCCTTTGCTTTGGAAATCAACAAGAATATCGAGTCCACATGAGTTGCCGGGCGTGATCATCGATGTCATAACATCCTTGTGACATCTGGATCACCGCTAAACTAGGGCTAGCGCTTTTGATTAAGGGCAAACTCGGTACAAGGTGATTTTCGTCTAGGATTAGGTGACTATCCTAGCAATGGCTTCTTCTACATACATGGTACCTTCCTATTTCTTATCTCGGGAAAGATGAGGATGAACCGAAATCTTACCAAACCGATGATCTTTGGATTTTCCGTGCATGCTTGATTCTTGAGTCGGTTGCCATTGAACGATGAGAGGCCTTCACGGGTTCAACATTCATGGTGCGCGATTTCCTAATCTCACCATGGTGGGAGATGACAGTGAGTTTTGGGATGAAGAAGATGAGGAAGACATATTTCTGTGAGATATATTGAGGAACTGACAAAGAATTTGAAAGTATCTTTTGGGTGGTGAGGGTATGATACTTTCAATAGGAGAGGTTATTATATGGAGGTGTCTCTTGATATTCTTGAAACCTTTAAAAATAAGAGGGAAATAATGAAGTGATCCACTCATAATTATTTGAAATACAAGGTTTCTTCTCCTCCTTGTAAGCAATTTTAATTGCTACAATTCCTCATATTGACAAATGCCCAGTTTGCTCCTTAAATTCTCAAATTGACTAGCATCAAGAGCTTTAGTAAAAATGTCAGCCAGTTGAAGTTCAGTGACTACATGGTCCAATTTAATCACTTTCTCCTCCACAAGGTCTCTGATGAAGTGATGTCTTATGTCAATGTGCTTAGTCTGTTGAATAAGATTCTTTGAAATATTAATAGCTTTCAGTTGTCACAGACAATGTCATGACATCCTGTGACATTGTACTGGGATCTCATCCCGAACCATTTGAGAACAAGCATGCTATGTATTAAACAGGGACAAGGACACAGTTTTGCTTCTGTGAACCAAGAAACAAGATTGTTTCCCAAGAAGAAACATCCTCGAAGTACTTTTTTCATCATCACACTACCACCCGACATCACAATAACTAGACAAAATTGGTTCACATCCATGGGAATACAGGATACCATAACTGCAGGTTCCACTCACATACTTCAGAATTCTTTTCACCTGGTTAATGTGACTCACTTTAGGTTCAGCTTGGTATCTTGCACATACCCCAACAACAAATGCAATGTCGTCGCTGGTTGTTAGATACAACAAGCTCTATCATGCTTCTATACAAACTTTGGTCTACCTTTTCACCATTTGTGTCCTTGGAACACTTCACATGTGTGGGAGCAGGAGTCCTTTTATGGCTGGCATTCTCCATTCCAAACTTTTTGACAATATTCCTTGCATATTTGCTCTGTGAAAGGAATGTTGAGTCTTCCATCTGTGTGACTTGCAGTCCAAGAAAGTAGGTCACTCTCCCATGAGACTCATTTCAAACTCACTTGCATTTGATTGGCAAAATGTTTCACCATTGAGTCGACATTCCACCAAATACTATGTCATCCACATAAATTTGAGCAACCATTATCTTTCCTCCTTCATTCTTGACAAAGAGAGTTTTATCCAAGCCTCCTTTTAACCTTTGTCGTAAGGAACTTGGTTAGCCTTCATACCAGGCCCTAGGAGCTTGCTTTAGTCCATATAGGGCTTTCCTTAATTTGTAGACATGATCGGAAACTTGGATCCACAAATCCTTTAGGTTCTACATATACTTCCTCATTTAAGTAGCCATTTAGGAAGGCACTTTTCACATCCATCGAAATAGTTTGAATTTCGAATGCAAGCAACCCTAGAAGAAGCTGATTGATTCCGTCTAGCCACGGTGCAAAACTCTCATCAAAGTCAATCCCTCAACTGAAGTTTAACCTCGAGCAACAAGTCTAGCTTTATTCACGGTGACACCTTCGCATGGACTTGTTCTTGTAGATCCATTTTGTGCCAATGATGTTTGTTCCTTCTGGTCTAGGAACTAATTCCCATACTTCATGTTGCTTGAATTGGTTCAATTCATCTTGCATTGCTCCAATCCAGAATTCATCACTTAGAGCTTCTTTGACATTTTTTGGCTCTATCTTTGACACAAAGCAAGAGTTTGAGACAGTTACTCTGGATCTTGTAACGACACCTTTGGTTGGGCTTTATGCCAAAGGCGAAGATGGGCTTTAGCCAATTTGTGATGATTTGTTATGTTGCTTATATTACTAGCATTATTTAATGTTGTTGGTTGATGTTGTTCTTTAAGAATACCGTGTCAATTAGTGATGTATTAGTTTGTGACGATTTGGTGGTGACGGAGGGTGATGTGTTGTTGCGACGTTTTATGCCGATGAGGCTATGGTGATAAAGTGTAGATTACACACATTAGGATGACGAGTAAAGTAAGTGAGTTTTGATTATGTGTTGGAATTACACTTATTAATCTATAACCTTTATAATTCTGAAACTACATATATATTTTATCATGCCTTTAATTATATATTTTGGAGTATCTCACCCTTTACTTGTTTCGCCGTTACATATATATTGGTGACGTGAAGGTTATGGAGATGGAGTCTTTAGCTGCTGTTAGTCGTGTCGATGTCGCTCTGATACGCAGCACTCGGGGGGAATATTTTTGTTGTCATTGTTGTTGTTCTTTTGTTGCTTTCCTTTTGTAAATAAGAATCATAAATTATAAAAACATGATTTTGATGAGGAAGTTTAATAAAGGAGATGTGTTGATTTCTATGAATCAATTTATGTTTTCCTGCGATGCTATGTATCCGAAATTTATACTTTAAACTAACTGTTTTAAAGTGAGTTGTTTTTGATGGTGTAAACCTTATTTAATTTATGAAAATTTAAAATTACTCGATTTTGTATATTAAACTTTGGGTAGAATTGGGTGTTACATGCTACGTGTCAGGCGACCGACTATATGCACTATAGACTGTCTTCATAACTGCTGACGTTACCAATATATGTAACGAAACAAGTAAAGGGTGAGATACTCCAAAACATATAATTAAAGGCATGATAAAATATATATATATGGTTTCGGAATTATAAAGGGTATAGATTAATAAGTGTAATTCTAACACATAATCAAAACTCACTTACTTTACTGTCAGTCTAATGTGTATAATCTACACTTTATCACCATAACCTCATCGAAACGTCACAACAACACATAAACGCTCATCACCACGAAATTATCACAACAATTATCAACAACGACTTCAAACAACAATATCAAACAATGTTAATCACATAAACAACATAAATAATATCATCTCCAATTGGCTAAAGCCCGTCATCGCTTTTGGCATAAAAGCCCATCGTCACAAACATCATCACATCATATTTGCATTTAAGCATTTCATCAAGTTAATTCATCGCAATTCAATATCATCCATCAATCAACAAAAACTCAATGCCAAACAACTCAACATAAACATAACCGACTCCATGAGACACGACTATGTTATGCATGTGGTACCCATCGCTTTGTCCATAATTAGGGACACAAGGCATAAAGCCCATATTCACTCGGCATAAAAGCCATCTTCGCTTGGCATAAAAGCCATCATCGCTTGGCATGAAAGCCCTCTTCTCTTATGCAATGTATGTGACTCAACAATAAAACAACACAACACAAACACACCATCATCGCTCGTCAAAATTGGCATAAAGCCCACATCGCTATAATTTATCCACATCAAGATAAATATATCATCGCATCATATTTGCATTATGCAAAACAACACTAATAATTCATCATCATCAAAATCATGCATTCACAAATCGGAAGCATTTATTAACAACATCAATATAAGCATCATGTACAAAGACATATATCATCACATCGCATAATAACAAGTATTCATTATATAATACACCGTCGCAAATCTTACGTTTATTCACACCGCATCATTATTAATTACTTCACTAAATTCTGAAAACGGGAAAATAGTCAAACACCTATAATCGTCGCGAAAGCTATTCCTAACAACCGATATTAATCATAATCGTCAACGTCGAAAACGGATTGCCCTTACGTGCCTTAAATCTACTAAAACACAATTCTATTCAATTTTACCATAAATTGGCTTATTTCGGGTCATCTCGCAAAAACTCGTAATTTCTAAAAACTAACATCACCACTACGTTCTACACGTCGAACTTAGCTAGCACGTCAATTTTCGTTGAATTCGGAGCAACTTGCTCCGTCGCCGAAGTTACCGAAATCGGAAAATCGAAACATAATCGGGTTCTAAATTTAATCGGCTAACTTGTGTCCTAATTATATTTTATGGTTACTAAATATTACTAGGTGGAATTGGCATATTTAAAAAAAAACAGAAGCCATTTACAGTGAAATTATGCAGGAAAAATTGTAATGACAGAAAACAGCAAAATTGAAACAGGAAAACGCATACAACAATTTTTTCACTTCCACTCCACTTGCTAAAAGGGACGGACGTCCCTGGCCTTATGAAAGAATGGAGGCGAGGGCCTCAAAGAAGGGGGTGGCCGCCCCACATATGGAGGTGGGCGCCTCCCCCACACATGTTCTTCCATACATTTTTCTTTCCCCTGCGTTTTGGTTATACAGTTATTTTCTTTTACAGTTTTTCTTCTTTTACAGTTTTTCTTCCATTTCTTCATATTTGTAACCTATTCCTTGCTATCCGAAAAATTAGCATACCCACAATCTATATCCCTAATCCAACTCTCTTAATCTACTTCAATCAAACAATCAAACACCCAACTCAAAACCACAACACCAATTCCATCACAAATTCACAATATATGCATCAAAACCCTAACTATAGGAAGTGGAAAATCAAACCCCTTACCATGGAAGCTTGATTGATTCATGATGATTCTTCAAGACCCCATCCTCAAGCTTGCTCATGTTCCTCCTCTCCTTCTCCTCTTGTTCTTCTCCTCACAAAACCCTTCTTTTTCCTCTCAAGTTTCAATTTTGGTTTTGTTGGAAAAATGGGAAGAAAAACAAAGGAAAGGGTTTTATAATGTTGTTTCCTTACTAGCTTCCTCTCTTACTCTTGTTTGGCTTGGTGTGTTATGTTGGAAGAAAAACAAGGAAAGTGTTTGGATGGAAAGAAAATGACGAAAGTGGTTTTATGATAACCTTACTAGTAAACTAAGGTGTAAACCCAACTCTTCCCAAATAATCCTCACACTCCTAATTTAATCTTATAAATTAACACACAATAATATCTACCAATATTATTAATTCAATCAATTAAAATAATTCCGGGGAATTAAATATCGGATCCGAATAATATTTTACCGAACCGCGGAATAAAACCGGACCGAACACAACGCGCCGATAAATTAATAGATATACTAATTAATATGAATATTCTCGTCGCAAGATAAATATCGATCGGTAATTCAAAATATTAATATAATATAATATTAATTAAAACAGGCTACACCCACCTCCATCTAGGAGACCGCCCTCCCTAAAGGCGCCCGCCCCTCCTTGGTTCAATGGGACGAACGTCCCATTCTCGTGGGCACACAATGAAAAATTGGTTCATTGTATTTTGGTTTTCGTAAATTGTGCATTTTACGCATAATATGCGCTTTACTGCTTCTCAATTTTTTCCAATTCCATATACTACTAGTTAGTATTAATAAAATATAACTAGGACATAAGTTAGCCGATTAAATTTAGGACCCGATTATGTTCCGATTTTCCGATTTCGATAAATTCGACAACGGAGCAAGTTGCTCCGAATTCAATGAAAATTGACGTGCTAGCTAAGTTCGACGTGTAGAACGTAGTGGTGAGGTTAGTTTTTCGAAATTACGAGTTTTTACGAAACGACCCGAAATAGGACAAATTACGGTTAAATTGAATCGGATTGCGTTTTAAAAGATTTAAGGCACGTATGGACAATTCGATTGCGATGTTGACGATTATGATTAGTGCCAGTTATTAGGAATGGCTTTAGCGACGATTATAGGTGTTTGACTATTTTTCCGTATTTGGAATTTAGTGAACGAATTGATAATGATGTGGGGTGATTAAACATAATGTTTGCGACAATGTATTTATTAATGAATACTCGATGATATGCGATGCAACGATATATGTCTTTGTACATGATGATTATATTGATGTAGTTATTAAGTGCTTCCAATTTGTGAATGCATGATTTTTGATGATGATGAATTGTTGGTGACGTTTTGCATAATGCAAATATGATGCGATGATATATTTATCTTGATGTGGATAAATTATGGCGATGTGGGCTTTATGCCGGTTTTGATGAGCGATGATGATGTTTTTGTTATGTTGTTTTATTGTCGAGTCACATACATTGCATTGGCAACGATGGGCTTTTATTCCAAGCGACGAGGCTTTTATGCCAAGCGACGAGGCTTTTATGCCAAGTGTTCCTAATTATGGTGATATTTGAAGTGAATATAAGTATTTCGAAAATGTGATGAAAATTGAAACGAATATAAGTCTCTAGAAAATTTGAGGAAAACATGATGAAACTTGACGTGAACATAAATCTTAAGAAAATCATGTGGAATCTCAAGTGAACGTGGATTTGACGAAATTTGAAGTGAATATAAACCTTAAGAAATTCTGAAGAAATACAAAGTGAACATAAACCTTAAGAAGTACGATGATATTTGAAGTGAATATAAGTCTTTATAAAATGTGATGAAATTTGGAATGAGTATAAGTCTCTAGAAAATTTGAGGAAAACCTGATGAAACTTGACGTGAACATCAATCTTAAGAAAAACTGGCGGAATCTCAAGTGAACATAAATCTGAAGAAATTTGAAATGAATATAAACCTTAAGAAATTCTGAAGAAATACAAAGTGCACATAAACCTTAAAAAGTACGATGATATTTGAAGTGAATATAAGTCTTTAGAAAATATGATGAAATTTGAAATGAATATAAGTCTCTAAAAAATTTGAGGAAAACCTGATGAAACTTGACGTGAACATAAATTCTAAGAAAATCTGGTATAATCTCAAGTGAACAAAGATCTGAAGAAATTTGAATTGAATATAAACCATAAGAAATTTTGAAGAAATATGAAATGAACATAAAGCTTAAGAAACATGATGATATTTGACATGAATATAAGTCTTTAGAAAATGTGATGAATTTGAAATGAATTTAAGTCTCTAGAAAATTTGAGGAAAACCTGATGAAACTTGACGTGAACATCAATCTTAAGAAAAACTGGTGGAATCTCAAGTGAACATAGATCTGAAGAAATTTGAAGTGAATATCAACCTTAAGAAATTTTTAAGAATTACGAAGTGAACATAAACCTGAAGAAAAACGATGATATTTGAAGTGAATAGAAGTCTTTAAAAAATGTGATGGAATTTCAAATGAATATAAGTCTCCAGAAAATTTGAGGAAAACCTGATGAAACATGACATGAAAATAAATCTTAAGAAAATACGATTGAAACTCAAGTGAATGTAGATCTGAAGAAATTTGAAGTGAATATAAGCATTAAGAAATTCTGAAGAAATACGAAGTGAACATAAACCTTAAGAAATATGATGATCTTTTAAGTGAATATAAGTATTTAGAAAATGTGATGAAATTTTAAAAGAATATAAGTCCCTAGAAAATTTGAGGAAAGCCTGATGAAACTTGAGGTGAACATAAATCTTAAGAAAATCTGGTGGAATCTCAAGTGAACGTAGATTTGAAGAAATTTGAAGTGAATGTAAACCTTAAGATATTCTGAAGAAATAAAAAGTGAACATAAACCTTAAGAAATATGATGATATTTGAAGTGAATATAACTCTTTAGAAAATGTGATGAAAATTGAAACAAATATAAGTCTCTAGAAAATTTGAGGAAAACATGATGAAACTTGACGTGAACATAAATCTTAAGAAAATCATGTGGAATCTCAAGTGAACATGGATTTGACGAAATTTGAAGTGAATATAAACCTTAAGAAATTCTGAAGAAATACAAAGTGAACATAAACCTTAAGAAGTACGATGATATTTGAAGTGAATATAAGTCTTTATAAAATGTGATGAAATTTGGAATGAGTATAAGTCTCTAGAAAATTTGAGGAAAACCTGATGAAACTTGACGTGAACATCAATCTTAAGAAAAACTGGCGGAATCTCAAGTGAACATAGATCTGAAGAAATTTGAAATGAATATAAACCTTAAGAAATTCTGAAGAAATACAAAGTGCACATAAACCTTAAAAAGTACGATGATATTTGAAGTGAATATAAGTCTTTAGAAAATATGATGAAATTTGAAATGAATATAAGTCTCTAAAAATTTGAGGAAAACGATGAAACTTGACGTGAACATAAATTCTAAGAAAACTGTATAATCTCAAGTGAACAAAGATCCAAGAAATTTGAATTGAATATAAACCATAAGAAATTTTGAAGAAATATGAAATGAACATAAAGCTTAAGAAACATGATGATATTTGACATGAATATAAGTCTTTAGAAAATGTGATGAATTTGAAATGAATTTAAGTCTCTAGAAAATTTGAGGAAAACGATGAAACTTGACGTGAACATCAATCTTAAGAAAACTGTGGAATCTCAAGTGAACATAGATCCAAGAAATTTGAAGTGAATATCAACCTTAAGAAATTTTAAGAATTACGAAGTGAACATAAACCCAAGAAAACGATGATATTTGAAGTGAATATAAGTCTTTAAAAATGTGATGGAATTTCAAATGAATATAAGTCTCAGAAAATTTGAGGAAAACCGATGAAACATGACATGAACATAAATCTTAAGAAAATACGATTGAAACTCAAGTGAATGTAGATCCAAGAAATTTGAAGTGAATATAAGCATTAAGAAATTCAAGAAATACGAGTGAACATAAACCTTAAGAAATATGATGATCTTTAAGTGAATATAAGTATTTAGAAAATGTGATGAAATTTTAAAAGAATATAAGTCCCTAGAAAATTTGAGGAAAGCTGATGAAACTTGAGGTGAACATAAATCTTAAGAAAATCTGGTGGAATCTCAAGTGAACGTAGATTTGAAGAAATTTGAAGTGAATGTAAACCTTAAGATATTCTGAAGAAATAAAAAGTGAACATAAACCTTAAGAAATATGATGATATTTGAAGTGAATATAACTCTTTAGAAAATGTGATGAAAATTGAAACGAATATAAGTCTCTAGAAAATTTGATGAAAACATGATGAAACTTGACGTGAACATAAATCTTAAGAAAATCATGTGGAATCTCAAGTGAACATGGATTTGACGAAATTTGAAGTGAATATAAACCTTAAGAAATTCTGAAGAAATACAAAGTGAACATAAACCTTAAGAAGTACGATGATATTTGAAGTGAATATAAGTCTTTATAAAATGTGATGAAATTTGGAATGAGTATAAGTCTCTAGAAAATTTGAGGAAAACCTGATGAAACTTGACGTGAACATCAATCTTAAGAAAAACTGGCGGAATCTCAAGTGAACATAGATCTGAAGAAATTTGAAATGAATATAAACCTTAAGAAATTCTGAAGAAATACAAAGTGCACATAAACCTTAAAAAGTACGATGATATTTGAAGTGAATATAAGTCTTTAGAAAATATGATGAAATTTGAAATGAATATAAGTCTCTAAAAAATTTGAGGAAAACCTGATGAAACTTGACGTGAACATAAATTCTAAGAAAATCTGGTATAATCTCAAGTGAACAAAGATCTGAAGAAATTTGAATTGAATATAAACCATAAGAAATTTTGAAGAAATATGAAATGAACATAAAGCTTAAGAAACATGATGATATTTGACATGAATATAAGTCTTTAGAAAATGTGATGAATTTGAAATGAATTTAAGTCTCTAGAAAATTTGAGGAAAACCTGATGAAACTTGACGTGAACATCAATCTTAAGAAAAACTGGTGGAATCTCAAGTGAACATAGATCTGAAGAAATTTGAAGTGAATATCAACCTTAAGAAATTTTTAAGAATTACGAAGTGAACATAAACCTGAAGAAAAACGATGATATTTGAAGTGAATAGAAGTCTTTAAAAAATGTGATGGAATTTCAAATGAATATAAGTCTCCAGAAAATTTGAGGAAAACCTGATGAAACATGACATGAAAATAAATCTTAAGAAAATACGATTGAAACTCAAGTGAATGTAGATCCGAAGAAATTTGAAGTGAATATAAGCATTAAGAAATTCAAGAAAAAGTGAACATAAACCTTAAGAAATATGATGATCTTTTAAGTGAATATAAGTATTTAGAAAATGTGATGAAATTTTAAAAGAATATAAGTCCCTAGAAAATTTGAGGAAAGCCTGATGAAACTTGAGGTGAACATAAATCTTAAGAAATCTGTGGAATCTCAAGTGAACGAGATTTGAAGAAATTTGAAGTGAATGTAAACCTTAAGATATTCAAGAAATAAAAAGTGAACATAAACCTTAAGAAATATGATGATATTTGAAGTGAATATAACTCTTTAGAAAATGTGATGAAAATTGAAACGAATATAAGTCTCTAGAAAATTTGATGAAAACATGATGAAACTTGACGTGAACATAAATCTTAAGAAAATCATGTGGAATCTCAAGTGAACATGGATTTGAAATTTGAAGTGAATATAAACCTTAAGAAATTCAAGAAATACAAAGTGAACATAAACCTTAAGAAGTGATGATATTTGAAGTGAATATAAGTCTTTATAAAATGTGATGAAATTTGGAATGAGTATAAGTCTCTAGAAAATTTGAGGAAAACGATGAAACTTGACGTGAACATCAATCTTAAGAAAATGGAATCTCAAGTGAACATAGATCCAAGAAATTTGAAATGAATATAAACCTTAAGAAATTCAAGAAATACAAAGTGCATAAACCTTAAAAGTACGATGATATTTGAAGTGAATATAAGTCTTTAGAAAATATGATGAAATTTGAAATGAATATAAGTCTCTAAAAATTTGAGGAAAACCGATGAAACTTGACGTGAACATAAATTCTAAGAAAATGTATAATCTCAAGTGAACAAAGATCCAAGAAATTTGAATTGAATATAAACCATAAGAAATTTTGAAGAAATATGAAATGAACATAAAGCTTAAGAAACATGATGATATTTGACATGAATATAAGTCTTTAGAAAATGTGATGAATTTGAAATGAATTTAAGTCTCTAGAAAATTTGAGGAAAACCTGATGAAACTTGACGTGAACATCAATCTTAAGAAAAACTGTGGAATCTCAAGTGAACATAGATCAAGAAATTTGAAGTGAATATCAACCTTAAGAAATTTTTAAGAATTACGTGAACATAAACCTAAGAAAACGATGATATTTGAAGTGAATAAGTCTTTAAAATGTGATGGAATTTCAAATGAATATAAGTCTCAATTTGAGGAAAACTGATGAAACATGACATGAAAATAAATCTTAAGAAAATACGATTGAAACTCAAGTGAATGTAGATCAAGAAATTTGAAGTGAATATAAGCATTAAGAAATTCAAGAAATAAGTGAACATAAACCTTAAGAAATATGATGATCTTTTAAGTGAATATAAGTATTTAGAAAATGTGATGAAATTTTAAAAGAATATAAGTCCCTAGAAAATTTGAGGAAAGCCCGATGAAACTTGAGGTGAACATAAATCTTAAGAAAACTGTGGAATCTCAAGTGAACGAGATTTGAAGAAATTTGAAGTGAATGTAAACCTTAAGATATTCAAGAAATAAAAGTGAACATAAACCTTAAGAAATATGATGATATTTGAAGTGAATATAACTCTTTAGAAAATGTGATGAAAATTGAAACGAATATAAGTCTCTAGAAAATTTGAGGAAAACTTGATGAAACTTGACGTGAACATAAATCTTAAGAAAATCAGGTGGAATCTCAAGTGAACATGGATTTGAAGAAATTTGAAGTGAATATAAACCTTAAGAAATTCTGAAGAAATACAAAGTGAACATAAACCTTAAGAAGTACGATGATATTTGAAGTGAATATAAGTCTTTATAAAATGTGATGAAATTTGGAAGTATAAGTCTCTAGAAAATTTGAGGAAAACTGATGAAACTTGACGTGAACATCAATCTTAAGAAAAACTGGCGGAATCTCAAGTGAACATAGATCTGAAGAAATTTGAAATGAATATAAACCTTAAGAAATTCTGAAGAAATACAAAGTGCACATAAACCTTAAAAAGTACGATGATATTTGAAGTGAATATAAGTCTTTAGAAAATATGATGAAATTTGAAATGAATATAAGTCTCTAAAAAATTTGAGGAAAACCTGATGAAACTTGACGTGAACATAAATTCTAAGAAAATCTGGTATAATCTCAAGTGAACAAAGATCTGAAGAAATTTGAATTGAATATAAACCATAAGAAATTTTGAAGAAATATGAAATGAACATAAAGCTTAAGAAACATGATGATATTTGACATGAATATAAGTCTTTAGAAAATGTGATGAATTTGAAATGAATTTAAGTCTCTAGAAAATTTGAGGAAAACCTGATGAAACTTGACGTGAACATCAATCTTAAGAAAAACTGGTGGAATCTCAAGTGAACATAGATCTGAAGAAATTTGAAGTGAATATCAACCTTAAGAAATTTTTAAGAATTACGAAGTGAACATAAACCAAGAAAACGATGATATTTGAAGTGAATAAGTCTTTAAAATGTGATGGAATTTCAAATGAATATAAGTCTCCAGAAAATTTGAGGAAAACCTGATGAAACATGACATGAAAATAAATCTTAAGAAAATACGATTGAAACTCAAGTGAATGTAGATCCGAAGAAATTTGAAGTGAATATAAGCATTAAGAAATTCAAGAAATAAGTGAACATAAACCTTAAGAAATATGATGATCTTTTAAGTGAATATAAGTATTTAGAAAATGTGATGAAATTTTAAAAGAATATAAGTCCCTAGAAAATTTGAGGAAAGCTGATGAAACTTGAGGTGAATATAAATCTTAAGAAAATCTGTGGAATCTCAAGTGAACGAGATTTGAAGAAATTTGAAGTGAATGTAAACCTTAAGATATTCTGAAGAAATAAAAAGTGAACATAAACCTTAAGAAATATGATGATATTTGAAGTGAATATAACTCTTTAGAAAATGTGATGAAAATTGAAACGAATATAAGTCTCTAGAAAATTTGAGGAAAACCTAATGAAATTTGCCGTGAACATAAATCTTAAGAAAATCTAATGGAATCTCAAGTGAACATAGATTTGAAGAAATTTGAAGTGGATATAAACCTTAAGAAATTCTGAAGAAATACAAAGTGAACATAAATCTTAAGAAATATGATGATATTTGAAGTGAATATAAGTCTTTATAAAATGTGATGAAATTTGGAATGAGTATAAGTCTCTAGAAAATTTGAGGAAAACCTGATGAAACTTGACGTGAACATCAATCTTAAGAAAAACTGGAATCTCAAGTGAATATAGATCTGAAGAAATTTGAAATGAATATAAACCTTAAGAAATTCTGAAGAAATACAAAGTGCACATAAACCTTAAAAAGTACGATGATATTTGAAGTGAATATAAGTCTTTAGAAAATATGATGAAATTTGAAATGAATATAAGTCTCTAAAAAATTTGAGGAAAACCTGATGAAACTTGACGTGAACATAAATTCTAAGAAAATCTGGTATAATCTCAAGTGAACAAAGATCTGAAGAAATTTGAATTGAATATAAACCATAAGAAATTTTGAAGAAATATGAAATGAACATAAAGCTTAAGAAACATGATGATATTTGACATGAATATAAGTCTTTAGAAAATGTGATGAATTTGAAATGAATTTAAGTCTCTAGAAAATTTGAGGAAAACTCGATGAAACTTGACGTGAACATCAATCTTAAGAAAACTGTGGAATCTCAAGTGAACATAGATCTCAAGAAATTTGAAGTGAATATCAACCTTAAGAAATTTTTAAGAATTACGAGTGAACATAAACCAAGAAAACGATGATATTTGAAGTGAATAAGTCTTTAAAAATGTGATGGAATTTCAAATGAATATAAGTCTCCGTAAAATTTGAGGAAAACTCGATGAAACATGACATGAAAATAAATCTTAAGAAAATACGATTGAAACTCAAGTGAATGTAGATCAAGAAATTTGAAGTGAATATAAGCATTAAGAAATTCAAGAAATACAAGTGAACATAAACCTTAAGAAATATGATGATCTTTTAAGTGAATATAAGTATTTAGAAAATGTGATGAAATTTTAAAAGAATATAAGTCCCTAGAAAATTTGAGGAAAGCCTGATGAAACTTGAGGTGAACATAAATCTTAAGAAAATCTGGTGGAATCTCAAGTGAACGTAGATTTGAAGAAATTTGAAGTGAATGTAAACCTTAAGATATTCAAGAAATAAAAGTGAACATAAACCTTAAGAAATATGATGATATTTGAAGTGAATATAACTCTTTAGAAAATGTGATGAAAATTGAAACGAATATAAGTCTCTAGAAAATTTGAGGAAAACATGATGAAACTTGACGTGAACATAAATCTTAAGAAAATCATGTGGAATCTCAAGTGAACATGGATTTGACGAAATTTGAAGTGAATATAAACCTTAAGAAATTCTGAAGAAATACAAAGTGAACATAAACCTTAAGAAGTACGATGATATTTGAAGTGAATATAAGTCTTTATAAAATGTGATGAAATTTGGAATGAGTATAAGTCTCTAGAAAATTTGAGGAAAACCTGATGAAACTTGACGTGAACATCAATCTTAAGAAAAACTGGCGGAATCTCAAGTGAATATAGATCTGAAGAAATTTGAAATGAATATAAACCTTAAGAAATTCTGAAGAAATACAAAGTGCACATAAACCTTAAAAAGTACGATGATATTTGAAGTGAATATAAGTCTTTAGAAAATATGATGAAATTTGAAATGAATATAAGTCTCTAAAAAATTTGAGGAAAACTCGATGAAACTTGACGTGAACATAAATTCTAAGAAAACTGTATAATCTCAAGTGAACAAAGATCCGAAGAAATTTGAATTGAATATAAACCATAAGAAATTTTGAAGAAATATGAAATGAACATAAAGCTTAAGAAACATGATGATATTTGACATGAATATAAGTCTTTAGAAAATGTGATGAATTTGAAATGAATTTAAGTCTCTAGAAAATTTGAGGAAAACCTGATGAAACTTGACGTGAACATCAATCTTAAGAAAACTGTGGAATCTCAAGTGAACATAGATCCAAGAAATTTGAAGTGAATATCAACCTTAAGAAATTTTAAGAATTACAAGTGAACATAAACTCAAGAAAACGATGATATTTGAAGTGAATAGAAGTCTTTAAAAAATGTGATGGAATTTCAAATGAATATAAGTCTCCAGAAAATTTGAGGAAAACCTGATGAAACATGACATGAAAATAAATCTTAAGAAAATACGATTGAAACTCAAGTGAATGTAGATCCAAGAAATTTGAAGTGAATATAAGCATTAAGAAATTCAAGAAATACAGTGAACATAAACCTTAAGAAATATGATGATCTTTTAAGTGAATATAAGTATTTAGAAAATGTGATGAAATTTTAAAAGAATATAAGTCCCTAGAAAATTTGAGGAAAGCCTGATGAAACTTGAGGTGAACATAAATCTTAAGAAAATCTGGTGGAATCTCAAGTGAACGTAGATTTGAAGAAATTTGAAGTGAATGTAAACCTTAAGATATTCTGAAGAAATAAAAAGTGAACATAAACCTTAAGAAATATGATGATATTTGAAGTGAATATAACTCTTTAGAAAATGTGATGAAAATTGAAACGAATATAAGTCTCTAGAAAATTTGAGGAAAACATGATGAAACTTGACGTGAACATAAATCTTAAGAAAATCATGTGGAATCTCAAGTGAACATGGATTTGACGAAATTTGAAGTGAATATAAACCTTAAGAAATTCTGAAGAAATACAAAGTGAACATAAACCTTAAGAAGTCGATGATATTTGAAGTGAATATAAGTCTTTATAAAATGTGATGAAATTTGGAATGAGTATAAGTCTCTAGAAAATTTGAGGAAAACCTGATGAAACTTGACGTGAACATCAATCTTAAGAAAAATTGGCGGAATCTCAAGTGAATATAGATCCAAGAAATTTGAAATGAATATAAACCTTAAGAAATTCAAGAAATACAAAGTGCACATAAACCTTAAAAAGTATGATGATATTTGAAGTGAATATAAGTCTTTAGAAAATATGATGAAATTTGAAATGAATATAAGTCTCTAAAAATTTGAGGAAAACTCGATGAAACTTGACGTGAACATAAATTCTAAGAAAATGGTATAATCTCAAGTGAACAAAGATCCAAGAAATTTGAATTGAATATAAACCATAAGAAATTTTGAAGAAATATGAAATGAATATAAAGCTTAAGAAACATGATGATATTTGACATGAATATAAGTCTTTAGAAAATGTGATGAATTTGAAATGAATTTAAGTCTCTAGAAAATTTAAGGAAAATGAAACTTGACGTGAACATCAATCTTAAGAAAACTGTGGAATCTCAAGTGAACATAGATCCAAGAAATTTGAAGTGAATATCAACCTTAAGAAATTTTTAAGAATTACGAAGTGAACATAAACCTGAAGAAAAACGATGATATTTGAAGTGAATAGAAGTCTTTAAAAAATGTGATGGAATTTCAAATGAATATAAGTCTCCAGAAAATTTGAGGAAAACGATGAAACATGACATGAAAATAAATCTTAAGAAAATACGATTGAAACTCAAGTGAATGTAGATCCAAGAAATTTGAAGTGAATATAAGCATTAAGAAATTCTGAAGAAATACGAAGTGAACATAAACCTTAAGAAATATGATGATCTTTTAAGTGAATATAAGTATTTAGAAAATGTGATGAAATTTTAAAAGAATATAAGTCCCTAGAAAATTTGAGGAAAGCGATGAAACTTGAGGTGAACATAAATCTTAAGAAAATCTGTGGAATCTCAAGTGAACGAGATTTGAAGAAATTTGAAGTGAATGTAAACCTTAAGATATTCTGAAGAAATAAAAAGTGAACATAAACCTTAAGAAATATGATGATATTTGAAGTGAATATAACTCTTTAGAAAATGTGATGAAAATTGAAACGAATATAAGTCTCTAGAAAATTTGAGGAAAACATGATGAAACTTGACGTGAACATAAATCTTAAGAAAATCATGTGGAATCTCAAGTGAACATGGATTTGAAATTTGAAGTGAATATAAACCTTAAGAAATTCAAGAAATACAAAGTGAACATAAACCTTAAGAAATGATGATATTTGAAGTGAATATAAGTCTTTATAAAATGTGATGAAATTTGGAATGAGTATAAGTCTCTAGAAAATTTGAGGAAAACTCGATGAAACTTGACGTGAACATCAATCTTAAGAAAATGGAATCTCAAGTGAATATAGATCAAGAAATTTGAAATGAATATAAACCTTAAGAAATTCAAGAAATACAAAGTGCACATAAACCTTAAAAAGTGATGATATTTGAAGTGAATATAAGTCTTTAGAAAATATGATGAAATTTGAAATGAATATAAGTCTCTAAAAATTTGAGGAAAACTGATGAAACTTGACGTGAACATAAATTCTAAGAAAATCTGTATAATCTCAAGTGAACAAAGATCCAAGAAATTTGAATTGAATATAAACCATAAGAAATTTTGAAGAAATATGAAATGAACATAAAGCTTAAGAAACATGATGATATTTGACATGAATATAAGTCTTTAGAAAATGTGATGAATTTGAAATGAATTTAAGTCTCTAGAAAATTTGAGGAAAACTCGATGAAACTTGACGTGAACATCAATCTTAAGAAAACTGTGGAATCTCAAGTGAACATAGATCAAGAAATTTGAAGTGAATATCAACCTTAAGAAATTTTAAGAATTACAGTGAACATAAACTCAAGAAAACGATGATATTTGAAGTGAATAGAAGTCTTTAAAAAATGTGATGGAATTTCAAATGAATATAAGTCTCCAGAAAATTTGAGGAAAACCTGATGAAACATGACATGAAAATAAATCTTAAGAAAATACGATTGAAACTCAAGTGAATGTAGATCCAAGAAATTTGAAGTGAATATAAGCATTAAGAAATTCAAGAAATAAGTGAACATAAACCTTAAGAAATATGATGATCTTTAAGTGAATATAAGTATTTAGAAAATGTGATGAAATTTTAAAAGAATATAAGTCCTAGAAAATTTGAGGAAAGCTGATGAAACTTGAGGTGAACATAAATCTTAAGAAAATCTGGTGGAATCTCAAGTGAACGTAGATTTGAAGAAATTTGAAGTGAATGTAAACCTTAAGATATTCTGAAGAAATAAAAAGTGAACATAAACCTTAAGAAATATGATGATATTTGAAGTGAATATAACTCTTTAGAAAATGTGATGAAAATTGAAACGAATATAAGTCTCTAGAAAATTTGAGGAAAACATGATGAAACTTGACGTGAACATAAATCTTAAGAAAATCATGTGGAATCTCAAGTGAACATGGATTTGAAATTTGAAGTGAATATAAACCTTAAGAAATTCTGAAGAAATACAAAGTGAACATAAACCTTAAGAAGTACGATGATATTTGAAGTGAATATAAGTCTTTATAAAATGTGATGAAATTTGGAATGAGTATAAGTCTCTAGAAAATTTGAGGAAAACCTGATGAAACTTGACGTGAACATCAATCTTAAGAAAATCATGGAATCTCAAGTGAATATAGATCCAAGAAATTTGAAATGAATATAAACCTTAAGAAATTCTGAAGAAATACAAAGTGCACATAAACCTTAAAAAGTACGATGATATTTGAAGTGAATATAAGTCTTTAGAAAATATGATGAAATTTGAAATGAATATAAGTCTCTAAAAAATTTGAGGAAAACCTGATGAAACTTGACGTGAACATAAATTCTAAGAAAATCTGGTATAATCTCAAGTGAACAAAGATCTGAAGAAATTTGAATTGAATATAAACCATAAGAAATTTTGAAGAAATATGAAATGAATATAAAGCTTAAGAAACATGATGATATTTGACATGAATATAAGTCTTTAGAAAATGTGATGAATTTGAAATGAATTTAAGTCTCTAGAAAATTTAAGGAAAACCTGATGAAACTTGACGTGAACATCAATCTTAAGAAAACTGTGGAATCTCAAGTGAACATAGATCAAGAAATTTGAAGTGAATATCAACCTTAAGAAATTTTAAGAATTACAAGTGAACATAAACCTCAAGAAAACGATGATATTTGAAGTGAATAAGTCTTTAAAAATGTGATGGAATTTCAAATGAATATAAGTCTCAGAAAATTTGAGGAAAACTGATGAAACATGACATGAAAATAAATCTTAAGAAAATACGATTGAAACTCAAGTGAATGTAGATCCAAGAAATTTGAAGTGAATATAAGCATTAAGAAATTCAAGAAATAAAGTGAACATAAACCTTAAGAAATATGATGATTTTAAGTGAATATAAGTATTTAGAAAATGTGATGAAATTTTAAAAGAATATAAGTCCCTAGAAAATTTGAGGAAAGCTGATGAAACTTGAGGTGAACATAAATCTTAAGAAAATCTGGTGGAATCTCAAGTGAACGTAGATTTGAAGAAATTTGAAGTGAATGTAAACCTTAAGATATTCTGAAGAAATAAAAAGTGAACATAAACCTTAAGAAATATGATGATATTTGAAGTGAATATAACTCTTTAGAAAATGTGATGAAAATTGAAACGAATATAAGTCTCTAGAAAATTTGAGGAAAACATGATGAAACTTGACGTGAACATAAATCTTAAGAAAATCATGTGGAATCTCAAGTGAACATGGATTTGACGAAATTTGAAGTGAATATAAACCTTAAGAAATTCTGAAGAAATACAAAGTGAACATAAACCTTAAGAAGTACGATGATATTTGAAGTGAATATAAGTCTTTATAAAATGTGATGAAATTTGGAATGAGTATAAGTCTCTAGAAAATTTGAGGAAAACCTGATGAAACTTGACGTGAACATCAATCTTAAGAAAAACTGGCGGAATCTCAAGTGAATATAGATCCAAGAAATTTGAAATGAATATAAACCTTAAGAAATTCTGAAGAAATACAAAGTGCACATAAACCTTAAAAAGTACGATGATATTTGAAGTGAATATAAGTCTTTAGAAAATATGATGAAATTTGAAATGAATATAAGTCTCTAAAAAATTTGAGGAAAACCTGATGAAACTTGACGTGAACATAAATTCTAAGAAAATCTGGTATAATCTCAAGTGAACAAAGATCCGAAGAAATTTGAATTGAATATAAACCATAAGAAATTTTGAAGAAATATGAAATGAACATAAAGCTTAAGAAACATGATGATATTTGACATGAATATAAGTCTTTAGAAAATGTGATGAATTTGAAATGAATTTAAGTCTCTAGAAAATTTGAGGAAAACCTGATGAAACTTGACGTGAACATCAATCTTAAGAAAAACTGGTGGAATCTCAAGTGAACATAGATCTGAAGAAATTTGAAGTGAATATCAACCTTAAGAAATTTTTAAGAATTACGAAGTGAACATAAACCTGAAGAAAAACGATGATATTTGAAGTGAATAGAAGTCTTTAAAAAATGTGATGGAATTTCAAATGAATATAAGTCTCCAGAAAATTTGAGGAAAACCTGATGAAACATGACATGAAAATAAATCTTAAGAAAATACGATTGAAACTCAAGTGAATGTAGATCCGAAGAAATTTGAAGTGAATATAAGCATTATGAAATTCAAGAAATAAGTGAACATAAACCTTAAAAATATGATGATTTTAAGTGAATATAAGTATTTAGAAAATGTGATGAAATTTTAAAAGAATATAAGTCCCTAGAAAATTTGAGGAAAGCCTGATGAAACTTGAGGTGAACATAAATCTTAAGAAAATCTGGTGGAATCTCAAGTGAACGTAGATTTGAAGAAATTTGAAGTGAATGTAAACCTTAAGATATTCTGAAGAAATAAAAAGTGAACATAAACCTTAAGAAATATGATGATATTTGAAGTTAATATAACTCTTTAGAAAATGTGATGGAATTTGAAAAGAATATAAGTCTCTAGAAAATTTGAAGAAAACCTGATGAAACTTGACAAAACATAAATAGTAAGAAAATCTGATGGAATCTCAAGTTAACTTAGATTTGAAGAAATTTGAAGTGAATATAAACCATAAGAAATTCTTAAGAAATACAAAGTGAACCTAAACCTTAAGAAATATGTGATATTTGAAGTGAATATATCTCTTTCGAAAATGTGATGAAAATTGAAATGAATATAAGTCTCTAGAAAATTTGAGGAAAATATGATTAAACTTGAAGTGAATATAAACCTTAAGAACTTTTTTAAGAAATACGAAGTGAACATAAATCTTAAGAAATAAGATGATATTTGAAGTGAATATAAGTCTTTAGAAAATGTGATAGAATTTAAAATGAGTATAAGTCTCTAGAAAATTTGAGGAAAACCTGATGAAACTTCACATAAACATAAATCTTAAGAAAATACGATTGAATTTCAAGTGAACGTAGATCTGAAAAAAATTTAAGTGAATATAAACCTTATGATATTCTGAAGAAATAGAAAGTGAACATAAACCTTAAGAAATATGATGATATTTGAAGTGAATATAAGTCTTTATAAAATGTGATGAAATTTGAAAGAATATATATCTCTTGAAAATTTGAGGAAAACCTGATGAACCTTGACGTGAACATAAAAGTTAAGAAAATATGGTGGAATCTAAAGTGAACTTAGAACTGAAGAAATTTGAAGTGAATATAAACATTAAGAAATTTTGAAGAAATACGAAGTGAACATCAACCTTAATAAATATGATGATATTTGAAGTGAATATAAGTCTTTAGAAAACGTGATGAAATTTGAAATGAATATAAGTCCCTAGAAAATTTGAGGAAAACCTGACGAAACTTGAGGTGAACATAAATCTTAAGAAAATCTGGTGGAATCACAAGTGAACATAGATCTGAAGAAATTTGAAGTGAATATAAATCTTAAGAAATTTTGAAGAAATACGAAGTGAACATAAAACTTAAGAAATATGATTATTTGAAGTGAATAAAGTCATTAGAAAATGTGATGAAATTTGGAATGAATATAAGTCTCTAGAAAATTTGAGGAAAACTTGATGAAACTTGAGGTGAACATCAATCATAAGAAAATATGATGGAATCTCAAGTGAACATAGATCTGAAGAAATTTGAAGTGAATATAAACCTTAAGAAATTCTGAAGAAATACAAAGTGCACATAAACCTTAAAAAGTATAATGATATTTGAAGTGAATATAAGTCTTTAGAAAATGTGATGAAATTTTAAATGAATATAAGTCCCTAGAAAATTTGAGGAAAACCTGCGAAAAAATTGACGTGAACATAAATCTTTAGAAAATCTTGTGGAATCTCAAGTGAACATAGATCTGAATATATTTGATGTGAATATAAATCTTTAGAAATTTTGACGAAATACGAAGTGAACATAAACCTTAAGAAATATGATTATTTGAAGTGAATATAAGTCTTTAGATAATGTGATGAAATTTGAAATGAATATAAGTCTCTAAAAAATTTGAGAAAAACCTGATGAAACTTGTCGTGAACATAAATCTTAAGAAAATCTGGTGGAATCTCAAGTGAACATAGATCTGAAGAAATTTGAAGTGAATATAAGCCTTAAGAAATACTTAAGAAATACAAAGTGAACATAAACCTTAAGAAATATGATGATATTTGAAGTGAATATAAGTCTTTAGAAAACGTGATGAAATTTTAAATGAATATAAGTCTCTAATAAATTTGAGGAAAACCTGATGAAACTTGATGTGAAAATAAATCTTAAGAAAATCTGGTGGAATCTCAAGTGAACATAGATCTAAAGAAATTTAAATTGAATATTAACCTTAAGAAATTTTGAAGAAATACGAAGTGAACATAAACCTTAAGAAATATGATGATATTTGAAGTGAATATAAGTATTTGGAAAATGTGATGAAAATTGAAACGAATATAAGTCTCTAGAAAATTTGAGGAAAACCTGATGAAACTTGACGTGAACATAAATCTTAAGAAAATATGGTGGAATCTCAAGTGAACATAGAACTGAAGAAATTTGAAGTGAATATAAACCTTAAGGAATTCTGGAAAAATACGAAGTGAACATAAACCTTAAGAAATATGATGATATTTTAAGTGAATATACGTCTTTAGAAAATGTGATGAATTTAAAATGAATATATGTGTCTAGAAAATTTGAGGAAAACCTGAAGAAACTTGGGGTGAACATAAATCTTAAGAAAATCTGGTAGAATCACAAGTGAACATAGATCTGAAGAACTTTGAAGTGAATATAAATCTTAAGAAATTTTGAAGAAATACAAAGTGAACATAAACCTTAAGAAATATGATAATATTTGAAATGAATATCAGTCTTTAGAAAATGTGATGAAATTTGAAATGAATATAAGTCTTTAAAATTTTTTAGGAAAACATGATTAAGCTTGACGTGAACATAAATGTTAAGAATATTTGGTTGAATCTCAAGTGACATAGATCTCAATAAATTTGAAGTGAATATAAACCTTAAGAAATTTTTAAGAAATACGAATTGAACATAAATCTTATGAAATACGATGATATTTGAAGTGAATATAAGTCTTTAGAAAATGTGATGGAATTTCAAATTAGTATAAGTCTCCAGAAAAGTTGAGGAAAACTTGATGAAACTTCACGTGAACATAAATCTTAAGAAATTACGATTGAATCTCAAGTGAACGTAGATTTGAAGAAATTTGAAGTGAATATAAACCTTAAGATATTTTGAAGAAATACAAAGTGAACATAAACCTTAAGAAATATGATGATATTTGAAGTGAATATAACTCTTTAGTAAATGTGATGAAAATTAAAATGAATATACGTCTCTAGAAAATTTGAGGAAAACCTGATGAAACTTGAGGTGAACATTAATCTTAAGAAAATCTAGTGGAATCTCAAGTTAACATAGATCTGATAAAATTTGAAGTGAATATAAACCTTAGGAAATTTTTAAGAAATACGAAATGAACATAAACCTTAAGAAATATGATGATATTTGAGGTGAATATAAGTCTTTAGAAAACGTGATGGAATTTAAAATGAGTATAAGTCTCAAGAAAATTTGAGGAAAACATGACTAAACTTGATATGAAATTAACTCTTAAGAAAATCTGGTGGAATCTCAAGTGAACATAGATTTGAAGAAATTTGAAGTGAATATAAACCTTAAGAAATTTTTTAAGAAATACGAAGTGAACATAAACCTTAAGAAATACGATGATATTTGAAGTGAATATAAGTCTTTAGAAAATGTGATGGAATTTGAAATGACTATAAGTCTCCAGAAAATTTGAGGAATACTTGATGAAACTTCACGTGAACATAAATCTTAAAAAATTACGATTGAATCTCAAGTGAACGTAGATCTCAAGAAATTTGAAGTGAATATAAACCCTAAGATATTATGAAGAATTACAAAGTGAACATAAACCTTAAGAAATATGATGATATTTGAATTGAATATAAGTCTTTAGAAAATGTGATGAAATTTGATAAGAATATAAGTCTCTAGAAATTTTGAGGAAAACCTGATGAAACTTGACGTGAACATATATCTTAAGAAAATTTGGTGGAATCCCAAGTGAACATAGATCTGAAGAAATTTGAAGTGAATATAAACCTTAAGAAATTCTGAAGAAATACGAAGTAAACATAAACCTTAAGAAATATGATGATATTTGAAATGAATATAAGTCTTTAGAAAATGTGATGAAATTTGAAATGAATAAAATTCTTTAAAAGTTTTTAGGAAAACATGATTAAGCTTGACGTGAACATAAATCTTAAGAAAATTTGGTGGAATCTCAAGTGACATAGATATGAAAAAATTTGAAGTGAATATTAACCTTAAGAAATTTTTAAGGAATACGAAGTGAACATAAACCTTATGAAATACGATGATATTTGAAGTGAATATAAGTCTTTAGAAAATGTGATGGAAATTGAAATTAGTATAAGTCTCCAGAAAAGTTGAGGAAAACTTGATGAAACTTCACGTGAACATAAATCTTAAGAAATAACGATTGAATCTCAAGTGAACGTAGATTTGAAGAAATTTGAAGTGAATATAAACCTTAAGATATTCTGAAGAAATACAAAGTGAACATAAACCTTAAGAAATATGATGATATTTGAAGTGAATATAACTCTTTAGTAAATGTGATGAAAATTAAAATGAATATAAGTCTCTAAAAAATTTGATGAAAACCTGATGAAACTTGAGGTGAACACAAATCTTAACAAAATCTAGTGGAATCTCAAGTGAACATAGATCTTATAAAATTTGAAGTGAATATAAACCTTAAGAAATTTTTAAGAAATACGAATTGAACATAAACCTTCAGAAATATGACGATATTTGAAGTGAATATAAGTCTTTAGAAAATGTGATGAAATTCGAAATGAATATAAGTCTCTAAAAAATTTGAGGAAAACATGATTAAACTTGATGTGAAATTAACTCTTAAGAAAATCTGGTGGAATCTCAAGTGAACATAGATTTGAAGAAATTTGAAGTGAATATAAACCTTAAGAAATTTTTTAAGAAATACGAAATGAACATAAACCTTAAGAAATACGATGATATTTGAAGTGAATATAAGTCTTTGGAAAATGTGATTGAATTTGAAATGTGTATAAGTTTCCAGAAAATTTGAGGAAAACTTGATGAAACATCACGTGAACATAAATCTTAAGAAATTATGATTGAATCTCAAGTGAATGTAGATATCAAGAAATTTGAAGTGAATATAAACCTTAAGATATTCTGAAGAATTACAAAGTGAACATAAACCTTAAGAAATATGATGATATTTGAAGTGAATATAAGTCTTTAGAAAATGTGATGAAATTTGGAAAGAATACAAGTCTCTAGAAATTTTGAGGAAAACCTGATGAAACTTGACGTGAACATAAATCTTAAGAAAAAGTGAACTCTTGAAGTGAACATAAACCTTAAGAAATATGATGATATTTGAAGTGAATATAAGTCTTAGAAAATGTGATGAATAAAAGAATATAAGTCTCTAGAAAATGTGATGAATCTTGAGAACATAAATCTTCGTGGAATCTCAATTGAACAAGAAATAAGAAAGTGAATATAAACCTTAGATTTTGAAGAAATAAAGTAAAAATATGATGATATTTGAAGTGAATATAAGTCTTTAGAAAATGTGATGAAATTTGAAATGAATATAAGTCTCTAAAAAATTTTAGGAAAACCTGATGAAACTTGACGTGAACATAAATCATAAGAAAATCTGGTGGAATCTCAAGTGAACATAGATCTAAAGAAATTTGAATTGAATATAAATCTTAAGAAATTTTGAAGAAATACGAAGTGAACATAAACCTAAAGAAATATGATGATATTTGAAGTGAATATAAGTATTTAGAAAATGTGATGAAAATTGAAACGAATATAAGTCTCTAGAAAATTTGAGGAAAACCTGATGAAACTTGACGTGAACATAAATCTTAAGAAAATATGGTGGAATCTCAAGTGAATATAGATATGAAGAAATTTGAAGTGAATATAAACTTTAAGAAATTTTGAAGAAATACGAAGTGAACATAAACCTTAAGAAATATTTTGATATTTGAAGTGAATATAAGTCTTTGGAAAATGTGATGAAAATTGAAATGAATATAAGTCTCTAGAAAATTTTAGGAAACCCTGATGAAACTTGACGTGAACATGAATCTTATGAAAATCTGGTGGAATGTCAGGTGAACATAGATCTGAAGAAATTTGAAGTGAATATAAACCTTAAGAAATTCTGAAGAAATACGAAGTGAACATAAACCTTAAGAAATATGATGATATTTTAAGTGAATATAAGTCTTTAGAAAATGTGATGAATTATCAAAAGACTTAGGCTCTACCAAATCAATTATGTATTAAGACTAAACTTAATTTCAAGTTTGAACTCCAAGATAAAGGATAATATTCCTTTTGAAATCAAAAGACTTCCCAAGCATTATGTCCATATTCCGCATCAAGCTTCACCATGAATCAAATAATTGATTGAATTCTCTTTCAAATTTTAATAAAGACAAATTATCTTTTCAAACAATGTAAACCAAGTGATTATCCACTCTCTTGAATTTTGAACTTCATACTTAAACCACAAACTGATGCCTCAGATGATTCATCCTCTGAGACCCAACCAAATAACGGTAACAAATTAAAACTTGACCATATAATACACATGATACATATGCATCCATGATTTTACTTAACAGTGAAAGATCAAGGATAATGTGAGCATCTGAATTAGGGGTTGTAAGCTAAATGAATTTGAACGAGGGTGGGGAAAATTTTAGGGTGTGACAGGGTATGAATCATATTCAACAACTTTACTAATTCTGGATATGCCCATAAAATATCTCTCACAATTTATGACTGATTTTTCTCCTACTCCAGTAAACATATTTTGAATCCTTTATTATCTTAAAAAAATGTTGCATTTCCATTCTAGGACCCCTTATGTATTTTTGTAACTTACTCTTATATTTATATATTTGTGTGATCCGAGTGACACCGAATCTCACTCTTGCAATGACAATAGTATGTGTCTTTGTGGAACATGATGTTTTGTCAAATCAACAATATGTTGTTGTTCATATGCATTTAGTTGACCTGCAAACGCACGACCTTGAAATCTATCTGGTAACCCATGGTTGTGAAATCCACATTTTACATCAATCTTCCATCCAAAACCATCTTTTGACGGTGTTGACATAATTTTGAACCGAAAACAACATTTCTTACTAGCACTTTTTTGTTTCACTATCTCTTTGTATTTTTCACCTCTATCATAACCAAATATTATTTTGTCACTTCTTCCTCTCTTGCTGTTTTGGTATTTGAACGAGTTATTATAACCGTCACTTTATTCCTGATTCCAACCTCCCTAATCTAACTTGTTGCCTCTTCTCGTGTAGCAAATTTTTAAGGAGTTGAAAATACATCAGTGGTATCTACGCATGTATGGTTTTTATCGCATATCAATAAAGGAATATCCATACCTGTTAAATATAAATACGAAAATAAATGAAAAAAATCAAAGAGATAGTCTTATAGCAATGTTTTTCATATGGTTAAAAATACATAACCGGAACACTTGGATGGAAGTTATCCGGTTAATGTATTAAAAAGACTAAATAACATAGATGAAAGTTATCCGATTTTTTTTTTCAATAACCATGTTATGAAAAAAAATACATAAATAACCATGTATTAAAATTAATTACCCAAATAACCATGTTTCAGTGTAAGGATACAAGCAGGAGTCATCTCAGATGGCTCCTGCATTGTTTCTTAACAAGGAGGAGCCAACCTAGATGTCGCCTACATGCAGGCTTTTCCTTAAAATCCATATCAGATGGCGCCTAGGTGTTAAATAGAAGGTAAAAGCCATATCAGATGGAGCCTAGGTGTTAAATAGAAGGGAAAAGCCATCTGAGATGGCGCCTTGGTGTTAAACTTAAAAAAAAAATTCGATTCAAATTTAAGTACGGGACACTATTGTGAAATTAAACTTTAAATCTAAATTTTCATTACAAACATAGTGAATAACAATTACATTGATTTATTTTCGGCGACCCGAGACATGTAGACGACTACGGGTTCCACAAGCGCGTCCTCTCCTAACTCGTGTGACGCGTGGTCTTGAGCTTGTTGTGGTTGGGTCTATGGCCCCTATGGTTGGGTCGATAGTCGCTCGTAGTGTATGCGATCACGATCCATGTATGACCCATGTGGGTTGGAGACTAGTATTCATATGAATGACGAGGGGTTTGGTACGGTGATGGTTGGTAGTATGTTGGGTTGGTTGGGGAATATTCTTCGGGGAAGCCAATGTATGGGCTGAGGTAAGATGTTGATGGGCCCATATAGGGGTGTTAGACATATCCTCTTTCTTTGGAGTATTATATTTGAGTGTTTGGCTTGTGGGAGTATTGAAATTGTGTGTCGGGTATTTGGGTGGATTGGTAATAAGGTTGAGATTGGGGTTGGGATTAAGTGATGGTGGTCATGTATCATCGGGTTGGTTGGTGGGAGGTTGATGGACGTTGGGATTATTGTTGGTAGTGTTGATGGGATTGTTGTTGGTATTGCTGGTGCTGTTGTTGTTGGGGTTGTTGTGGTAGTGTTGTCGTAGTTGTTGTTGGTATAGTTGTCGTAGTTATTGTCGGAGTTGTTGTTGTGGATCTGAGGGTTGGCCTCACTGGGTGTGTGGGTCGATCAAATAGCGGGGGTGAGAGACATGCATTTCTAGGTTCGTTACGGATGGGTACCAGGCAATGTATTAAGGAGAGTGTTGCATAATTTTTTCATCCTCGTAAATAGGAAATTGTAAGACATGGTCCTGACGGTTTTTCCACATCTTACAAAACTCCATGGCAAAAGTTTTCCAATTATCACATCCCCATTGGGAATCGACCCTTTTGAGATGCCAAGGATCCAAACATATCGGATCGCGCGGTATGCCTTAAAACATATTGAACTGCATCTTCACACGGTCGCTGTGGTGTATTTCCATAATGTTAAACCGTATAATGATCCAAACCCAGGTATGGTCTCCATATAAACTGTTGATAAAAAACACGCAGATTAATGATATATTTTAAAATAATATACGTTAAAAATAGTTGGAGTTAATAGAAATTATGTACATCATCCGAGCCAAGGTGGTCTAATAGATTCCGATAAAGGACAACATTGCATCTTGGATTCCTTCCGTAATCCATACCTGTTACACTATACCTAAATGAATGAACATTTAATATATTAACATTTTATATACATATGAAAGACATGAATAATTTAATAATTAAGCAATGTACTTACTTTGTTGCGTATAAAAACTGAACGGTTGGTGGTTGACGGGATTAAGGGATTGCATTCTCCACCAACCCAATGATTGAAGCAAGAAAGCGCATCCATTAAAAGTAACCGTGTCTTTCTTACAGTTCTTACGTAATGAACTGTATAGTTGGGCTAGAACAGCGGAACCCTAACTATATTGTCCCATTTTATCAATGTCCCCAAGCAAACTTAAGTACATAACATTTACGCTATTTCTTGTATTCTCGGGGTATAATAGGCTCCAAAACAATAACATAATATAATTTCGTGTCTTAATAATTTTTTCTTCCTCGGTGGAATTTTCGTTCAAACCAAGGGAATCATAATGCACTTTAAGTGTGGATAAATAAATACCTTGACATCTTGCACTAGAATCTTCCACCATATCTCTACCCAACATCTCCTTGCATAGAGTGTTGGCTTGTAGGACTGGACCATTAACCGCCTTACCATTAATCGGAAGATCCATCAATATGTAAATGTCCTCAAGGGTGACGGTACATTCACCTACGGGCAGATGAAAGGTATGTGTCTCGGGTCTTCATCTTTCTCATAATAAAAGCATAAACTTTGAATCTATCATACAATTAGAGATTTTAATAACATCCCCAAAACCGACACGTTTAAGGTATGGAACGATAAATGGATCGGGAGCAACATAATAATGTGACCGACATCTAAATCTTTTCGTGTCCTAAATAAAACGTGAAAATAACATGATGTATAAGAAAGTGTAAAAGATAATAACATAATAAACAATGAATATTTGAATAAGAATATAAAGGATAAAACTTACAAACTTAGCAATGTTTGCCCTTGTTCCTCAGTGAGATTCTCCTAAAGTCAAAAGACTCATGCTTGAATTTTTTTCTAATTATATGTGAGTTGTATCAGAGGTAGAGGTAGAGTGAAGAGTGGTGATGGAAAAAACTCATCTGAGGCACCATATTTATAGGCGACTCAGTCAACAAAGAAATAAATGAGGTGGTTGGGGCCTTGCATGCATGCATGCCACATGTTAGAGAGGAGCCAAGAGAGATGGCTCATCCTCTCTAAATTTGAACCTAGGAGCCATTCAAGATGGCTCCACCTAGGGTAGGTGGCATCTAGGTGGCAGGGCTATGCATGCAGGCTAGGGTGGAAGGCTACATGACAGGGCTGTTTATGACTAGGCCTGCGAAAATCCAAGAAAGATTGCGCCTCCTATCTAATTTAAAACATAGGCTCCACTTGACTTGGCTTCTACGTGTGTTTTTGAAATTTGAATTTTGTCTCATTCATTCTCATACAATCATCTCCCACCTCTATATATATTCTCATACAATCAAACATTTCAAACACTCAAACCCAGATAAAATGTCATCTGTACCACAATATATTATCACTTTACATTTCAATGGTGAGACGTACAATAGTAAGGTAGCAGGTTTTTTATTCAGAAACAGCGAAGATATCAAATTTTGTCTAAATAGCAATGCGGATTTTTTGTATTTCAAAAAAAGTCTCGAGACCAAACTTCGGCGAGGTCTGACATCACACATTTTCTACCAACACCGTGTTTTTAATGTTGAGAACCAAGTAAAATTTTACAAGGTAGTTGTTGAAGATGATGAAGACATGCACAACATGTTTTGTAATCATGAATATTCTGGGTACGACTCGGTTGAGTTGTACGTTGTATTCCAGAAGACAGAGGTGGTTGATCCTATGGAGGAGGAACAAGCTGAGGTGGATGTTGTTGACGAAGAGGAGGAAGCTGATGAGATGCAGTTCAACAACATGGTAAACAAAGATTCAGAGGCCGATGAAGAACGCCAACTGCCTCCACATGAAATCTACACACTACTTCCGTACATGACTACCCTCAATATTGGCACAGATGACCCATCATCTGATATATTCTACAACACTCCTGTGCAGTCAGATGCAAATTTAAAAGTGAATGACAAATTTTGTTCAAAAGAAGATTGTGTGCGAGCAATAAAAAAGTTCCACATGATAAACCACTATGACTTTCATTGGATCGAACAAATGCAGACAGATACAAAATCATCTATACCCACCCTAAGTGTAGGTTCAATCTAACTGCATCGTACAGGTTGAGGATTGATTCCTGGGTGATAGGTTCTATGAATGAACACACTTGTGTTAATCCCACGCAATCACATGATCACCGCAAATTGAGTTATGATCTCATTTCTCAAGAAATTTTACTTCTTGTCAACTGCGATTTGTGATTGAAGGTGAAAACAATAATCTCGCATATCACTACAGCATACAACTATACCCCTCGTATAGAAAGGCCTGGTTAGCAAAAAACAAGGCTATTGAGCAAATCTACGGTAATTGGGAGGATTCATACAAAGAGTTGCCTTGCTACATGAGTGCACTGCAAACATATGCTCATGGAACAATTTATGTTATGGAACGTTGTGGGTATATGCCCCACACGGTACCTGTGTCGGGCATGGAATATTCAATAGACTTTTCTGGGCTTTTCGACCTTGCATCACTGAGTTTGCACACTGCAAACCTATTATACAGATAAACGGAACATGGTTTTACGGGAAATACAAGAACACCCTACTGATGGTCGTCGCACACGATGGCAACAATAACGTATTACAAATCGCCTATGCTCTTGTCGAGGTAGAAACTGGAGGTGCTTGGAGTTTCTTCCTAAAGAATCTTCGAACACACGTAGCTCTACAATGTGATCTTTGTCTGATTTCTGACAGACATGCTTCTATTGATAGTGCGTACAACAATCCCGCTAATGGTTGGCACGACCCCCCCTTCTACATATGTTTATTGCGCAAGACATATCATTCAAAATTTCATGCGCGAGATCAAAGATAAGAGTCTTTGGAAAACAATTATGAACGCAGCGTACGCACTAACACAACCATGTTTTAAATATTATCGCAGCCAGATCGGAATGGAAAATCCAGATGCAGGTGCGTGGGTTGATAATCTGCAAGTAGAAAGGTGGACACGGTCATACGACAATGGAGTGCGTTGGGGTCACATGACAACAAATCTAGTCAAATCAATGAACGACGTCGTTAAAGGCATAAGAGAACTCCCAATAACCTCTTTGGTGAGTACAACATATTTTAGGATGGCCTCGTTGTTTGCAGAGAGAGATGGAATGTGGAACGCGATGGTACAATCGGGACAACTGTGGAGTGAAAATTGCATGAAATTTATTACGGCCGAAAGTGCCAAAGCCAACACTCATCTTGTTACAAGATTCGACCGACATAACCATAACTTCATTGTCAAAGATACATTCGATCACAAGGAGGGGTTGGCTAGACAAGAGTACATGGTTAAACTACCATCTCGTTGGTGCGACTGTCGAAATTTTCATGCCTTTCGAATACCCTGCTCTCATGTCATTGCGGCGTGTGCACATGTTCATCAAGATGCACTACTACTTCTTTCTCCCATTTACAAGTCTGAGACCCTGCTCGGCGCATACAACAATACTTTCAAACCGGTAGCAAAACCAGATTATTGGTGTGTGTACGAAGGGGAAGTAGTTTGGCACAACAGTCAAATGCGAAAAAATAAAAAGGGTCGTCCCAAAAACAAATGTATCACAACTGAAATGGACGACCTTGACAAACTAGAAAGAAAGTGTGGTCTATGCCGTCAAGTCAGACACAATTGAAAAAATTGTCCCACATGTGCTTGTAACACGGTGAACAGACTTTGAGATTTTTTGTATCACAAATGTGCGGATAGCAAGAGTCGCCACCGACTTTTCTTTTATCCAATTAAGGGAAGGTAAAAAGTACAGAAAAACACCTTCGTTAGATTCTGAGTAAGGGAGAAGGTTATGAAAAGGGAAGGTATTACCACCCCTTTCCATCCGTAGTTATCTACGGGCTCTTAGATCACTTTAAAATTGTGCTTTCTGCGTGTTTGACAAAAATGTTTTGAAAAGGCATTTCGCTTTGACTTTGTAATGATTCATGTAGGAATGTATACAAAGTGTTCGGAAATGTTTCATTTTGAAAAGAGTTTGAACTTTGACAAAAGTGTGAGGTGTAAAAAGTATTTGATAGAGAAAGCAACTAAAAGTCTTATTACCTACTCAGAATTAGTCGTTTTCGTGTTATTTACGTTCCTTTAGAATAGCGCTATCCATACCATTAGTTGGTAGGTAGCCCTATTTGTTGGATGTAAGCGGGACATTCGAAGGGACATCGGATGGTCATAGAAAGCAACTTGTAGGAAGTATCCTAGCACATTCAAAGGGACTATCATCATTTTTCGTAGGCGACAATCGAGGGTCAAGATCATGTATTCGTAGGCGACATCGTGGGTCTTATGATCTTTGTATCGAAGGGACTATGATGATTTGTTTTGAAGGCAACGGTGCTAGAATACCTCTACGTTCGAGGGACTTGACCATATTTGGATTCGTAAAGGCAACGAGAGAGAATTACCCTAAGGGGTGCGTGTGTGAAAGGAGTGTGTTGATTCAGATACATGTTATCTTGAAAATTAGAGTGAGCTATGTTGATTTTAGTCTTGCCATACACGCCTAATTACTAACAGTTCATAAGATGCGGAAAGTAAAATGCGGAAGTTAAAGAAAGGAAAGATAAATCCTACGCTATTACATGGCTTTGGGGAAGATACATAATTTAAACTTGCGGAAAATAGAAGCCCTAATTAAGCTATTACATCCCATAAGCAATTACATTATTGGAAAAAAGAAAACAGTAAAAAGAAATCGTCCGAAACGGAATAACCTGTGAAAAGATGAGAAATCGGAAAATACGAGGAAATCGAATAAGAGGAAAATGTTAGTAAAAATGCAAATTTTAAAATGAGAAAAATATTTCATGCTAGAAATAACATTAATATGCTAAAATAACTTTTTTGGGATTTTTTTGGAGATAATTTAATAATTAAAAACTAATTAAAAGTGATTTAAATGATAAATTAGCAATTAAATTAAATATGCATGCAAAATAATATTTTTAATTTTATAAATTAAATAAACATTTTCTGGAAATAATGCAAAAAGAAAAATATTTTTTGGTGTTTTTTAATGCATGATAAAAAATTATGAAAAGAAATTAAAATGAATGCAAAATATTAAATAAAAAGAAAAATATGAAAAATATGAAAATAGTTGAGTTTGTAAAGAGAAAAACAAAACTGGTCCTGGCATGGTTCGAACAGGGACCGAGGAGCATCTTTGCACCCACGCCTTAACCACTAGGCCAAGTGTCATCTGGTGTTTTGAAAGTGAAAATCAATGGCATATGAGTGATGACGCGTCAGGGAAAGGTTTGAAAACACAATCAGCCTTGTGGGGTCCCCGTTGAATGGATGGACGAATCAGGATGCGCCTTTGTGCCACGCTAGCCTTTCGCCGGTCAATCAGTCGACGCCGGAGCCCTAGCTCCGGTCGTCTTCTCCGGCGATCTCAACCTCCAAACCTGAAAAAATACGAGAAATAAAAGAACAAGAGGTACCCTACCCCCCTAAATCGAGGGCTGCGATCTCAATGGTACCATTAGTTTGCCCTAAAAATGCTTGTACAAGCCAGTTCGATTCAAACAGCTCGTGAAGCCCTAATCATGGCACTATGGTTTCCAGACGTCCAAGCTTGCATGTGAGGGTTCAATCATGTCCTAAACATCACCCTGAATCGATACAAACACACAAACAACATTAATAATGTATGAAAAACGAAATTCGAATTTTGAAAGTTTACCAAATCGGAGCAATGGATTGGGCACGATTCCGGATGGTTTTGCTTCAAGTAAAGGATGGTTTCGATTGCTGGGATGTCAAGGAAGATGTTTGAATGCTCAAAACTTCTTGAAATCGGCTGAAACTTAAAATTCGATTTTCACCAATTCTTGAAAAAAAATTGGCAAAGTGAGGGCTGTGTATGGAGCTAGGGTTTCGTGTCTCTTCTTGTACATATTGCTGGCTATTTATAGAGTGAATTGAGAGAGAAAAAACAAGGCAAAAAGATTTGGTTTTGAATGCATTGAATGATTTTCAAATAAAATCAAATTTTTGAAAGAAATTTGATTTTCCCTTAAATGATTGATCATGCACGAAATTGGTATGTATTTTGGGCTTCCTTGGACCTCAAGCATGATATAAAATCACTCTCCTTGAAAAAATATCTTATTTTCATATTTTATATAATTTAATTTTGAATTAAATGGTTTAAAATTCAAAAATAAATTAATAAATAGAAAATTGCCATGGCCAAGCATTTATGAGTCACAAATAATGTCATGAACAAGTTTGGATCAAAAGATTATAGGCCCATTTGGAAAATTTTGCATTTTGACCAAAATCTCCTTTTGTGCAATTGTCCAAAATTGCCCAACCTCTGAATAGTGTATCTTGCTCAATTTTCCACATTTTTGAGTGTTCTTGGACTTTTTGGAAAGCTCTAAGAGTCCTCTAACTAACCTCTTTTGTTTTATCTCAATTGGAGTTTCCATGCTCAATATATCTTCAAAACAAAATGTTGACGTTTTGTTGACTTTGAAAAGGTCCTGTAATGTTTTGATCCATACCTTCCAAATGAAGCATTTTTTGAACATTCTTGTGAGACATGAAGTTGTAGAGAATTGAATTTCCTTCAAAACAAGAGGTGGTGGAAATGTTTTTGAGAAAGTATGAAGAAGTTATGCTCAGTCAAAGTTTGGTTGACTTTTCACTGAGAAACCCTAATTAAGAAAGTTTGACTTTTGAGCAAATCTTGAGTTTTCTTGATGAATCATGATCAACCCTTGATCAAATGATGAATGTAACTTCAAAATGAGGATGTTGACCAAAAATCAAGAAGTTTGACTATATGTTGACCACAATTAACTTTTTGTCCAATACAACTGATTTTCAACCATCTGAGCAATTGTCTGAGGAAACTTGACTTGTGAGGCTTGAAACTTGACATGGAGAATCTTTGAAGCATATGAGGAGGCATGAAGACCATTGGAGATGTTAGAAGTCCATCTTGATCTGAGAAATACCAAACCTAGTTTGGGTTGATTGTCTAGGAGAGGGTTTGTCTGATCAACCCTTGAAGAATCCTTGAGCATGGATGTATGGAATATCTTGAGAAGATGGAGGGAAAATTTTGGGGTATGACAGCTTTCCCTGCTCAATCTTCTTGTCTGGAAGGGTTAGATTGGCATGTTCGCCTTTCGTGACCTGGAGGTGGAAGATGATTGAACACTCGAGTACACCTGAATATTTGCACTCGTTGTTGGCTGATGATGCGGGAATGGGCTTACAGATGCCATTTGGAGAAGTTGGAGACTTCGTTGGGAATGAGTCGCACGCTGGACTTGAGATTGTTGATAGGAGAATTGACGGGGATGAGCTTAAGATGCCATCCGGAAAGGTCGGTGCTGAGGAGTGAGCCGTACGCTAGGCTCTGTAGAAGTTTCTTGAAGTGAAAGGGATGGAGATGGGCTTAAGATGCCATCCGGAGGGAGTCGTACGTTAGACTTCGTGCTCATCTTTGAATGAAGTTATTGGTTTGTATTGGTTTTTTAACCAAATATGCAGCATTATGAAGGCGGAGAGCTGTTGACAAGTAGTCGGAGATGGGCTTAAGATGCCATCCAAGGCAACCAAGTCGTACGCCAGACTCTGTAGTTGCTGTTGAAAATAAGAATGAGTCAGAATAGTTCTTCGTGCTGACTACTCTGGGGGGTAGTAGTTTGGCAAAAATGTGGATAGCTTCCCTGTTGTGCATTGGGTATCGATCCATTGCCTGTTATCGGAGGATAACTTGTGATCGTTCAGATAGTTTTCCCGTCTGGATTCGGGTATTAATCCTGGATCTGTTGTCGGAGGACAACAAGGGCGGTCGTTCGGATAGTTTTCCCGTCTGGATTCGGGTCTTAATCCTGGACCAGTTGTCGGAGGACAACTAGGACGGTCGTTCAGATAGTTTTCCCGTCTGGATTCGGGCATTAATCTTGGACCTGTATGCTTCGGAAGCGATTTTTCACCTGCTTTGGAGAAAACAAGAGAAATTTTGATAGAATATTGATTAGTCTTATGCAAGGAATGATGCATGACGATGTGTATGAATGACATATGCATATATGAGAAATGTATGCATGATAGATGTTGTGGTATTTCAAAATATATCCCTCTTGAAGAAGATGCGGATGTTCTGCTTGGAAGATTTCTGACTTCTGTTTGGGGACGGAAACCCTGAGAAGAAAGAAAACTTTGATTCCTCCGGTGCACTATCTGACCAAGTCTTGGGCCTAGATATTGTTGAGGATGGTAGAGATCGAGAAACACGTTGTTGAGGATCTCATACACAGACCCTGCTGGGGAGAATCTGGGAGGTACTCGCTGGGGATTTTGCGTGTAAATCCTGCCGGAGAGCATTTGATAGTTGCTGAGAGACCGGGTTAGAAGGATCTGGGGGCCCGTTGTAATCTCTAGCTGGGGAAAAAGGACGTAGGTTTCCTCCGGTGCACTATCTGACCAAGTTTCAAGTCTGGACACTACTGCTGGAGAAAAAGAAAGGGAAATTGTTGAGAGATGTTCTGCTGGGGATAAACACCTCGGCTGGGGATGAAGTGTTATTGCTCGAAGATGGGTGTGGCCCGATTAAGTTGAGTGGAACCATTGCTTGGGGATCCTCCTCTTCTTTGCTGGGGAAGGTTTTGCGGTGAGTGACATCTCTGTGGGGATCACGCTCTGTGGGGGAAATGCATTGGTGACTTTCGTCGTCATCTCAATTCCTGAAGCCTGTAGTAATTACTTTGTTATGTTTACTTTTCGCATGTTCGTGACTAGATTTTTATTGTCAAATGCATATAATCATTCAAAGCAAACATTGGACTTTATGCAAACAACAATAGCAAAAATTGTAAAGAGAAAGAACTTGTATTAATTTGAAACGTGGCGTATGGCCAAGTAGTTTGTACACAAGAAAGGTAAAAAGCTATGCGGAAACAATCTCCTTAAGTTCCAACTATGCTAGTACTCATATATTTCAACTATCTCATCTCCTTGCTGTCAGTAGAAAGTGAGTAGACTGATTATCGCCATTTAAATCTTGAATATTGATAGTAGTCTGGAAGAAGGTGATCTGGTCGAGACATAGTCATACGCTTAAATCCCTTATTTTTTCCTAGACCGCCCTTTCGGGTTTTCAGTCTACCGGGATACCCTTTTTTGCCCAAGCCGCCTTTTTAGGTTTTCGACTTGCCGAGTGTACATGTTTTGTATATATCCTTAACTTTTGCCCGAACCCTTTTGGTTCGCCGGGATGCCCTTATTTTTGCCTAGGTCAGTCGACCTAGCGGGTCTTTTTAATGCGTAGTATTTTTTGACTATGTCTGCGCTCACGGTGTGGGAAGTCTTCACCATCCATGGTGCTAAGTATCATAGCTCCCGGAAAATCGTCTTGACTACAAACGGTCCCTCGAGGTGGGAGTCCATTTGCCCCAGGATCACCTTGTGGAAGAATGATGCGCTTGACTACTAGATCGCCGACTTGGTAGACTCGGTGCTTGACCTTCTTGTTAAATGCGATCATTCGTTTCGTAGATCATCCATGGCGGATGGACGCGAGTCGTTCTCATCAATCAAGTTTATCGGTCAAGGCGAGTCGGATCCAATCGTCTTCGCTTCTTTCTGCGTCCGGAGGACTCGGTTGAGGGTACCTGAACCTCGATGGGTAGGACCGCTTCCATACCGTATACAAGAGAGAAGGGGGTTGCCCCTGTTGATGTCCGTACTGTAGTGCGATAACCGTGGAGAGCAAATGGTAACATCTCATGCCAATCTTTGTAAGTCACTGTCATTTTCTGTATAATCTTCTTAATGTTCTTGTTAGCGGCTTCCACAGCGCCATTCATCTTTGGCCGATAAGGAGAAGAGTTGTGATGCTTGATCTTGAACTGCGTGCAGAGCTCAATGATCATCTTATTGTTGAGATTGGAGCCGTTATCTGTGATAATCCTTTCGGGAGCGCCATACCGACAGATAAGATTATGTTTGATGAATCGAGCCACGACATTCTTGGTAACAGATGCAAACGAGGCTGCTTCTACCCACTTGGTAAAATAGTCAATTGCCACAAGGATGAAACGATGTCCATTGGAAGCGTGGGCTTGATTTCTCCGATCATGTCAATGCCCCACATTGCAAAAGGCCAAGGGCATTAGAACATTCGAGGTCCGAGGTACGTGCACTTTCCGCATAACCGCATTTGTGACAAGATCGAGCGTAGCGGTGACAATCAGCTTTCATGGTGGACCAATAGTAACCTGTTCTCAGAATCTTCTTTGCCATCGTATGCCCACTGGAGTGAGTACCAAATGCGCCTTCGTGTAACTCTTCCATGATACGCTCCGCTGTTTTCCGGTCTACACAGCGAAGTAAGCACAAGTCGTGGTTGCGCTTGTATAGGATGCCATTGCTAAGGAAGAATTTGGATGCAAATCTTCTCAAGAATTTCTTATCATTGACAGATGCCCCTGCGGGATATTCCTGAGTTTCAAGATACCTCTTCACGTCATAGTACCAAGGTTTCTCTTCTGTGTCAAGCTCATAACAATATGCTAGTTCGTCAAACTTCTCAATGATGATCTGGGGAGCCTCGTTGTCCCACCTAACCTTGAACATAGACGACATAGTAGCTAATGCGTCTGCCAACTGATTCTCTTCTTGTGGAATGTGACTGAAAGTAATCTCTTCAAAGTAGGGAATCAAACTCAGAACATGCTCTCGATACGGAATAAGATTCGGTGCTTCGTATCCCCTTAATCGTGATCACCAAAGTGAGTCTCCATACACTTGCAAGAACTTGATTCTTAAGTCAATAGCGCTTTGATACCCATGATGCACGCTCAGATTCGCCATGTTGTTAGTGCGAAACATAATCTGGCGGTGGCGTATGTCCGCTAGGGATGTAATGATGGCGCCAATGCCATTACCAAGTGCGTTGAGGCTCCATCAAAGCCCATGGTCCATCGGGATCCTTGTTCGGGTCCTTCGTCCGGCCTGGTTCTTCACAATCGATTAGTAAAACATCTTCGCGAAATTGATGCATAGATGGTAGTCATCTACGGTTGATGAGCCAAATGATCGGCTACTACACTCCTTTGATTGCTTTCGAGAAGTGTCTTGGATGTCATACTCGGTCAAGATCATCGCCATCTTGCTATTCTTCCGGAGAGCTGGTTTCTCAAATATGTATTTTATCGGATCCATCTTGGAAATCAACAAAGTAGTGTGAGTCAACATATCTTGTCTTAGTCGTGAAGCCAAGCCAAAGCGTTGCAAGTTTTCTCTGTGAGTATCTTGTTTCATAGTCGGTAAACTTTTTGCTAAGGTAGTATATTGCGTGCTCTTTTCGACCAGACTCGTCATGTTGCCCCAACACACACCCCATTGAGTTCTCTAACAACTCAAGTACATGATAAGAGGTCTTCCTTGGTGGAGGCATCGGGATGGGAGGATTCGTAGTTACTCCTTGATTTTGTCAAAAGCGATCGGCAATCTTCGTTCCATTCTACTACTTGATCTTTCTTAAGTAACTTGAAGATTGGCTCACAAGTAGCGATTAGATGTGCAATGAATCGGCAATGTAATTCAATCGCCCAAGAAACCTCGACTTCCTTCTCGATGCGGGGGGCATTTCTTGAATAGCTTTAACCTTGGCGGGTCAACCTCAATTCCTTTACCGCGACAACAAACCCTAGGAGTTTTCCGGATCGACTCAAAGGTACACTTGTTAGGATTAAGCCTCATCATACTTCTTCAATCTATCAAACATAAATGATCAAGATGTTCTTCTTGATGCGTGATCGAGCTATCATGTCGACGAGACCTCTATCTCGTGATGAATCATGTCATGAAATAATGTCACCATAGCACGATAAGTGGCACTGCGTTCCGAACGACATAACCTTGTAGCGAAAGTACCCCATTGGTAAAAGTAGTCTTCTCCATGTCTTGGGAGCCATTTTGATCCGATTATGTAGGAGAAACCATCCATGAAGGAGAAAACCTTATGTTGAGCGGTGTTGTCAACGAACATCAATATGAGGAAGTGGAAAATCGTCTTTCGGACTCGCTTTGTTCGGATCTCGTAATCCACACACATTCGTACCTTACCATCCTTCTTAGGCAGGAACCACATTCGCAACCCATTGTGGATAGGAAATATGACTAAGAAACCGGCGCTTCATAACTTGACTTTGATTTTCTCGACATTTCGGACGCATCGACGAACCTTCTGTTTCAGGAGAAAACCTTCTTTTGATCGGTGTACCACAATATCAATGTCTAAACCGGCATGTCTTTGTATGACCAAGCAAAACCTCAATGTAGTCTCGTAACATCCGAACCAATCTTTCTTTAACACTGTTCTCAAGACCGCTCCTATCTTGATCTCTTTTCTTCATCAGACCCAAATTCACAATCTCAACTTGTTCTTCGTGTGGTCAGATAACTCGATCTTCTTGCATGTAGATCGACAAGTTCTCCGCCACTTCACAATCTTCCTCACTTCGTCTTCTTGGTAGATCGGATTATCGAAGTCATATTTAGCAATAGCATAGTGTTATCAACGAGATTTGGAGTGATTCGGTGTATCACGTGGGTGTGTGTAAGAAACACATAGATTTTGAAGGGTGATAAAGTAAAGAAAGAAAACAACAATTGAATGCAAAGTCCAACGATTTTATTGAATGAAAATATGCAAATGACGGATAATAACCCTCACAACGAGCCATGATGCCCCGGGCACGGCACTAGGCTTTCAAAGTTTATTGTTCAAAACATAAAGAAATACGAAAAGCAAAACAACACAAGAGCAATTACTCCTGACTAAAGGAGATTGGTATGACGTCTTCAGTCTTCCAATTGCCGAGTCCACCGTCTGGAGTTGGGAAGATCCATTTGTTGATGTCGAAGTCGTTGTCGTCGTCTTCTATAGCATGGCTTCCACTTTGGCTGATGCGGAAGGGAAGTTGGCCGGCACGTTCGCGGCGTATCATCTTCTGACCCTTGATGGTGAAGCCTAAACCAGTCTTGTCAGATTTGAAAGGAAGATCAGGGAGCTGACCCTAAATAGAACTACCTCCTTCTTCAACTGCAGCTTGAGCATCCTTCAGTGAGGCTATCCTAGGCGGAGCTTGTGTAACTTCAGGAGTGACAGGAGAGTCAATAGACATGACTCTGGAGATTTTTTCAAAAGCTTGACAGGGAGTCTCGAAGAATTCACCCTCTACCTCGAGGTATCGGAATGACGTAGATGATGACCATATATTCTTCTTCACCATCTGTAACAACCTTCCCTTTCACGGTACTTGACCGATGCGGGTAGAGTAATAGCCGCCCCATGTATCCAAGGGCATCCAAGTAGGCAAGAGTAAGCTGGACGGATGTCCATGACAAAGAATGTGGAATCAAAAGTCTGGGAACCGACTTTAACAGGAAGAATGAGCTCTCCAAGCATTGTTCGCTTAGAACCATCAAAAGCTCTCACAATTATATCACTGGGTCTCAGAACTAACCCTTCGATATCAAATCGATCAAAAGCAGTCTTCGGTAGGATATTCAGAGCAGAACCAGTATCTATCAAAACATGAGACATGGTAGTGCCCTTGCACTCAACAGAGATGTGCAAGGCTTTGTTGTGTTTCTTTCCGGCAGGAGTCAAATCAGCATCAGAGAAGCCTAGGCCGTTGTTGGCAGCCAGGCTAGCAATACAAACTTCAAACTGGTCAGTAGTAGTGTCTTGCGGCACGTGAGCATTCCTTAGAAACTTCACCAAGGCATTAGCATGATCCTCAGAGCACAAGAGCAGAGCAAGCATGGAGATCTTGGACGGAGTTTTTCCCAACTGTTCCACAACATTGTAGTCACTCTTCTTGATGATCTTCAGAATTTCCTCCATTTCTTGTTTGGAGGTGTCTTCAGCAACTTCCTTTGGTACTTATGGTTGAGCAGGATGAGTCACTGGTTCTTTCCCTCTAGCTTGAGGAATGGTTTGAATAGCTGGAATGCGAGCTGGAGTCGCAATGTCTTTTGGAGGAGATATTTCTGGAGAGAATACTCTTCTGGTTCTGGTCACCTTACTTGATTCGGTGATGTTGTCAATGTCAGGAATGGTAGCTTCAACTGTAAGATCTTCAATGGTCAGAGGGTCTTGCTTGACGCCATGATAGTAAACATCAGCTCCATAATTCCAAGGGATAGCCTTATCAGAGGAATATGGGCTGTGCAGGAGAAGTAATGATGAGAGGTGCCACTAAGCACAGGATCAGCAGAGGAAATCCTTATGGTGTTAACACCAGCACAATCTTCTGGGAAATCGTCACCCCATCCGGTTACCTTAACATCTTCAATAGGAATCTTGTAACTTTCAGGAACAGTGTACTTCACCATGTAATCATACTTTCCACTTGGCTGCCCCAAGGTATCCCACACAGATGGTGCAATTTCGTTCACATCTTTGATCTTCAGTTTAGACATATCTTCACACAGCTTCTGCACAGGTGGTTTTAGAAATAGTATCTCACGGTTATCCATCATGCACTGAACACGTCTTCTCAACCAAGCACAACCATCAGGTGCAGATGGGCACCAACGACAATTCTCTGGGCATCCGGGTTGACAGCTTGTAGCAAATTCTTCTTAACAGTCATCAGAGGAATGGTCAAGTCATCTATGTTGAAAACGTAAGTATCATCAGCAACAACATTGGAACTCTTGTCATGGTTAGGCATGGGCGCGTTGATCACATTCGGAGTCTCAACAGGAGGGTCAAACTCAATCTGCTTAGCTTCAATCATGTCTTGAATCTTGTTCTTCAGAGCCCAACAATCATCAGTACTATGTCCTGGGCTATTGGAATGGTAAGCACACTTAGCATTAGGATTGTATCTCGGAGAAGAAGTGTTGATGTTTTGAGGAGGATCCCTCAAGGTGATCAGCTCTACTTTCAACATGTGTTACAAGGCTTGCGACAAAGGCATGTTGATCTTCGTAAACTGTCTTCGTGGCGTTGCAGCTCACGCGTTGTCTCCGAGGTTGTCTTGATGTAGGATTGGAGATCACAACTGCCCCCACAGATTGAGCACGGCCGGTCTTGGCTCGGCTTTTCTGACCATACACAGCATTAGTTTCTTTCTTACCGCCAAAAGATCTCTTCGCAACATTTGATGATGTCTCTATCTGAATCTTTCCACTTTTGATACCAACTTCAATACGCTCTCCTGTCAATATCAATTCGGTGAATCCGGCTGAAGAGTTTCCAATCAGATGGTTGAAGAATGGGCCGGTCAGCGTTCCCATAAACATATCAACCAACTCCCTATTGGACAAGGGTGGTTGAACTCTGCCTGCTAGATCTCTCCATTTCTGAGCATACTCCTTAAACTTCTCATCACGACCCATAGACATGCTCTGTAATTGCATGCGAGTGGGTGTCAATTCAGCATTGTACTCATATTGCTTGTAGAAAGCATCTGCTAAGTTACTCCAGGTACGGATACAGTCATTCTCTAGCTGATAATACCACTCCAATTGAGTTCCGGACAAACTCTCCTGAAAATAATGCATCCACAACTTTCTGTCATCAGTGTGGGGATTGATCTTCTGAACATAGAACTTCAAATGCAGCTTTGGACAAGAAATGCCATCATATTTGGAAAAAGTTGGAACTTTGAATTTGGGAGGGATCACCACACCAGGGACAAGGCTCAGATCATCGAAATTCAGCCCGGACATTTTCAGATTTTCCACGGCATTCAGGCGGTCTTCAAGTTGTTTGTACTTGTCATCTTCATGAGTCGGCTATGGTCGAGCGATCTTCTCCCTCCTTCTTAGGCTCACGCTGGTCATCTTCATTACCCTCGACGCTCCCCTCATTCTTGACACTTCCTTCAGAGAGCTCTATCCGACTAACCCTCTTAGGACCACCTTTGTAGCGTCTGCCCATGTTGAGAAGACCAACAACCTTCTTCTTTTGTTGATGAGCTTCTTGGATCTTCTTGGCCTTGGACCAAGTGGTGAACATCTGTTGGGCATTCGAACACGGAGATCTTTGACAGACTGTTCAAGAGCTATTTCTGCTAAAATAAATAGCGAGCAAATGAGAAAACCAATCTTCAATGTACCTGTGATGCAATGTTATGCTATGATATGCAATGTTTATGCGAATGCAATGCAATGTTTTCAAGGACCTTAGAGATTTAAATTTGTTAAACAAGCAATGAACAAACATTTATTAGTATTCTTTTTATTATTCTTTTTCTTTTTAAGTACAAAAGATAGTTCAAAACAATAAAAGAAAAGATATAAATCCTAAAGCTCTAAGTCTCCCATGGGCGCTTCCTCTTGGTGCCGAGGTAGGCGTTGATGTTCCGCTCCTCGTGAAGTAGCTTTGTCAACTCTAGCACTTTCTTCTCACTTGCATAACACTGAGCTTCAAAGGTATCTCTTTCTTCTTTAAGCTGAATCCAGGATCTCTTCAAGTCTTCAAAATCAGTAGGCATGTCAGGATGGAGAACAGTATAGGGTACGTCACCTATAGCAACAGGTTCCATAATTACTGGTAACACGGGTGTAAATGGCATCATGAGGTTTTGAGCTCGCCCATTTGAGGTAAGGTTCCCAAGGAATGGAGTTTTGGTGCCCCAAAGTCTTGGTATCAGTCTTCTTTACCATGCCCCAAGCGTGTATAAACCTTCGTCGGTAATTCTGGAGATCGTGGTTGTAGTCGAACACAACATCTTGGAGAAGCATATCATGCGGACCATCTCTTCGAGCAAAACCAAACTGACGTAGAGCTAGAGAAGGATTGTAAGTAATACCTCCCCTTATACCAAGTAGTGGTACATTAGGGAATTCCCCACAACGCTCAATGAAGGTGAAGTCCTTTTGAGAGAAAAGACTCCAACGGATATCTGAATGAGAGAGTGACATTAGTCTTTGAGACCACTTCAACCTTTGTTCGTTCTTCAAAACTGATGGAGGAAGGTGCGAAATAAACCACCTGGAAAGTAACGGTATACAACACATGAGAGTTCCTTGTCTTTTGATAGTACGAGTGTGGAGAGAATGTAGAATGTCTCCAAGCAAAGTAGGCACAGGATTACGAGTGAGAAACAACTTGATGGCGTTGACATCTATGAATTGATCTGAATTAGGAAATAGAACCAAACCATAAATTAGCAAGGCCACAATGTCTTCAAATGCATGGAAACTTATAACTTTGAGGAATTCTCGGGCTTTCTTAATTAAGAACTTGGAAAGTAAACCCTTAACTCCACTTGGTTTCCCAATTGGCTTGATGTCGGCGCTTAAGGTGTAAGGCGATGCAATGTCTTCGCTTAGGGACCTTTTCCAAACCGGTGAATGGCATTTGGTCAAGAATAGGTACCCAAGAAGCTTAGAGAACTCTTCAAAGTAGGAACCAGCGATAATCGGGAATGTAAAGCAATGGTGTTTGGATCAAAGCTGGAATAGGACATGCATCATATCTTCTTCAAAACGGAGATAACCAAATCAAGTAGATAACCATGTCTCTTGATGAACCGAGCATGATCGGAATTTCAAACCAATTCTTTGAGTGAGAAGGTATACCCATGAAGTTGATTCGGATAGTCTTTCTAGAAGCCATAATTCCTACAAAGCAGCAACGATAAATCCCTAGGTCCTTGAAATAGTTAGAAATGATATGCGATGCAAATGATGTCATGATGTCATGTTTAGCACACAAACAATTCACACAATGAGCCTAGGTTTAAGGCTTGCAAGAGGTATAGGTGATTACCCACCAAAAGTTTGAGTTGGTTCATCTGTCCTATAATAGTAACCGGGTTTTAGGAATCTCACATCATTGATCTTTCTCGTAGGTGTTTATTTCAATACGACTACCAAGTGGTCGACGAAAATATCCCAAAAGTCGATCTCAATGAGCGTAGCATCGAGTATCAACCAACCTTAGTTTGCACCAAAGGCCATCTCACTACCTTCTAATGGCCAAGATGGGTCAATTAAGGTTCTAAAAGTTTAGTTAGTGCTTGATGACACCACGGAAGCCAAATACTATCCTCAACTTGGAAATGAAGAGTATCGGGACATCAAAGTGTCACACTAACGTAGCCATCATGTTGACCGTTTCGATATCGTCTAACGATCATGACGATTTATTGCTACTTACCTAAAAGGAAACTCGGATCGGTGTAGGATCCCCAACAATATAATACCCAAGTAACCCTTAAAGATAAAGCAAGCAAGTCAAACGAGCGGTAAAATGATCTAAAAATCATTAAGGCATTCTCTCTTTAGGGTGTCCCCAGCAGAGTTGCCAGTTCTGTAACACGGTGAACTGACTTTGAGATTTTGTATCGCAAATGTGCGGATAGCAAGAGTCGCCACCGACTTTTCTTTTATCCAATTAAGGAAGGTAAAAGTACGAAAAAGACCTTCGTTAGATTACGAGTAAGGGAGAAGGTTATGAAAAGGGAAGGTATTAGCACCCTTTCCATCCGTAGTTATCTACGCTCTTAGTTGCTCTTAGATCACTTTAAAATTGTGCTTTCGTGTGTTTGACAAAAATGTTTTGAAAAGGCATTTCGCTTTGACTTTGTAATGATTCATGTAGGAATGTATACAAAGTGTTGAAATGTTTCATTTTGAAAAGAGTTTGAACTTTGACAAAAGTGTGAGGTGTAAAAGTATTTGATAGAGCAAGCAACTAAAAGTCTTATTACTACTCGAATTAGTCGTTTTGTGTTATTCGTTCCTTTAGAATAGCGCTATCCATATCATTAGTTGGTAGGTAGCCCTATTTGTTGGATGTAAGCGGGACATTCGAAGGGACATCGGATGGTCATAGAAAGCAACTAGGAAGTATCCTACCACATTCGAAGGACTATCATCATTTTCGTGGCGACAATCGAGGGTCAAGATCATGTATTCGTAGGCGACATCGTGGGTCTTATGATCTTTGTATCGAAGGGACTATGATGATTTGTTTTGAAGGCAACGGTGCTAGAATACCTCTACGTTCGAGGGACTTGACCATATTTGGATTCGTAAAGGCAACGAGAGAGAATTACCCTAAGGGGTGCGTGTGTGAAAGAGTGTGTTGATTCAGATACATGTTATCTTGAAAATTAGAGTGAGCTATGTTGATTTTAGTCTTGCCATACACGCCTAATTACTAACAGTTCATAAGATGCGGAAAGTAAAATGCGGAAGTTAAAGTGCGGAAAGATAAATCCTACGCTATTACATGGCTTTGGGGAAGATACATAATTTAAACTTGCAGAAAATAGAAGCCCTAATTAAGCTGTTACATCCCATAAGCAATTACATTATTGGAAAAAGCGGTAAAAAGAAATCGTCAAAGCGAATAACACAGTGAAAAAGAAATCGGAAAATACGAGGAAATCGAATAAGAGGAAAATGTTAGTAAAAATGAAAATTTTAAAATTAGAAAAATATTTCATGCTGGAAATAACATTAATATGCTAAATAATTTTTTTGGGATTTTTTGGAGATAATTTAATAATTAAAAACTAATTAAAAGTGATTTAAATGATAAATTAGCAATTAAATTAAATATGCATGCAAAATAATATTTTTTAATTTTATAAATTAAATAAACATTTTCTGGAAATAATGCAAAAAGAAAAATATTTTTTGGTGTTTTTTAATGCATGATAAAAAATTATGAAAAGAAATTAAAATGAATGCAAAATATTAAATAAAAAGAAAAATATGAAAAATATGAAAATAGTTGAGTTTGTAAAGAGAAAAACAAAACTGGTCCTGGCATGGTTCGAACAGGGGACCAGGAGGAGCATCTTTGCACAGTCCACGCCTTAACCACTAGGCCAAGTGTCATCTGGTGTTTTGAAAGTGAAAATCAATGGCATATGAGTGATGACGCATCAGGGAAAGGTTTGAAAACATAATCAGCCTTGTGGGGTCCCCGTTGAATGGATGGACGAATCAGGATGCGCCTTTGTGCCACGCTAGCCTTTCGCCGGTCAATCGAGTCAGCGACGCCGGAGCCCTAGCTCCGGTCGTCTTCTCCGGCGATCTCAACCTCCAAACCTGAAAAAATACGAGAAATAAAAGAACAAGAGGTACCCTACCCCCCTAAATCGAGGGCTGCGATCTCAATGGTACCATTAGTTTGCCCTAAAAATGCTTGTACAAGCCAGTTCGATTCAAACAGCTCGTGAAGCCCTAATCATGGCACTATGGTTTCCAGACGTCCAAGCTTGCATGTGAGGGTTCAATCATGTCCTAAACATCACCTTGAATCGACACAAACACACAAACAACATTAATAATGTATGAAAAATGAAATTCGAATTTTGAAAGTTTACCAAATCGGAGCAATGGATTGGGCACGATTCCGGATGGTTTTGCTTCAAGTAAAGGATGGTTTCGATTGCTGGGATGTCAAGGAAGATGTTTGAATGCTCAAAACTTCTTGAAATCGGCTGAAACTTAAAATTCGATTTTCACCAATTCTTGAAAAAATTTTGGCAAAGTGAGGGCTGTGTATGGAGCTAGGGTTTCGTGTCTCTTCTTGTACATATTGCTGGCTATTTATAGAGTGAATTGAGAGAAAAAAACAAGGCAAAAAGATTTGGTTTTGAATGCATTGAATGATTTTCAAATAAAATCAAATTTTTGAAAGAAATTTGATTTTCCCTTAAATGATTGATCATGCACGAAATTGGTATGTATTTTGGGCTTCCTTGGACCTCAAGCATGATATAAAATCACTCTCCTTGAAAAAATATCTTATTTTCATATTTTATATAATTTAATTTTGAATTAAATGGTTTAAAATTCAAAAATAAATTAATAAAATAGAAAATTGCCATGGCCAAGCATTTATGAGTCACAAATAATGTCATGAATAAGATTGGGTCAAAAGATTATAGGCCCATTTGGAAAATTTTGCATTTTGACCAAAATCTCCTTTTGTGCAATTGTCCAAAATTGCCCAACCTCTGAATAGTGTATCTTGCTCAATTTTCCACATTTTTGAGTATTCTTGGACTTTTTGGAAAGCTCTAAGAGTACTCTAACTAACCTCTTTGGTTTCATCTCAATTGGAGTTTCCATGCTCAATATATCTTCAAAACAAAATGTTGACTTTTTGTTGACTTTGAAAAGGACCTGTAATGTTTTGATCCATACCTTCCAAATGAAGCATTTTTTTGAACATTCTTGTGATACATGAAGTTGTAGAGAATTGAATTTCCTTCAAAACAAGAGGTGGTGGAAAAATTTCTGAGAAAGTATGAAGAAGTTATGCTCAGTCAAAGTTTGGTTGACTTTTCACTGAGAAACCCTAATTTAGAAAGTTTGACTTTTGAGCAAATCTTGAGTTTTATTTATGAATCATGATCAACCCTTGATCAAATGATGAATGTAACTTCAAAATGAGGATGTTGACCAAAAATCAAGAAGTTTGACTATATGTTGACCACAATTAACTTTTTGTCCAATACAACTGATTTTCAACCATCTGAGCAATTGTCTGAGGAAACTTGACTTGTGAGGCTTGAAACTTGACATGGAGAACCTTTGAAGCATATGAGGAGGCATGAAGACCATTGGAGATGTTAGAAGTCCATCTTGATCTGAGAAATACCAAACCCTAGTTTGGGTTGATTGTCTAGGAGAGAGTTTGTCTGATCAACCCTTGAAGAATCCTTGAGCATGGATGTATGGAATATCTTGAGAAGATGGAGGGCAAATTTTGGGGTATGACAGTGCTACAAGCTCAACATCGTGAAATTTGTATGGAAATTATGTGCACTTTTTAATATTATAACGAAACTTTTTTTCATTAATTGCATTTCTTACAACCATCAATACGTAGACAACAAAATAAAACACAACACGATTAAAACAACAACAGAAACAACATGAAAACATAATTTAAAACAACAACTAAAATAACGTGAAAATATAGCATCAACAACAGAAAAAAAATATTTAAGACACTACAACCGTCAAAACAATTTCATCGGATCCATACATCATCGCGATAACGTCTATGTCTGTTTTGACTTCCTCCAACCAAATTCGAGGTTGTCCAGTTGTGAAGTTCATGGTCGTTCTCTTCCTCTGGATCCTTCTAATTTCTTCGCCAACTTCTATTTCTTCTTCTAACCATCGCATCAACTCTTTCTTCAGTTTGACCATGGTAAAAATGTGCCAAAATTTCATTTTCATCGGAGGTTTGGAGACTGAGAAAACAACGTATCCATCTCTTGTATGGATGTATGGTGATGTCATGACACAAAAAAGAGAGAATATAAGAAAAGAAGTTGAGAAAATATGAAGAATGAAGGAGACATGGGTGTTGTATTTATAAAAAACACAAATACACGTAGGCGTCATCTGAGATGGCTTGACCTAAGAGGAGGCGCCAACCGGGATGACGCCTAAGTGCATTTGCTTAGTGCAGGAATCATCTCAAATGGCTCCTAAAACCTAATAATTTGTATTAATATTTTTAAAACATGATTATTTGCGAGTTTTTTTTAATACATAATTATTGTAAAAAAAAAAAAAAAAAGTTATCGGGAGACTTCAATGAACCATATTACTTTATATCATATTTTCCAGAATATACCAAATTTCTTTTAGCAATGCTATCCAGTTAAGAAAAGGAACATATCCGATATCTTCGTAGCAAATTATTCGGTTCACATTAGTGGATTGCACATTTAAAATTTCGGATAAATAGAAAAAATCACAAAATATAGAGTAAAATTTTTAAAAAAAAGAAGGTAAGTTTGGAATATTTACAAAATTATTGGAATAGAAGGATAAATGTAGTAGTGGGTAAAATTTTATACCTGTAGAATCTTCCTGACTACGTCTTCTGTTCCAATGTCCATTATCTGCTTGTTTGCATGCCACTGACTTGATGTTTTCTCGTTCATTACTTCTTGTCATTCTCCTGCCATCTTTTAGTTTGTTGTGATCACTACTACCAAGCAAAAATGTGGGCTTGAAAATGAGCCCAAATTTTCTATTGTTTCACTTATTTATTGAGCCCATCATAAATATTTAGATCAAAAGTCAAAGTTCATTCATATTTATTTATAAAAATATTTTAACCAAAAAACAAAGACCCTTATCAAAGACAGTTTTTTAAAAATATAATGGCATTTAGATGAAATGCATCTCACTCAAGTAACCTTAAATATGTATATTCATACCTTTTAAATATACCTATATTTATAGATTTTACTATTATTCCAAAATTATTTCTACAAATTTCAGTATACTTATATTTATTAAGTCTGCCGAATTTGGAATTTTTGCAGAGTCTTTGCATGTCTAAATCTCATAAAAATATTTATAAAGATATTTATAGCGCGCATTTAAATCTACAATTTTTCAAATGAGTCAATCTTCTTGTTAATTTCCTCTGTGTAACAATTTGTCCTAGATTGGTATAGACTCATCTAAACTGGACCCCTATCTAAGAAGTTCAACCCAACAACCTTCGTACAATTACAAGCACCAATACATTTTCATGCAAAGAACGTAAAAACCAAGAGGGGAGTCAAATGATGAACATTTTTATTGAGGATTTTTCTTTTTTGCATATTTATTAAAAACCATTCACTGTCTACTAATAAGGTAATCTAATAAATATGCTGAGCTTTCGTGACAAGAAAAATAAAATCATAATTATGAACATAATCCCCGAGAACCTAGTAAAAAATACCTAGAGTAGAGATATATGAACATTATCCAATTTGAACACGAGGTAAATAAGTTGATAGCACATGATAGAGAAAGCAAGTAAATGAGATTCAAAAAAAAGAAGAAAGAAAGTGTCAGCTTTATTCAAAAATAGTTGAATAATTGAGAAAATGAGGTACAATTGCCTGCACATATTCACTCATCACATTTCCTATATCACTATCAAACCTCTAATAATGATGGGACAAAGGATCAATTTTAAGGTCTTTAAAGTATACAAATCCAGGGAAAGTGTTCCACATAATGATATCTTTTCTCTTGTAACAGTCATGCCTTAAAAAGATAGAGAAAGGTACATAGAGGCATTGAAAGTCCTCGCATTGCATGTGAGCAAAGGGATGAGAAGAACAACTAAGTTACAAAAAGTTTGTGGCTTTTTCTTAATAATTTAAGCTTAATCTACGGTAGTTTTTCATGTGAGAAAAAAGAAATATAGTATTCATGTGAGAAAAAAAAAAGGCATAAATAGTATAAAATAATTTTTATATTCTCAATCAATCATCAACATGTATTCTATTAAATTACACTAATATTTTTAAATTAGTTATATGATATGACTGAATAATCAATTAGTATTGGATTTCTGCACTACATTTCCATGTATAAACATGTATGAGGGCATAATCTTCTAAAGGCTCTCAAGTATAGTAGATACTCTCAAAAATAAGATTTAGTTCGTCTTCAAACAAAATAAATATTTTGCATAGGCTGATTTTGATCTAAAATGGAGTTTTGAGTTGGCGATCCTCTAAATCAAACCAATATTTTATATAGGCTAACCACAAACTAAATCTATATTTTTACACAGTTGATCTCGTACCTACTGAGTTTTTTTACTAGATTGAACTCATAAACCATGAGAGATTCTAACTTATATGATATCAAACCGATAGAGTTTTTAACTAGTATGAGCTCAAGATACATTGTGGATATTTTTCTTCAATGGAGAAACCCATAAACTAGACAGACATCCTAAGACAAATCCCTTAATACAAACGAGAGATATTAACTAGTTTAACTAACAATCAAAATAACAACTTTCCATGAAATAATTATTTACTCAAGAGAAAATTCACTCTTGGTAAATTTTTAATTTTCCCCTCACCCATAACAATACTCTTCATTTAGACTTAAGAACACTCTTGAAGAAATATGGCTAAAATATGTGAGAAAACATGACAGGTTTAGAAAGATAGTTAAAGAAATGAAAAATGAGGTTCTTTTTTTTTTTTACGTTTTATGGATGTAAAAAAATGATAGATAAATTCTTTATTTATAAGTCAAGACGTAACTTAAATTTTAAAATAACCAATGAGTTTATTCAATGTCCTAATCAATTAGGCTAATCGATCAAATATTTCAAATAATTGATCGTTGAGGTTGTTAAATACATACGTCCTTGAAGGTTAAAGGTCGATCCTTAAAGAATAAGGATTCTTTTGAAAATTGAAGTATATGACCAAAGAATACTAAGATAAGGATGTCGAAAGGAAATCATGTTGACCAAAGGAATAAAACAAGGAAATTGCTCGATTCGACCAAAGTATCGGATAGCAAAGAAGGAGTCGAAGCCGAGCCTAATTGATTGAGGAGGATTTTGGACTTAGAGAAATTTATGTGTTTTTCCTTTGATGAAGGAAAGCGTCAAAATTAGGAGCAGTTACTCTCTATAAGTCAAAAGCGGAAAAGATTCAAAACTCAAGATCGTGGGCACATGTTAAGGCTTCGTGTGGTTTGAGCGCCGAACAAGTGGCGAGATCTGGTGGAACGGTTTTCTCAAGCTTCGAACACCAACCATAGATTGTGTTTAGGCAGTTACTTTGTAAATACTATAAATAAGTCATTTCAATGTAAATTTTGGGTGTTCACTTGTATACTCAAAGCACTTGCCAAAACTCTATCCAATTCCGAGCGTTAGGAAGAAAGAGTTGTGCAATAGACTTTGATGTACGTGAATCACCACTTTTATTTCAATGCAAAACCTTTATCTTTCAATCATTTACTTTGAAGCTTTTACTTGCATTCTTTTTACCTTTCAGCAATCTCTTTGCATTTTCGTCTACATTGATACTCTCTTTGTTACACGTTTTGAGTTGACAAAAGAGTCTTTCGACCCTTATTTTGCGTAGAATAGAACTGGATATATTGCCTTCTGTCGGTCACGAGTCACTGTAGTAGGTCAAATTCATAATGAACATTCAGATTTGTCAAGTTACTTAAGTTTGTTGTCTCCGTCGGTCACGAGTCACCTGTCAGTCGAAAACTGAGATGAATGAGCTTTTTTTAACATTATATTATTTACATAGAATTTTAAAATATATTATTACAACACATGCATATTCATCATATTCGTTTTTATTCTTGGAGAACAACAAATCTTTGTTGGACTTGATACTTCACAAACAAGAGGGGGGTTGAATTGTGTGGTTTGAAAAAACATAGTTTTAAAAACTTTTTAGAGACACCGGGAATTATAGGGGTTCAATCAAATCAAAGGACTTACTCCTCTCTCCAAGAACTAGTATTGGGAGTTTCTATTATATACTTTAGATTTTTTAGTAGGTGAAGCTCACAAACTGCATTATACAAGGAAATGATGGTTATCCTACAACCAAGGCAATACAAGACGGAGGATATGATCGTTTGAGTCTTCTCCATTGTTGAGACTGAAGTGGCTAAGCTTCCTTCCCAGCCATAGATTTAAGTAATTAAACTTCTCTCCACGAAATATTTGAGCTCAATATGGTTTAACAAGATAACCTTTAACCTCTTGGGATTTTAGCAGACTGATATTCTAACCTATGATTTTAAATGGAATAACCATGAACCTAATGGTAAGTTCATCAATATTGATAGTCTTCAACCTTGGAATAAACAAGGTTTTCAAAGATCCTTAAGGGAAGTTCATCAATATTAATTATTTTAAGCTAATCAATCATGGGAACTAATCACACAATCCCCAACCAAATATTTTCACGGGCTTAGCTTAGAAAAACATATTTTTATCCCTAAAATGGACCGTGTTCATCCAAGGTACATAAAAAACAACCTTGAATAACTCTTAAATTTCTAGCTATCTAGAATTACAATAACATCTCACTCACAAGATATTTTCTCACAAAAACATTTGGCTATAAGAACTAGTGAGAGAAAGTGAAAAGGAAGAACTTATATATATATATATATATATATATATATATATATATATAGAGAGAGAGAGAGAGAGAGAGAGTTTGTGACAGTACACCATTCATATTTTGGATGCTTTGAACCAAGGAATGAGACTTCTATTTATAGGGTTCAAATCCTCCAAATGAGGAAACATCATCAAATAAAAAATAATTGTTGCTAATTGATAATTTCATTTAAAAATAACGGCTATGATTTCTAGAATAATTAAGTGATATATCGTCGTTTCCAATCATTTGTGTACATTGAAATTTCCTTTATCCTCAAAAGCACACCAATCTAATTGATTGACAATTTATCTAAATCGATTAGATTTAATTATTTATTTTGGATTTTTTAATGTTCAGATTACTTTCTAAGCAACTTCTATATATTCCTTCAAAGCATTTTATTTTCAAAAAAATATATTTTTTTTAAAACGCTATGAGTGTGTGTGTGTGCGCTTACAGACATCTACTTCTATAAAGAAATAACTTTTACTTTTACAAAAATTCCACCCACTTACTAAATTAGGATAATTTCCTAAGCATGTGTCTTATGTATTCATTATGTTGACACTTTTTTAGAGATTTCTTGAGGCTTTTGATATAATCTATTTGGTTGTCTTTATATGAAAATTTGTTGATGTGTGAAGCTTTATCTATGTTTTAAACTTTATCAATCATTTATCAAATGCATGGCTTTCATTTTTAACTACTTGAGTACATTTGTTGACTTTCTAATTGATTGCATCTTTTACTATGTTGAGTGTTATATTTTATGCTCTTTTTACATTTTCCATCATGTTTCATCTTTAAAGGATCTTTATAATTATCATCATCAAAAAACATTTGTTACCTCCAAAACAAGGTTCCACAATATTTGTTGTAATCCAAACTTTATTACATACCTTTTGTGTACATTCTTTTAAAGTTATATGAATTGCATACATCCAACTTATAAGGAGTTCTTTGTTTCAAACACAAGAAACTGTTTTTTCCGCACTTGCAATTCATCACAGAGAATTTTTTCAAACTTCTTTAAGCTCCAAGATTTAATTATCTTGAGCAAATATTTTTATGACAAATGCTTTCACAAGAAAAATATATAGTGGTGGACGTAATAGTTTGTTGTGGAGTGATGTCTTGGCAATATCCTGAGTGTGGTTCCTTTATGAATGTAGGTTGGAGATTCATTGTTATGGCTGTGTAATAAAGGCCCTCAGTGTTTTTAAAAAACTGAGGGAAAAGAATTGTATTTTTTAATTAAAAAATAAAATAAGGAAACCCCTCGATTTTAGTTAAAACCGAAGTAATAAGTTTTGAGAAAAACATGGTGAATGATAATAAAACTGAAACTAACATGTTATGTTTCAATTTCAATTTTTTACCACTAACCATTTTTTTACATCATGTTAAGGAATAAATTTCTCAATGTTTCCAACCGAGGAAATCAATGTTGTTTTCTTTGATTGGCAACATATAATGGTTATTCCAAAAATACAACAACAACACAATTATGTTCTATCTTACAATTCATCTCAAAAGAATGATGCATACGAGTTTGGGACGGCTACATATAAGTTAGGATTATGGAAAAATCTCTGTAACGAGTGATTTTAAAGTAAAATTAATTATTTTATTCCTTGATTATTACAGAAGCTAAAGGATGAATCATTTAATTTACACTTATAAATAAATAAATACATGAATTTCAATAGTTAGGATTCAAAGCATGTCCTGAATTGTTTTTCCCCTCAGTTATATTAAAAATTGAAGGAATATGTTGTTTTTATTTTTTAATAAAACATGGGGCGCCTTGGCATTATACCTCGGTTTATTTTTGGTTAAGGTGAAAGCTTCTTCATGAAATATATTATTTATAGTAGTGTATCATTTTGATAAGTCCTACTTAAGAACTAACCAACCAACAAAATTAAGGGTGGAAATAGGCTAGGCTTTAGAAGGCCTGAGTCTGACCAACAATAAACTTAAAAGGCCTAAGTCTGTCCTATGACCTATTATAGGCTCTCTTTTCTTGCCTGGCCTGAGCTTTTTAAAAGTCTGGTCTGACCTAAAAACCTATTTAAAAGCCTATTTCTCATTAAGATTTTCAATTAATTCTTATTACTTAAAAAGCCTTATAGACTGAAATATGCTAAAGAGAGTGACATATTTATGTTAGGTTGACCTATATATATATATATATATATATATATATATATATATATATATATATATATATATATATATATATATGCCGGCCTATAAGGCTTCAAATGCATTTTTAATAGCCTTAGTGTGACCTATTTAATTAACTAGGCTTTTAAGAAAAAGCCTAAGCCTAGCCTTTTTATTAAATTGGCATGTCCTGGCATATAGTATAGGTCCTTATAGGTCGACCTGACATATTACCACTCCTAAGAAGAAGGAATAAATAGTAGTGCATTCATAGCTTCACCCTACAATGGATAAGACTATGAATGGTACTTTGGTTGTGGTGCCAGCAATCACGTGACTCACCAAACAGACAAGCTTCAAGATCTCATCAGGTACAATGGTAAGAATTTTGTTATGTTTGGTAACTGTGATAAGTTAAAAATTGTTGATTCAGGTTCATCTAAACTTAAAAACCTAAACATGCATGATGTCTTATATGTACCTGAAATTACCAAAAAAATTGTGAATGCGTCTAAGTTAGCTATTGACAACAACATTATTGTTGAATTTGATAGTGATTCTTGTTATGTGAAGAAAAAATGGAAAAGTAAGGCTCTTCTAAAAGGAAGACTTAAAGAAGGTCTATATCAAGTGTAAAATGTCAGCCCATAATTAAATAAAGACTCATGTGCCTACATGTCTGTCAAAGAGAGTTGGCTCATGAAGTTTGGGCTCCATAACAATAAAGTTCTAGATAAGGCGTTGAAACATTGTAATGTGAAGACCTCATCTAGCGACCAATTTTAATTTTGAGAGGCTTGTCAATTCGAGAAGATACACATGCCACCCTTTAAGTCATCCAGTTCTCATGCTCATGAACCACTTGAGTCGATTCACACTAATGTATGGGCACTACGCCAAAAATAAGTTTTGGTGGCACCTCTACGAAAGCGCTTTTAAGAGAAAGCGCTTTCATAGAGCTTAAAAAAATTTCGCTTAAAAAAAGCGCTTTCATAGGTACCCTAAGAAAGCGCTTTTCAAAAAGCGCTGCTAAAGACCTTAGAAAGTGCTTTTGAAAAGCGCTGCTAAAGGTTAACCTTAGGAAGCGCTTTTCAAAAGCGCTCTTATAGCTGGCCTTAAGAAATCGCTTTTAAAAGCGCTGCTATAGGCCTATGATATGAAAGCGCTTTTAAAGGAAAAAACGCTCTTATATCTGGACTTTAGAAAGCGCTTTTAAAAACGCATTCATAGATAATTTTATAATTAAAATTGATGAACCATATACTCACTCATTCTTTCATTCTCAAAAAACGTTAGACCACACCTGTTCATCTTCATCGCTCTCACCGTCTCTGTCGCTGTCTCTGTCTCTCGTCGTCTCTGTCTCTGTCACTCACCATCTCCGTCTCTGTCACCGCCTTCACCGAAAACCTCCGTCTCCGTATCTGTCACTGTCTTGCCTCCGTCACTGCCTCACCATTTGCAACTTCTTCAAGTGGTATACATATTCACTTTCATCCTTTTTGTTGATTTAGTTACCAGTTTTGTTTGATTATTTTTGGTTTGATTGTGGTTTTTTGATAATGGAACTCTGTTTGGATTTGTTAGGTTTTTTGTGTTGGCAGTGCTTTTTTATAGATAATGGAAAATGTTTTGTGTTTTAGTGATTTGTGGTGTAATTGTTAGTTCGGGAATTTCGATTGTTCATTACAAATAATTACTAATATACTCGTGGAAGAATATTAGCTTGGTTTTGTTTGATTGTTGAAACTTTCTAATTTATTAGTGCCTAAATTGAGTTGAGATTGTGATGATTTAGTTGAAATCTGTGAACTGATTTTGGATACTTAGTTTGTTTGGTCAACTTATTATACATTCTGTTTTAGGGATTATTATTTCAGTTGATAAATTTTTAGATAAATATCTCCTTATATATAACTATTTTTATGTATGAGTTTGTGGACTGTGTTGGTTTGTTCTATACTCTACTATGTTTTAAACTATTTTTTAATGTTTAATGAACCTTACAAAATCTACATAGACATGAAATGAAATTTATATAAGTTTGGATACTAGTGTAACTATACACTAATGGCTGAATTTTTGTGACGTCTTGGCTGAATTTTTAATTTGAACTTGGAACGGTGACTTCGGTTATGGTGACGTTGTGAATTCAGTTTGCGTTGATATAAGTTTCTTGAATATTTTTATATGTTATGACTTATTCTTGAATTCTTCATATATAAGTTTTTTGAATTGTTTTATATGTTATGACTTATCCTTGATGTTGTTTTATATGTACAACGCTCGTTCCCTGTGTTTCCGTGAGTATGACTTCTCGACGTTGCTATTTGATAAATACGAGGTAAATTTCTTCCTCAAATTACTGGTATTGTAATGAATTTGTCTTAAATTGCGTGAATATGTTGCGTTTTCTTGATACGGATTCATTGCGTGTATACTTTGCATTTTGACAGAAACACAGTATACTGTTTTGTGCCCTAATTAGTTGTTTTTGTTTAGCTTAATTAGTAAAACCATGGATAAGACATGGATGTATTCCAATTGATTATCGAAAGAGTACGAGAATGGGGTATCAGAATTTGTTAAGTTTATTGTTGCGCACGCCAAAGACCCCAGTCGAATGACATATCCTTGTTTGTATTGCTATTATGGGAACCAGGTTGACGTGGTTCAGTTGGCATCGCATTTAATACGGTATGGAATTGATAGAATTTATACATGTTGGAATATGCATGGTGAGAAAAGTAACGGGAATGTTGAATTGGGGGATAAGAGGACCTATGCTTCAAACGATAATTGCACAGATACATACGATTATGATCGGGTCGAAGAGATTGCAGAAGCGCTTGAAGAAGATCTTAATGATTGTCCCAAAATGTTTGAGAGGTTGGTAAGCGATGCAGAGAAACCGTTGTATAATGTTTGTACAAAATTCACAAGATTGTCTGCGGTATTAAAGTTGTACAACTTAAAGGCGGGCAATAGATGGTCAGATAAAAGTTTCACAGAGTTATTAGCCCTTATGAAAGATATGCTACCAGAGGATAATGTTCTTCCCGATCAAACGTATGAGGCCAAAAAGATGTTGTACTCTATTGGCATGAGCTATGATAAGATACATGCATGTCCAAAAGATTGCGTTTTGTTTTGAAATGAGTATGCATCGTTAAATGAGTGTCCTAAATGTGGTGCCCCTCGATATAAGAAAAAGTTGTCTCCAACAAAAGTCTTATGGTATTTTCCTATAATTCCGAGATTTATACGCATGTATCATAGTGAAACCGGTTCATGACACTTGACTTGGCATGAAGATGAAAGAATTATTGATGGAAAATTTCGACATCCGTCAGATTCACCACAGTGGATGAAAATTGATAATGATTATCCTGAATTTGGAAAAGAGGCAAGAAACCTTCGCTTGGCATTGTCTACTGATGGAATGAACCCACACGGTATTCAAAGTATCTCGCATAGCACATGGCTTGTGATTCTTATGATTTATAACCTACCTCTGTGGCTATGTATGAAGCGTAAGTACATGATGTTATCTTTGTTAATTTTTGGGACTAAACAACCAGGAAATGACATAGACGTATACTTGGAACCTTTAATCGAAGATTTGAAGATTTTGTGGGAGAACGGTGTGGAGATTTATGATAGGTATAGGAAAGAAAGTTTCAACTTGTGGGAGATGTTTTTTGGAACACTTAATAATTTTCCAGCATACGGAAATCTATCCGGGTATAGCATTAAAGGTGAAAAGTGTGTCCTATATGTGAAGATGGAGCCGATACGACGCGATTGAAACTTTGTCAGAAGAATGTCTTTCTCGGTCATCGTAGATTCTTAACTTCTAAACATCAATATCGTGGATGGAGAAAAGTGTTCAATGGAGATACCGAACAACATAGAGCTCTGCCTGAATTGACAGGTGATCAAATTTTTGAAAAGGTGAAAGATTTGAGTATTCATTTTGGCAAGCCTTTTGCACATAAAGTTGTCACAGGTGGGTGGAAGAAGAGGTCGATTTTTTTTAATTGTCATATTGGAAATCTTTGTACGTAAGACATTTTCTTGATGTGATGCATATTGAAAAAAAATGTATTTGTCAGTTTTATTAGTACGTTATTCAATATAAAAGGGAAGTCTAAGGATGACCTTAACGCAAGGGAGGACATGGTACGAATGGGAATAAGAACTGAATTGGGACCCGTGAAGAAAGGAAGACAAACATATTTACCACCTGCTGTTTACACTCTATCTAGAAAGGAGAAAAAAATATTGTGTAAGTTTCTAAGTGAAGTTAAAGTTTCAGAAGGCTACTCATCAGATATTAGAAGACTTGTGTCTATGAAAGACCTCAAGTTAAAGAGTTCAAAGACGCATGATTGTCATGTTATAATGGAACATTTTCTACCGATAGGTATACGTTCTATTCTACTAGAAAAAGAAAGAAGTGCAATAACTAAATTGTGTTTTTTATTCAAGTCAAATGTTCAATAAATTGGACTCCCCAAATCTCATATTGTTGAAAATAAAGACGGTAAGAAGCTAATTGGAAATAAAGTTGTGACATTATCAAGGGTCCAACGGGATCAAGTGCATTTGTATGTTCTGCACTATGAGATTGAGGTTGAGTCGTATATTAAAATGCACAAGGGTGTTCTTCGAGGTTTAAATCCAAATAAAAATGAGAATTGGATTGTACGAGACTATAATATAAGTTTTATACCATGGTTTAAGGAAAACATTTATTCAAAGTATCGTTTAGATCCCGCTTCAGTAACAGAAAGGTTGGGATGTTTAGCATATGGTCCAAGTTTGGTTGTGTTTTCTTATAGCGCATATACAATTAATGGATACACATTTTATACCAAAGAATAAGATGATAAAAGTACTATGCAAAATAGTGGTGTCACCTTGGTAGCTAAAGCAATGCACATATCAAGTGTGAAGGACTTAAACCCGAAATTTGCAAATTTGTCATATTTTGGGGTTATCGAGCGTATTTGGGTGTTTGATTATGAGAAATTTTAGAGTCCTATATTTAGTTGCAAGTGGGTTGAAAATAATAATGGAATACGAATGGATAAGTCAGGATTTTTGCAAGTGGATCTTAACAGGGTGGGGTACAAAGATGAGCGTTTCATTCTAGCCTCTCAAGCTAAACAAGTTTTCTATGTCACTGATCCGACAAGTACGAAACGGTATATAGTGCTTTTATCTAACAAAGTAATTGATGAAAACATTGGATATCAAGGTGATATTGGTGTTGACATTGAATCTTTTACTAGAAATGATCAAAACGAGAATGAATCATGTATTAGAAATGATCATAATGAGGGTATTTGGATCAATCCAACCGTCCGCGTTGTTAAGAGACGAGTACAACGTATTCCTACCAAGAAAAGAAAGAGACATTAGTGAAAAAGGTAACGGTATATATAATTATAGCCTATATCATTCAATAAAATTTAAATATATGCCATTTCATTTTTTTCTTTATAGTATATATGATTATGGATTTTTATATTTGTCATTTAATTTGATTTTATTTTTCTTTATTACAGGTCAAATGGCTAGTAATCAAGAAAACTCACAAGATGCAAATGTTCTAGAAGATACTTCAGAAAAAGATATTACACGAGGCATAACTATTATGAGGGGAATCATCCGTGATAGAGATAGAGGAGTTACATATAATGTAGATTGAAATAATGGGGACCAACTAATTGGGTCTAATGCTGCAAAGTTGACAAGCTACATCGGTACACTTGTTCGTATGCACATTCCGATCACCACTCTTAGATGGAAAAGAGGAGATTTGGATGAGGCTAAAAAAAAATTTGGACTGAGATAAAGGTACCATATATGGTTGTTGTTATTTTCTTTATCTTGACGATAATGTGTTTAAATTACTTATACTAACACTCTCTATGCATATATTTTTTTGTAGAGGTCTTTTAACATTGAAGATACCCACAAAAAGTATATAATGGGTTTGGCCGGAAAAAGACACAGAGGATGGAGAACTTTTTTAACAAACAAGTATCTTAAAGATGAGGAAGAAAATTTTCTTGAAGAGGATCCATAATGTCCAAAGAAATATGAGAGTTTCATTACACCTGAGGAATAGGTTGCTTTTGTAGGCAAAAGAAGAGACGAGAATTTCAAGAAAATGAGCACCGTAAATCACGAGAGAGCGTCAAAATCAACATATCCATATAAAAAGGGCATTTGGGATATGCACACTTACAAGAAAAAATTGTAAGTAAATATAAATTCTACGATCTTATTAATTCTCTCAATGTGTTATAATTGATGATCTTATTATTTGTAACAATGAGTAGTTAGAAGAGACGAAAAGTGACGAAACATCACTACCTGCACATGTGTTATGAAAGGAAGCTCGTGTTGGCAAAGATCGAGTTGTTAATCCCGATCTTCAACGTGTTTATGATGAATGTGTAAGTATAACATTGTGTCTTTAATTAAATTATATTAAATGTTTATTAATACATAATTAATTTTTTATGTCCACTAATAATTTTCGATATGTAAATGAATTACAGGAGACCCTATCACAATCGGTATTCACAGGTGAGGACCAGGATACCAGGAGCGTACTCAGTCGAGCACTAAATGTTGCTGAGTATCCGGGTCGGGTGAGGGGTAAAGGTCATGGTGTGACTCCAACCTCTTTGTATAAGAATCCAAGGAAAAAAAATCCTAGCAATGCAGAAGTGATGCAAACGTTGCAGGAATTACAAACACAAGTCGTGAATTGCAGAAGGATAAAGAGAGATATATGGCGGGAAAGAGCAGTTCACATTTGAAAGAAACTAGTGACAAGGCTAGTATCAACTGTCAACATAAATTTTCTGAGGTAATTTAGATGATAATCCATTTGAGAAAGTTGAATTGTAATTTATATAGGAAATGAACTGAACAATATATATCTGTTTATTATTACATAATTTTTTTAGTCACTTTTAACGGTTATTATTAGTTTAGGGCATTTCATCTTGTCAACTATACCTATCGTCACCGACTTATCGGCTAGTTGGCAAGGGAAAAGTGCACAACACTTTGGGAGATTCACTTCACCATAGACTGCTCCCGGATGGACACATGAAAGTATCGGTTGATGTTGCTTTAGAACTGGATGCATTGCACCCGATACCTAACATTGTTGCTGAGACCATATTGTTACGAGATGCAGTAGGATCTTTTGTTGCATGGCCATCAGACCTCATTTTCATAGATGATCAGGTATGTTGAAAACCATTATGAATCTTTAAGTATTCAACTGACAGTTCTGACCTCATTTTTTTACATGGTAATTTTAGACGCCTACAAAACCCGCATCTAAGGATAAAGGGATTTTGCAGCACGACGAGTCTGTTGCATCACAAAAGAGGTACGTTTAAAGTGTTAATTATATGATCCGAATAAAAACAGGCATAACTTTATAGTTTACCTAAGTCTATATGATTTTTAGGTATCTTTTCAAGGGTCACATCAAGTGAGCCAGAAAGTTGGTAGGGTACCACCCAAGAAGAGGGTTCCTGTCAGAAAATTTGTGCCTAGATTTCTGCAGTGTCTTGAAACACTAGTGGAAACATCAGATTTGATGAATGGTGGTATTCGTCAAATGGATATGGATGCAGGTATCTTTGGTTTTCCTTGCACCGAAACAATTGGACAAGAGGACATGGAACAAATTTTTCTTCATAGAGAATTAGGCGTCAGTGTTATGCACTCATACATCCGGTAACCCGATCAATATATTATTTAATTGGTTGAATATTTTTTTAAACATTTCAATGAAAATAGTCTAATATTAATTATATTTTTATTTAAGGTCGTTATATGACAAATTGATGCGCGGGAATCAATTTTCAAATAGATTCTATTTCGTGTCTTCCTCCCGTGTCAGCGGAGGGACAATTTCTAGGGAACCAGAGTCAGTAAGAGAGCACTTAGTCGAGAGATTCATGGCAACTGGCAGTACAGAAAGCTTGTATCTTTTGGCTTATAATACATGGTTAGATTTTCATTCTAAGTTCATTTTAATATTTGTATTTTTTGCATGAAAATTTTCATCTAAATTATTGTTTTAATTTATAGATGTCACTGGTTGTTGCTTGCTATCGATCCTATAAAAGAAGTGGTCTATTATCTGAATTCGGTTGACGGTGATTGGATAAATTATTCGGATATGAAGTTAATGATTGATATGTAAGTGATATTATTCTAAATATTCGTGTGTATTTATATATTTAATTATTTCTGTGACATTGTTCTAAATATATATTTTTATTTTGTTAGCGCAATACAAGTATTCCGATGTCAAAGAGAAGCTCGGGTACCACAGTCTAAATCAAACAACATTAATTGGATCAAAGTACAGGTATATTAATTTCCACAATTTTGCTTATAATATTTATGCTACTTGATACTTATTTGTTTTTCTATGTAGTATCGTCAACAATAAAACGACATAGATTGCGGATACTTCGTTTTAAAGTTTATCAAAGAAATCCTTCAAATGAATCAAATAGAGATTCCAGTCACGGTATGGATTTATAACTTAGGATTTGTTTTATTATTTATCGAATATTTCATATGATTTATTATTTTTAACTAAATCATGCATATTATTTGTTTTGTTATGTAGTACTTCGATGAACACAAGTGTGCATATTACACGAAACTTCAGTTGGAAGAACTCAAAGAGGAATTGTGTCAATATTTTATTGAGCAAAGAATCCTATAAGGTATGAATACATTATTGTGTGAAAATGATTATGAGTACATTGTTGTGTGAATACAATACTGGCCGTGTTATTATGTTCATATCTTGCAGGATCAGGACCTTGAATATATAATTGACCGTATTTTATTCATACATTAGGACTAATTTAGTTATTGTTATAGCTGATTTTGTTAGGGTTGATTTTGGTAATGTTAAAAATATGTGACTTGAATTACAATGGTGTATATATATTTTGGGTAACAATGGTATATAATGGTATTTGTATATAATCTCTTTGTTGAAATAACGGGATTAGGATTGTAAATTACCGGTTTATAAATTATAGGTATATGAATTACAGGTTTATGAAATAATACTGCAAAAATTGCAAGTTTAAAAATTATATAAATTTTTGGTTTTTTAGTAAAACCCTAAGAAAGTGCTTTTTCAGTAAAAGCGCTGCCTTAGGCCACCTATGAAAGCACTTTTGAGTAAAAGTGCTGCTTAAGATATACATAAGAAAGCGCTTTTAAAAGCGCTTTCATGGGTAGGCATAAGGCATCGCTTTTTATCAAAAAGCGCTTTCATAGGTGGCCTAAGGCAGCGCTTTTACTGAAAAAACGCTTTCTTAGGGCGCCTACAAAAAGCATAAAAGGCATTCTAAAGTAGGCCTAAGAAAACGCTTTTTCAGAAAAAAATGCTGCTAAAAGTCTACTTAAGAAAGCGCTTTTTAGGAAAAACGCCTTAGGTAGAACCTCAAGCGCTTTTCCTAAACAAAAAGCGCTGCTAAAACCTATAGCAGCGCCACCTACGAAAGCGCTTTTAAGTGCTTTTAGAGTCCAAAAAAGCGCTTTCGTAGGTCTTTTATAGCGTAGTGGGGGTTTTACACTAATAATATCAATTCAGGCCTTAAATATTATGTCCATTTTATTGACGACTCTAGTAGATTCACGTGTATTTATCCCTTGAAACTAGGAATAGCAAAAAAACCCGAACCCAATCAGACCCGTCCACCCCGCCCCAATATTAACGGGGAAAAACCGATTTAATTGGGGGAGGGGCGGGTGCGAGGAAAAGTCGATTTTTAATGTTGGGGCGGGTGCGGGTGTGGGTGAAGCTAATACCCATTAATCTTTTTTAATCTTAAATATCAAGTTTATAAATAATTATTATTCTTTTTTTTTTAAATAAAAATGATCATGTTTTTATAATTATTCTTAAAATGATTAAATATTTAATTTAAATATTAATTTTTATTGTTATAAAAAATAAACATTTTTTTAACAAAATAAAATTTTGCGGGTGGTGGCAGGTTGGGGAAATCTGTTTCTTGGCGGAGGCGGGAGTAAATTTTTACCCACAACTGGACTTGTGGAAAGGTGTGGGTCTGGTATAGAAAGTCGGGTGTGGGGATGCCTAAACCCGTCCCATATCCGCCACATTATCATGCCTACTTGAAATCAAAGTATGAAACGATATATTCATTCATCCAATTCAAAACTGTGGTAGGAATCAATTTTACAAAATAATAATTGTTGTTCATTGTGATGGTGGTGGTGAATTTAAACATGTCCAAAGAGTCTTATTAGAAGCAAGCATTTAATTTATAATTACATGTCCATATACCTATCATCAAAATAGTAGAGCTCAAAGAAAAAAAACATACATATTGCTGAGCTAGGCCTAACCATGTTAGCTCAAGCTAAAACGCCTTTAAGTTATTGTCGCGAAGCTTTCTCCACAACTATTTATCTAATAAATAGGTTACCTTCATCCACTGACCAGAATACTTGTCACTATGTTCTTAAAAACAAGAAGGTAATTGGCTACAATGTCCTCAAATCTTTTGGATGTGCATGTTATGCTGACCTAAAACCTTACAACAAACATAAACTTCAATTCCATATAACCAGATGTGTATTCTTGGGATATAACAACTCAGACAAAGGATACAAGTGCATCAACTCACATGGAATAATATTTGTCTCAAGACATGTAGCGCTCAATGAGGAACACTTTCCTTTTCTTGATGGATTTATTAACACAAGAATTCCATTAAAAACACTAACTCAAGATGTATCTACTTTGTTTCCTCTAGATCATGCATGTTGTAACTGCTTGTTGCAATGCAATCCCGAAACTGCCACCTCATGATCTTCTCAACCCCCTCTCTAGTAGAATTTTTGTCTTTCGTGGGAATCAAACCTTGTACCCTAAGGTTCAAGTACATATTCAATGCATTCCCACTACCAATTGAGCTACTTTTTATAATAGTTGGGACCCCTCGCAAGGCAATCCCGACACTGTCATCTCACGGTCTTCTCTACCCCGTCTCTAGTAGAATTTTTGTCTTTCATGGGAATGGAACCCTATACCCTGTGTTTCAAGTACATGTTCAATCCATTCTCACTCCTAGCATAGATCATTGGCAAGGAGTAAAGAGGATACTAAGGTATCTCCAAGGCACAATTAACTTCTGCTTGCAGATAATATCATCCCTTAATTTAGATATATCACGTCTCTCAGTCGACTGGACCACAAGTGATGATGATAGGAAATCCATCGAAGGTAATGTGTATCCTAGTTGAATAATTGATCTTTTGTCTTCAAGAAAACAAAAGATTATGCATTGATCCATCATGGAGTATGAGTGTCGAGCTCTAGTTGACCTTGCAACCAAGGTAGTTTGAGTTAGGTCCCTTCTAAATGAGGTAAAATTATCATTACCTAAAAAGCCAATCCCATGGAGTGATAACTTAGGTCCCTTCCATTTATGCATACCAGATTAAAACAAATTGAAACTCACGTTCATTACATATGTGATCAAGTGTTAAAAATAAAACCATTGTGGCATATGTACGCTTAATTAACCATATACCATATTGTTTAACCAATTCACTCAATCACACAAAGTTAAACATATTAAGAGACAAACTTGGAGATACTCTTGAACAATTAATTTGAGAGGGGAGTTAGAGAAAGGATCAAGTTGCAATCCATTGATTCATGCACAACCATTACTCCCTATGATTTTACAACTCTTAAATATAATTATTTTATTTTGCATTAATATAGTGTACCATTTTGGCTATTTGGAAAGATAGTGTACCATTGGACCATGTTGGATTTGTTTATATATTTTACAAATGAGTTATATATTCAGACAACTATCGATGTCTTATAGGTAAGTTTTATTAAATTCAACATATACAGATATCTATTGTATGTAGATAACAAAATTCATTTACCAAGTTCCTCACATATTCAGTTAATTAAGCAATCTTCTGCACTCTTTGTGAAGATACCTTAACCCGCGAGTAGCTCCAACAACAATTTTCTTCCTTGCAGACCATTCTAATAGATTCCTTTGTTGCCTTGCAATATAACAAAGTATTAGATCAATATAGAATCAAAAAGTATCAATACCATGAATTCAATATTATACTGCAATTACCATATAAATGTGAATTAAATTATCCATCACATATACACTTATAGCTGCTTTGGAATCCCATCATCTATATTCATACAAGGTAGTAGATGTATACACACATCTTGGAACTTTTTAAAAGGATGACTCTAATGGAACATTTCCACAAGTAACCAACCACCTTCAAGATTAAAATATATCAATGCTTTATTTCCCTCAATCATGCATATATAACACTAATATATAATGTATTATACATGCTTTTTTAATCATGTGTTGATATTAAATTACGTACCCCATAAACCTTCACAAACTGTCCATTCTTGGCAGCTCTTGGCTCTGCATCTGGGTATGAAAAATGCCAATTATAATTACTACAACAATAAGAAATATAACATTGTGGAAAGCTCCGAGAATAAAGCCACCAGCAATGAATCCCATAACAAATATCAGAATTACATGCCATAATATTGGCTTAAAGAAGTTCTTTTTGAAGGAATACTCATCATCCCCAGAGAGTAGTCACAGCTGGATAACGAACTACAACAGCACTATGCAATTTCAATGACCCTAAAGACTCTAAAGGGCCAGAAGTAATCAGACCAGCTGTCGGCAGAACGAGAGGTTTTGCTCCATTTTACACTATACAATTAGAACACCAAATTGTAATAAGTCAAAATCATAGAGAATGATTAATGTTACCTTTAATTCTAATCAAAGAAAAATCTGGAAGTATGACTTGTTTAATTTAAATATAACTTGTACCTTCACAAGTAGGATGTTTGTAAGAAGATCTCCAAAATATATGACACAGGATGTCCATGGTCACTTTTGAAAAATATCATTTTATTAGATAAAATATTTTATTTCGAGATACTACCACAAACTTAGTCGGTTGAAATCATAAGTTTGTAAAAAATTTCACTAAGTAATTGTGGGGTCCACATACAAGCTACATTTGGTATTGACCATACATAAAATTTTAGCCGAGCTATAAGGACGGAAGGGACAGGGAAAAGACCGAGCACAGTCCTCTGCTGGAAAGCATAGATATCGGAGTATGGTCCGGACACACAACCCGGCCATACGAGCCATGATCCTGCTCGACTAATAAAACGAGTGTTACGTTCAAGCCAGGTGAAACTGCCACATTAATCCTGACAGCGCGCGTTACACATTGAAGCCATCATTGTTGAACGACAGACGTTACACACCTTTAAGGCAGTTCAGTTATGGAACTGGGAAGGCATAAGCCGTTAGAGGTGTTAAACAGGAAGTCACATGACTTCTCTATAAATAGGGCTCCCGCCAGCGGGATAAGCAAGACAATCATTAGCTTGGAGTTCAAGATACTTAACTTGAGCCTCCAAATCCCTCAATACGTTTATATAAGTTTTTCCTGCAAGAACATTTGGCGTCCACCGTGGGGGCCTCGGTGAAATCTATCCCAGGCCACCGCACAGTAATCAATAGCACAATGTCAACAACACCACCAATCGATCCTCCGGACTTGGCACAGTTGTTGGCCATGATAGACGATCTGCGTCAGCACAATGACACCAAAACTTCGAGATTTTATAATTTCAATCCAATTTGTTTTCCCTTTCAACATTCTTTTATATGTCTTGTATTCTTAATTCAAATTATATATAATATCGTTGATTTAATTCAATTGGTTTATGTTTCCTTGATCTGTTTCGCGTCTTAGCATTGATTTACCGTTAAATTGTGTATGTCGAATCACATTTGCTTAATCCGTGAGTGCTGAATCCGTATGCTTAATTCAGATAATAGGAATATAAATCACATAGTGTCAATTTCGCTTGTTAATTGGTACTATAATCGAAGAGGGATTAAAATTCCCTTGGGATTTGGATTTATAATTACCGATGATAAGTTGGGAACCCGAACAGTAGGTTGATTTGTTTTAGCTTATTTGCTAATCCAAACTCAAAACTCCCCATTGTTCAATCAGTTGGTTAATTCATACAAGAATCCTTGTGATACGATACTCGAGTCATTGTCGCTAACTACTGTTTTAAAATCACTCGTTTTGATTGGTGTGCGACAACAGATCAGATACCACAAGTGGGAAAAAGTGATGTTAAGGTTACTGGACAATGAGACCAATATCACATTGTATCTATAAGTAATAGGGTAACCTAAATAAAGAATCATCAACAATTTCTCATGATCTTAAACACCCAAGCTAGATACTCACAATGAATTCCTAACTTCATAGGTCGTGTCATAGAACAACCTAGAATATAATTGGTTTTTCAGATAAACTTCAATATTTAATTGCTTTTGAACTAAGGACTATGACTCTTCACTCCATGCAAGTATAAAAACCACATTTTCCATCAGACTCCTCATTTATAAAATCTTAAATGTAATCATGTAAGAAAATAAAGAACTAAGATAAGTAAAGATATCTGCAAGACTTTTTACATGGTTGAATGGATGGAGCTTTAGTAAATGATCTCTTTGTTGTATGACTTCTCTACGGTACCTCAACATACTCTCAATACAAAGGATCAAATTGTACATCACACTTTAACCCTTTCTTACGATTATTAACTCTTTTTTGGCTTGTACGTCATAGGTGGTGGACACGTGGAAGTCGTGCATGAATATGTAAGTTCACACACTTTTCTTCATCACCATTTGACAACAATATCTAAAGTGTTGAAATACCTCGTTAACTTTTCACATTCTTCTTCTAAATCCAACTGTCTCACTCTCTTTTTTTAGTGACTTCATTGTCTTCAAATTAATGAATTCAAATGAAACAAAATAACCTTATATTTAAAGACCTTCAATTTCACACATACAAGATAACTCATAAATTATCCTAATGAAACAACCACATAATACTTTGTCAAAGCCAACACATTTTACACTTTCAAATTCTTTTACAATATAAAAAGTTAAATTCTCCCCATAGACCCATAAGAAATTTCTTTACTTAATCCACTTGGGTTATCAACTATCCTTATCTATCAGTCAAAAAGTTGCCTTTACATATGGATTGAGAATGTGTGAGACATGACACAATGAAGGATATATAATTGGAGGTGAATATTATTTTAGTGGAAGGTAAAAATCACCACCCTCAAATTCAAATTTCAAACCTATACCAAATAAATAGAATGGACCATATCTATATGTTGTATAAGCATATGTGTCATAAATTATGGTATATAGTGACCTCTAAACCGACCAAGACCAAATATGAGTTAACATGAGAACAAAGATACAACATTATGAGATTTCACACCTGTGGACCAATTGGCCTCACTATTTTGATGTGGACACTTGTATTTTTCAAACCTGTCTTCGCCTATTTTATTTCTCAACACTCACGTGTTATTGTCCAATAATTAGAAACGACATTATAAGCATACAAATTCAGTTCAAGTTTATCAAGTTAAATCTATAATTCAAACAAGAGTTGCAAAATTATGTTTCCTAAAAAAGAAAAGAAAGGCAACTTAAGAAGGATAGTTAATGCATTGTCGGAAATTTCATACAAATTGATTTCATATAAAAGGAAAAGTTTGAAAATTGAGTCCAAGCGCATTCTGTCTATATGAAAAACTAACTCTCCTAACTGATACTAGTATTAATTTTAATTTGTATGCATACTAAAATATATTTACAAATATGTCTAATTAAATTTTAGAAAACAATACATGGACACATATATCTCAATGGCAAGACTAGAGTATTGGAAATAATAGAAGTGTGAGTAATATGGAAAAATAGACTCACATTGAATAAGAATGTGATGATTTGAGCATTTATAAATGGAAGAACTCACACACTTTTTATTTTAAGATTTTAGGAGGACAACTAGTGTGTCTCCCACAAATGTGTTGTTCAAACGAAAAGTTTCGATAATAAGAATGCTCCTCGCTCGATCCTCCCCCAATTGTTGCGCCAACATAAAGGAATCAATTTTATTTTTATAAATAAAAGAGTTATGTTATTTTGACGAATTATACTTTTTTTTATCTATTTTTTAAATGATTTTATCCCTATAATAAAACAATTTTAGTTTTGTCTTGTCATTGAATTTTATAGTTATTAAAATATGATAATATTGTTATCGTCATTTAGACTCATTTTGTCCTTGTCTATTTGAGAAGTAAGATGCTTTGGTCCTTTTATTTATCAAAAGATAAAAGATTTTATTCAAACAGAGCATAAGGGGTGCTCAAATCCTCTTACAACAACACAACAAAAAAAAAGCACCTTAAATAAGGGAATACGAAAGCATAGGGTACCAATCATAATAGTTAAAATAAAAAGAGAGAATTTACCTACATTAATCCATTTATAAGAGGAAAGTCTGATAATTGACATACGCTTGTTGAAATTAAGAGTTTTTTCATTGAAGATCATGACATTCCTCTACAACCAAATAGACTAAGATGTTGCCAACCAAATTACGTACACCACTCCACAATCATCCATGTTTTTGACCTTCTAAAAACATTTAGAAAATTCCGCCAAATCCTGCACTAACAATAGTAACAGAGACAATTTACTCCCTAACCAAATAAGAATAGCCTTCCAAATCGTTTTACTAAAAGAGCAGTTTTTAATGAGATGATCTCTAGATTCCGAACTTTGAGAACAAAAAACACAAGGAGGATCGTTAACAACTGAAATAACGCATTTGCTTAACAAGTTTTCTCTCGTTGTGAGCCTATTAAGAATCTGTCTTTATGTGAACATAAGAATAAGAATCTGTCCTAATGTGAACATAAGAATTTTTGACGTGACTTTAACTTTCCACAGATGGATTAATGCCATCCTCATATCAGTTGAAACTCACTCAGTTTCCTCCCTTGTTACCAAAGCTCCATAGAAAGATTTAACTGAGAAAATTTGTTGACTTCTCGATTCCAAATGAAATCGTCTTCTTCTTCCTAAACCAATACTGCTATTTCTTGTTTCTCCTAAAACAGCTCCCATAACTGGTTGTCTACAACAACATTAACACCGATTATTGGCCCGAAGTTCCAGCGCATAAAACCTTCAACGCAAACACCCGCTTCTTCCACACACAAAAACACAAACTGATCCACCGCAACATCATAAATTTATGGGATGACTTATTTAAGCGCTTGATTACAAAGTCAATTACTATGCCACAGTGGAATCTGAATGCCATCTTTAATTCTATAAGAAATATTTTTAGAGAATAAAAGATCAGGATCCACAATTTCGCTGTCAAGCAAAATAAGATATCTCCACCAAATTGAGTCTCCACTTTAAATATTTATTCTATTGTTGGACATCAGCTTCATCTCAGGGTTTTCGTATCTATATCGCACAATTTCGCCCCAAATAGCTTCCTTTTCCTTTAAAATCCTCAATTTCTATTTGGACAAAACTTAGGTAGAATTCTTTATGTGTGGTTTTTACTATTTTCCAATGAAAATATGACAATTATGCTTGAATATCATTTAAGGAAAGAAAATAGGAATAATTTGCATATGTTTAAGAGGAAATTGTACACTTGTCATATTTTCATTAGAAAATTGTAAGAACCACACCTAAAGAATTGTACCTTGGTTTTGTCCTTTTCCATTTAAATAACAAAGCCTTATTGAAGACCTCTATGTATTTAATTCTTCTCCTCCCTCTCTTGAGTTGCACACAACCTTCCAACTGGCCTAATGGGTAGATCTATCTCAATCATTACCTTTCCATTAAAAAATGCTCGGGATACTATGGATTTCTTTAAGAACCTTAATCGATATTTTATTAAAACGACTATTCCGCCCAATAATAAGTATCTCCCTCTCCATGAAGAAAACTTCCTCCAACAATTATGAATAACATCCTTCCACATACTACTTCTTTGAGGGCTATCTCCCACCATAACACCTAAAAACTTAAAAGGCAAAGCTCCAATATTACAAGAGAGAAAAGTTGAAGCACCTTCCAAATTCTAGTCTCCAATATTAATCCCATAAATGCTACTCTTACGGAGATTAACTTTAAGCCCCAATAAAAATTTGAAGCCTCTCAAGATAGACTTCAAACTCCATAAATTGTCAAGACTATGACTAGTGTTATTACAACACTTAAAATTTAACACTATATTTTAACACACTAAATACATCATTTATAATTACTAACATGACATGAAATAAAAAATTGAAAAATATAACCGTATATACACCATAACTATATTCAGTGTCAGACACTTAAAAAGATGTCAAAATAATATTTCTCTATCATATTCATTAAATTTGTACAACTAGAATGTAAACTTAGTCATAGGTAGAATCGTAAAATAAATTATAGTAGGGAAAAATAGACTTCCTTAAATTAAAATATATTGTTTAACATAGTTGTTAATCATTTTATAATGTATCAATAGTTAACAAAAAAATATTATAAATAACTAAAATTAATTTATTATTTGTTATAATCTAAAATTCATATTCACATCCATGACAATATTACATTGAAAGAGAAGTCATGCCACAATGATGTTGGTTTGTGTTGTACCAAATGATACTAAATAATGATGTAATGCAATGAAAAAAAGAGTTTTTTGAACAATCAAGAAACAATTTGGATTTATAAAGGAGGGAGAAGAGGCAAGAAGAAGAGATAGAATTGGATATAATTATTTTCTTATTCACTTTCTCAATTAGGGATAAGTGATTGCAAATGAATACCAATAACCAACGCTCACTCTAACAAGTGAGAGAACCAGATTATTTATAGACTACTAGCCTATGTATATAACATAAATATATGACATGTGTAGTGGAAAGAATTGTGAGTATAAGTCATTGAATTGACTTAACTCAAAAAATAATAAAAGAGTCATCACCGCGCTTTTATTTTACCCAAAGGACTAGGAAAAAGAGCGAATAAAATTCTAAAAAAATATCAGAGATCTGGGACTGGGGGTTAGTAATGCAAACGGAAAATGTTAGGCACCCAAAGCATCTACGGTACTCCGTAGGAATCCTTTTGAAAACATGTATATGTGTGCTAAAAAAGAGTATTTGTACAAAATGGATGGCGGGGGGAGAAAAGAAGTATTTTTTTTACAATTTTTGGTTTGATAGAACTTCCAATGAATTTCAGGCCTACATACCAACAATGTGCAATGTTGAAATCAAAACCCAATGTATTTCGGGTAAAAAAGATTAAAATTGTGTGTTGTTAATTTTAAGAAAATGTTTGTTTAGAAAAACCACAAAGGGCTCAAAAAGTGTGAATGAGGTTAGGTATTTTTTAGTTTTAAAAAAAGAAAAGTCAAAGTATTATTAAATGAATTGAAAGTTTAATAAGAAAAAGAAGTTTAAAAATACATGGACCTAAATCCAAGTTTTTATGAAAGCGATTCGAGTTTTGAAAACAAGAATCCTTTGAAAAGAGTGAAGATTTTGAAAATTAAAGAATATGGGAGGAGATGAAGAGGCTAACCTAAGTGCATAAAGTAAAAGGTAAGGGTAAAGAAAGATCTAACCGGTGAAAATCTAGTACTTGACATCAAAAGTCAATACCATATCCCATCATTTGGATTACCACACAAGCAACAAATAACCAGGAAAAATAACCAAGCTTGAGATAAATCTACGCCTCAGATGAATTTGTGTCTCAAGAAAAGAAATAGGCAGAGTAACAGTTGTATTTGGAGGAAATCCATTCTTAATCGAGTATAATGAAATAACTTGCATACAAGGATAATAACCAAGCAAGACAGAATTATACCAAGGGCACAAAAATCTCCAAGCTGAGGTAAGGGTCCTAATCCTAAGTCCAAAGGTCGAACTCTGAGCATAAGGATAGTAACCAAGTCCAATTAAAAGTTTTTTATGTTTGAGTTGAATTATTAGGTATCTTGGAAAAAAATAAAAATAAAGCTCAAGTGAGCAAATTCAAAATAACAAGAAAAATAAAATGCTCAAGTGAGCAAAGAACAAAAAGAGATATGGAATGTAAATGCTAAAATTAAAGTGCATAAAAGTAAATAGCATAAAAATAAAAGCGGAAAGTAAATAGCATAAAATGAAAGACAATTAGTAAAGGTTAGCAAGATGACCATCTTGAAACTTGTCAAGTATATATCGAATTTTTAGTAATTAGTCTTCAGCAAGGTGACCATCTTGAAACTTGCGCATGAAAACTTATCAGAAGCTTGATAGAATTAACGCGACCGTACGACAAGTTTCAATTGCTTTTTGTCAAGTATATCACCGGTTTTAGAATTATCACATCACTTGATCAAAGATGATTGAGAATTTCAAATGGACAAGATTAGTGGAAACTTGCCAGAAGCTTGATTAAAAAATCAACACGACCACACGACAAGCGCCACAGGTGTTGAACCAAAATCAAAGCTCAAGTCATCTTTTGGGGCTTATGTTTGAACATTAAAGTTCATGCCACCAATTGATCATTTTTTCTGAATCGGGACAAAAGAAAAAAACTAAGATGGAGAAGAAGAAGCAAGTTACGAATTTACAATGCATTAGATGAATTTATTCGATCTCGCTTCATCAATATCAACCAACTTTCTTGGTGGATTTGGTCAAGAGACCTATCAATACCCAAATTTCATTGATGTTGAGGAAGTTTATGACTCCAAATAAATTCAAAATCAGTAAAGTAAAAAAAAGACTTAAAAGTAATTTAAATAATGCATAAAATATCATTTAAATTAGGTTATTTAATTGGACTTTATCGACGAAATACATAAATAGTATTCATACATCAAAATAAAATTCCAAGAAAATTACCTAAAGTCAAACATAAGTAAAAAAATAGCAAAATCAGAAATAAAAATAAAATGAGGTCATCAATATTTTTCAAATGACTATTGGATCCTTCCATAATTTTTTCGGAATTTTAAAATGTCAAAAAGTATTTTAAAACAATTAAAAACATCAAATAAAAGAGAAAAATCATAAAAATATGAAATCTAAAAATGAAATCATGAAAAAATAAAATTTAGGAAGATAATATTTCAAAATATTTTTGTGAATTTTATCATAATTTTTTAGTCCAAAATGAATTTTCCATAATTTTTTGAAGCTTAAAATAATTAAAATACAAAATCAAAAAATAAAATAAAAATCAAAAAATAAAATAAAAATCAAAAAAATATGGACCATCTGATCAATGTCAAAACGTGTTAGTATGCAAATATGATGGAGCTGACACGCTGCGCATGTTATGAAACCCTTGGAAATTCACACCGGATCTGTTATAAAAATAAAATAAAATAAAAACGAAGAAAAACAAGGAGCGTTGGATCTGACTTCATTTTAAACACACTGGCAATCTAAACGGTCCATAAGTGTTAGAACACAGTAGGCCATGGTCAATGTGAGCGTTTATAACAACAAAATGTCAAACCAATTAGATTAAAACAATTGCCTAATGATCATTGGTTGAAGAACGACATGCAGGTTGTCTTCAACCTCCAGCCACCTGCGAATTGAGATTTTATGAGTTTCTTCAAACGAAATTGTTTGAAGTTCAAACCGGTAACATTGGATTCGTCTTCTCCAGACGATCGTAACCTCACCCTCGCAAAAAATTTATTTAAAACACAGCTCAGTCGATTTGGAAAAAACCAGAGAAAAAGTGTAAAACGATTTTTGAAATTAAATGCTCAATTCGCCATGAAAATGGAAACTAGAAGAAGCTTGAGCTTCAGATAAGAAGAGGCTACATCCTAGCAATTTATATGAAGCAAAATGGACGTAAATTCTACCTGAACGAAGGTCAAATTCAGAGCTCTGAAACTTGACTTGGATAGCACGATTCAGGGCACCTCAACGCATGATTCTTATTCTGCTAGCTTCAGTGAAGTTCAAGGAAGAAGAATCAATGGTTGACTTCAAACTGGAAGGGCTTTGAGAGTGAAAACGAAGTTGCAAAAATCTGGTTAGGGAGAGAGTTTGGAAGAGGTTTTTCTGCTATCAAAGCTTGAGGAAATGTGTGGGGAATGATCCTCTATTTATAGGAGAATGAATGGTGATGAAAATGAGAAGAAATTATGGTGAATTCGTTCAAACCAAGTCAGATGGAATCATGCCAAATGTGTGACTCGAAAGGCATCAAAACGACCTCATTTCACGCATCAAAATGCATCTGGGCAATTAGTTAAACATGTTTAGCATCTATACTTTGAGTAATTCGCCTTGTAATCCAAGTTTACTTGTGATAATTTTCTGATTCGAAGCAAAAATTGGATGTCATGGAGCCTCCTTCAAACCTGTATAGCTCATTGCTTAGGGACCTTTATGATGCAATCTTGGACTCTTTGGAAAGCTGAGGTTGGATACATTTCAATGCACTTGGAAAGGTAGCATTTGACATCTTGAGCTATAAGTTATGCTCCTTTGAAATCATGAGAAAACATCTAACTTTCTACACTTAGAAAAAAATTCTAAGTCTTTCACAAAAAGTGACTTATAATCTTTTCAATCCAAACATGGCCTTCCACTCATAATATGCTTTTCATTTTCAAAGATGATATGAATTAGACCTCTTGAATGGAATTTTGAAAAAAGAGTCATCCAAAAACTCAAAAAATTGAGAAAGTCATGGCCTTGTGAAGTTGAGGAAAAATTGTTAAATGACCTATAATCTTTTGGCTTCATCAAGCAACTTCCAAATACTTTCAATCCTTGAAACTTAAATGGATATAAACTTCATATCTTCAAGATTATTTTGAAAAAATAATGACCTCGAGATGATAAATGATTATTAAGATATGATCTCTTGAAGTTGATTGATCAAAATTTAGAAATTCATCAAGGACTCGTAATCTCTTGACCTCTTAGGCAAATTTTCAAGCATTTTCTCCTCCTACTAATTGAACTAAGTTGTATTAGACATTCTTAGATTCATTGTGAAAAAATAATGAGATCACGGAGACAAGGGATGATCAAGTTATGCTCATTTTAAGTCATACAAGATAGATGAAGTATCAATCTAGAGAGTTGACAATCATAGACCTCCAAAACAATCTTCTCATCAATTAAACTCCTTGGATAAAATCATATTCATATTATAAGTTCTTTTAAGAATCAAATGACTTTGAAATCATCCAAAAACTTCATACAAATACCAAGATATGGTCCTCAGAAGTCCATGTTGACGCCATCGAAATTTTTTACTAATTCGATATAAACAATGAAGTAGCACTGAGATTTATTTATTCCAAGAAGGAAAGGGGAATATCGAATAAAACCCACAAGAGAAAAGAAATGGTCGTCGAGACCAAGAGATGCAGGTTCGGGTGTCGGTTATGCAAGGGGAAGGTATTAGCAACCCTTACATCCATCGTACTCGATGGTACCTATTTAGTTCAAAGTGTGTTCGTGTCTTAATGTGAAAATTTACGATCTTCTAAGGTGGAAAGGAGAAATAAAAGAGAAGAAATATTTTTATTATTTTTTCTCGCCTTTGGTCATAAGACGTAGTTTCTACGTACTCCCTCGTGCAATGCGAAACTCAGAGCATCGTAGTTCGGCTAGAAAATGATTGTTTGTTGATTAATTTTAAATGAAGAGACAAGTCAACATTTTTAAAGTAGAAGACTCGTCTAAACGCCTCACAAGGTGTGATAAAGAATAAATGACTTCAAACCAACATAAGGGAGGGTTTGAAAACGCCTCTAGTACTCAAGTAGAGAAGTCGAAAACCATGGGGATAGAGGAAGAACATCTCAATTATGAACAGATTCTGTAGCTAACCCAATCGGTGACTTTTTCTGCAAACAAGAATCACAACAAAATAAAGTGAGATGTTGTAGCAGCGATTAGAGAGAAAACAAAGTTGCAGAGAGAGATTGTGATAGTGAAGAAACCTAAATCTAGAAACGTAGAGCAGTCGCTATATCAATATATTTTCTGTTGATTATCGATTTAGGGTTTATGATTATGGTTGTGGTAAGAGCGGTGATGGTGGTGATTTTCTTGTGAAGCGGAGCAAAGAGAAACTTGCAATCCCTACCTATTTTTCTTCTCAATTTAGATGATGGTGATTACTGCGTGGATGCTTTTGTCTTCGTAAATTACTAAAATTATTCACCAAATTTTAACTTCAATAATATTCTATATCAATTTACTGATGTCGTAACAATTAGCTAGCATAGTGGTGAGATTCTTTTTGGGGAGCGCGTGGTCTTCGGTTCGAGACCTTATACCTACTAAAATTCTATCAATACATTTTTATTTCACTAAAATGTTTGAAGTTAGAATCAAACCCGCATATTCTTAGTACTTAGTGGTAAATGTAATTTCTTAGGTCAGGTGCAGACGCTAGACTTAATAAATAGACATCTTAAGTCAGTTATATAATACAGGTGACTTAAGAAATTGAATGCAAATCATTTTTTTTATTTAATCTTTGTTAGGTCGATTTTAAATTCAACCGACCTAACAAAGTTGTAGATATTTACGAAATTGTCACCGTATCGCTTCTTAAATCAGGTGGCATATGAACCGACTTAAAATCCTCCGCTAAAATGTATTTTATACTAGTGATAGTTTCTTTCACAAATTGAGGTACTTAGAACACGTAACCATATGATCAATGTCATGCATGTGCATGCATGTATGTCTATGATAATACAATTATAAGCCGAAACACCAAAATGAAGAGGGTAACTTTTGGGGTACAACATATCTCAAGAGGCATATCTACGGAAGATTCTCGAAAGTATGGTATGTCGAATTTGAAGCTGTTGTGACTCCTACAAACCCTCAATTCAAGCTAAGTATTGATGAATGTCCCAAGATCGAGGTCGAAAGAGATTATATGAATAGCATCTCATATGCTAATATAGTAGGTTCTTTGATGTATGTTATGGTGTACTAGACCCGACATAGAATATGAGAAGACTTGTGGCGGTACATGGGGAATCCTGGAAAGGCTCACTGGCAAGCATTGAAGTGGATTCTAAGGTACATAACTAAGTCTCTTAACAAAGTCTTTATTTATGGTGAAGCCTTGGGTGAAGATAGTAAAGTAGTAATCGAAGGATATGTTGACTATGATTATACAAGTTGTATGGATTCCTAAAAATCTATTTTTGAATACGTTTTCACTATTTTTGGTACAACAATTAGTTGGAAAGCAACACTTCATAAGGTTGTTGCATTATCAATCACTGAAGTAGAATATATTGCTTTAACTGAAGCTATGAAAGAAGCATTGTGGCTTGAAGGTTTTGCTAAGGAGCTGAAAATTCAAGGTGAAGTTATCATTGTTAAATGTGATAGTCAAAGGGAAATACACTTGTCGAAGAATTCAGCCTATCATGAGAGAACCAAGCACATTTATGTGAGGCTGCATTTCGTCAGAGGGGTAATCGAGTGTGGAGAAGTCCAAGCGCTGAAGGTTTCGACAGATCATAATGTTGTTGATATGATTGTAAAGACATTGTTCAGTTATAAGTTTTTCCACTGTATATAGTTGATAAAGATGCATGAAGAAAGCTAGTTCGTTATTTGATAATAGAGTTTGTTCCAAGGTGGATATTTTTTAGATATTGGATCGAACTTTATTGGGTCAAAGGGTAGCTTTCGTTTCAACAGGATTGGGCATGTTGTCGAAGTATGTTCACATGCTGGTGTCAAAGGTCTCCATATTGTAGTCAAAGTGTGTTCTAGTATGTGGGTGTCGAAATACTAGGATTGTTAGTATTTCAAAATTGGGTCTGTTTGTTATGCCCAATTGTTTAAGTTAGTTTGTAATGTGTGTTTGTGATAAAAGCTCATTGGTTTAGTATGTTAGGTTTATTATAAATAACATACTACTCTGTCATCATTGCATACTTGTAATATTATTTTGAAGATAAAAGAAAGAATAACAGTTAATAACCAATCTTTGTGTTCTTCTTATTTTTCCTTCCCTTGTTTTGGTTTCATGAAAATTAAGGAACAAGTTTATACTTTGTTTTTAAGGCATTTGATTCACAACAAAAACCAACTACAATAAGCTTATGTCTACTCGTAAGTATAGATGGAGATACTGATCAGTGCATTTTGATGCACATTCCTCTATGTTTGTACTTAGACATTTCTATGATTTAATTTGTTTATTTTTCTATTTTATGATGTTTTTATTATTTTAGATAATTTTTTCCTTTATTTGATTTTTTGAATTTTATTTTCAGCATTTGCAGTTTTTAATAAATAAAACATAACTAGAGCTATGGAAATCGGATCGACGCATTTTACTAATCATTGGAAAGATAAGAGAAAGATCTACAAATTTGATTTTGAAGCCAGAAGCTGATTCAAATTTAGAAGCCTCGAAAAATGTGTTGAAGTTCCTGACTTAGGAAAAATATGTTAGTAAGCAGATATAATGGAGCTGACACGATGTGCATGTTATGGACCCCTTAGAAATTCACACGGATCAGTTATAAAAAATAAAATAAAATAAAAACTAAGAAAAACAAGGAGCGTCGGATCTGACTTCATTTTAAACACCCCGGAAATCTGAATGGTCCGTAAGTGTGAGAACACGGTAGGCCATGGTCAATGCGCACGTTTGTAACAACAAAATGTCAAACCAATCAGATTAAAACAATTGCCTAATGATCATTGGTTGAAGAACGACATGCAGGCCGTCTTCAACGTCCAGCCACCTACGAATTGGAATTTTATGAGTTTCTCCAAACAGAATTGTTTGAAGTTCAAATCGGTAACATTGGATTCGTCTTCTCCAGACGATCGTAACCTCGCCCTCGCGAAAAACTTATTTAAAACACAGCTCAGTCAATTTGGAAAAAACCAGAGAAAAAGTGTAAAATGATATTTGAAGTGAAATGGACGTGAATTCTACCCGAACGAAGTTCAAATTAAGAGCTCTGAAACTTGACTTGGATAGCACGATTCAGGGCACCTAAAGGTACGATTCTTGTTCTGTTAGCTTCAGTGAAGTTCAAGGAAGAAGAATCAATGGTTAATTTCAAACCGGAAGGGCTTTGAGAGTAAAAATGAAGTTGCAAAAAATCTAGTTAGGGAGAGAGTTTGGCATAGGTTTTTCTGCTATCAAAGCTTGAGGAAATGTATGAGGAATGATCCTCTATTTATAGGAGAATGAATGGTGATGAAAATGAGAAGAAATTATGGTGAATTCATGGAAACCAAGTTAGATGGAATCATGCCAAACGTTTGGCTCGAAAGGCATCAAAACGACCTCATTTCAAGTGCAATTTGCATCAAAACGCATATGGGCAATTAGTTAATGTTTAGCATCTATACTTTGACTAATTCGCCTTATAATCCAAGTTTACTTGTGATAATTTTCTAATTCGAAGCAAAAATTGGATGTCATGAAGCCTCCTCCAAACCTGTATAGCTCATTGCTTAGGGACCTTTATGATGCAATCTTGGACTCTTTGGAAAATTGAGGTTGCATACTTTTCAATGCACTTGGAAAGGTAGAATTTGACATCTTGAGCTATAATTTATGCTCCTTTGAAATCATGAGAAAACATCTGACTTTCTACACTTAGAAAAAATTCTAAGTCTTTCACAAAAAGTGACTTATAATCTTTTCAATCCAAACACGGTCTTTCACTCAAAATTTGCTTTTGATTTTCATAGATGATATGAAGTATACCTCTTGAATGGCATTTTGAAAAAATAATCATCCAAAAACTCCAAAAATTGAGAAAGTTATGGCCTTATGAAGTTGAGGAAAAATTGTTAAATGACCTATAATATTTTGACTTCTTTAAGCAACTTCCAAATACTTTCAATCCTTGAAACTTAAACGGAGATAAACTTTATATCTTCAAGATTGTTTTGAAAAAATAATGACCTCTAGATGATAAATGGTGATTAAGATATGATCTCTTCAAGTTGATTAATCAAAATTGAGAAATTCATCAAGGACTTGTAATATTTTGACCTCTTAGGAAAATTTCCAAGCTATTTCTCCTCCTAATAATTGAACTAAGTTGTATTAGACATCCTTAGGTTCATTGTGAAAAAATAATGAGATCAAGGAGACAAGGGATGATCAAGTTATGATCATTTTAAGTCATACAAGATAGATGAAGTATCAATCTAGAGAGTTGGCAATCATAGACCTCCAAAAAAATATTCTCATCAATTAAACTCCTTGGATAAAATCATATTCATATTATAATTACTTTTAAGAATCAAATGACTTTGAAATCATCCAAACACTTCATACAAATACCAAGATATTGTCCTCAGAAGTCCATGTTGACGCCATCGAAAAAATTTACTAATTCGATATAAACAATGAAGTCGCCACCGAGATTTATTTATTCCAAGAAGGAAAGGGGACTATCAAATAAAACCAACGAGAGAAAATAAATGTTCTTCGAGACCAAGAGATGCAGGTTCGGGTGTCGATTATGCAAATTTAGTTAAAAGTGTGTTCGTGTGTTAATGTGAAAATTTACGATCTTTGAAGGTGGAAAGGAGAAAGAAAAAGAGAAGAAATGTTTTTACTATTTTTGCTCGTCTTTAGTCGTAAGACTTAGTGCCTACGTACTCCCTCGTGCAATGGGAAAGTCAGAGCATCGTAGTTCGGCTAGAAAATTATTGTTTGTTGATTGATTTTAAATGAAGAGACAAGTCAACATTTTTAAAGGAGAAGACTTGTCTAAACTCCCACAAGGTGTGATAAAGATTAAAGGACTCCGCACCAACATGAGGGAGGGTTTGAAAAATCCTCTAGTACTCAAGTGGATAAGTCGAAAACCATGGGGATAGAGGAAGAACATCTCAATTATAAATAAATCATGTCTAATCTTGAAAAGGGTTTTAAAGGTAAAAGGTGCTCGGATGCACAAAAAGCTTGAATGAGTCAAGATTGATTGAGTGGGTGAAAAGTACCGAAACATTAGGCTATCATCTAATGGTTCAAATACTAAAAACTGCATAATTGAGCTCATCCAATCGTCTATCATCCCAAAACTTTATTATGAAATTAGTGAAGTGAAACGAGGTTCACGTTTATTAAGTGTTTTGAGTGAATAAAAGTATTTAGCTTATTCGGCTATCATCCAATAACCTAAAGACTTTAAATTCGATTAAACCGTCTGGCTATCATCTAATAACTTAACCGAATACCACTCAAGTTCTTTTGATGCAGATAGAATTTTTTAGCTTATTGGGCTATCATCCAATAATCTAAAGAAGTTAAGTTTGTTTAAAACATTGGGCTATCATCCAACAATTTAAACAAACATCATTCAACTTTTTTTTTGAAAACAACTCGACGTTGGATCGAGGTTTGAGAAGAAGACTCGACATTGGATCGAGTTTTATTGAAAGTGTTTTAAATGCCTTGTGGATGGAGAAAGAACGAATCGGGTTATGATTAACCAAGCCATGAAATGATCGATCTCAAGAGAATAGCCAAGCCTACTCTCTACTATGAAACCCTTATGGAAATTAGAAATTTGGTATGTGGACCAAGGAGCGAGAGATGAAGGAGAAGTGAAATAATTGTAAACAATACAATAGTAAATAAATCGATAAAAAGCCCATACAAGGTGGCCGCACACAAGCATAAGTAATTAAACTACAAGTGTACTAGCAAAGTGGGATAGTCTACTAAGATGACTAATTGGAACAATTAATCGAAATAGGCTCACTGTAGGAAGGCCCAGGATCAAGCGTACATGTGTGTATGTGTGGTTATTGCGACGCTTCTAAGCTTTATCGACTTACGGGTTTAAAATGATTCACATTTGAATATTAGTTTAAAAGTGATATTTTTTTGGTTTGTGTAAGTGTGAATTAAATAAATAATAAAGTAAATGCAAGCTAAATAATTATTACAAGCTTTTGGGGAGAGGTATACATCAATTACAAATGGAGATTAAATGATAAAATAAATAGAAATTGATATATTAATTACAACGCAACAAGGGAGCGAGATACATTTTTTTTCCAAATGGGGATGAAAATAAAATAAAGAGAAGAATCTATTAATTAAACATTGATTAAATTAATTAATCAAGTTAAGAAAAATAGATTAGTAAATTAATCTATTTTAATTAACAACATCAACTAATTAAAATGATGTATAAGTAATAGATGAAAATAGAAAGTGAAATTAGAGATGAAATAGAATGGGAAACTTGAATCACAATAGCTTACACAATAACAAACAAGTTAGTAATTACAAGATAATAAAATCTAAATAAATTTGTATGAACTATGTACATGAATAAAAGAAGAAGTAAGCAACCGATTATAATTGAAACCAAAGAATAATGAACAAGTTATTATTTACAAAGATTAGCATGAATTTAATCAAATGATTCATATGTTATTTGTTTTCCTTTATTGAACTTCACTCTGCAAGTTTTTTCCAATTGCAGGGGTTTCACAAAACTCTTACTCTTTGACCTTGTCACTAGCTATAAGATTTTGTTTCCCTAATTCAACCAGATCCCTTTCACTAACGTGGCCCAATCTCATGTACCATAGTTATATCTTCGACACAGGTTTCATGGATGCAAAATATGATGATCCACTTACAACCTTAACCTTAAGGATATACAAGTCTTGTTTCATCGCGCCTCTCAAGACTTCCTTAGACCCCCTTTGAATTTCAGAATACCTTTCTCTCTTCTGAAAACATATCCTTTCTTGTTGAATTCACCAAGAGAAATCAAATTTCTCATAAGAACGGGTGAATACCTGACACAAGTCAATAACTTTGTTGACTCGTCTTGGAGCTTGAATCTCACAAAGAAAATATCATAATTTTGTAGGCTTTGTTATTTTCCATCAACACCGATCCACCGCCTTGATCACATAATTTCTTAAACACGCCTTTATTTAGAGCCATGTGCCAAGTACACCCTAAGTCCACAATCTACTCATTTCTAGAGTAGTTGCATTGCCATTATCCTTACCTCTATGATTATTCATAAATCTAGGGCCCACCTTTCTTGTATGACCTCTTTGGTACAATGGTAACACCTAATTGCAGAAGCATCACCACCATAAGATTTCTTCTGACCTTTACTCTTCTTTTTCTCAAAGATTCCATCTTTCCTTGAGAATTTTCCCTTAATGGGCAATCCTTCAGCAATAGAAGATGGTTTGTGCTCCTTCGTTTGTTCAAATTCTTAGAGTACACGGTTGATTGAACTTCTTCAAAGGTCATAGACTCTATTCATACAAGAGAGTTTCTTTGAAATAGGCACGCGATTTAGGTAAATCACACAACAATGACAATGTTTAATCTTCATCGTTGATACTAACCTCAATATTCTCCAGATCAAGAATCAACATGTTGAACATATCCAACAGCTCCGCCAATACTTTGTCTTTACTCATCTTTAATGAATACAGATCATGCTTCAAGTATAAACGATTGATTCGAGATTTGGTCATGTAAAAAACCTTTGAGTTTCTTCCATACTTCTATTGTCGTCTTCTCCTTCGAGACCTACAGGAGAACCTTATCACCAAGGCTTAATATGATGGTGTTGTGGGCTTTCTCAATCATCATTATCTTCTCCTTCTTTGTTAGGGAAGCATCCATCTTCTTTGATTCTTTCAACGCTTCTAACAAACCCCGTTGAACTAGAAGAGGCTTGCATCTTCAAGGTCCATAAACCAAAATCATTCACGCCAGTGAATTTCTCAATCACATACTTCCTTGATAGATTCTTGATCCTTACTCACTGCACTAGTTGTTGTGGTAAACGATACCAATCAAAGCTGTAATAATGTGAGAAATAGAGAGTTTCTTGAACAGCCAAGAAATAGTTCAGAATTACGAAGGAGAAAGAAGAGGGAAGAAGAAGAAACATAATTGATTATAATCGTTTTTTATTCACTTTCTCAATTAAGACTAAATGATTACTAGCTTATGTATGATGATAAGTGAGATAGTCAGTGAGATAATTAGTCTATTTATGGACTACTAGCTTATGTATGATGATAACATAAATACATGACATTCATATCTACAACATCATAAATCATAAGTGAATATCGAAAACTGCATACTATAACACCTTTCTTAGTCGAACCATGAAGCTACCACTGTCGAAACTAAAATTTTATTCAAATAGTACAATCTAAAATTTATATCTCGAATTCAATGGTGAAAGGTGTACCTATAAACACTTCGACACTAAATCATCTACAAAAATAAGTCTAGTTTCAAACACTTTACATATACTCGACTTTCTAACAAGGAAATAATCCAATCTTTTGATTTAGGACTTTTTCATACTCAACTTGAAAAATGTTTGAGTTAAGGTCTCATCCCTTCTGTGATAGTTGGCCTCACAGGTGTACAATCATCATAGGTTGATATTATTAAATTTTTTAGGCTCTTAATAAAGAGTTAAACTTTTAATAACTATTTACCATTACGGATGAAAAAATGAATTGTTCATAGAAATTGATCTAGTTGATGGCAAACTGATTTAGACCATACCTTGTGTATGTTGAATAGCATTTAATTAAAAACAGGCCATACATAAAACACACAGATATATTCCTGTCATAGAATCGACCATTTTTCTTCCATGTTGTTTGTTCATACCTTCTTGCTTTTGGAATCTAAACTAATTCATGTACAGTCAATTTGACTATAGCCCATTACATGTCAAATAATTGGTCAGAAAGAAATGGTTTTGAGTGTTTAATAAGTTTATGTCCTTATAACAACATCTACCCATCATCCTCACACGTGCATGCCAGAGGTTACTTTTGTAAATACATGGTTCATTCTGTCTACTTCGTGTGAAAGATGGCCCACTTTCAATTTAATCAACAAAAACAATTATTTGGTTGATAGATATTCAATTTATATCTTATAAAGTTTAGGTTTAATGGTTGCTTCATCCCTCATTTTCATATTGATGGAAATCCCTCATTTTGACCTATTGATATCCATGGAGGATTGGGATAATGCTTCTTAAGATCATAAATGTAAATTTTGTTAAGTGTTAATAATATTTATTTTAGGTTAATTCAAATTTTGGTTTCAATTCATTCTTTTGAGTTTGAGTTATTGATGCAAGTTTGAGTCTTAAGAATGTATTTCATTTTATTTATTGATGGATGTTTGAGTTTTCAAACTGTGTTTTTTATTTAACTTAATGATTGAGGTAATTCAAATTCGACTTATTGACAAAGACTTGAGTTTTAAAAATGTATTTTTTATCTATTCATAGAGGTTTGAATTCTAAAAATATATTTTAAATTTAACCTATTGATAAAGGCTTGAGTTCGGAGAATGTGCTTCGAATTTAATCTATTATTTATGTAGACTTAAATTTTGAAAATATATTTTAAATTTGACCTATTGAAAGAAATTTGAGATTTAAAAATGTGTGTTTTTATATTTCAAATTTGAATCATATTAAGTGCTAATAAACTTTTTTGTTTAGATTAATTCAAACAGCAATTTCAATTGATTTTTTTTTGGATTAGTTGAATTGGATACTGAGTTTTCAACATAAACTGATTCACAACAACCATTTCAAAAACAATTTAAAAAAATTTTACATTTTTTTTTACTATAGTGTGAATTTAATAGATCCAACTCACTAAAATTTTTAGTTAAGAGAAAAAGTTGTCCCACTTTCTAATATACACCTAGTTGATAAAGACTTTAATAAGCAACAAGGTGTATAGACTACATTTTCAACGTCTTGTACGTTTTCCATTCCCAAAAGTCCATGTAGAAACACTTTGAACCAAAACATTGTATTTATGTGAATGAACTATTATTAACTACTACACAATGAGTCTTTAATGCAAGTACCAAAATATTCCAAACCATTCCATCTCTCTATAGAAGTTCAAAGTTGAAACTGCAGTCTATAGCCTTTGAACCAATTATTTTAATCCATCATGAAGAAAACCATGCAAATGCTTGGCTAAGAACGGAAGAAAAAACAAAAGGAAAGAAAGATAATATAGTAAAGAACCACTCTAAAACAATACAATTTGTGTCCCTTCATTGTAAGATTAGTGGTTATCATGTATTCAAATGTCAAATTGTCCCATCAATATATTTAGGTACCATCAAGATTTTAAATTACAATGCTTATATTGTAGAGAGTTACAATTTGATTAGTGTAAATTATAGTTGCATTGTTATTGTTATAATTGACATTGCATTTCAGGTCATTTAAATAAAATATATCTTTGATTGGGTTAAAGCATACTCAAAATGGATTTTACCACTAAGGTTATTTAATGTACGAGGTTATTTAATGTATGAGGGTTGTTAAAATAAACGTGTACACCGTCTATATATAAATAATCACCATAGGTGGGAGATCAAACTGTGACAATATATTAGTTTGGTTTTTGACACAATACTGAAGCTCACTAAGTCTAATTTGGAAGAAGTTCAGGAGAAAATCCACAAGATTAAGATCACTCTTCTTCAAAATATATTTAGAATCTCGAAAGATTCGTAGTAAAGTATCATTTCGACACGAAAATATGGTATAAAAGTGGTGAGTTCGACTCGCCTAATTGTTTTTGGGACTTAGGATATTATGGAGTCTAAAGATTAAGTGATCGAGAGACGTTTCGACACTACACTACAAGATTTGACATAAAGGTTCTTTGACAGATGTAGTTAAAGGTTGGAAAGACAGTTTCAAGAGTAAACAACGGTTGAGAGGATTTTCAAATACCAAAGGCACGTGAAAATGCATCAGAAGATCAGTGTAATAAGATAAATGTCTAGTTTTGGAGTAGTTACTGTTATCGACAATTAATGATGTATTTAGTATATAAGTCGATTTAAGTTATGTAACTAAGATTCACAAATTTTATCACGATTCTCTATAGAACTCGAGTATCAGAGTCATAAAGAGAAAAGAGTTTGTGAGAAACATGTACACATTTGCATCCCTTTTCTATTTCTTTAACCAAAGCATTCATTTCATTACTTGTATTGTTTTATTTACTTTATTTCTTTAAACAATTTTGCATTGTTCTTATTGGAAGTTCTTTCCAATTTCTTCATATTCAAACATCAAATTCCTAAGCACAAATATTTCATCAATTGTTTCTGCATAAATTGTTCATAAGATTTTTTCCGAGTTTAATCCATTAAGTAACTAAAACTGGTGATTTGATTTACTTAAAACATTAGTAGACAAATTGGCGCACCTAGTGGGACCATTTTGTATAAAAAAATATAAACTTTTATAGAAAAGTGTTCGTGTTTTATTGTTTATTTTGTTCTTCATACATGCAATGTATTCAATGTATGTGTGTTTATGCATATGAGGAGTGGTAAAACTCTTGCTGAGATGGTTCGTCCAAAAAATCTTTCCATCCACTAGAATGATGCTTGTAATATAGAGGAACAACTAGTTGAATTGAAGGTTGGTGGTACATGAACTTCAAAGTCCATTTGAGTAACCACTCATGTTATAAGCCAAATATCAGTTTTGACGACACTACCGGGAGTGATGGTTTCGCCACCACAAGTAACGAGTATCCAAACTACTATTAGGGTTACACAAACTACCATATGAGGCCTCAGGCCTTATTTTATCTCAAGCTTTCCTTTTTAGAAATTTTGGATGTCCATGATGGATCTTATGGCGCTCATCAAGAAGGTCACAAATGAAATGACTTTTATTTCGACAAGAATTTTATTGGCCAACCCTGTTGAAAGATTATATTGAATTTGAAAAAGGCTATCAAGAATGGTAGAGACTTGCACTCACTCAACATGTTCTTACAAGTCAGTTGCATTCGATTTTTAAACCTTCGCCATTTATAAGTTGGGCTTTGGATTTAATTGGTGAATTTAACCTACATCATCCAAAGGTCATGGGTAAATTTTAGTTGGTATAAATTATTTTACCAAGTCGGTCGAAGTTGTTTCTTTGATATATATTGACCAGAAAGTGTTAACTAACTTCATTCAAAATCACATTGTCTACATGTTTGGAATTCTCGAAAACTTAACCTATGATCAATGTACAATTTTTACTAGTCAAAAGATTGATGGTTGAATTTGCTTCAGATTTAAAGATTAAATTATTGACATATACTCCCTATTATGCTCAAGCCAATGACCAAGTCGAAATAACCAACAAGATTATAATAGGCCTAATTAAGAGACATGTGGATCATAACCCAATAAATTGACATAAGACTTTAGACCAAATATGAAGGGCTTGTCGAAATACCTCTAAAGAGGAAACTTACTCTACTACACTTCAACTACATTTGGTCATTGTTGTACCCCAATGTCATACCCCAAAATTTTCCCTCCTTATCATAACCTTTCTTGGATTTGAGGAATTGAGGAATTTGGCATTCACGTATTCAGAATCAAGGTTTTTAGGCATTAATAATATGAATCATGGATTAGGGTTTTGTGCTTAATGATTGAACCAGTTTGCTTTGCATTAAAATGTTACTTATAAAAGAAGGTACTACATTCTATGGTAGTTTAACTTGTCTCGACATTCAAGTATGAGACATCTGTGTGTTTTATCATGAACTATGTGTGGTTTAATTGAAGATTTCAAAGTGTCATTCTTGAAGAGTTAAAAAAAGGAGAAGAAAGTGTATGTTACATTGGATTGTGGCACATCTCTTAATAATTCTTCTAGTTGTAATCGCATGATACAAAAAGAGTTCAAGTTTTCATATTTTGATAAGTCTATTTAGAGATAAATTCAAATTAATTATCTTGGCAAGCTTTGTTTCAAGGTTTAACTTCAAGATCATCCAAGTTTCTAAAAGCCTAATTTTCAAGACTTTTCATAAGGTTCAAGGTTTTTTAAAAGGAAAGGTGGAATTTGCTTCCAACATTATATCTAAAGGCTATCAAGCATCCATAATTTAAGATTAAACGAAAAGTGTGAAAATAGATCCAAGAAGAAACTAGGGAGTATTTCCATGTTTTATGATTTATCACTCCAAAGTTCTACACAAGTTCTAAAAAGCTTAAGTTTCTATGGAACAAATTTCAAGTTACAAGAATATAGGTAGTTATATCTCAAAATCCTAATTTATACAAGTTCATTCAAACTTCAAGTAACCAATTCATCAATTGAATTTACAAAGAAGTTCAAGAAGCGCATACAAGACTTTCAAAGTTACAAGTTCTATCAAGTTTGTTTGCAAAAGAAAGTTGTTGATATAAGGTGAACAAAGAAAGGCAATGTGAATTACAAAAAAAAAGGGGGGATTTTCTCTAAGTTACAATATTCTACGAAGATCTTAATCTACACAATAAAGCTTTGATTGCTTTCTTGAAGTCACGAGTGCTCCAAGCTCCTCCAAGTTATGCTTGTCTTTGCCTCAAAGCCCTCGCCATTGTCGCGACTCATGAAACAAAGAAAATGAACATGGTTAGAAAACATAAACTCATGAACATAAGTAAGAAAGCATTCAAGAAAGTATTTTTGAAATCTCATCATTAGGGACTATTGGCAAGAATCATGATAAGGGTTTTCAATCATATTCAAGAAATCTCAAAGCCTCAACAAAAATCAAATTTTCAATCATTGGCATACATTACTCCTATTGCAAATAACAAAGACAAACTTTGGTTCACAAAGGGAGGTGTGAAAAAGATAACTCAGAACTCATCATAGTTATAGAAACACAAATTGTGGACAAAAATCGAAATGCATCTCATCATGGGCAAACATAACAAGTACAAAAACCACATGTCGACCCAATACACAAATTCATAAAACCTTTTCCGAAAATCAAAACTCAGCAAGTACATGTCCAACATACAACCAAAAAAGCAACGTAAGAATTGCAAGTCTCATTAACAACAACATCACACACATCAAAGAACTTTACAATTAAAAATTCTATAAGCCCAATAGCAAAATAATTTCCTCAGCCTGCTATCACAGAGTCAATGACAAAAAGGCAAGAAACCCTAATTTCTCACACTATAAAGGCATTTAGTGCACAAAAATCGAGGACCCTCGGCTCACAAAACCCTAAAATCAAGCAAGCATGAAACCCTAGATATGAGAACCCCAAACCAAAATCATTATTTTTCTACCCCTAATAGTTCCTTCAGAAATTCAAAAATTGGAAACAAGAAGAAGAAACGCAAGTCAGAGAAGCAAAAAAGAAAGATCTAACTCAAGGTGGACAAATCAGAGATTCCGGACGCTGTGACTCCGTTTATTTCTCTCTTTCCCTTTTATGCTTTAAATTATTGCATATACTTCGTCATCATCATCGTTTTTCACTCATCTGAACTTAGGGTTTCACTTTTCCCCTTTTAGATCTAGGTAAACCCGTGAGGAATCTGAAAAAACAAAGTAGAGATTAAGATAGTAGAGGACAAAACGAACAAGAAAATGTAAAAAAAATTGAAATTGGAGCCGGTCCTCCTCCATGAGGCGACTTCCGGCACGGTCTATCCTTCTTTTCCAGCGAGAGAAGTCTAGAGAGAGAGAGAAGAGAAAACGGTGTGAAAAGAGAGAGAGTAGGATACGTAGAGAGAGAAAGGATTATAATTATGTTTAAGATTTTGTTTCATTCTGATTTTTCTTGTTTTATTTTAGTTAATTATGTTGTTAAGTGTAGGTTAGTAGTGGTGACACATGTCACCACCCACTAATTACAGTTTGGAGAAATCCAATGTGGCCTGCCTCTCCGCCTTACTATGCACTTGCCCACTCTCCACCTCTGATCATCATCAGAACCAATGTTCATCTCATCATCCGACGATCATCATTAGATCTGGTATTCATATCATTATCTAACGTGCCAGATTGTATGCCCACGGTATACCATAAAGAGCCACTCGCGTTGGATCATTCAGGAAGCTTGGGATGCCCTTTATTTGGGCTTGGAATATTTCATCGGATTTCTTATTAAAACCCCGAGATGTGTATTGTGTGCTTAATTACTTTACTCACCTCTTGTATGCTTATATGAATTATTCACAATTGTACACTTCACACACTTGACATAGACAACTCCATTTCTTTCAATTTAGTTCACATGCCAAAGGGTCTCATGGTTGAGAATGGCATGGCTATTCTCACAAGGTTAATCGGAGCCCTAGTTTGCATCGATTAACCATAACCCGAATCTCTCTTGGTTCATATACCAATTATTCATGTACAACGGTTTCATAGTTCGGGATAGGAGCACCTATCCTCATGAGATTAATTAAGTCCATATACTTGATTAATCATGACCCGATTCAATCTCCCTTGGTCCATATACCAAACCTCTTAAAACACTTTCAAATTAACCTCTTAAAACACTTTCAAATTAAATTAATTAATTGAATTTGTTTTCCAAAATGAATTTCATAAAAAAAAAACTTGGATGGTGTTTGTTTAAATCTTTAGATGATAGCTTAATTGTTTAAACAAACTTGAAGTCTTTAGAATGTTGGATGGTATCCCAATAAGCTAAAAATTTGTATCCGTGTAAAAAAAATAGTGTAGTGACATTCAATTAAATTGTTGGATGATAGCCCAATGAGTTAATCGAATTTAAAGTCTTTAGTTTGTTGGATGATAGCCCAATAAGATAAACACTTTTATTCGCACACTTAATAACGTGAACCTCGTTTCACTTCACCCTTTTCATAATAAAGTTTTGGGATAATAGATGATTGGATGAGTTCACTCGTTCAATTTCTAGTATTTCAATCATTAGATGTTAGCCTAATATTTCAGTACTTTTCACCCACTTAAAATCAACTCAACTCACTCAATTCTTTTTCGCTCATATGAGATTACCAAACTCTTTTCCTACAAAGAGTGTGCAATAGCGATTTCAAATACGAACAAATTTAGCTTTTCAAACAACCTAAACAAGTCAAAGTTCAAGCATTTGAAATTTCTAAACGCACAAAACTTTTCTTCTAAAATCAACACAACCAACTTAAATATTTTCAAGAATAACTATGGAGTTTTTACTTTCCCATTGCACGAGGGAATACATAGGCACAAGGTTTTGAAACCGCGGCAAACTCAAAATACTAAAAGTAAAAAACCCTTTCTTCTTTCTTATTTCTCAATCATAACTTAGAAATTAACGAATATACATACAAACTCTTAGAACTAAACGGGTCTCATCGAGTACGATGGATGCGAGGGGTGTTAGTACCTTCCCCTTGCATAATTGACTCCTGAATTCATGTCTTTTGGTCTCATAAACCGCCTTATCCGTCATCCGTGGGTTTTATCTATATTTTCCCGTTCTTTTTAGAACAAATAAAATTAGGTGGAGACTTCATTGTTTTAAATAATCGATAAATAAACCAGTTATCACAACTGGCGACTTCATTGGGGACGACTTAGTGAGTCTACCCAAGTTTAGTTCTTCGCGTATTTGTGTGTTTGTTTATTTCTTTCCTCTTGATGTTTATTTATTGTTCATGTCCTATTAAGTCTTTACGCTTTATATGTTATCCTGTTGATATATTTTATTATGTTGAGAATTTGTTCGTTATGGTACATAGATAAGCCCAATACCCAAGCTTCTAGGTAATATTTAGGATAAAGGGGTTACGTAGCCTAAGTCCCCCTGACTCCAATGTCTTGTGGACCGAAGCGAAGACTCTGACTTAGAGTTGGTTGTTTTAAGGAGGTTGTTGTCCCACATGATAGTGTATGACATCAATTTCTGGAAAAATGGCCTATAACTCTAAGTTTTTTTTAAGATATCCAAACCTGGACCAACCACTCAAATAAAAGGATTTTATGATCCCTCTAAGAGTCGCTTCTTGAGTATACTTTTGAAATACAATCACCACATAGGCCGTTCGCATGATGATAATATTTGTTAAAAAGGGGATCTGAGACTCCAAGAAACATTTAGCAAAACAACATTAGAACCAACCTTATATGGGGACTTGTTGGGTAGACGTCGAAACCATGGTCGACCCACCTTGTGGACCAGTTCTATTTGATTTTTATTTGTACTATACATTGCATGCGTTTGCATAAGTTGACTCAGCATATAAATTTTATTTTCAGGGAACCTTATAATATTTGATTGTGCAGTAAGCAAAAAGGAAGAATGGATCCAACGGTGAAGAACATTCCTCATCTCAATTTCAAAGAGCTGAAGTTTGGAAAATTGATAACTCTGAGCGATAAAATTCCACCTAAAATCAGGGCTTATTTTGGGAAAAGATTCGGGAATATTTTGGATTTTCTAACTACCAATGTAAACATGGAAGCTTTGATTGCCTTGGCAAAATACTATGATTCACCTCTTCAATGTTTCACATTCCAGGACTTTCAGCTTGTTTCGACTATTGAAGAGTTTGAAAGAATTCTCAATTGGCCATTAGAGAATGGCGTCCCTTTCATTAATGTAGGAGAAGAATTGAATAGGCCGAGATAGTTTTTGCCTTGTCTCTTCCTGTTATAGAAGTGGCACCATGGGTCACAGATAAAGGCATTCTCAGACAGAGCTTAGAAGATAAGTTATCGAGTTTGAAAGTTCAAGAAGATTGGCCGATCTTTAGTTCCGTTCTAGATTTTCTCATCTTCGGTTTGGTTATGTTTCCAACCAATGAAACTAATTATGTGAGTCCTTCTGCTATCAGTATATTCATGTCAGGGAATCTTATTCCTGCATTGTTGGTTGATGTTCTTTATCATCTCCATGTGAGGCACCAGAAGAGATGAGGGTTAGTTTTGTATTGTTCTCCATTGCTGTATTTATGGTTGAAATATCATATACCCTAGAGTGGACCATGGGAAAAGATTTTGAGAGGTTTGAAATGGTCTCAAAAGTTGGCTTCAGTCACTGCTGATGGTGTATTTTGGCATTCTCTAGGTTGGGGATTTGTTGATGTTATTACTCATTATGGAGGGTACTCTAATGTTCCTTTGATTGGTTATGTGGGCTGTATTAACTATAACCCAAGGTTGGCAACACGGAAGTTAGGGTATCCAATGGAAAATGAACCGAGGGTTGAGAACTTGGAAAGCTTCATTCTACATGAATTTGGCAAAAAAGATTGTGATGAGGTAAGGAAGATCCAAGAGCTTGGAATCGATTCAAGAGCAGCAGAGTTGATCAAAAGGGTGGTGTTGATGGAAAACCCTATCGCCTGGGTGATGGAAATGGTACAAGAAATCAAGCTACCTTATTATGTGGAAGTTCTTTCAATCATCCAGAACCTATAGTCACTCATGTTCTGATAGAAGAGAACATAAAGCTTCAAGAGATCATTAGGAAGATGGAGGAGGAAAGGTTGGAGCTACAAATTTCTAACTCTTGCATTTCTCTCAAAGCGGAAAATCTGGAAGCTGACCTAAAAGAAACAAAGGAGGAGTTAGCAGAAAGAAGAAGGAAAAATGAGGAAGATGAAGAGCGCATAATGAGGTATTCTTAAGACTTGAAGAGTGTCGCAAATGGAACCAGGTATCTTCATCAACAGTTGAGAACTGCTCAACAACAGAGGGGGAAAGCCTACCGAGATGAAGAAGTGGCTGTTGAAGAAAAAGAAGCTTTGAAAACGCGTCTTAAGGCCAAAATTTTGGAGCTAGAAGCTTCTCTGGCACAAACTAATGATATGCTAGACAATGAGATAGGCGCAAAGGAGGAAGTTTATATCGCACGAGAGTTGAATTTGGTTGAATTGGTTGAGAAAACCCAAGAGCTGAATATCACAAGAGAAGAAAGGGATATCAACAGAGATGCCTATGAAGGCCTTAGAGAGCAATGCCAGGGGTGGATAAATGAGATCCATAATTTAAATTGAGTGTTAGATGAAAATGATGATATTGTGTCCTTTCAATAAGAGTAGAACAAACATTTCTATGAGAGATATTGTGATATGGTGGACATGTGTAACCGCCTGATTGTTGATGTGCCTTGAAGACTTAGGTTGGCTCTAGAAGATCTTGAAGACAACTAGGTGCCTCCAGCTGTGAGTGATTTCCTCTTCCTTTGTCAAGATGTGGTGAACCGATTCAAGGCAGAATCCAGAAATTTGAAGCCTCGTCGTGGAAAACATTTATAGTGGACTAGCATTTATTTTACTTTGTCTCATTGAACCTTTGATGGATGTTGTAATAATTTGAATTCCTAGTTTGAATTATGTTTCACTATTTGAACTTGGTCAATAACGAAGATGTACTTGTCGTTCTAGTTTATACGGAAAGCTCGTTGATTTTTGGCTCAGTTATGATTCTTTACTTGAATGCTTACTAACCACTAACAAGTTTATAAGAAATTCCCTGAAACTGAAAGAAAAAGTCATCAAAATATTTTTCACATGCATACATATGCATAATCATGCACCTGTTTTTAAGAAAGGTTTCTCATTTTCATCTCGCCTTGCACAGATTCAAGATGACTACTAGGCATCGTACGACACGAAGGCTAACACGAAGAAAGAAGTGGATCAATACGAAGCCAGGCAAGCTGTTATGCAAGGCGATATCGATAGGTTGAAGTCCAAGATGGATCAGCTTATGGAAATGATGACTACTCAACATAGGAGGGAAGAGGAACAAGCTGCTAATGAAGTTGTTGTTGTTGTCGTTGCTACTACAATAAACAATGTTGCTGCTACTTTCAATACTTCCACAACAACTCATGTTGCAAACACTATCGGGACATAACTTGCCACCAACGGTGCGAGAGTTCACCGAAATGCCAGCAACACTCTATCTCATTTGGTTGGTGTGTAGGTACCCAATCTGTTACTTTATGGGCTGCCCCCCGACTTCTTCAGTGGAACCGATAATCATTGTACTTCCGCGGCGGCGCATGTTGCTACACAGGTTGTGGGAAATAATGAGCAAGATAAAGATGAAGATGAGCAAGAGAACAATTGGTCCGTGTCTCCTCAAGTTGATGAAGAGATGCAAGATGATTATATGAGGTAGTATTACCAGAGCTCTATACCTTTGGGAAACGCTGCTCCTTTTCAAGATGTAGCTACTGTCATACCCCAAAATTTGCCCTCCATCCTCTCAAGATATTTCATACATCCATACTCAAGGATTCCTCAAGAGTTGATCAGACAAACTCTCTCCTAGACAATCAACCCAAACTAGGGTTTGGTATTCCTCAGTCAAGATGGACTTCCAACATCTCCAATGGTCTTCATGCTTTCTTATATGCTTTAAAGATTCTCCATGTCAAGTTTCCTCAGACAATTGCTCAGATGGTTGAAAATCAGTTGTATTGGACAAAAAGTCAACTGTGGTCAACATACAGTCAAACTTCATAATTTTTGGTCAACATCCTCATTTTGAAGTTACATTCATCATTTGATCAAGGGTTGATCATGATTCATCAAGAAAACTCAAGATTTGCTCAAAAGTCAAACTTTCTAAATTAGGGTTTCTAGATGAAAAGTCAACTGAACTTTGACTGATCATAACTTCTTCATACTTTCTTAGAAATTTTTCCAATACCTCTTGTTTTGAAGGAAATTCAATTGTCTACAACTTCATGTCTCACAAGAATGTCCAAAAAATGCTTCATTTTAGAGGTATGGCTCAAAACATTACAGGTCATTTTCAAAGTCAACAAAAAGTCAACTTTTTGTTTTGAAGATATATTTAGCATGGAAACTCCAATTGATATGAGACCAAAAAGGTTGGTTAGAGGACTCTTAGAGCTTTTCAAAAAGTCTAAGAACACTAAAAAATGTGGAAAATTGAGCAAGATACACCATTCACAAGTTGGGCAATTTTGAAGGAATGCACAAAGGGAGATACTTCTAAAAATCAATTTTTTTGCAAATGGGCTTGCTTTTTCTTCATCCAAACTTATTCCTCATACAATTAGGAATATCCAAGCCCAATTCCACGAATTTTTATTTTATTTTTCTATTTAATTTGGAATTTATTCATTTAAATACAAATTAAATTTAAAAATAAAGTATAAAATCAAAATTAATTGCAAAATTGATTTTTATTCCTTCCTTGAGACCCAAGCAACTCATAAAGGCCAGCAAATTTCGAAATTGGATCAATATGGCAAGATTGGATTGAAAATTAATCAAATTTTGAAAATTTGATTTTGTACAAAAATCAAATTTGATTTGCATTGAATGTTGATTGATTCTCTCCCAAAACCATTCCAAATCCATCCAGTATAAATGTATGATGCATACCTATCAAGAAAAGAGGAGAAAATTGGCTCAAGAACCCTAACCTAAAGCTCAAAAAACCGTGGCAAACAAGCAAGTGGCAATCATACTTCCAGCCGCTTTCAATCGATTTTGAGGTGTCCAACACATTCCTTGATACCTCTTGAGTCGATCCAGACCTTTACTTTGATCAAAACCATCCAGAATCGTGAAATCCGAAATCGGTTTGTTCTTGAAAAATCCAAAATCGTATTTTAATTTTCATGCATCTTTAACATGTTTTGTGTTTGTTTTTGTGATTAGTAGGAAGATTGCAAGCTTTCTGGGTACTTTAATTGCATTTTCATGGCCGAAAACTCGAGATGCCATAGTTAGGGTTCCTGAGCACGATTTAGGGTTTCCCTTAAACGGAAAAATTAGATCATGAGACCTATACCAATGCATTCGGAATGATCTCAGGAATCGAACCATGCCTTTAGAAATTATTTATATTATGTGTGCTTGATTTTCCAATTTGCCAGGGTCTGTAGCGTCGAACAATGATCGACGCTAGCTTTAAAAATTCAAATCGGGGACGATGAATCTTCGCGCGCGGACGAGGAGACCAGGAGATGACACTTGTCTTTCTTTTACTCGATCCGGTTTTCAAACACGGATGCACACATGGCGTAGTGGTAAAGGCGCTTCCTGTCTGTTCCCAGATGCTTCAAAAGGTCATGAGTTCGATCCCTGCCAGGACCGGTTTTCATTCTTTTTTCCAAACTTGCATTATTTTCTATACTTTCATATTATTTTAATATTTTGCATAATTTTTAATTCTTTTCATAATTTTATTTCTGCATTAAAAAACTCATCAAAAATCATTTTTCTTTTTACATTATTTTCTGAAAATCTTTATTTAATTTATAAAATTAAAAAATATAATTTTGCATGCATATTTATTTTTATTCATAATTTTGCATTTTAATTACTTTTAATTCATTTTAAATTATTAAATTGCATTCAAAAAATCCGAAAAATTTATTTTAGCATATTTATATTATTTCCAGCATGAAATATTTTTCATATTTAAAAATTTGCATTTTTTCTAACATTTTCTCTTGTTTGATTCATCTCGTATTTTCCGATTTCTCATTCTTTTACAGGTTGATCCGATTCAGACGATTCTTCTTTATCATTTTATTTTTTCCAATAATGTAACTGTTTATGGGATGTAATAGTTTAAATTAGGTTTTTATTTTCTGCAAGTTTAAATTATGTATCTTCCCCAAAGCCATGTAATAGCGTAGGACATTTACC